>JAJGOT010000034.1:1907500-2532500 GCA_022457155.1 Cladopsammia gracilis
TCAAGTTCTAGAGGCTATGCAAAAGGCAGTCTTATCGTCATCCCTAAATATAGCGAGAACTTTCAAGGTTGTGATGTGAAGATCCGCGACCAAAGCCCGACTGTCGGCCAGGAAAAATGAGAGACATTAGGGATATTTATATGCTTAGTTTATAGGTTTTTTTTATACAAAGAACGAGAGATATTAGAGACATCTATATGCTTAGATTATAGTTTTTAGATTTGTATATATAATGAGAATGAGAGATATTAGAGACATTTATATGCTTAGATTATAGTTTTTAGATTTGTAGATATAAGGTTTTAGTAACTTATTTATTTATTTATTTTTTTTAAGTTTCGCTCTTGCGCACAGGTTACGCTTTGCGCCCTGTGTTGCTTTTATAACACTGTGCATACAGATAGTTTTACTGCAAAAATAATAATAATAAAACCTAATAGCGTTGGGAAGGAAGGTAGCTTTTGGAAAAGTCTACAGGGGTAGTTATTCCACTTCGCTCTTCCCGACTCGCCTATAACATTCAAAAAGTCAATTGTCAGAAAAGCCTTCAATTACTCATCTGTTGCATGTAGTTCAAGAGTTTTCCCTGATGGCCACATCTTGCCTCGGATATACAGCTTGTCAGGCTCCGCTCTACTGAACGAGGCTGGAATCTTATGTTGTTTTGCTTTCTTCAGAGTAGCCATTTGATCTTTTCTTCGCTTTATGATCTCTACTGGTAGATCCTGGAACATCTGGTAATCACTATCACGAAGGCGATGCCCTAGAGCCAGAATGCTTTCACAATCTCTATATCGCAAAAATCTTGCTAATATCGGACGTGGACTAGAGTCGCTCCTTCTTTTGCCTAGTCGATGCACTCGCTGTATTTCTACCGATCTTGCATCTCGTAGACCAAGTTCGTTCTCTAGAAAGTTTCTTAATACTTCTTCGGTGTCTTCGCGTTCTCCAGACGGTGAAGTGATCTCCCTGATGTTCGTGAACTTTATATTTTCTCTCCTAGAGTATGCTTCCAGATAAAGATCTTCCGTGTGTAGCGCCTCCATTTGTACTTGAATCTCCTTTTCTTTTCTTTGTAGGTCTGCCAACAGATTGCTGTGTTTATCGATAGCTTGTTGCGCTGCTGTACATTTCCCTTCTGTAGAGCTACATCTCCGTTTTATCTCATTTATGTCTTGCGAGGCGGTGTCCTGAAAGTCCTCGAGTTTTCTCGTCCTTTCCTCTAGAGCATTAAGAGTGGATTCAATATTCTTCACTGAAGTTTCAATTTCATCGAGCTTGTTCAGCTTGTTTAGGATCATTTGAAATTTGCCATTTATATCTGCAGTCATTTCAAGAGCAGTCATGACTTCATCGTTGAACTCTTCGCTACTAGAAATGTTGCCATTATCGATGCCCTCGGCAGAGGTTTTTGGCTTTTTATAATCCGGTGAGCTCCCGTTTCCGTCGCTAGAGTTGCCAGAGGATCTGTTTCTACGCCTACCAATGAAATTAGTTATAGTAGCGGCCATCTATTGAGTAGAATTCTTGCTGAGAAGCGAGCGGGAAGGAGCAAGCTTCTTTACGCCGCCATTTCTCGTCCCAGTCCAAAAGGCGTAATTTGAATTTCTTTAAAAGGCGTAAAGTTACAGCTAATTAAAGAAATTCAAATTTCCCGCCAAATGACCATATATGGTCAAACTTTAGGGGTATTTAAATGCGAAAACAATGAATGTAGTCACAACGGAGAAAGGACAAAGTTGCATAAAATCGAAATTGTAGTTTTTTCAACTTAGCATATGTTGTACTATGACGCGTATTTCATGACGAATTACGTCATTATGACGTCACATTTACGTAATTCGTGACGAAACCCGTATCATAGACCACACATCTTTGATTTTATGCAACTTTGTCTTTTCTCCGTTGCGACTTCATTCATTGTTTTCGCGTTTAAATACCCCTAAAGTTTGACCATATATGGTCATTTGGCGGGAAATTTGAATTCTTTAATTAGCTGTAACTTTACGCCTTTTTATCCGATTGAGATGGGGTTTTCACCAGAAATCATAGAATTCTATACTGAAAACTGATACAACATTTTCACACTTTTTTCCTGAATTCTAATTCTGACGTCACAATAGCAATCAAATGGGATGAAATAATCATCAATTGATAGGTAATTTATCCACCTACTTTCCTTCCAAGTTTCGTTAGATTCAATGTTTTCTACTTTTGTCTATAGCCTAAGACTCTCAGTTTCGAGAGTTGCGGGAGAAAAAGCCCTAGCAACCGACCACCGTGCGTTTAGAGTCATTTTTAGCCGCGTGCGCCGAGTGCAATACGACCGGAAGTCCGGAACTCACGCGTGCGATTTTGCCCGGCTGCTTTGAACGTCTAAACCTTCTTTCTTTCGCCAACAAGTTAAATAATTTACTAACTTGACCTTTTTTATGTGTGTTCTTAAAAATAAAGCATATTTCGACTTATAACATCGAAGTTCTTGCTTATTTACCTCCCGTTGCTGCCTGTACAGAAGAAACGTGACAAACAACTGAAATCGCCCCACAATGCATTCCCAGCTTATTATGTTCTGCATGATGTCACTGAGTTACAAACAAGTTCCACGTGTGTTATGGCGACCGGAAAAAGATCAGAACGGTCGACTAAACAATATTTTTGTACTCCGTTGAGACGAACTTGATAACTTGATATCCATGACTACAGATATCTGTATTCAGTTGATTAAACAAACAAAATACAATGTTTCAATCAACAGTAAGTTCGTGCTTCAAAATGCAGGAAAATGTGTAAATGTACCATGTGGGTACCATTTTCTATGGAAGGGGTACTATTTTCTATGGAAGGGGTACTATTTTCTATGGAAGGGGTATTATTTTCTATGGAAGGGGTACCATTTTCTATGGAAGGTATTCGAAAGTGGTACCTTTTCTGGTCAAAAATGGTATAGGAAAGGGTAAGGGGTTGGACCTCTGGGCGGAGCCTATATGTATAAAACGTTTTAGAGTACCCATCGGGGTATCAGCAATGAATTCTCTTAAGTTACTGTTTTCCTCATAAATGGGCTTTTTCTCTCTCGCTGCGGTTCTTTTCACTTGCAACTTTGCAATTCTACTAACCGCAAATTATCACTTTAGGTTTGGAGGCGAATTCTTTGCATATTTATGGATAAGTTCAGTCGACCGAGTGAAACGTGGAAAACCGCCACGTAGGCACACGTTTCGAGTTTAACATTGCAGACAAGTGGACCGGAGGTGGGGATGAGAAGGGTTGAACAAAGGCACGTCTTAACTCGCAGCTAAAGCGAGACGAATGACTCACGTAAGACTCAATTTCAATTACCTCCTCCTCCGACCCAGGGCCCCTCAAACTTAACAAATACAAGAAAGGGTGGAGAAAAGGCATAAAAACTCTTTTCGCGAGCAAATATACTTTGTTAGCGGGAAACGGTAATTGAAAACGGGTGCCCATTACAGTGATGCTTGAATGGCCCTGAGCTGTAAGGTCTTGGATGATCGACCCATATTGCATTGCAAAACTTTGACCACGAAGTATAACCTCGCAAAACGCCGATTACTTTTACAGCAAAGGCTTCGCAAAGTAGCCAGATTCGAAAGCTTATGTACTAAAGAGAAATAAACAAAATTAAATTTATGAGGTAATTTGTTTCCAAATAACACTAACTGGTAACTGTAAAATCAACAAGGGCAGTTATCAAAGGATATTTTATCCGCAACGATAAAAAGTGTAAATGATATTTCAAGAACGAATGCATTGCAACAAAAATACAACAACTCGGCTCCCTCTTTGGTGGAGAAGCCTATAGTTAAGGCGTAAATAGGCAGTGACGATATCAAGCAAGGCACTGCTTTAGATGTAGCTTTTTTTTAAAACAATAAAGGAAATTGTTCATGTTCAGGAAGTGACTGCTTTTTTTTCGTGAAACGTGAAATGACCATTTTATTTACCGTTAAATGTGACATGACCATTTTATTTTTCGTAAAACGTGATCCAATCCAAAATATAGTGAAAACATTTCGTTTTGCGTTTGGCGATTTAAATGATTACAAGGCAAAGCTACAATGGTATCTGGCCTTTTTCACCTGAAATTCATGCAAAGTCATGCAATAATAATAGCAAGCGCCGCGCAAATACTATATCACGTGTGCTGATAACGTATCAGATACCAGATCTTTGCCTCTGATAAAAATCCCCGAAAGCCAGTAGGAAGTGAATCTCAATAAATGAGAAAACAGAATACAGAGCTAGGGCTAAAAGAAAGGTGTCCTTGTCTGTTGATTAAGTATGATTCAGCCTACCAGACTTGGATGAGTTCGAACATTTACGCACCGAATGTCCGAGTTTGTGTTATCCAGCATGTGGACTTGTTGCAGGTAAAATTATTATTTCTACTCGGATTTCCTTTTTACAATTTTAGCAGTGGAATTGATTAAAAAAATGCGGGTTGGGAAATGGGATTTATACTCCCCCTTTAGGACCTTCCTATGAGCTATCTCAGATCGACCACTGGCAAGTTGGCCAGTTCGTGAGTTTGTTATATACCCTGTATATACCCGATGAGAATATTCCGAATATTCATACATTACTGGCAGTAATGTATAAAATAATCATATATGTGAACTGCGGATAAAACATATGAGTGAAATTTGTGATCGTTGCAAACATTCAGCCTAGAACGGGATTTGAACTCTGTGCACATTCCGTGCGACACCATTGCACTGTTCCACTACCTAGCCACTGACTAGTCGGATAATTGTGAGTTCGTTATATACCCGATTACGGTGGACAAATAAATGTCAGTGACTTAAATTCCTCCCAAATGAAACACCCTTGTGTACTACAACATAACATCTTTTATTACAATCAATGTTGCACAACAAGTTCATATACCTTTCAAATTTTCAGAAAAAATAACCTCCATGTTTTCATTTACTAAACTAAACTTAATCACACCCTAGTCTGACTGCCATTTTTTACTTTACTAAAGACGACCGCGAAAAAATCAAACAAAACCATCTCTTTTACAAAAAATATTTCAGTTTATCTCTACTTTATCTAAACTTATTTGTACTCTTGACAAGTTGTCAACATTTTAAAGAAAAGCAAAAAATAGCAACTTCAATACATACAATGAATAGCTTTCAGCTCTAATCATCATGTTATTAACTCTTTTCATCTCGCTTTACTAACCACACTACGGCCACCGCATTAAATATTGTCAAATACGTTTTTAAACAAAACTATCAGTTTTGCCATTGATCTGACGTTATATTGTTATAACAATTAGTTGATTATAATATATAGAGGGAGCCTATTTATTCCGGGTTTATTTAATATAAGCCCAGTGGTTTCTTTTGGGCTTCCTTGCTCTTAAATTTTATATTTATTTACTGTAACTGTTTACAATACAGGGCAATAAACTAAACTTGAAACTTGAAACTAATACTAAAACTAAACAACTTACGCAATTTACAATCAAAAAAGAAAAAAAAAATTCCCTAAAAAAAAAAAACTCAAAAAAGAAAGGAAAAAATGCCCCCTCCCTCCCTCAGAATCCCCCAGTTAGGTGGTATAAAAAAGTACAGGCTAAACACGACTCCCACTCGTTGCAAAAAGTGTTTTAAAAGCCTAAAGTATAAATCTTTCCCAGTAAGAATTCAAAGAGGATCGCGCCTTTAGATCACAGTTAATAATTTTTCTCTTCGATGATATAAACCTTTTGATCTCGGCGGATTATCTCTCAGATTGATAGGAGGATATCATGCTGTCCAGAGCCGTTAGAATTATTTTATTTCTTTATTTTTATTTCTTTAAAGACATTAAGTTATGTTCATTTCGGGATAAACTACGGCTCGAGTTAGGATCCGAGTTAGGATCCGAGTTAGGATTCGAGTTAGGATCCGAGTTAGGATCCGAGTTAGGATCACAGTTAGGATCCCTTAAAAAAACTCAAAAAAGAAAAAGAAATTCCCTAAAAAAAACTAAAAAAAGAAAGAAAAAAAATGCCCCCTCCCTCAGAACCCCCCAGTTAGGTGGTATAAAAAAGGACAGGCTAAGCACGACTCCCACTCGTTGCAAAAAGTGTTTTAAAAGCCTAAAGTATAAAGCTTTCCCAGTAAGACTTCAGAGAGGATCGCGCCTTTAGATCACAGTTAAGAATTTGTTCTCTTCGATGATATAAACCTTTTGATCTCGGCGGATTATCTCTCAGATTAATAGGAGGATATCATGCTGTCCAGAGCCGTTAGAATTATTTTATTTCTTTATTTTTATTTCTTTAAGGACATTAAGTTGTGTTCATTCCTTGCTTAAGGAAAGGACTCATGAATTTACTAGATCCTTGAGGTTTACAAAACAGCAACTATGCTGCAGATTACCTGTTGGATGCCAAATCAAACGCTATAACAAAGCAACGGAGGTTTATCCTAGCTCCACTAAGACACACTACTCAACTACAGAACTAAAAATTATTGCAAGAATTCCTAATTTCACTGCAGTGGAATTATAGACTACGGATTTTTGAGAGTCGGATCCAAGACGCCTATATCCGTGATGCCGGAAACACTTTCTCGCAAGTCTCGCGCACCGCAGACTTTAGACACTACTAATATCACGGCCTTAGAAATTTAACGATCCTCGCGTTTTCAAAGCGATAACAAACTTTAGCCGATTAGTATTTATCTTGCTACAAAAGTGAGAACAACGAAACCACAATGTATGCCAATAGAGCTAGCATCAAACAGGCATAAAGAAATATAATAATTCTAACGGCTCTATAAAGCATTAAATCTCCTATCAATTTGAGAGATAATCCGCCGAGATCAAAAGGTCAATATCTACAAAGAGAACAAATTCATAACTGATCTAAGGGCGCATTTCTCTCTTAAGTTTTACTAGGAAAGCTTTATGCTTTCTTTATACCTTTTAGCGAAGAGTGATACTAGTGTTTAGCCAGTCTTATTTTTACAGAGAGTCGCTTATAAGACGTGCTTGAAGGCTTAAAACAATACAATGGACACAACAGGAGTCGTGTAGGTCTGTCAACCCCATTTATAGCCATGCTTGACATTTTTAGACATGACCCCGTCCTGTGACGTGCTAGACAATCATAAGTTGAACGCGTAAAATTGTACTAAAGAGGAGAATTTATTATGTCCATACGCATATCCAGGTCTCCATTTTTGGAGACACTGAAAAGTTATATTACTCATGAAGTCTATGCACTTTTCAGAAAGGACAAAATCCTACATTGTTTATATACTTACGACAAAGCCTTGTAAAGAAACACAACTGTACGCCGGATCGAAATATGCACAAAATTAACCTCATTGGCCAGAATCTCTGGACCAATAGAAATACAGGCGCGCATTTTCGATCCGCTAAGAGATTTATAAACGGCTAAAACCTTTGAACGTTACCAATATCCATGAGATATACCTCTAGCAACTGACGAGATTCACGAGTAGAATCGAAACTGCAGTCTTGCTTTAGCTTAAACATCTACGCATGGAGAGAAGAATATACTAGCATCCGTGAGATTTACAAAACAGCAACCATGCTGTAGATTATCTGTTGGATGCCAAATCAAACGCTATTACAAAACAACGGAGGTTTATCCTAGCTCCACTGAGACACACTACTCAACTACAGAACTAACTAAGAGCTGAAAATTATTGCAAGAATTCATTATTCCATTGCAGTGGAATTGTAGACTACGGCTTTTTTAGACTTGGATCTAAGATGCCTAAATCCGTGATGGGAAACCACAGGGAGCCCATACAATCTGTTTGTGTAACAAAATGACAGTTTGTAATTTTATAGGAAATGTATGGGATTTACCTAAATTTCATATTTATGGCGACGTATCGCCAAATGTATGTACTGATCAACGCTAAATAAACGTTAAATTACCTTATTTGTTGTGTGTTGTCGTCCTTTTGCCGTAAAAGTGATATTTTGAGCGATTTTAAAGGATTCTGAGTTCGCCGTTGACTGTACGTCTAAGAGAAAGACAAGGGTGGAAAGAAATTTTTGAACGGCTCCAGCGCCGAGGCGGTTTTTTCACATAAAACCGCATCGCTCGGCTTTCAAACCACGCAACAGAAAGGCCCAAAGACTCACGCTTCTTCTCGTACCTCTCGATCGAAAATCCGTCCAAACGGCCCGGAGCTAGCCGTCGAAGAAAATCAAAATCCCACACTTTCCAAGCAGTCGATATTCGTATCATTTTTTCCTGTGCCAGCCAGAAACCGTCCTGCTGATTGCCTCTTTCTGATTGGTCGCCGTTAAACAATAACCGATTCAAAATATGTACCGAGGGTGGGGAGCCATAGGCATTTTCGTAAGGTCGAACCGTTTACTCACCAGACTCGGGTCGTGTGACTCGGGAAAAAGTTAACTTACCAAGCTTTAACAGACATCAATATCTGGTAAGAATTCGTTCCAAGTTTCCTCTTCTTAACGATGTTTCCTTCGTCATTTGATTTGAGCGTGGACAACATTTTCTTTCCCTGATCCACATTTAACTGTTCTGTATTTATAAAATTGTAAATATTCAAATGTGAAATCATCTGTAACCTTGCAACCTCATTGGTCTACGCGAACAATGAGCGGAAGTCTCTCTGGGCTTGCGGTAGTCGCCGCTCACACAACCCGAGTCTGGTGAGTAAACGGTTCGACCTTACGAAAATGCCTATGGCTCCCCACCCTCGGTACATATTTTGAATCGGTTATTGTTTAACGGCGACCAATCAGAAAGAGGCAATCAGCAGGACGGTTTCTGGCTGGCACAGGAAAAAATGATACGAATATCGACTGCTTGGAAAGTGTGGGATTTTGATTTTCTTCGACGGCTAGCTCCGGGCCGTTTGGACGGATTTTCGATCGAGAGGTACGAGAAGAAGCGTGAATCTTTGGGCCTTTCTGTTGCGTGGTTTGAAAGCCGAGCGATGCGGTTTTATGTGAAAAAATCGCCTCGGCGCTGGAGCCGTTCAAAAATTTCTTTCCACCCTTGTCTTTCTCTTAGACGTACAGTCAACGGCGAACTCAGAATCCTTTAAAATCGCTCAAAATATCACTTTTACGGCAAAAGGACGACAACACACAACAAATAAGGTAATTTAACGTTTATTTAGCGTTGATCAGTACATACATTTGGCGATACGTCGCTATAAATATGATATTTAGGTAAATCCCATACATTTCCTATAAAATTACAAACGGTCATTATGTTACACAGATTGTATGGGCTCCCTGTGGGGAAACACTTTCTCGCAAGTGCGCACCGCAGACTTTAGCACAGGGAGCCCATACAATCTGTTTGTGTAACATAATGACCGTTTGTAATTGGTAATGAGGATGATTATGTTGAGGTCTCTACGTTAATGTTGAAAATTACCAATTATCATTAATCAGACTCCAGCTATTATTATTACTTCCTTATCTTCTATGTGTTATTATAGGTTCTTGCACTACTCATGTAAATGCTAGCTATCTGTGAATGTGTGTGTATACCTATTTATTTATTTTATTTATTCTACTTATTTATTTATTTAATTTTATTTATTTATGATTATTATTATTTTTAATTAATTATTTATTTATTATTATTTACCTGATTTTACTAATAATTTGTGTTTGCTAAATTTGATTGTAAATTATACAACCTGCCTTGATTAGCTTTGCTACATGCGGGTTGTATATTTCTCTAATTTGTTAAATTTAAATTATTGAAATAAAATGATGAAAAAATCTAAAAAATAAAATGATGATGAAAATTGCGAAAAAATGAACAAAAAATCGATGTAGGAAGTTTAAAATTTCCCATTTTTCGACCAACGCCACATCGAATCCCGCCAACTTGCGGCTGTCAGGGTTTGCAAATTCTGTTGTTTAAATTTAGGTTGACTTTAAGGAACTTTGCCAGTTGATTTAATTTGCTTAATAGACCCACTCATATAAAACTTGGCATAGAAAGTTCCATTCTAGAGATTCATTTGCAATATTTTTAGACCAACAGACATTGGAGCCATATCGAGTAAGGAACACCTATTTTTCAAAATTAGAAAATTAGGGCGGCCTTTTAGATATCTCCGAAACGAAGTCGGTGACCCCCCAATTTTTTTTGCATTTCTGACAAAAGTAACTCATTACCTACCTGCAGCAAAAGTTTTATAAAAAAACCAATGTTAGAAGATGGACAGCATGGAAAATACTTCACGTACGAGCGAGATTCTGAGTGAATAAAAATCACATGCGCGCATTTTTCCATTGCTTAAACTCTATTTGTTGTAGACAGCAGCAAGCAGAATCGACAGAATCAAACATGAGTTACCGTCAAGTGGTCTTAAGTGCCGACCGTAAGACTTAAAGGGGCCATGTCACCATTTTCAGTATTACTTTAAAAAGCCAAAAGACATATTTTTTTCAGTGTGAGCCCAGAACATTGGTCAAGTTTTTCAACTCGAACGAGTTTATGCCGAGATCTTTAGCCTTCTGTCTCACTCCAAGTAATCCCTCCACGTGCCGCTTGAAGCTATTTAAGCTCTCAAGCCCATCTTTAAACGATATTCTCGAGCGAAAACGCTCGATAACTTCGCCGGGCATTACGATAGAACGTGACCACAGCACGAATGGATGCCATGTTGGCCGCGTTTAATTTGGCAAGGTCGAAGATCGTGAGAGAGCCTGGAACTATTATATAAAGCCGCAGATACAGCGCAGGCTCAGGGTTTGTCACGAATATCAGTCACGCAGCAGACTAAAAACGACAACAAGGGTCAAAAATGGACTCAAAATAGACTCTAAAACGATTTAAACAAAGTAACCGTAAACTCAAATTTTTATTTGCACAGAGAAAATGTTCAAAATTTGTCTTTTATTTACCATATACGCTAAGAAAACGACTTCCTTTTATACGATAGTCAGCTCGTATTTTGTTATTGATACGGTTACGATAACAAAAATCCATTGTTATACGCTAGTCAGTTAACCCCATTGACACCCTCATACTCGCGTTACAAGTTTAGTTGATCGGACGTTGAACCAATCGCGAAGGAAAAATTGACTATTTGAAGCAAGTAAACCTGAAGGTAAGTAGGAGTGATTCCTGTAATTAGCCATGTTTCGAATCAAGGCTGAAAAGAGGAATCGATCTCTGTCGGATCGATTTCTGTCATTAGCTCCGAAGGTGCGACTTGGCTAAATACAGGAATAGATCCCGCTATCAGCTTAGCATCCTCTCCTGGCTTGACCCTAGCTCTATTTTTTAAATATTGCGTGACGATAGACCAGTAAATGGTTCACTTATTTAAATCGCTTTTTTGTCTGTCACATTGGCCGAATTCATATTAGAGACGGAAAACCGTCTTGGACGGGAAACTCGTCTGCAGACGGAAATCTCGTCTGATATGAATCCGGTGAAGGACGAGTTTCCCGTCTCAAATTTATCCGTCTATTTTTCCGTCTAAACCGACGGCAAAATAAGACGGGAAACTCATCTTAGACGGAAAACTGTCTTTAATTCATATTAGACGCGAAAATCACGACGACGTTTTTGCGCTATGCGCTTGCATGCACTAGGAAAAGACTGGAACTAGAAAGACAGCAACTGTTTCTGGGTTAAAAAAAAGGCGACCAAGAAAAAGGTCAGTGAGAAGTAGTCTCATAAAGACGATTTACCGTCCTTACATTCATATCAGACGGTATTCTCTCTGACAGAATTCCGTCTGTGGCGAGTTTCCCGTCTTCTAATATGAATTCGGCCAATATTGACAAACGTTTTTACTTTGGTACTCGGAATTTTTGTGAGTCTTTTGTTTTGCTATCGCCAGCAAAAAAACCTCTTCTGTTTCCCAGACAGGCATCCACGCATAAATCATCCACGCGCGGCTTTCAAGCCTGGTATGCAAAATATTCCCATCGTTCTCGACTTTCAACGGAAGTCGGATCGATTCCTGTATTTAGCCAAGTGACAGCTTTGCAGCTAAAGACAGGAATCGATCTCATTGCTGAATTTATTGACGTGTGTGGATCGATTCCTCCTTCTATCGTTCAATCGAAGCGTGTCAAGCGTGGCTATGAAAGGAATTACTACAACTTAACTCCAGCTATATATAGCTATCGTTTAGGGTCTGTTGGTTTACTTGCTTTAAATGTTCAATTCTTTTTCTGCGCTTGGCGGTTTAACAATCGATCAATTAAACCGTATAAACGAGCATACTCAGCTAATAGTCTTTAGGGCAAGGAGGGAAATAGAATAGTTTCGCTCTAAACCGTGGCTGATCATATTAATTCATTTGTACCGATGAGAGCTGAGCCCGCAAAGGAGGCGCTGAGAGGGTTTCCTTCCATTGTTCTCTCGTCCAATGAAAAGTCGGATCGATTCCTGTATTTAGCCGCAAGTCTAACTAGTTTACAATTACGCTTAAGCTTATTATTAATTAATAAGCGACTTTGTTTACAAACAGATTTGCAAAAGTCCGCGACTCTGGGCGCTGAAAAAAAAAAATATATCACAGGGCGTAACATGTCGATCTAAATCGATCATCGAAAACGTAGTCGATGAGTCGATAGTACTCGATGTTTGTCGATAATTGTCAATCGACAGGTTTAATTTGCCGATAATTTATAAAAGTCTATAATCACAAGATTTTCATGGCTACGAAATTAACCAAACTAACAAGACTTTTTAATAGCTCGAACGACTTTTCAGGTTGAAGTATAAACCGCTCTGGAGTAAATCTTTACGGCAATAAACTTACATAAAAAAAAACTGAGCGACCAAGTGGATTGTTATTCAATGTACTGTAGAATCGAATAATTACCTTGAGAAATGATAAACCAAGATAAACAGTGATTCATTCAGGGCTTGATGGACCCCAAAAAGCCGTTAAATTCTGTTAAAGTTGATAAACGCTGGAGTTTAATCAGGTTTAATGAGAACAGGACAGATTCAGTGTGACACAGCATGACAGAAGGCGGCGATCAAGAAGTAGCATGAAAATGAGATGCATAAATCACTGATAAGACGTAAAATGATTTGACATGAAAATGAATCACTTTTACTGGAAGAAAAGAGTAGTTTCTGATTTCAGCTTGTGTTTGTTTGAGCTTCCAATTACAGTGTAAAATCGGTAAAATAAAGTCTTTGACATAGCCGATCCTCGTTTATCCGCGTTCGCCAACTTTGTGTTTTATATTTCGATACTTGTTGATCGAAATCGATTAAAATCGAACTGTAAAAAAAAAACCAATAATCACAAGAAATCGTGTGATCGACTTTTATCAAATTCCAGTATTTGTCGATTGATTAGTATTGAATTCAATCTACAAGGATCGATTTTTATAGACTATTGAAATTATTGACATGCTCTGATATCAGCTTGATAGTAGCTTTTGTGGTAATTTTCAAAGTGAACACGTAATTTATGCTATTTAAGCTTGCTTTCGACAGTTGAACTTATAAGAGGTTTTAAATATGACGTGTACATGTAGCTAGAAAGATGTTTTGTTGCCTTTAGTTTCAATTCACCTGTTTCACTGTATTTCAAGCCCAAAGATGTACAATAGATCTTTGACAGTGGAAATTAGAGGTGGAAGTAAAACCAAAACCTAAAAGTCTGCATCTTGCATCATGCTCTAGAATTAAATTTGTTATCAACTACAGTTGTATTGCCATTTTGAAGTTTTGTTTACATGTATTTTTGTTCTCCTAAGGTAATCAGACTTTCAAAAACTACAGTCACATGTACATATTTTGGTTTACATTTCAAAGAAGGAACAAGTCGGATAAAGGTAATGGATCCGTCAATTCCAAGCCTGCCCATAACCCCCCCCCCCCCCCCAAATGGCTCCGTCAATTCCAAACCCGCTCATCCCCCCCCCCCCCCCCCCCCGCTTCCACTGGGTATTTGTCGGACATTTGTCTCCTTTTTTTAAATAATGTTGCAAATGCCCCACGGTGAGGTCAGCTTATACATGTACATACAAATCCCCATGGCAGGGCTTCTGAAAGTGTGCAAATGCCCAGGGATAAGATCAAAATTTATTTTAATAATTAATTGTTTTAATTATTAATTAATTATTAACTAGTAATTTCAATGTGAAAGTGAGTGCTGGCGAAGGGGGATAAAACAGCGGGAAGTGAATTGAACATTGGACAGCTCCGGTAAATTTTTTCAACTTTTTAAGGGAAGGGGTTTAAAGGGTGAGTAGAGTAGGCTTTCCCTGGATGAGTTGTAAAAATTACTACAGCAAGTGGTGTTTTTGAAAATTGCCCAACCACAGCCTTACTGACTTGTATTACCCACACTGCTAAACTAACTATGGCCTATGGGCTGCTTATAAAAAAACCCATTACCAAGAACTTATTGTTCAAGTTACAGATATTTTAAAGATACAGTAATATTGACATTGAAGAGAAATAACTTTTACAAAGGACAATTCAAGAGGGTTTTGTCTCAAGCTAATTGAAGATTTTCATAATGTGCTCTATTAACGGATCGCTCTCAAAAAGTTGTCTTTTAAGTTGTGGTGTTCCCCAGGGGACGATCCTAGGACCACTACTATTTCTGTTATATATTAACGATCTTCCAAATTGTCTCTTAAACTGCGAGCCGAGGATGTATGCTGACGATACCCACCTTACTTACGCAAGTAATAATGCAGACGACATTCAATTATATCTAAACCAAGATTTAGAAAACGTTTACAATTGGCTGAAAGCAAACAAACTCACTCTAAATATGACTAAAACTGAATTTATGCTTATCGGATCTAGACAGAGGCTAAGTACTCTCACGGATTCCCCAGCACTTGCAATTAAAGATCTTCAAGTTAACCGGGTCACTACCACAAAATCACTTGGGGTGACCATTGATGACAAACTTGGCTGGAGTGACCACATCGAGAAAGTCACAAAGAAAGTCGCTTCTGGTATTGGGGCCATGAAACGAATTAAGTACCTCGTTCCTCAAGCGACCTTAGGTACTTAATTTATCAAGCATTGATACAGCCACACTTCGACTACTGCAACATTGTTTGGGGAAACTGTGGGATAACTCTGCAGAATAAACTACAAAAGCTACAAAACAGAGCAGCTCGTGTTTTGACCTATTCAAACTATGACGTAGATGCTGGTAATCTATTAGAAACTCCTAGGATGGAAAAAATTAATCTTGCCTGCCAGCAACAAATTCAAAGAGCTACGATGGTTTATAGGTCTCTACACGGGTTGGCTCCAAACTATCTAAGTTCTAAATTTGAGAAGCGAGAAATTAGTTACAACCTAAGGGACTCTGAGGATAAACTTAATGTTCCATTGCCGCGCACAAACTATTATAAAAATAGTTTCAGTTATAGTGGCGCCATGCTCTGGAACAGCCTTTCTCATAATGTAAGGAAAGCTGAGTCCCTTGGGCAATTTAAACGACTTCTCAAAGAGGAACTATAAGGCACGGCATTCGTGGAAAGCAGCTTTTTATTATTTAATTAGATTCTTCATATATAGATATTTTTTAATATTAGTTTATTGCTTTGTGTTAAGTATTAGCTGACGAATTTTTACCGTGTTTAAATAAAGATTATTTATCTATCTATCTATAATAGCTTTCTTAAAAAACAAAACAAAAGTACATTGCTTTGCTAAGTATCTATACTTACGGCTGTTTGTTTACATTTTTTAATAATTCATTGTTCAAGTTAGAGTTATACCTAAAAACATGACTCTACGGTCGAATCAGCCGGCCCAGCCGGCACAGATTTTGAATTATTTGCCTCCACGGGCGAAGAACTCGTCTGAATGTGCAAAGAGTCGTTGGATTTCAAAGTGAAACAATCATCTGATTTCACAGAATAGTTCGCTTCGACGAGCGATTAACATTTTTTCAATTCTTTCGCCTCAATGGGCAAAGAGCATGACTCAACGGTCGAATTATCCGCCACAAACGGCACAGATTTTGAATTATTTGCCTCAACGGGCGAAGAACTCGTGTGAAAGTGCAACGAGTCGTTTGATTTTACAGTTTAGTGGTTCGCTTCCACGAGCGATGGACATTTTGAATTGCTTATAGCAAGCAATCGTTCGTGACCATGATGAATAATTTCACAAGCAAATGAAGACGTTTAGCAAACATTTAGAAAATACGTACCTACTAAGCAAGCAATCATTCGTGACCATAATGAATAATTAATTTCACAAGCAAATGAAGACATTAATTTTAGCAAACATTTAGAAAATATGTACCACCTCGAAAGCGAAAGCATCTGACAGCGTGTCAGATTCTCACGTGGATTGTCGATTTAGACAGTTGTCGTGTTCATTGTCACGGTTGATTGATTGCGTTGCGAAGTAAAATGACAGATGTTGCTAGGCGACAGTGACAAAGCCACTGCGCATGCACCCCATCTTACATCCGACAAAATTTTGGATTTTTCCCCTATTGCCAAGAATAGTGTGCTGCCTCGCTAACGCTCGCCAGCAATTATTTTAATAATTAATTATTTTATAATAATTAATTATGGCAGCAATAATTGTTCACAAATAAATGGATCTTTATTCATGCTAGAAATTCTTTCATTTTCCTCAGTATCACTTACATCCGTTCCCTCATTTGTTCTAAATATTTGTGTTTAATTTATTGTTCCCGCAAAACGTTTGACTCTGAGATAGCCCTCTAAAATTCCTGATCGAATTGACAGTTTACCTTGATATTATCTTCTGTGGCACTTGAAAGGTATTAGACACTAGCCTGCCTGTCATGAAAATTGTGTGAAAGCCCAAAATGTGACTGTGTTTACTCTGTTGCTTGCTGTCCGGTTCTCTTGAAAAGTGTGGGACCCAAACAATGTTTATCAACTCAGTTTTTGTATTTTTGAGGGCAATCAAGAAATTTAAAATAAAAAACTAAGCATTGTACGAGTCAACTTTTAAAATCTGAAAGATAAGGTTGTTTTGACAATGCCCCACCCCCAGGCTGACCTGTTTTGGTAAATGCCCCACCCTTGGGAAGGAAAAGCTATAACATGCCTGACAAATGCCCGGGGTGGGGGGGGGGGGGGGGGGGGGGGGATGAGTGGGCTTGGAATTGATGGAGCCATAATCTGTTCTTCAATTTATTAATTTAATAATGCCCAATCTTGCAGCATGTGTTATAACTCAGAGTTCTTTCTACAATATTTTTAGAAGCAGCTGGTAGAAATACTTAGATTTCTAAAGAGACACAAATGAATGTAATTATAAGGAACGTGAGTTTAATGTTCATGTAGTACATGTAGAGTGTACATGTGAGCGGATGTTATATAACTTGTTACATGTGAGTTGGTATGATTTGGTGCATACCTACATGTATGTCATGCAAAACTGTTTAAAATATTTTAAAATCTTTTTGTTCTTCAATTCTTGGACTTCAAACTTAGTATGGAAAATTATAACCAATCTGTGGATTTCAGATAGATTTGTAGCATTTACGGAAATGTCATTGTATTGCTGTCATTGCTTGCTTACTCGGCTCATCCAGCTGTCTCATTTCACACAATGGATATTTCTGTCATCCTAAGATGTGTTAATTATCACAGTGACGCTGCTAAATTACAAAACATCAAGAACAACTAAAATTATCCTTATGCTGATTCATATTCATGAGATGCATGGCTCTCAGAGCCCTTTCATTGCACTGTGCATTAGGGGATTCCCTCTGTCCTCCCATGTAATATCAATAGTATTAGAGCTGTGACAATGAAACTTGGATGGTTTAATTAAACAAGAAGCTGTACACAGCTTGAACTTGTGGTGTCTTTAACCCATTGATTCCCAAATGTTTTGAGTGCTAAAAAGTAAGACTACATTCAGTAGCTGACACTGGAAACCACCATTGCTAACTGAAATGCAAAGTTATATAAAACAGAAAACGTGCTGGAACAAAATTCCCATGTGGCAATAAGCGGTGAACACAATATCAAACAGTCCTATTCATCCACGAATACCCCGCATTGTCTTGAAAACTTGTATGCTGTTATTCTTCTTTCTGCTTCTCAAGTTAACACACATGAGGCCACAAGATCACAAGGCTTCAATTGTCAATTAATCAGATCAGTGAGACAAAAATATGCATGCACAAAGCCAAATTTATAACTTCTTCCTCAGGTATGCCATGAGTAATAAAGATTTAATATAGGTCAAGATAAGGTTAAGATAGGTTTATTTATTTATTTATTTATTTATTTATTAGACTTTGCCTTCAAATAAACTAATAACAAAGAAAATGATAAAAAAACAAAGAAAACAACTACTGGGTTATGGCAGGGTGACCACAACAGCTGCCGCCAATTACTGTGGGCCCTGGGGAGTTCTTTTGGTTCTATTTTCCTTCTTTTTTCCTGTGAAAGTATGGGGTCATGCTAATAGTAGCCAGGGGAAATCCCTGGTGCCCGGCCCTTAGTGACAGTTCTGAATTAGGTACATGTATACCAGCAGTTAATCCTTTTTTTATTTCTGAAAAAATTATCAATCAATTCAAGATGCTTACTTCCTATATTAATCATTTGTTTCTCCCAGGAAACATCACATACTCTACATGTACTGCCATGGATTATGGACATAAAAGTCTACACCACATTGTAAACCCATTGCAAATGTGCGATCTTTCTAAGGTATGTTAATTTAAAATTGTTAATACTGTATATTAGTTTCCATGTAAATAAGAATAATTGGTTGTGGGTTTATATTACATGCATGTTTATAGTATGTTTTCATCGTAAATACTGTAAATGCATATTGTACGACTGCTCCAGCACAGTGTTAAGAATATTACTATTGTTAAGTTGTACTGTACTGTGCCTATTATATGGACTACACATGCTCAGAACATAACTTGCAAGAAATTGTCTCTTTCATTGCATATTGACAGTAATTGCATTGCCAATTTCATTCAGCCAAAACGTTTTGATCCATCAGTTCTTAGGAAGATGGTTCTTAATGAAGAAAAGTAAGAAAACTGAATACAATGTATTTAGAATACATGTATTTATGGCCCGGGGGGGCCATAAATACATGTAATAACATTGATTCCTCTGTGTCATTACTGACATAACTATTACTCATGGCATAAAATTGTCGTAGGCTACAGCTGTGATGAAACCCACTCTAATGGCTTTATCTCTTTAAAGCAAATTATAATTAGGATATACATGTATAGAGGCTTTGCACCACCGCATGACAGCAGCCACGTTGGATGGCAATATAAAAGAACTTGTTTCCCCCATGATTAGTATTGGGATTCTTTTTAATGTACAATAATTTTATTGTTCCAGCTATCCAACATGGAGGCTTTCACGTGACTCTCTATTCCAGTTAGGATTTAAACTCATGTAAACTCATAAATTAAACTCATATATTAATGCAAAGAAAAGTAAAAACCAACAATGGCAATGGAATAACTAGTTGTCTTTTGATTTCCACAATTGAAGGCCTGAAAATGAAAGTGACCAAAGTGACTATTTAAAAGCTATGCTTTCACATTCTTTTAAACAACTGAAAATCATTGGTACAATTTATTTTAGCTTACTTAGTACTGTTTTAAAGTGCCTATAAAGCCTGGCCAATTCCTTTTGAGTCTAGAAATACATTATATAATTAAACGTTTTATATATTTTTTTCTGAACGGAATCAATCTCTCTCTGAGAATTAGACAATTCAAATCTGAAAATGCAAATGATATGACATCAAAAGAGGAATCATTAAATATACGAATATGGATTTTATACAATTTTTTTATTTGCAAAACAATTCCATGGCTAGAGTACAAGATATGGTGAACATTTTTTCTACTTTACAACTGAAATGCACTTGTTTCAGAACTTGAATCAAAATCATACAAATTCCTCTTTTGAGGTCATCTCATTTGCATTTTCAGATTTGAATTTCCTAATTCTCAGAGAGGAATTGATTTCATTCACAAATATTTATATAAAACGTTTAATTATATGTATTTCTAGACTCAAAAGGAATTGGCCAGGCTTTATAGGCACTTTAATGAAATTAGCAGTTGTATACATTTGTGGAATGCAAAAGCACTTTCAAAAAATCTCAGGTAGCAGATGCAAATATCTGGGAAAGTCTCCACTGAATCATGACATTTCTTGAGAAAAAATGCTGAACATTGATATTTAAGCTTAGAGGAGTCAAACAAAATTTTTCATAGAAGTTGAAATGAAGCTATCAAAGTTGCCATTTAGGTCGTCATCTTTTTAGGCCTTCATTATTAAGGTGTAGATTTTTTCAAGTGTGTTTTTTTTTTAATAATCAAAGTTCTTCATCCTCTCCTTCATCCCCACCATCTTCCTCCTCTTCCTCTTCCTCCTCTTCCTCCTCTTCCTCTTCCTCCTCTGTGGCATCAACCACCCTATTGAAAGTGACCTTTCGCACTGACGGAAAGCACTCGTGTAACTTCCTAAAGAAGTTGTCTTTAACTTTCTTGATCCCTTTGTCATATACAGCTACAAGATTACTGGGGACAAACTTTGAAGTGGTCTTATCAACTTGGAATAACTTGGCATCTTCCCTCCCCTGCTCATAATCAAAAACCCCTTCCCTGACACAAAACCACATTCCCTTTAACTGATCAGGAAAAGGACTCTGTTATGTGTGCTTGATCTGAGGGTGCACATCAAAAGCTTCCTTGCTTGCATAAAGTTGATGTATGTTTCCAATGAACTGAATGTTTGCCATGATGCGCTGGCATGTTTTTACAGAAGAATGACCTACGCAGGACTAAAAGTAATGAACCACCATTATTATTTCAGGTCAGTCTGCAATGAATGTTTGAGTGATTTTTGATGAACCAGGGCTAACAAGTAACTAATGGATAGTTCATACTACTATATGTAGCATAATAATTGATTGGCCCCTAACTTTCATGTATAATTTCCTTACCCCTTCAATAGTGTTTTTTAATGCTAATAACCCTAACTTTCCCAAGAAAATAAATGTGAACATAAATTGTCCACAGAACTAAGAGTCCAATATTTTTTAAACTCCAAGCTGATACAGTATACTGCAGTTCCAAGAGTTTAATAAATACTAAGCAATAAAAATGTTATGCTTACCAGATGCATATTGCTTTAGAGGGCGCACAATGAAAGTTTCGATATATTCATCTAAATCAACGTCTGCTCCATCCTTCCCAGATAGATTCACAGTACAATTTTTTTTCATCATTTCTCTGAAGGCTAAAGGCCACGCTGCTGTGAAGTTCACAACATGGACAAGAGCTTCCGTCCAATTATTCCTGAACTTCAGTTGAGCAAATATAGCAAGTAGTATGACCCAGACAGTTTCCCTTGCAAGTCCACTGCCATACTTTGTTGCGTCGTTGTATAGCTGCAATAAGGGACCATAGAGGGAGAACATTTCAACATGGTGAGCAAAATTGGCATCATCAGACCATTCCTTCAGAAACAACTCAAAGGCTTCAAGCAGTGCTTCATCATGGCTTCCATGTCTTTGAAGGCACTTCCTTAATGACTCTTTACTTGGAAAATATGTAGACTCTTTGAATGCTTGAGCAGCAGCCATACCATATGATATTGAAGCATCTCTAACTGCTTCTTTGATATGTGCTAAATTTTGTTCTTGAATTTTTTTCTTTCTGAACGCATCATTAGTCAGTTTTTTGCGACTTAAAATGTTCTGGATAAGATGGTGGAACCCCCCTGATGCTTGAGCCTTAAATGCTGCTTCACAGAGATGGCCTTTTGTGTGCAAATCACCTGGAATCTCTGCTATCCAACCAAAAGCAGACTGGTCCTTCTGCTTTACACTTCTGTTGTTCTTGCAAGTCCCTTGATCACCAACAACAGCAGTAGGGAATCCAGCAAATTGTGATCTTTCATATTCGAACTTTTGGCCTTCTTCTGAGCTTGGGTTTTGCACATCACTCATCAACTCCTCACAATCACCTCCACTCACTAAGTCAAAAAGAAGTCCTTCCATCATTTCTTTTTCTCTTACTTTACTGTCAAACAAAGATACAATATCATCCAGCCTCATTTCACTAGCCATTTCATATGGACTTGGAAGTGACGAGAAGGAGAGCCCATCCATAAGTGCACAACCATCCACCAGAACTTTACACATTTCAGTACTTTTGGCCAATACTGCTGGGTGAAGTGGGATTAAACCACAACCTTCTTTTGTATTTGGATTGACTCCAGCAGCAAGTAACACTCTGACCATGGTGATGTTGCCAGATTCAACAGCAAAGTGCAAGATAGTCCTGTTGAGGTGGTCTCTTTTCTCATCCCACCATCTATCTGTTGACATCTGACTGATAAGTTTGTCAATGGCTATCTCTGAATTCGATGAGTGGATAGCATTCCATATCATGTTTGTTAGCTTGTTGCATGTCCTCTTAAAAGCACCATCTTTCTTCTGAAAATACTTGGCTTTTACATGCGCAGCAGAGCTCCCAGATGATGTTGAACTTTCATCCTGTACTTCTTCAGTTTTGTCCTCATCTTCCCCACTATCATCCTCATCATTTTCAATGGATTTAAGATGTTTTGATGCATCACCCAACTGCTCCTCAAGAAGAGCCATCTCTTCTCTGTGTAGATACATTATTGTCAAGAACTCATAGTGTTTCCTAGCCCCCTTCATGTCACATGTACAGTCCTTTTCATCAAACTCCAACATTTCTTCTTTATGATGACAGGGAATACTAAACACTTTTCCAAACTCTTCTCAAACTCATTAATAATTCATGACGAGAACACAAAGGAAATCACTACCGTGAAGGAGGTTTTGAAATCGTTTCTTAATTTGCATAGATTTTGGCGATTTTATTCCTTCGTTTTCTCCGCATTTAACGATCAGTTTGAGAAGCTATATCAAACACTCGAAACAGTGTTTCATCAGATTTCCAAACACCTTGAAGTGGTTTAAAAAAACTCGGCTGCGCCTCGTTTTTCCAATCCACTTCTCGGTGTTTGGAAATCTGATGAAACACTGTTCCTCGTGTTTGATATATTACTTCAAAAATAGATGCAGTACCTGGCAAGGTGGAGTTGTCTTCTAATGACAATGGTAATATCAGAGTCTCTGTTGGTTTGATGTTTCCTCTCATGGCAAAAACACATGATAGTGGAGGTTCTGTAATGTGATATTCCTTTGGTAGTTTGTCACATTGTACAAAATCAATGGAAGACAACCAGGCGTTAAACTCTTGTTCACTCATCTCTCTGAAAGGCTTTGGATGAGGGGGAACATCATTCAGAGACAACTTTAGCAGTTTCAGCTTGTAGACATTTTTATATCTTGTCCATAACTCTTTGTGGTCTACCATGTTGTCTGCAAAAATTGATAGAAAATACTTTATTTGTTTACAACACCTATCAGTGTTTGGAGATGTACTGCAGCATTTAACTTTTGTTTGTAAAATGAAAACTAGTCTTTTTCATTAGGAAATGCCATGATTTAATGTGATCTGATTATAAAATATCCCCTTATCAACATCTGCTGATGTGACCCAAATTCACATAAGTTGTCAAGATCATCTTCAGGATCAAAACATTGTATTCTTGGAAGCTTAGGATCTGAATCAGAAGTTTATGCCGTACTGTCCTTGCCTTGAATTGTAAGGAATGCCTTGTGTACTTGACAGCATTCACATACATACCTAAGAGAATATTATCTGCCTCTAAGTCTTGAAAGTCAATCTGGGGTTCAACAGCTGTGCTGGAGCACTGGAGAAGGTGTTCTATGCCCTCCAAATTTGGAAGAATAGCTCCTCTGCCTATGTTGAAACATTTCACATTATTATCATTATGATTATGATAGTGATGGTGTTGGTGATAGCGATGTTGATGGCAATGATGATAATAATTATCATCATTATTAAAAAGGTAAATGTAAAAGTTAGGCAGTATTTTTAAAATTCCCTTCCACTATAGGCTGGCATCCCAGAAACACCACAGTGCACTCTTTCCCTCTGTCTCTATCTGTGTTCTGTTTGCAGGTAAAGCTAATTTAATCTACACAGAATGGAAAGACATGGAAACAAGTGTGAGATTGCTTCTTAACCTAAATGAAGTTTGAGGAACTGGTGATGGTTAATACCTCTGTCCATCCAGTATATAGTAAGAAATCACTGCAATTTGGTTCGTACCTGTGAAATTCCACATCTTAGAACTTAATTTCTTGAACAGTCTGTAATGCCGCTTTTTTCCCTTTGCACATAATATATATAGATAGCCCAAGCCTAACAGCGTCGCACTTTGAACAAGCTTAACTAAGGTGAAACTTAACTAAGGTGAAAGGTTGGAAGCACAAGAATTAAGATTGACGAAGGGGCTATTTTCAATTTTAGCAATTCTCAAAAACAGTATTACGCGACCGTCTGCACAGTACATTTTTATAGACCGTACAAAAGTTCACAAAAACAACTTTTCTCTGTCTAGAATAAATAGTACCACTAGTTTCCGAATAAAATACAGTTTATGTTTGTCAAAAATTGCCCGAGAAACTGATTTGAAAATCAAAAATTGCAAAAATACACAAACATATTTGCATAAGGCGATGCGAGTGAAGATAGAACTGTACTATAAAATCAAGTCTTGTTTTGTTTACATAAAATCGCTTTTCAATCTATCTAATGAATGAACAAACACATAAAAATGGACAACACAATCTTCTTTCGAAAAAATTTATTCAAATCTCCATTAGTTTACGTTTAAAAGCAAAACGCGTGCCATGTAATTATAGCTCATCGAGTTCAAGCTTTCTTCGATGAAATTCGAGAGATAGGCACGTTTTAAAATCAATTCGCCAAAACTAACAATAACACTAATAACAAGTCACTCACAGATTGATATCAACATAAATTCTCATCGAAAACTGTAATCTGTTTTACCTTTAAGTTCCTCGCTTGCTTGGAAATTCAAATCTCCGCTTCTGGTTCTGAAATCATCTCCCGCATTGATAAAAATGTAATACATGAAGTTCCTCGAAGCAAGATTTTATCCCTGAAAGCTCGTCTTTTTCCACTAAAGCGGCTTCTGAGTATACCTTAATTAGTATCCCTGTCTTGAGTAGCAAACCGCGAAAAAAAGCAGGAAAATAACGAGTTTAATTCTCCGCTAGGCACAAGAAAACAACTAAAGTGTTTACCGAGCTCACGGCTGTGTGACCGCGCGAAAAACAAAGCCTTGCTTTCAAGATCCCGGATGTTGTTCCAACACGGCGGGCGGCCGGCGGGCGGACGGACGGACACGCGCCCGCGAAACATTCCGCTAGCCATGACCATGAAAAATCACGGCGTAGGTTCTATGAGTATGGAGCTGCGCAGCCAGGCCTTCGGCCTGGCAAGTGCTCCGCTATTAATGTTGTCCATCAGCAATATCACAGGTGATGATTTGGGGAACCTGTTATCAATGATATCTTGGAAATTAACAAGTCTTTCATCCAAATGTTTCATCCTGAAAAAGGAAAGTTACATGAAATTAGTTTATACATATTAGTCAAATCTGGGTCGTGATGTATCAAAGAAATTGCAGGCTCCAACAAAAAGGAATTCAACATATGTTTTTTGATGAATGCCTCACACACAGGGAAAGTGGCTCAGACCAATGAGTATATAAGAATGGCATTTGGCCTATTTCATCAAATACTGCTGCTACTCATTCTTTACAATTTAAGGCTGATTCACATCGCTATGATTTGTAATCCTGATTTTTTCAGAGCTCGTAGAGCTAATATGGTTTCTCTATCAACTTACAAAAATAATCAGTTGCACTGCAAAATATTTTTCAGCATCAAGCAATTTATTTCCTTGCTCGATCAAAGCTTATAAAAAATGGACCTACAAATCACAGCACGTAAACTGGCCTTGCAGGCAAACGTTTTATATCAATACACAATATCTGCAAAATATATCCAAGAGAATTAAATATAATTAGTGTGCTGCAGATGGTAATGCAAAAATGAAGACATATCCTTTGATAAGATAAATGCTACAAAGATACTCACAGTGAGTCCCAGTGAAGACTTAGTCCTATTGCATTTAGCATATTAATAAATTGCTTGCCACCTCCATACGACATACATAGCATACCAAAAAACAGCTGAACATCATTGGGATACTTCTGGTTTGCAAGAGAGACCAATCCAGATAGAGCATGACCAGCACACCTCAACTTATAATCATGCGTCTTGATTTTATTCTCCTCACTAGATCCAATCAGTATCTTAAGAATCTCATTTATGATTGGACAGTCATTAGCAACAGATGTCGCCAAAGTGGAAAACACATCAGTTGGCACTTCTTGTTTTCCTTCTTTAAGAAGACCAGTGCGATATCCCACATTACACTTGTTTTTTATGATTTCCATCTCCTTTGTCAGGGCAGATTTTTGTGATGGGGATATCACATCATTCATCTTTTTTAACCTTGTAATTTCCCTTTCATACAAATTGACCAGGGCAGCCATGTGGTTTTCCCTTGCAGTATTTAAAATTCTGTATCTGGACAAAAGATTCTGGGCCAGTCTTTGGTTCTGAAATTTAGTAAGCGGGGAAATATTTGTTAATTGTTCCACTAAGTACCTTACTATTAACCACAATATTAACTACAAACACATACATAGAAAGGGTTGTCAGAGAAAAACGTGAACAACGAATGGCAATTGCACGACCAAAAGAAATTGTTGGTCCTAATTTTCTTTCTATTTAATGCTGGAGAATATGGACAAACCATATTACACGCCACCGAAGGTCTTCACTAAACAGGGTTGGCATTTTTTTTCTGCAGTCAAAATCAATTAATAGAAAGAAAATCAAGACTCACAATTCCTTTCGGTTGTGCAATCGCCATTTACTGTTTTCTCCAACAACATTTTTGAAATAAGTGTATACATACACACATATATTAACGCACACTCTCTTCCCTTTCAAAATGTATTTAATGTAACTAACCCCTTCTTCAAGAGCCACAAGAAGTTCCTCCCATAACTGCAACATATTTTCTTCAAGACTATGTATTTCTTTTTTCTTGTTGTCTGCTACAATGTTGCCAAAAGTCATTTCCAGATCAAGTTGGTGCTTCAAGTTTAGATTTGTATACACAGTACTGATTAAATGTTAAGGAAATAACAATGAGAGAACCAAGCAAAAACGAATATTATATTACTTTAGATTTACACTAAACGTTTACTCTCACTGATTAGTAGGCCACCTTTAACCTAAGATATAAATAAAGTTATCACTAAAATCATCATCATCATCATTATTGTTGTAAAGGATACATTTGTTTCGAGCCTTTCAAAACTCGTTTCTTCGAACTGTTTGGGAAAATGGAGGACACAGCTCTAGAAAGTCTACTTTTTGCACCCATGTCATCTCCAATTTCCAGAATTTCCACTAGTTGATCCTGTTCTACAGAGCTGTTGACATCTTCGATGCAAACATCGGCCAATAATACTTGGAGATCTGGATGTGTTTCCTGTAAATCTAAAGCAATTATGCACCTATCAGTGGTTTGCCCCAGGATGCCCAGGATGGGGGGTGCGGGCAACCCAAGGGAATTTGACTTCGTAAAAATCCACCAGGGTAGGGATTTTGACACCAAAATTGACGATTTTTACAATTTCTAAGAGAGGCAAAGGGGAAAATTTCATCAAATTTGACTCAAAATGTAGTCCCAAGAGTGGGGCAAACCATTGATAGGTGCATTAATCGTATGAGTTTGTGTCTGTATGAAACCGTCTCTAAACCCTATTAAAGGTGCTCCAGCAATCATTGATCAATCTCAAGAATAACCGTCTGTCAATTCATGAGTTTAGCATTATATCAGCTCCACCAGGGTAGGGATTTTGACACCAAAATTGACGATTTTTACAATTTCTAAGAGAGGCAAAGGGGAAAATTTCATCAAATTTGACTCAAAATGTAGTCCCAAGAGTGGGGCAAACCATTGATAGGTGCATTAATCGTATGAGTTTGTGTCTGTATGAAACCGTCTCTAAACCCTATTAAAGGTGCTCCAGCAATCATTGATCAATCCCAAGAATAACCGTCTGTCAATTCATGAGTTTAGCATTATATCAGAAGTGTTTGAGCTTACCTTTTACGGTTTTTCTTACTTTAGACTGCGGCAAATTCTGTTGTTTTGATGTAGGTGTGAGATCGTGCTTCTCGAAGCGCAACGACCTTCTCGACTTCGGTGTTTTTGGGCTTTCATTCGCATCAGCTGAAAATAAAAGCCACCGATATTCGCATCTTTATCTTCTCAATCCACCCCACAAACAATCCGGCTACAAAAATGCGATAAACCTTCGCTACTTACCTTCCAAATTTAGTTCGTGAAAAGATAAGTTCAATTCTTCGGTATCGTCCGCCATCTTGGATTTAAATTTTTTTCGATAATTTCGAAAACCAGTCAAACCACAACTCCAGATTTACACAACAAACGTAAAAATTATAAAGAATACCAAGTAAATAAAAAAAGTTGACCAAATAGCTATTAAATTGACGCTTGCAAGATATTGTTGAATTGTTCAAGAAAATTCTGGTTATCTGCCAGTCGCTTCCCGTTTTTCTTCCGTCCTTCCCTTGATGCAACGCGAACTCACTAAATCCTTCCCATCAATCACAGCGCGAATACAGAGAAGCGACTGGGTACGAGTCTGGATTGTTGCAAAGATTTAAGGTTTTATTGAGGTACATGTATATTGAAACATTGGCAAACTGGATTTCTTTCTTTCTTAAAAACATGAAAACAAGTAGTAAATTAAAGTAATAAACACTTGATGGATAGGACATTCTTCTTAGTGAATTGGTTATATACATGTACATGTGCGGTTTGATCATTCCCAGATCATACAGAATAGAGAGTTTAAGCATCATGAAAATGTTCTTACTTTTTTCTAAAGCTTTGTCACCTTCCAAGTGAATGTACACTGGTTGATATAGGGAAGACATGTAAAGTGACAATAGTTTAATAATAATGACCAGTACATTTTGTCAAATCAATTACCTTTTATGTGTGTCAGAAAGTCTTTTTAATGTATTATCATTGGAATTTAAATAAATATGTATTTTTTTCAAATACTGCTGTTTTATAAATAAATGTATATGGTGTTATTTTGCAACATGCATGTGGCATTTGACATTACAAATACATGTATGCACCAAAACAAGTGCAAATACAATGTATGATACATTATTATTCGACATAGCATTGTAGAGTGCAAATATGCATCAAAACGAGTGCAAATATGACAAGTTATTACACTCTTTTGACCGTGCAATAGGAAAAACAGCTCAAAAACTTAGCCTTCAGGAGAATATTTCTGTCGTACTGTATAATAAACATTTATTCAGTAAAATGTTTTGTAATACAGTTGCCTCGGGCATTTTTACTATAGTCAGAAAATACTCAGCCGTATTACACAACTTTACGCTGAGGGTAAGCGCATTTTTTTGCTGTCCCCTCAAACTCTATATATTTAGTATGAACCCTCCCAACACCACAATTAGCACCTTTGAAAAGCAGGCCATGTCATGTACACATGTTTATTTGGAGGATTTACTTGAATGGCACAGATTTTGCTTCAACATTGTTGAAGTTCTTTTCTGGACTATAGTCTATGGAATATGTTAAATGAATTATAATATATTATTTCCGGTTTCACTTGTAATAATAATAATAATAATAATAATAATAATAATAATAAATGCTTTATTTATCCTGAAAAACCGATCAGCGAATTTAAAATAAAAACGCTGGTATAAACCGGTGATCAGTGTATATACAAGTCGAAAATAAAAATGGAATAAAAAAACTAACAAAAATATTTACAGTGATAAAAAACCTATAATCTACATAAAAATCGATGTAAGTAGGTATAAAAATAGAATAAACAAAACTACCTATACTGAACATTTATGTTGTGCCTTATCTAGCTCTATTAAAAATTTAAAAATTCTAATTTTAAAAATTCTTAGTGTCTCACAAGCACGCAGTTCTTTGGGGAGATCGTTCCATTCCTTTCCAGCAGCGAACTCGAAAGTTGACTGGCCCATAGCTGTTTTAAATCTTGGAAGATGAAGTTCCCTATTATCTCCCAGGGCCTTACGGCGAAGTTCGGATCTCATTGCAAAAAGACCTTGTAGTTGCCTAGGACAATTATAATCATTTACGATTTTATATACTAATTGTAAACGTAAATAACGGCGTCTGTTAGATAAAGTTAACAGCCCGAGACTCTCTCTCATTGACTGTGTGCATCAAGTTGTTTTGGTTAAGTAATATTGTGGCAAATGTTAAATTATATTTCATGTTAAACGAATGTATAGTTTCACATGTCACATGTTGAAACTGAAAAGAGCTCTATCTAAGAAAAATACACTTCCATTTGCTGTTAGCATATTGATCTACACCCATAGATAATTTTAAATTGTTATTACCAAAGGCAAGAACTATTGTACCTTGTGTTAAAAATAAAATGTTCGCTTTTCATCTTGTGGTATTGAATCATTGACGTCATTCTCACTCACTTACTCACTAGCTATGGTGTAAATTTCCGTGTTAACATTTCACTTCCAGTGTTAACATTTCCATTGTTACCTTATATTTGATCAAGGAAATGTTATACCAAGAGACTGAGAGAAGAGAGAATCTGCGAGAAAAGGGTTCAGCACGAGGACTGAACTCACCGACTGTGAATACTTATTTAGATTCAACATATACTTATTTAGATTTAACATATAACTTACATTGTACAACACATTAATTACTTACAATAGAGAGCTACATCACTTGCATAACATAATTACTTACAATTTGTTTGTTATAATTATACTTGCATACATTATACTTTTTATAATTCAATACAATTTCAACTATAACAATAACAAACATAAGCATTACAGTACAGTGCAAACAATTTTACAATAAAAGACCAGGAATTAATTACATCTGAGTATTATGTTAAACCAATTTGCACTAAAACATAAATTGTACAACAACATTGCCTTGTGACTAATAAGTTCTACGATTCATTTAAACAAAAGAAAAAAATGATGAGAAGTCAATCTTTGTAGACGCTTTAAAGTGAGGTGAAATTGATATACACCAGTTCCACAGGCTCAATAGTCATTTCAATCGATTATTTCCTACTTTCATTAGTTTTGCACTTCTGTATTTCCCACCGGTAACCTCGTGTCCTCTTAGAGGCCTATTTTTAATTGGTCGAGAGACCAACATAAGTTGCTTTCCATTTAAGTAGCCACATGCATTCCTCTGTCTATTTCTCTTTTTTCATTTCCATCCAACAGAAGTAGCTACATGTAGTCCTTGACTACCTATTTTTAACCGACGTACTCACAAAATTGGAAAATCCAACTATGGATATTCAAGAGGTAGATAATTTTAAGTCCCGAATTGACTGGTTTTCTGGTGTTTTGCAGCCGTATAGTCATTCTACACAGCTGCCAAATCAGCTTACTTCAACGATCGATTCAATACTAGAGAAACTCTATCGTGTTCAATGTTTATTTCAGGAGTGTTGTCCAATATAGACGCACGGATACAGTCTGTCAAAGCCACTTTACGATCTGTACGGTCTGACAAAATGTAATAGTGACCAGTCGGTCCGTTGACAGTCCGCAAACTGCATCTCATTAAGAGGACTTTGAATATTTTCGCTGCATACTCCGAGTGTGGGGTCAAACAGTTTGACGGTCTGTACGGTTTGTACGGACCGTAACAGAGAGAGTCGGCCCGTTAACAGTCCGTAAACTGCATCTCATTAAGGGGACTTTGAATATTTTCGCTGTATACTCCGAGTGTGGGGTCAAACAGTTTGACGGTCTGTACGGTTTGTACGGACCGTAACAGAGAGAGTCGGTCCGTTGACAGTCCGTAAACTGCATCTCATTAAGGGGACTTAGAATATTTTCGCTGTATACTCCGAGTGTGGGGTCAAACAGTTTGACGGTCTGTACGGTTTGTACGGACCGTAACAGAGAGAGTCGGTCCGTTGACAGTCCGTAAACTGCATCTCATTAAGGGGACTTTGAATATTTTCGCTGTATACTCCGAGTGTGGGGTCAAACAGTTTGACGGTCTGTACGGTTTGTACGGACCGTAACAGAGAGAGTCGGTCCGTTGACAGTCCGTAAACTGGATAATTCCCTTCTAAATTCTGCCGCTTTTCGGGACTTTGTTTTAACCTGACTGTGGGAATAATAATGCTCGTCAGTCGCGCGCGTTTGATAATTCTCTTCTAAAGCCTGGTTTCCATATAATCGCAACGATCGCAGCGATCGTTACGATCGACGGTCGCTGCGATTCTTGCGATCATATGGAAACCAAAACGTTGCGATTGCGATCGCAGAGATAGAAAAATTTCTATAGCCTGGTTTCCATATGACCGCAAGGATCGTTACGGTCGACGATCGCTGCGATCCTTGCGAGAGATAGAAATTTTTCTATCTCTGCGATCGCAATCGCAACGGATCGCAACGATCGCAACGTTTTGATTTCCATATGATCCCAAGGGTCGCAAGAATCGCAGCGATCGTCGATCGTAGCGATCGCTGCGATCGTTGCGATTATATGGAAACCAGGCTTAAATTCTGCTGCTTTTGTATCTTTCTATTTATGTCTATTGAAACGTGTAATTTCTTTGCACACGCTTTTAGAACGAGATATATACATGTTCCTTAGTTTCGCTGTGCTGCGTTGGTTCACCCTTCGTTGTGTATCTTCGTTTGTATTTACGCAACGGTTGGTTTCCATATGATCACAAGGATCGCAAGAATCGCAGCGATCGTCGATCGCAACGATCGTTGCGATTATATGGAAACCAGGCTTTAGAACGAGATATATACATGTTCTTTAGTTTCGCTGTGCTGCGTTTGTTCACCCTTCGTTGTGTATCTTCGTTTGTATTTGTGTGCAATGAAACGTGTATTTCCTTTGCACACGGTCTATTGAAACGTGTAATTCCATTACACACGCTTTTAGAACGAGGTGTATACACGTTCTCCAGTTTCGCTGTGCTTTACGGACTGTCGACAGACCGACTTCCGCTTTTACGGTCTGTACAGACCGTACAGACTGTCAAACCGTGTCACCCGTTACCCGCCAGATTGATGCATATAATTATCAGTGAGTCGTACAGACTGTATGATCCATTTGACAAACTGTATCTGTCCGTGTTTTTTTGCTTGTTCTTGCTTTAATGAGAAGCAATTTACGGACTGTCAACGGACCGACTGGTCACTATTACAGTTTGTCAGACCGTACAGATCGTAACGTGGGTTTGACAGACTGTATCCGTGCGTCTATATTGGACATGAGTGTATTTCAGTGCACAAATTGATAAAGACATTTTCAAGGGATATACACCAGTACGCTTATATACAGGAAACAAAGGCCGACCAACATTTGATATACCTAAAGAACAGCTTGAGCTTCTGTTAGAATACCATTTTTCCATATCAAAAATAGCTCAAGCTGTTCTTTAGGTATATCAAATGTTGGTCGGCCTTTGTTTCCTGTATATAAGCGTACTGGTGTATATCCCTTGAAAATGTCTTTATCAATTTGTGCGAATAAACATTGAACACGATAGAGTTGATAGTGTTTCTCTAGTATTGAATCGATCGTTGAAGTAAGCTGATTTGTACGGAAGCCTGTAAGGGACATTCGAGATGCGACTTAATTTTAGGGAATTTTTCTTTTTAGGGAATTTTTTTTTATCGGTCAGGGAATTTTTTTTTTTCGGTTAGGGAATTTTTGTTTATCGGTTAGGGAAATTTTTTTTATCGGTTAGGGAATTTTTTTTCGGTTAATGCGAGATAGAAAATGCGAGATAGAAAATGCGAGATAAAAATACGAGATAGAAAATGCGAGATAAAAATGCGAGTTAGAAAATGCAAGATAGAAAATGCGAGATAAAAAATGCGAGATAGAAAATGCGAAATAAAAATACGAGATAGAAAATGCGAGATAAAAATGCGAGATAGAAAATGCAAGACAGAAAATGCGAGATAAAAAATGCGAGTTAGAAAATGCGATGAGTTAGAAAATGCGAGATAGAAAATGCGAGATAGAAAATGCGAGATAGAAAATGCGAGATAAAAATGCGAGATAAAAATGCGAGATAGAAAATGCGAGATAGAAAATGCGAGATAGAAAATGCGAGATAGAAAATGCGAGATAAAAAATGCGAGATAAAAAATGCGAGATAAAAAATGCGAGATAGAAATTGCGAGATAGAAAATGCGAGATAGAAAATGCGAGATAAAAATGCGAGATAGACAATGCGAGATAATAATGCGAGGTAGAGAATGCGAGATACTGAAGGGCTGCGTGGTTACCCTGGAAGCGCCTTTCTCCATGTCCATAACTGGCCGCGTCCAGTACCATGGATGATAAGGTAAAGTATGGCATTTTTCCTGTAGTTTTAAATTAATGAATTATTCATACATGCTGCGCACAAGCATATGGAACTGCAGCATATAGATCGACAGGAGATTCCATCAAAACCGTCCTTCGAGCTTGTCTGGATACAATGGTCTACAATGAAAAGGCCTATCCGAACGATCCTCATGCCACGAGCCATCTCTACATCTCTTTACAACTGGGAACGTGTTTGTACGTAGTTTTCTGTGTACATTTTACTAATGTAAAAGATTTAACTTCATAATGTAATTGGTTTAATCGTTTACTGGTTTCGCAGTTGTTAAGAGATGTAGAGATGGCTCGTAGCATGAGGATCGTTCGGATAGGCCGTTCATTTTCTATCTCGCATTTTCTATCTCGCATTTTTATCTCGCATTTTCTATCTCGCATTTTCTATCTCGCATTTTCTATCTCGCATTTTTATCTCGCATTTTTATCTCGCATTTTTTATCTCGCATTTTCTATCTCGCATTTTTATCTCGCGTTTTTTATCTCGCATTTTCTATCTCGCATTTTTTATCTCGCATTTTCTATCTCGCATTTTTATCTCGCATTTTCTATCTTGCATTTTTTATCTCGCATTTTCTATCTTGCATTTTCTATCTCGCATTTTTATCTCGCATTTTCTATCTCGCATTTTTATCTCGCATTTTCTATCTCGCATTTTTATCTCGCATTATTTATCTCGCATTTTCTATCTCGCATTTTTACCTCGCATTTTCTATCTCGCATTTTTTATCTCGCATTTTCTATCTCGCATTTTCTATCTTGCATTTTTATCTCGCATTTTCTATCTCGCATTTTTATCTCGCATTTTCTATCTCGCATTTTCTATCTCGCATTTTTATCTCGCATTATTTATCTCGCATTTTCTATCTCGCATTTTCTATCTCGCATTTTCTATCTCGCATTTTATCTCGCATTTTTTATCTCGCATTTTTTATCTCGCATTTTCTATTTCGCATTTTCTAGCTCGCATTTTTATCTCGCATTTTCTATCTCGTATTTTTATCTCGCATTTTCTATCTCGCATTAACCGAAAAAAAAATTCCCTAACCGAAAAAAAAAATTCCCTGACCGATAAAAAAAAATCCTAAAAAAAAAATTTCCCTAAAATTAAGTCGCATCTCGAATGTCCCTTACAGGCTTCCGTAGATTTGGCAGCTGTGTAGAATGACTATACCGCTCCAAAACACCAGAAAACCAGTCAATTCGGGACTTAAAATTATCTACCTCTTGAATATCCATACTTGGATTTTCCAATTTTGTGAGCACATCGGTTAAAAATTTTTCCGTGTATCGCTAGCGACTCCATCTTGTTCTGTTGTGATTTGTGAGCCTGGGTACTAGTGGTAACACCGCTGATCAAAAGGACCGGGCTCATAGCCCAATGAAATAAACAAATCGCCAAATGACATGAATAATAGCCCAATGAAATGAGCAATCGCCCAATGACAAGTGAACCATTGCCCGATGAAATGAATAACAGCCCGATAAACTGAAATGTAGCCCGATAAAATGAACTATTACCCAATGAGATGAACGCTGCCTTGCTCTGTGAAATGAATAATAGCCCATTGACGTGAAAAACAGCCCAATGAAATGAAAAATATCCCGATAAAATGAATTATAGACCAATGAAATGAACTATGATCCAATGAAATGAATTTGGCTTAGCTCAATGAATGAATTATTACTTGGGCGGAGAGCCCAAGTTATAAAATGCAGTTTGGTAGTGCACGAATTTGCAATTGGCCTCTAATGCGCGTGCGTCAAACTTAGTCAAGTGTAACAGCTGGCGTCTCGGCTAGTTTCAACGCTTTCTTGATATGCTTGCCGGCGAAAATTAAATTCTAATGGCAGATAAATTCTGATATCTTGATCGCTTACTTTTTAGCTGTTATTCAGTCTTTAATTCAATTGAATCGAGGGAATATTATTCGAGTTATGAATTCTCAAAGGTACATGTACATCTTTAGACTCTTTAGAATGGAACGGTCCGATTTATGACAATTTCCCATCCGTGCGCTAAAACGGGCGGACAAATCGTCACTTATATAAAATCGTCCATTACAAAAATACAGTTTCAAACGACTAGTTCTTCTAGATATAACAATAAAATAACTTTCGCACTACATCGAGAAAGGTGCAACAAGAAAGAACAATTTCTTCACGGCAGATTTTGATCACGTGCTAGGCAACGAGATCTGCCAACAGATCGAATTTCATTTAAACGCCTGAACAATGAACGGCTTGCAGTGAACGGCCGAAACAGGACAATAACTTCGAACGGCTGGCTGTGAACGGCTATGGAAAAATTTCGAGTGGAGTGAGTTTTCAGTCAGAAAGCGAACGAAACCAAAATAGGTCACTTTATGTAAACAAGGGCCCCAAGTGCCAGCGTCACGCAAAATTCATGTTTAAAATTCTTTCTGAACTTCATGTTTACCAATTGTGAAGATAAATCTTGAATGAAACTAAATATAATAATCGATGTCATACAGCGGGGAAAGGTACGTAGCAGAAAAGACAGAAAACAAATTTAGTTTGTTGTTAAGTTTGTTGTAGTTGTCAGGAAAAAGTGCACCGAATTTGCATATGTCAAAAGGGTAATTTAAAACCTGAATACAGAATATGCGCTGCCATGAATTCTCTGTTTTCCTTGCAGTTTCGCTGGCCACAATTAAGCTTTTCCAAATTCTACAAGTGTTAAATATAATCCTTGCACCCGCACTTCACGTAAGTCTTCACGTGTGTGCACCAACAGTCAACGACATACAAGACTATCCCAATACTCAGTGCACTCCCTATCATCAAACCCTAAACTGACGTGCATGAAGATTTTCCAAGATATTTTCATTCCAATACGCCTAATACAACGACGCCCAAGTATACGCTCCCACAGCGTCTTGTTGCCCATTAAACTAGGGGTTTTAGCCCAATGAACCATACTTTGATCAAAGGGTATTTTTGACATTGTCCACACTTCATAGAAAAAACTGGTCCACCTTTTGAGGTGGACCTCTTTTCCCGGTCCTTGGCCCGGAAATTTTTGTTCAATGGATCGCGCCCCAAGTAACTACTGGAAATGTAATGACGTTGTAACCAGTAAATTAATGCATTGTTATCAAGTAAACCCAATACAGTCAACTCCCGCCTTGCGGACACCTCGCTATTACGGACACCCCGCTATTACGGACAGCAGCTAAATCCCCGGCGAAAGTTACTGACGTTTGACTGAAACAAACTCCCGCTATTACGGACTCTCGCTATTACGGACTTACGGACACTTTATTCGGTCCCAACGTCACAATTTTATTGTTTTCTCTCTCGTTATAGCGGACACCGAGCAGCATCTTGGAATATTTGCACACATACATCAAGTCTATTTTTTCTGCTTTTTGAGATTGTCTTTGTCTTTTTTGGTCGATTTCCGCTTCTTCTGTCCATCAATCAAAATTCCTTCATCTTTTTCTGTTAAGACCCTCTTTGCAGTCTCGCTGCCATGAATAAGTTCGTCCAGTCTGTCCAAACATTTCCTTCCTTTCCTACTGCTTTTTTGATTCATAGAGGGGAGTTTAAGGTTGCTTATGAATTTAGTCTCCTTGGCGACAAAGTGGGGTTAGTTGCAATTCAAAGGAGAAATACACAGAGCCGACTGGAACGATATTTTAAGGAAATGTGATGGCTGATGCAATCAATACTGTGGCTGATGTTCAAGTTTTTCCTCGAAAATATTTTTTTTTTTAGAAATGTAGATTACTGTACTTTAGCACAGTAGGAAGCCATAACGATGCATGTGTGGACATTGCTGCGACATACGATGATTGTTGTTTACGTACTTAGAAGAACTACTGTACACAAAGGGTACGTAACTTCTGTTCTGTTAAGTTCTGTTCTGTTTGTAAATAAAGTTCTGACGCTCTTTACGTGCGACAACGGGTCTGAAAAAGGTACTGGAGTTAATTAAAATGAACACACAAGTGACCCCCTACTGTAAATATGGTTTAAAATAAAAAATTTCTCGCATCCCGCTATTACGGACTCTCGCTATTACGGACACCAAATCGCGGTCCCGAGGGTGTCCGCTATAACGGGAGTTGACTGTACGTCCAATACAAATCTTGTCTGGGGACAGGAGGGAGGGGTTAACTTCGCTTTCGTCACCAGGGATTGCCTGGCGGGATGATCTTGGCCATCGTGACGTCACCGTAAGCCAACCCCGCGAAGTTTAAATGGTTTGTAAACAATGCGCGCCATTCTATGAAACTTTAGTGTAAAAAAGAGGAATTGGAAATGAAAAGACCAAAGGTATGTGTTAAGTAATTATTATGATGTCTAAAAATACAATATATGTTAAAAAGCAACAGATTGAAGGCGCAGGGACAAACAAAATTTGGAGATCGATCAATTGAAAACGCGATTGAATTGTGAAAGTTTGTGCACTTTCGTGAACGATATCTGGAGAATACAACATTTTTTAACACCGATAGAAGAATATGACCTTGATATGGTTTAAAACTTTCGGAAGGCGATGAAAATGAATCATTTGAAACCTTCATAAAAATGATCAGTGGGTTTAAACGCATTTTTTTGTTAAAAGATTGCGTGTTGGACCTCCACATTGCGTGACACCCGCCAAATATGAAGCAACAATGATCTATAAATGCAGTCTAAAATGCTCCGTTACAAAGAAACTAGAACTATAGAGTCATGTCCTGAGTTCGGAAGTAAACAATGGGCCATGGAATTTGCTTTCTTTGATAACGTGTGCGCAAAAACTGTCAAAAGTTTTAAGATTTTCCTCTGCGAGGCCAAGCGGCTGACGCAAGCTTCCCGCAAAATACAATACACGCAAGCTGTAAATGGGGTATCTAAAAAATATGTAACAAAAACATGATTTTTATAGGGTTATAGACAAAGTGTAAGGCCCATGGCCAAGGTGGATCCATTCACTAGACTGGTACGTAGTTTAACTGTTTTAAACCTTAATAAATCAAGCGAAAATATGCAGCGTTCGCAGTTTATACGAAAGATTATCTCCTGGTCATCTTTGGAATTCAATCAGTTGTGGATCTTATAGATAGTAATATTATATCTAGTCTCTAAACAGGGGACCAAAAGGAAGCTGGAGATATTCAGAAGAAGTTAGACAAGAACAATGGATGCAATGGTACACCATTTTATATTGAAATGTTCTCGTAAATATGAGATCGGAGCAATGTTGTTTCCTCGGGCGTCCGCATGCAATGTCAAGACTTTGAAAATTCTATCTTTTTGTCTGCTTCTACAAGGGTTAAGAATAATAGTTGGCGAATTAATTCGCTTTTTTACACATTGTTTTGAAGTTTATTCCTCAAAATAATAAAATTCCTCTGATGAACTCAGTATACAATGTATTTTCAATATATAAAACTGAAGCATATTTTCAGAATTATTACCATCACGTCAAAACATTTGGTCATTTATAACAATATTCTTTTGTTTTCTTGTATTCTAGACACAATTGCAATCAAATGTAAATAAAAAGAGAAAAGCCATCCAAAGAAAGATGAAGTTGATAGGGAAAAAAATGAAACAGCACATTCCCAATGTAAATGATGTAAAGGTAAGAAACCCATAGAAGGTAGTATTTCACCCCAATAATAATATAATAGTCTTATGATAAAAAAGAATGGGCCCATCATACTTGATTACAGGGCCTGGTCACATACAATAACTGTAAGATAAGTGAGGCCCATTTAGGGATTTTAGAGATAAGGGGTAACTTAAAAAATAATTTTCCAGGGATAACTATCTGAAAAAGATTTAAGGATAACCTATTTGAAAATGAATAATTTAGGTATAAGGTACAATTGTCCTCAAAATTATAGAGGTAAGGGATTAACCCTGATGCACAACAGTCTTGGGTCAAAAACCATAATACATAATAATTGACTCACTTGTCAAATGCTGTCAGCCTCGTGCGATCTAATGATAGTCTTAATCCTTCATTTCTTAATGTTGTCCCTCCCTTTGAAGTGACAAAGGTGTGTTTCAAAGCACTTTTTTGAGTCCAAGTTTAGAAATAAGTCACATATTTCAATTGAAATGTGCCTGTACACTCACATGAGCAACATTTTATTATAGGCGAGAAAATCGCAAGGCAAAAAATGGAGACAACTAAACAAACTTGGGAAAAAAAGAAAAGACCTGGAAATTAAAGTGCAACAACTGATGTACGATTCATATAAGCTTTTAAAGCAAGAACCACTTTTGTACAGGAAAAAATCAGAGGTAATTAAAAGGTTATTAGAAATATGTTTAATTTGCATTTACATATGCACATGTATTTTGTGGAATGCAATTGATATGCATGCTTTGTACAAACAGATTTTAGAAACAAATGATCCACTGGAAGATATACAAAGCTTATTTCATGGGCCTGCGATGGAAGAACCAGAACAAGAAAATTCATCTTTCCAAGGTATCAATCTTAATTCCAGGACTTGTAGAGCACAGTAGTACCCTGTGTTAGATTAGCCATTGCCTAGTTCCTGTGCGGCTTTTTCCCAGTACTTCACGGTCAATTCGTTTCGGTGACGTATCTGAGATTCGCTCAGACCACATGAACCGAAACGGATTGACTGCGGCGAAATATAGAGCCCTAGGAATGAATGAGTTACCAGTAATCGGATACTGTGTTATGTGCAAAGGGTTCTGGGATCGCTAGGGGGCAAACATTGCAAGTCGCTAGAAGGAAATGTACGGTGTAAAGTTGTTTTTTTCGTCAAAAACTTCGATTTTGGGAAGAGAATAACGCTTTTTCGCTGTTACTTTATCAGAAATGGAGTTGAGAAAAGTTGATACGTGGAAAGTGTAAGTTTTTGTTTGAATAATGTGATAAATTTATCGATAAACTCTTGCTTGCGTAAGGTTGATTGTGAAATCTACATCGAGTACTATTTCGTGACCATGAATGGTCTCGATAGTACAGATTTAGGTGTGAATTTGAGGGAAATGACTCAATAAAGACTTTTCAGTTGTAATAACTTGTGTCGAGAAGTTGTTTTCTTGCAATTAGTAAGCTCGATGCTACATGTACTACGAAGAACATAATTATTAGAAATACGCCCAGCGGCGGTCATGCATTGTGCTGTGTGGGGTTGTAACAACCATCGAAGGTATTCAGAAAAGCAAATCATTCTTCCTCAGTCACGTTGGAATATATTCTTACTCGCTTAAGAACAAGCAAAATGTATTGTCATGGGCTAGAGCTATTAATCTTGATAAATTCAAGGTTATAATGAGGTTATAGAGACTCATTGTGGGTCATTGTGATTGTCGCACATCGAAGAGAAGAGTAGCGGTTTAAAAATGTGTGGGTGTTTCTCAATAAAACTACTACACAACCTTCGGATTTCCTCGTGTTATCTATCGTTGATTTCATCCCTCCACCGAGCAATAGCTCGATCGGTAGAAACAATTTCCATCTCCTCAGACAACGATTTCTCTCCTTTGTGGGGGTAAAATTCCAGAAGCCATAATTTGTTATTAACACACGTTACTAAACAGAAAACAATCTCGACACAAGTAATGAACACTGATCATGAAAAGGCATTATTGAGTCATTTCCCTCAAATTCACACCTAAATCTGTAATATTTCGAGACCATAACTTGATGTAAATTTCACATTCAACCTTACGCAAGCGAGAGTTTATCGATAGATTTTATCACATTGTTCAAGCAAAAACTTACACTTTCCACGCATCAACTTTGCTAAACTCCATTTCTGATAAAATAACGGCGAAAAAGCGTTATTCTCTTTCCAAAATCGATGTTTTTGATGAAAAAACAACTTTACACCGCACATTTCCTTCTAGCGACTTGCAATGTTTGCCCCCTAGCGATCCCAGAACCCTTTGCACATAACACAGTATCCGATTACTGGTAACTCATTCATTAGGCAAGATTAGTCACAACCTTCTGTGTCAAACAGAAGGTTGTGACTAATCTAACAGGGTACTTAGGGTTGATAGCGGAGCACTTGCCAGGCCGAAGGCCTGGCTGCGCAGCTCCATACTCATAGAACCGAGCCCGTCATTTTTCATGGTCATGGCTAGCGGAATGTTTCGCGGGCGCGTTGTGTGCCCGCCGAACGCCCGCCGAACGCCCGCCGTACACTTTGGGCTAGCTCGCGGGCTCGTATGACTTCGCAAAACATGCGCGTACGACGTCATCAACATCCGGGATCTTTGAGGCTTTGTTTTTTGCGCGGCCACACAGCCGTCAGCTCGGTAAACACTTTAGTTGGATTGTTGTGTTATTTAGCGGAGAATTAAAGTCGTTATTTCCCTGCAGTTTTTCGCGGTTTGCTACTCAAGACAGGGATACTAGTTAAGGGATACTCAGAAGCCGCTTTAGTGGAAAAAGAAGAACTTTCAGGGATAAAATCTTGCTTCGAGGAACTTCATACTATCAATGCGGGGAGATGCCTTGTTTTATTAAGCTTACGGATATCAGAACCGAAGAAGCGGAGTTTTAACGAATTTCCAAGCAGTCCAGTGCTTTAAAGGTAAAATAAATCACATTTTTCGATGGGAATTTATGTTGATATCAATTTTTGATTGACTTTTCCTTTGAGTTCTCTTAAGTTTTGGAGACATGTTTATGAAACGTGTTCAAATTAAGTCGTGTTGTTATCTTGAATTTCATCGAGGATAGTACGTATTTGGCTTTTAAACATAAATTAATGGAGATTGAATAAAATTTTTCGAAAGAAGATTCTGTTGTCCGTTTTTATGTCTTTGTTCATTCATTACAAGATTAAAAAGCGATTTTATGTAAACAAAACAAGACTTAGATTTTCTGTCTTCAGTATGACTCGCGTCGCCTTACTTATGCAAATAAGCTTATGTTTGTGTATTTTTGCAATTTTAATTTCCAAATCAGTTTCTCGGGCAATTTTTGACAAACAAAAACTGTATTTTATTCGGAAAGTAGTCGTACTAGTTATTCTGGAAAAAGAACAGTTGTTTTTGTGAACTTTTGTACGGTCTAAATGTACTGTGCAGACGGTCGGGTAATACTGTTTTTGAAAATTGCTAAAATTGAAAATAGCCCGTTTTTCAATCTTAATTCTTGTGCTTCCAACCTTTCACCTTAGTTAAGCCTGTTCAAAGTGCGACGCAGATAGGCTGGGCCTATCTATATATATTATTAATAAATCTTTAATGCACCAATCAATGTTAAACCTAAGGTGGGGGGGGGGGGGGGGGGGGGGCAAAGGCAGATCATGTGGTGCATTTGACATACATTTTTTCATTCCCATCCCATGCGGTTTATTATCAAATTTACAAATATTTGAACTGATTTGACATATACTTTAGGCCACAGAGAGGGGATTTTGATTAAAAAATTACAGAACAGTCTAAGCTATGAACTTAGGCAGCATTTTTGGTTTGTATGAAACTATTTCATACAGGGGCCCCATTGATAACAGAAGGGGTTATTCTGTTAAAATGTTGATTTGTATTGTTATTATTCAGCCGTAAAGGGGGGAAAATGCTGACATATCATGTTAAACCTGCCCAACCAGTGGCAGATACAGACTTTTAAAGTGGGGGTCTGAAATTTTTTGGGCCCTTTTGTCTTTAAATATTTTCGTTCACAAGGGGGGGGGGGGGGGGGGGGGCTCCCCTAGATATGTCAAGACGGCATGAAAAAAGGAATAAATTCTGAAAATTTCCATACCATTAGTGACAAAAAAAAGACCACTAGAGTCGTTGCATGCTAAATTCATTATTCGATGGTTTAATGGACGCCTGCAATGTAATTTACATCCATACAGTGTACATTTTACTCAGTGTTTGCATAATTATACATAATTATGTACATAAAGTTATCTGTTGAACCATAAAAATGTCTCTACGTTCATATACCTTTTTTAGTCAACAGTAAAAAAGACCTGTATAATTAGCAATCAATTTAAGTAACTACAACTGTATTGTAAAGCCAAGGCTGACATTAATGGCATTTCAATATTAGCCAAAAAATAAGCAAAATGTAATGACACAAAGTCATTTGATCAAATAGCAGACAATGGTCCCATGACTGTAACAGTAGAGGACGTTGAGGATGTTGACATAGAGGCAGACAGGACGAGAATCAAGGAACGAAGCCTTCCACCCAGTTGTCCAGAAATACTTATGTCCATAAACGATTATGCCTGCAAAATAAATGGAAAACAAATAAATCATGTGGGAGGAATGGGAGAAGGTTAGTCTACAGTGTACATGATTAAATCTCAGTCTAGCTCTCTTACAAAATTATTTACAAATTTTTACAAATTTTTAAATATTATTATTATTATTGTTATTATTATAATTATTATTATTATTATTATTATTATTATTACATGTAGATTGGGTGAAACAGCTTTGTTAACCCTATTCAGACTGGGCTTTTTTGGTCTTTTTGACAGGGGAGGGGTGGATTCTCCTACCCCCCCCCACCCCCCTTATAACTACAGTCATTTTCAACCAGTTCATTCTGCCTAAGACAATTATTATAACATTATTGTTTTGATCATATCCATAATTAAAAGAAAAATCACAAAAAAATTCAAGAACACTCAACCTTTTTTCTTAAAGGAATTCCTGTAAGATGTGCAATTCTGGCTGCAAAAATCAATGTGGAGCAGCAGCTAAGAGTGTCAGAAGCCTGAAGGGTCTATATGAGATTGACAAATCCTTTGCTGGATTGAATGACTTTGAAATTGAGAACTTGAAAGTGTGCAATGTGCACTATAACAAAGATCATCGTCGTCATCACCAGCTGCCAGGAAATAGCACATTTTGTCTTGCAGATCAGACATGTGTAGCATGCTGTGAGAAGGTGAAAACTACAAAGTCAATGCCATGTCAACAACACACCCTACATATAGAAAGCGATGCAAAATCTATCCACAGTGCTATTTCATGTTGCTTTTTCTCCGAATATTGCACGGAAAGTTCAAAGTTAATCGACAACGAACATCTGTATGAAACCAGTGACGGAATATCTTCATATCTGTGCATGAGTTGCAAAGATCCATTTGTTAAATTGGTTAAAGTAAGAAGAGTCTATGAAGAGCAGAAAGGAAACATAAACAAGTTACTGTTCATGGGTAGAAATGTCGAAAATTGCCAATCAGAGCTAACCGGCACACAAGACAGTCTGTCTCAAGATCAAGATCAAGAAAAAAACATACCATCAAAACAGTTAAAAGCACACCAATTCAGAGTACAGGATGTCCTAGAAAAGGTCATAGAAGCCACAAAAGAGGAAGAGAACTTGTTTGTGGGCTATGTAAAAAATTCTAGTCTGACATTGTCAAAAAATGAATTCATAAACGGTGTGGCTACTAGCAACAGGAAGCTTGTAATAAACTTCCTAAAAGATTCTATTGTTGCAAAACAAATTGTTCTTGGACAAACCATAAAAATCCATTTTCTTCTTCAGCCACATAAAAAGATGACTTTAGAATGTCTCACTGAAGAAATACTATCCCAGTATAACAGCCTACAAATTGTACCAATATGTTGTGGAATTTATGAAGAACAATGGGTTTCAGCCTGTGAACAGTACAACCACAAAAACAAATACAAAGATGGAAAGTCCATGTTCAACGTAGATGTGACACATACCCTACATCATCCCAAGCAAAAAATGACAGTCATTAACAAAACAGTACGAAGTACAAATTTCAATGGAAAAGAGTGTCAGTTTGTCTTACCAGTGTCATCAAAAAACAGCCAGGTAAGATGTGAGCCATGCAAGCAGCTTTTGAGACAGTGTGTTCGCAAACTTTCATACACAACTGCCTTCCATCCTTCTCTGCATTCAAAAACAAAACTGGCTTCCCTGGATCAGCAACAAATTATCTCTCGGTGTCGAAAAATGGCAGAATTTATAGAAAATTTAAAGAGAACCAATAGCAGACTTCAGATGCGATTGAACCAGGAGAAAACAAAAGAGAATCTTATAACACTGCTTACGAATGTCAACCTAACAGCTCTTAAACTGAGTTCTTTAGTGGATCTAGCACTGTCCAGACAATTTCTTGACAAGGATTCAGTTTTATATGCCCTTTTATACGACACTATGACTTCACTTATAAAATCAGAAACTGAGAGGGGGAATTCTAAAGCTGGTAAGAATTTACATCCTAAAGGAATGCGTTTCCAACCTGTTGTTTTGAAGTGGTGTGTTGAACTGGCCAACAAGTGTGGAAAAGGTGGTTACAACTTGGTGAGAGAAATACTGCCAATTCCATGCCTGACAACAGTTAATGCACATCGACAGTCGTCAAAGTCTTATGATGCAATTTCTCATGACAATCTTCAAATTTTTTCTCAAGAACTAAGTAGACGCAACTGCAAGGGACTGGGTGGCATGCACTGGGATGAGATCCACGTAAAGCAAGGTGTTAAGGTTTGTGCAAGAACAAATGAACTTATTGGGTTTGAAGATGTCAACATTCCAGAGTACATCTCAGAAGTAACAGATCTTGCAAACCAAGAAAATAACAGCAAAGATGACACACCAATTTACAACAATACAAGCAAATTAAACTCTTCAAGTGAAGAAAACGATTCTTCCTGTTCTGATGATGGAGAATCAGAAATGGAACAGAGTAGACCTCTTGCCAAAGTTATTTTACAATTCTTTTGGTCCTCTATTGAAGGAGATTTCACGTGGCCCGTAGCAAGCTTTCCTTTAAACAAACTCAATTCAAAAATACTTGGTAACTGTGTGTGGAAAACAATTAACGTTTTAAGTCAGACAAGATTTGGAAAAGAAAAAGAAAAAAAGGTGCAAGTTCTGTATGGAGTGTGTGATGGAGCAACCCACAGCTCATCATTTTTCAATCAACAAGGCCCTGTCAACTGGAGAGTAGACAACCCATACAATGATAACAAACCCATCTTCTGGCTGTTGGATCCTCCACACATGATAAAAAAGCTGAGAAATTTCATCATCTCACAGAAACGCAATCTTAAGTTCCATGGATTCAACATTTCTTTGCAACATCTAATGGATGTAGCCGAGCGTGGTCTGACTAAAATGTCGTTTAAGCATCTGTTTCTAACATCAAGAAATAAAATGTCTGTAAAGCGAGCTGTTGAGACTTGCTGTAGTGATGTGGCAGATGATATCATGCTACACAGCAAGTTTGGTTTTCAAGCTACTGTAATGACCAGAATGTATCTTAGAAAAGTGGCAAAGTACTTCAAAATAATGAACAGTATCTCACTTGACAAGGATGACATACATAAACTGCTTCAAGTACTCTTATTTTTCAAAAGATGGTTCACTAACATACAGGAATCAACAAAAAACTGCACAGGCAACTTGAAGGAACACTGGAAACAGTTTATCTCAAAGCACACTTACAAAGATCTGACCCGGTCCATCAGAGGGTTCATAGGACTTGTTTCATATTTACAAATGAACCACAGGGATATCTCCATTGTTCCTAGAACCACCAATCAAGATGATGTTGAAAATTATTTTAGCCTGCAAAGGAGCAGAATTCCTGGGGGGGAGCTAACTGTCAAGTCATATATGGAAGGAAATTCCACTATAGCAACAGGTCTCCTGGTCAAAGTGGAAAAGCAGGAGGCAACATCAGAATCCTTCATTGGCTCATATGCGGCAGTGGTAACCCCCAATTATGCTTCTGTTCCCCTAAAAAGAAAAGAAAAGCTGTCAGTGATAACTCCAACAACGAGTCAAGAGCCTAGCCTTATTGAACATGTCAACAGAATAAGTGGTCTAAATGATGGCAGGGGAAACAGTTTTCACACACAAAAAGATAAAGAGCAACTTCTCAGGCAAATAGAACAAGTTTTTGACTACATAAATGTTAAGTCTTCAAGTACCATCATTGGCTATGGGCAACGGTTAGTGAGTGTCCTGAAAGAAAAACAAAATGAACAACATCTCCTGAATTTCTTAAAAAAACTGAATTTCAAGCTCAGACATGAACATTTTATTGTTGGAAAGTGGCACAGAAAGACCCTAAATGATGCACGCAGCAAGATTCTGCAAGATACTGAATTATTGACAGCTTGGAAAACACTTCTTCAAGAAATTAACTTAACCAATGGGAAGGATGCACCAGACCATCAAACAAAAGAACTCTTTAAAACCATCAGTGAGAAGTTTTGCAAAAGAAGATGCATTACATTCCTGGCTATTGACCATCTTAATCCTAAAAATGAAGAGCAAAAAACTGCCATACGCCAAATGCTACAAGATTTTGACAAACAATCTGCTAAGATGAAGACAAATGCATCATCCAACACAATTCAACCAAACGATACATGTTTCAAATGTGGAGAGCAAGGTCATTGGGCTTTTCAATGCCAAAAGGATATTCCACATGATCCTGCATGGCTTGCAAAACAACAGTGCTACTCTTGTGGACAGACTGGTCATCTAAAATCGGATTGTCCATTAAAGGCTGTCATCAGTAGAGAAAAGCAAGTTGAAAACAAGACATCTTCGTTCATTACAAGCAAGGCCACACAAAGAAATTATAACACCAACAAAGACCCTCTGACCATACAACTTTTTCGCTTGCCTGAAATCTCCTTACAATCTCATCCTAAAATTGCATATGATGCAGAGGATGCACAAGGCAAAAATGATCAGCCAGAAAGATTCTACAAGCAAGGCACAGAGGCATGGAGGGATGCAAGAAAAGGAAAAATGGATGGGAGCAGGGTTGCATGTGCATTGGGGTGGAGAGGAAAGCAGGCAATGGAAGAGTATGCAAATGAAATAAGAACAGGTGGGACAAGGAATGACAAGTTAAACGATGCAATGAGATGGGGTTCCATGTGCGAAGATCATGCCGTCGCCACATACATCAGTGAAATGCAGTGTAAGGAATTCAAGAGAACAGGGTTATGGGTGACATCAGACAAGGATGGAAACCGGTGGCTTGGTGTTTCACCTGATGGGATTGTGGATGGTGACACCGTAGTGGAAATTAAATGTCCCTACATGGGAGGAAATCCTTTCCCATACAGAAAAGTGCCCTTCTTTTACATTCCTCAATGCCAACTAGAAATCTATGCAACCAATACAACTAATTGCCATTTTGTTTGTTGGACTCCTAAACGAACATTTGTGTACCTCATTGAAAGAGATGAAAAGTTCATACAGGAACTTCTGGTGCATCTCAAATTGTTTTGGAGTGAAGCAGTTGCAGGAAGATCTACAACAAACGAAGAACTTTATCACTTAAAGAGATCTGCTCAGGATATTAGCAATCATTCAAAACTTTTGAAGTCTGTCAACTCTTGTAGAAAGGAACAGGCAACTGAACATCCCGACTTCAACCGCTTTTGGAAACAAAATGAGCCACTACCGAAAAAAAAATGTGTAGGATGTGGAAAGTTACAGGTTTTGTGCAAGTTAAATCCATGTCAACAACATTCTAGGAAATGCACGCAGCATCAACCGTTGCAATCTTTCCAATCATTTACTTACGGATCAGGACAAATACCAAATTCTTGTCACACTGACACCTTTCTGGAGTCTATCTACCATCCCTTTATACGACAAATATCACCATCAACAGCAAACTTTAAAGATACCAGTTTGGCTATGGATGTACTCCTAGAGTCAATTATATTAAGAGAGCAAGGGCATTTTCATGAAGGAAAGATGGCACTCTGGAGCTTTCTTCGCAACAAAACATCACATGGTATCAGAAATTTCCCATTTGGACAAATGGCAGCCATATCGCAGATAATTGATGCCCTTTGCCAAAATATGACATGCAAAGAAAAGGATGCACTCTTTATGAAACAGTCCTTAACTATTCAATGTTCCAAAAGTGCATGCCATCTTCATACAAGAACCACCACCAGTCTATATTTTATCCACAATAGCTGCATCAACATCAAAGACATCAGCAACTCAACATATGATCCAGTAGAAGTAGCAGAAAGATCTCTTAACATGAAAGACACCATTTTGCAACAAAATTGTATGCAAAAGGCTGATAATGGCCAAAGCATATGCGATGGGAATCTACTACATACCTCAATGATCCTAAATGAACCATTTTCCTGCTAATTGAGTTGGACAAGGATGAAAACAGACCAGTCCAGCCAAAAATCTCAACAAAAATGGAACTTAAAGTTGGAAATCGAATGTATGACTTGACTGCCATCATTTACCACCACAATGCCCACTTTTGGTGTGAAAAGCTGGTTACCAGTACAGGATTTAAACAAGGCTGGTATTTGTACAATGACATGTTGAACAATGGTCAAGCAAGATATGTTGGAAAACACCCTCACGTAGACACTCCAGCATACATGCACATCCTGCTATTTGAAAGGTGTCTTCACAAAACCACCAACAAAAGAAAACAGCAAGTCGACCAACACGGCTCTCCATCAAAAAAAGCAAAAGTTCAATCGTCTATGTCATCATGAGATTACCTCCACTGTACAAATACTGTTTTCTACAACTTGGCTTTAACTATAGCTACATGTACATTATATCTTTATCTTGCTATCTCCTTTTATATATCTACCTATCCTTCTGTATCTACTTATCTTCTCAAAGCTTTCTATCTTTATATCTAGAAAATTAATGTTCTTATCACTTCATCTTACGAAAAATTAATGTATATCCCCTTTTATACCTATCCTTCAATGATACTTGTCTACTCATAGCTTTAGACTGTACCAGTCCCATATTCCTCTTTCTATCTCTACCTATCCTTCCATATCTCATTATATCTACCTATCTCCCTTTTAATTTATCTCTACCTATCCTTCTTAATACATGTATCTACTTATCTACATGTATCTACTCAAGACTACCTATCTTTATATCTACAATGTTCTTATGCCTTTGTCTACCTATATCACTTTTTCTCTACAGTCTATCCTTATTAACTCATGCATGTAAGCTATCTATCTTTAGCTACAAAAATAATTATCTTATGACTTCATCCACCCATATCTTTTTTATCTAGGATACATATTCTTCTTAAATTCCTAGATAACTTCACACCCAAAATAGTTTGCACTAATACTGGGAGTGCAGACGTCTAAAGCCTGTGCAAATGATAAGCACTTGTTTGGAGTGCTCTAATTGCAGGTTGAGTGGCAGTTTTACATTTGCTTCAGCTGGAGAAGCAACTGCTTCACATATTCTTATCTTACTCATAGCTATTTTACTTCTTCATTTACTTATACAACTCTTCGCATTCTCCTTTTTTTGTATATCTACTTAACTACTTACAGCTACTGTACATGTACAGTGTGCCCATCCTTATTTCCAAAAAACAAAAATGTACCTATGACTTCATCTAACTATATCCCAATTTATCAATTCTGGTATACCTACATTACCGTGCCACACTTACCTAACATGTTCTCATACACGGCTTAATGCAGCTATCCTATTCAAATCTGCAAAATGTTGTTATGATTATCAAGATATCTTCTCATATCTACATCTACAGTCGAGTCTCGTTGAAAGGGACAGATTTGTAATTGATAGCACTACAGCTGTACATAAACCATTAGCAATTTATGCACCTATCAATGTTAAGCTGTTGGGGGGGGGGGGGGGGGGGGGGGGAGGCAGGGCAAAGGCGGGGGGATTTGAACTCAGATCATTTTTTCTGTTCAAATGCCCAATCCCAGGGACGTTATCGCTGGTCAAAAGAGTGCAAATCCCCCCTCACTTCCAGAAAATGGTCAAGGCATTGGTCAAACAAGAATTAAAATAGGGATATATAGGAATTATTAATTTGTAAAAGGCAAGAAGCAACAACTTCAAAATGTAATGTCTGTTTTAAGGAACAATGTCATGTAATTCATCTGGAAAGTATATAAAAATTTTAAAGACTGTCTCATCTGATACCAGGAAGCAGCCTCCATTTTGATGTCTGCTGGCCGGCTACCAGGTCTCAGTGCGCCAAAAATCCAAGATGGCGTCAGTGGAGCCCAGGCCACAAATGGTTAAAGACAAAAGTCCCGACCCCCGGGACTCGACGAATGATCAAAAGTCCCTACCACAGGCAGACTTGTTATATCAAATCCCCCGCCTATTCCCGGCCTCTCCCCCCCGCCTGCGGCTTAACATTGATAGGTGCATTATATAATTATGCACAGTCCCAACACAAAGAATGTTACAAATTCTATTTCGGAATTAAAATACCAAGGACAATGACAATTACACATACATGTACATGATTCAAACTTTACAAAATCAACACCAGCGTATCCTAACATGCAGGCATTTGAAATACAACACACCACTGATATTTCATTTACTAAGAAAAAAAGATGTTGGCATGTTTATGCACAATTTCATAATAATTTGTGTTTCCAAGCTGTTTCATCTCACCTATTTGATTGGTTTTTACTGAGCATGTAAATAACAAATCAAATTGTTCCGTTTTTGCAGCTTTGCATTGCATGTACAGTATATGCAGTATAATTTATATATATATATATATCATATTGGAGTGAACTAATGAGTTCTTAAATGCCGCTATTTATCTTTTGAGCAGAAAATGCCACTCTCACAACATTTATAATTTCTTCATTTGCCATTTCAAAAAACCATTTTTAAAACTAGTCCTTCAGTCCCTTCCTTAATCTGTCTAAATTGTATTACAGATCATTACTGATACATAGAAAATACATAATAGCAGATTTAACAACAAGGGCTGCATGTCTGTAGCAAGTATATACCATGCACGATTTAGGGGTAACACTTATTCTTTTGATAAAACAATAGAACATAAGACAAAAGAATGACAATACCATAGTCATAGAATACAATGCCATAGAATATATTAGAATACAAAGAATTAACCTATTACAATGGAGGTGTACAATGTATAATGGAACTGACACCCTAAATTGGGCATCATATAAGCAAGTAAATTACATGTCTGGATGCAAAAAGGGGACTTATCAACTTAGTAGTGTTTTGGAACATAGATAAGACAGTACATGTATATTCTGTGTACATGTACATGTCTCTACTCTCTACACTATCTGGGCTTCACAGTTGATCTCTTTACTTCTTTATTGCAACGTACATACACATGAATCTCCAAAAACTAATGATCAAATATCTTTTACTCAGTGTTTGACGTCCCACAAAAATATGGTGAAATCGTTCTGAGTTGATCAGGTCTTGATAGCACCTTAGTGAAAAGGATGCAATCAAAAAAAACATATTCAGTGGTGATACTCTCTATCATGATAAACATAATGTTATTTACTCGACTGTTTGATTGGCATTGTCATATGAGACATATGAAAATTACATTCAAATTCTTTTACTTTCTCCGTTCACTAAAGAAATAACCTATATATAATATAAAATGGAAGCAAAGTATAAAACTCAGTGAATATATAAAGTGGCAGGGCTAATTTCTAGTCATTATTAAAAAAACTGTCGTGCTCTATTAATGAGGGCGTGAACACAAAAATTCAGCTTTATCGACTGAATTGAAATTAAATTAAATTGGCCACCACAAAAGATTCAGCGCTTCGGTGGTTTGTCTGAGCAAAATATTAACCCTACAGCAAAACCAAGTGACATCAGGCTATCAAAATTAAATTAATTGGTTCATTGAATTGAAAGATTGAATAAAATAAACTTGCCAACATACAGTATACCACAACATGACAGCTGATATTGAAGTGTGAATTATGAATAACACGCCTGTTAAAAATGTTATATTCAAACTAAGGCAAGAGTACAAAACTGAGGTCATTGCACTTGAAGCTACTTCAAGTCTATGCATGGCAGTCACGTGTTTGTGAATAAACACGCATGTAACAATTAACTATCACTCTTAAACCAAATTTAATTTGTTAAAACAAATCGACAGGTAAGAACTTTTTTGTTGTTAAATTAAATTTCTTATTTCAAGAATTTACTTCTTATTTTAAGAAAACTTTCTCCCTTAAAATCAATTTCTTAAGAATTAAAGTAAGAATTAAAATTCTTAAAATAATAAATTTAATTTAACAACAAAAAAGTTCTTACCTGTCGATTTGTTTTAACAAATTTGGTTCTTAAAATAACAATTCGAGTTTAAGAGTGTATTACTATATACAATGGATAAGATATCCTTTAAACAAACTTTAACATACCTTTGTACTAAAATAACTGAACTACGGATTAGTGATTGACTGTGAGGATGAACTCCCCTCAACTCATGAGAATCAATTCAAAACAGTGAAATGTAACTTACTAAAAACATTTTAGAGGCCAAATAAGCTTTTGTAAACACAGCTGATGGGTTTTAACATTTGATATTTTGAATCATTTTAATGCAACTTATAAGTCATCAAAAGACACAACAATTCGATAAAATGTATTCAAATACATGACTTAATATTAATAATGCTTACGGGTAAGCTTATAGAAGCTTATAAACTACCTCCTCAAAACTGCCTGGACCGGACAGTCGATTAACCTTAAGGTTACAGCCCAACATTGTGAAGTATCGCTGTTATTATAACTAAAAGCTCTTAATCTCGTAGAAGCCTCGTCAATTTTTTGTATTGATAGACATAGGTTGTAATGATAAATGGACAACATGAGTGTGTTTGTACTTGAACAAGTCCGTAGATTGATTCTTACGCGTTTTATTATGCAAAATGACAAGTTTACTGTCACCATCAAATGGACTGATCATTTTTTCTGCTGATTCTTCGACATTAACTTCAATTGAAGTGATTTTCTATGGAAATAACCTATTACTGGACCAAATGTCATGTTTCTATATTGAACCGATCTCGAAAAAGAGCAATTTTAGTGTGCAAGCAACCAAATTTTCCCCACAAAATTCTCCACTCGAGGAAAATGACCTAAACTCTTTAAAACTCCTCTACGGATGATTTTTTAACTACAATGAAAATTGACTTACCTCTACAGAAAGAAAAATCATAGTTACACCTTTCTGTCCAAACACAAAACGCTTTGAAGCTTGAATAAGTAGAAATACCAGCTTGAAAAAGTTGTATTTGCAAATGGCGACGGCGCCATTTTCGAAAACTGGACAAACACGCACGCTTCTCTCTTCGTGACGTCACGATGGCCATGATCATACCGACAAAAACATTGACGAGTTCACCACCCCCACCTGTCTGGGGACGAGAATGGTCCCAGAGCCTTCCTTTTTTTCCGCTGACCAAACGAAACGAGGGCTCTTTGGACGAGAATGTTCCTTTGGGGAACAGCAGATCGAACAGCAGAAAAAAATGTCTGCGTCTGCCAATGATTGCACATGGTATCATGGACGGATCACACGTGAGCAAGCCAACAAACTTCTACTGCAGAACAAGACAGACGGTCTTTTCCTTGTCAGAAACGAGACTGGCAAAGACGACAACTTTGTTTTGTCGCTATGGTGTGAAAATGAAGCGCGTCATTTTCGAATCCAGTGCCACGGCGGTATGCTTTATTCCATACCCTCCAATAAACGGATTTTCGATGGTCTGGATTCGCTGATTGAATATCACATGGAACAAGCTGGTGGTCTGCCGACCAGACTAACACAGTTTTGCAGAGGGAACCCGCCCCCTGCGTCATGTAGAAAACGCGGAGATACTACACCATTGCATCTGGCTTGCGCCGAGGGAAATTGTAATTTAGTTTCGGGACTGCTGAGCGGAGGAAATCAATCCGATATAAACAGTAGAAATGAATCAAAGTGCCCTCTGGGCTATCTCCTGTAAGTTTTTCCCATCATGCAATGCTGTCATATTATGTCCGAATGTTGTTTTTGATGTTGCAATTGGACATTTAGGTTATAGTGCGTGGTTTCTTGAGTTCAGTTTCTCTTTTGACAATTTTGTTTGTATGTAATTGGTAATGGTTATGCAGTCTTGTGTCTGGAGCAAATTTCAGTACTTTCAACCCGTCTGGATTTTCACCTGGTTTATTATCAAGAGCTACATACAAACATTGTGTTACTGTTGCCTTCCCTAAACCCGCGCCACTACTTAAAAAGTGTCAATTGCTTCTCGTCGTTTTTAACAGAGTAACATATGGTAAAAACAGAAAAAACTCCATTTGTTCTCTGTTCAAAGAATGAACAAGTTCTTTATAACTGTTATCATCCATACGATTAATTACCAGCTTTTCATTATCATTTGCTGTAGACTGAAAAAATTCCAGCATTACTTAAAAGATTGTTCCCTTGGTGATTGTTATCTAAACATGGGTTAAAACAACCAAACAGTTCACTGTATTGTTTTTCTTCACTTATATCCTGCTCAACGTTACGTTGAGCAGGCGGAGCTACAGTATCTAACTGATCACGTTCCTCATTTTCAGGATCTCCCATAGCTTTTTCTTAAGAGTTCTCCTTTCTTTCCTTTCGAATATAACACGTTTTACTTGCTGAAATCTTATTTTCACATGGGATAAGCATCAAGAGCTCTCTGCAATTAATCTTCAGCATCCTTTTTATTAAACATAACTAAATGAATGATTTAGCTTTCATTCTGCGAAAAAGTTTCATTCCTCCTTTCAAGTAAAATTCTTTACAACTTTGTTCTCTGTTTTCATTATTGGGATCATCATCAACCTTCGTCAAAATCTGTTTCAGGTGGAAATTTAGTTCTTGTAAACTTACTCAGTGTTCATCCCCTCATCTTAACTTTTGTTTTAATGTCACTGTTAACAAAATACCAGATATATTAAAACCATCGATAGGAAAAATCTAAGGACTATCCGTACCACAATTATCTCTTTAAGCAGAGACTAAATTGGGCACGAATCTTCTGACCAAAATGAACCAAAATGAGGCCTAAAAAAGTTAAAAACAAAAATGAACTAAAACCCCGAACCTCACTGAAATCTAACTGTTTGACACTGGTTTGTTTGACCTGGAAAATCAACCTGATGACAGTATTGCAAAACTCTGCTTAATCATTTCTAATGATATGGCTCAAGAAAAAAAAAAAACAGGTTTGTTTAGTAAGATTGATTCTTTCTGTACAAACTTCAATATTGAGAAGACTGCGATAAACTTAAGCATCCCATCTTTTTTCTTGTCAAAGGCAAAACAGAATATTTTTACACGTCTAAAAAATCACCAACTCAATCTAATTAATGCAAATAAAAAAAACATAAATTTTATTCGATCTTTAAAAGTGAAACGAAATACTCCCATTTAATTAACCATATCCTGAACATAGAAAAATTACTTCTAAATTCAGTACAGGAAATCATACCTTAAGAATTGAAAATGGTCGAATTACAAATCCTAAAACTCCTGAACACCTTTAGTTAGAATTTGCACCCACTGTACACTTAATTCAGTTGAAGTTTATTTCACTGTATGCAGTACTGTATGTCATATGATGAGCTACGAAATACTTTTTTTGACAAAATTATTAAACAAAATAGATTTGGATTATCATGAGGTTTACGTTTTTTTGATACTGATCAACATATTAGCAGGCTAACTGCTGCTTTTGTCACTCAAGCAATGAAAACAAGAACAAAAAATAGTCAATAGTACTTGTGATTGTTTTACAATTAATAAATGAATTTAATTTAATTAATTATTTTTTTTATTCTAGATTTCTTTATTGTAATTTAAGTAATTTTAATTTCCTTACTTAGTGTAATTGGTTCGGTAATACCATGTATTTAGAAATGGGAATACTGAAATAAAATTGTTGCCAGTGTTGTTGTATCGTTTGACATTTTGAGCCTAATTTTGACAAGCGTAGGTTTGAGCCTTAAAAATTAACAAAAATTGAACAAAAATCAAAGGCCAACCGGCAAAATACATTTAATCCTGGCACCGTGCACTGTACGATGACTCACTAAAAATAAAATACTGTCGCTTAAAACAGTCCCCTTGATAAAATAAAATTCTTTTATTCACATCTTACAAAAGCGTTCGTGAAATTGTTTCTGATCGCTTTTACAAGCACACTTATTGAAAAGTTCTATATTTGTTTGTCAACCTACAAGGAAATTGAAAGCATCAGTTCGTAAAACCTATTGTTGTTTAATTTAGTCAGTCTCTTATATAACTTGCAAATGGGGTAAATTAACCGAGGACATTTTTAACTAAAGGGACACTGTCCCGACAGAAATATCGTGTTTTCATGATTATGGCCAGGAGCTTGCTTTAGCTTGCTTTATCATCCGAAAATAGGAAGAAAAAATAGCCAAAAGTGATGAACGCAGAAAAATATGAATTTAAAAAGACAAAATAGCGACAAAATTCCACCAGAATCGAATCGAAACTTTGAATATTTCTTGACCGCATGTCACGTAATCAAACTACTGCTTCTGTTTTTCTCCTTGAGAATCTTTTAATCCAATTTAGTTGTATATTTCGTGACATTTGGCGATATAACATGGAAATTAACAAACATGTTATTTCAACAAAACTTCATTGTAAACGTACAGCGATCGCATACAACCATTCTCAGTGAGCAATGTCAGCTTACCTCAAACTCTCTTTTCCCTTTCTTAAAACGTAGTGCTATAACAAAAATAATACCAAATGTCCTGAAGAAACCAGTTTGACAAACCAGACTGGACGTACATTAAACGCATCGTAAAGGATATTAGCCAAGCGCGCTTGTAGCGTGCCAAATATCTGACCAAAGTCTACATTAGGTGAGATACGATTACATTACGTTACACTTTTTGACGCTCGATACAATGAAATATATGCTGCAACATGTTCCCAAAAAAACATAGAATTCATAATCGTACGCCTTAAAAATCATCGCTATGAAAAAGAGATATTAAACAGTAGGAATCTTACCTAACTGAAAAAAAAATTTGTCAGGCCACAAACGTGCGCTCGCTAAACAGCTTTAAGAAAAACATATGCTTCGACTCGTGTGTTCTGATATATGATGATAGCATCTAACAAAAATGCGAGAAATTTTGCTAAAAAATTATGCAATAAAAATGCAACAAGAATGTCCCCACAGATTCACTAAAAAGTCTATTAATAGTATCTAACAAAAATCTTAGTTAACTAAATCATCAACGTATGAATATATCGCTTTGTCAGGCCACAAACATGATCAAACATGCGCTCGCTAAACCGCTTTCAAAAATATGCCACTCGACTCTTGTGTTGTTGTTATTGATAACATCTTGCTAACAAATATGCACTAGGAATGTCCCCACAAATTCACTAAAAAGTCTATTAATAGTATCTAACGCATTTTTTGCTAACAAAAATGCATAAAGAATGCATGTTAGCCCACATAAACTCCTGTAAGTTAAACATTAACTTACAGGAGATAAAAAGGATCAACACCGCTTCACGAAGCTGCGTTTCTTGGGTTTGATGAGGTCGTTTCTCTTTTGCTGAAACACGGTGCAGACACCAAGTGTAAGGATGATAAAGGGAACACGCCATTACAGGTAAAAACACTTCGCTTCGAACAAATTTTGTTATTGCTCAGTTGTTTATCTAATTCTAATTAAGTTAAGTTATGTGCACTCTTAAACTCGAATTGTTATTTTAAGAACCAAATTTGTTAAAACAAATCGACAGGTAAGAACTTTTTTGTTGTTAAATTAAATTTCTTATTTTAAAAATTCATTTCTTACTTTAAGTCTTAAGAAATTGATTTTAAGGAAGAAAGTCTTCTTAAAATAAGAATTAAATTCTTAAAATAAGAAATTTAATTTAACAACAAAAAAGTTCTTACCTGTCGATTTGTTTTAACAAATTTGGTTTAAGAGTGGTGATCTGCAAAAGGCATAACCCATCACAGCAGATGTGCATGTGTTAGTGTTAAAATGTGAAACAAGGTGCAAGTGCTAAATAAACAAGACGCTGTGGGAGCGTATACTTGGGCGTCGTTGTATTAGGCGTATTGAAATGAAAATATCTTGGAAAATCTTCATGCACGTCAGTTTAGGGTTTGATGATAGGGAGTGCACTGAGTATTGGGATAGTCTTGTATGTCGTTGACTGTTGGTGTACGTTTTGTAAAGTGGAACACGTGAATACTTACGTGAAGTGCGGGTGCAAGGATTATAGTTAACGCTTGTAGAATTTGGAAAAAGCTTAATTGTGGCCACCGAAACTGCAAGGAAAACAGAGAATTCATGGCAGCGCATATTCTGTATTCAGGTTTCAAATTACCCTTTTGACATATGGAAATTTGGTGCACTTTTTCCTGACAACTACAACAAACTTCAAAGGCCAAATTTTTTTTTTCTTTTCTGCTACGTACCTTTCCCCGCTGTATGACGTCGATTATTATATTTAGTTTCATTCAAGATTTATCTTCACAATTGGTAAACATGAAGTTCAGAAAGAATTTTAAACAGAATTTTGCGTGACGCTGGCACAAGGGGCCCTTGTTTGCATAAAGACCTATTTTGCATAAAGACCTATTTTGGTTTCGTTCGCTTTCTGACTGAAAACTCACTCCACTCGAAATTTTTCCATAGCAGTTCACAGCCAGCCGTTCGAAATTTTTGTTCTGTTTCGGCCGTTCACTGCAAGCCGTTCAAAATACGCGGTGTCTCTAAAATGCCCGGCAGCCGGGCAAGGTCTCAAATAGACTAAATACCCGGCAGTCAGAAATTTTCACAAAATTTTCACTGAAAGGCTCTTTCAAACCTTTTGAGAGTATCGATGTTCGTTTAGAAATGTCAAGCGCTTCCAAAAATTATTTTGCTTTTCCAGTTGACGAAATATCCAAGCTTGGGCATACTATAAGATCGCTATGTTCTCGACACTTAGAACATTTCTGCTGAGACTCGCAGTCAGAAATTTTCACAGAATTTCGACTGAACGTCTCACTCAAACATCTTAAGAATATTCAAAGTGCGTTTAGAAATGTCAAGCGATTCCAAAAATTAATATGATTTTCCAGTTGACGAAATAGCCAAGCTTTGGCATACTATAAGATCGCTAAGTTCATGACACTTGAAAAATGTCTGCAGACTGCCGGGCACGGCCTCAAATAGACTAAATACCCGACAGTCAGAAATTGTCACAGAATTTCGACTGAATGTCTCACTCAAACCTCTGAAGAGTATCCAAAGTTTGTTTAGAAATGCCAAGCGATACCCAAAATTATTTTGCTTTTCAAGTTGACGAAATAGCCAAGCTTGGGCATATCATAAGATCGCTATATGTTCAGGACACTTAGAACATTTTCTCACTGCCAGGCATTTAGTCTATTTCAGACAGTCTGTGCAGAAATGTGCTAAGTGTCGAGAATATAGCGATCTTATAGTATGCCCAAGCTTGGATATTTCGTCAACTGGAAAAGCAAAATAATTTTTGGAAGCGCTTGACATTTCTAAACGAACATCGAATACTCTCAAAAGGTTTGAAAGAGCCTTTCAGTGAAAATTTTGTGAAAATTTCTGACTGCCGGGCATTTAGTCTATTTGAGACCTTGCCTGGCTGCCGGGCATTTAGACACGGCATTCAAAATAATTGTTGAGGCGTTCAAATGAAATTCGATCTGTTGGCAGATCTCGTTGCCTAGTACGTGATCAAAATCTGCTGTGAAGAAATTGTTCTTTCTTGTTGCACCTTTCTCGATGTAGTGCGAAAGTTATTTTATTGTTATATCTAGAAGAACTAGTTGTTTAAAACTGTATTTTTGTAATGGACGATTTTATATAAGTGACGATTTTTCTGCCTGTTTTAGCGCATGGATGGGAAATTGTCATAAATCTCAAGAGTCTAAAGATGTACATGTGAGTCACATGTACCTTTGAGAATTCATAACTCGAATAATATTCCATCGATTCAATTGAATTAAAGACTGAATAACGACTAAAGAGTAAGCGATCAAGATATCAGAATTTATCTGCCACTAGAATTTAATTTTCGCCGGTGAGCATATCAAGAAAGCGTTGAAGTTGTAGCCGAGACGCCAGCTGACCAGTATTTTTCTCCTTGTTACGCTTGACTGAGTTTGACGCACGCGCATTAGAGCCCAATTGCAAATTTGTGCACTACCAAACTGCATTTTATAACTTGGGCTCTCCGCCCAAGTAATAAGCTTGATAAAGATAAAAACAAAAAAAGTTCCGGGTTCAGCGTTTTTATCTCGTTAGTGCGCATGTGCATTAAGCGAGATTTCGGAATCAGTACGTAAAAAAAGGGACAAAAGTTGTTAACAAAGGTTTCTTTGTTTAAGTTTGTGGACTTTTGCCCTGGGGGTTAGTTCTTGATACAAGCTATATTAGGGCATTGAGGATATGGTTGGTTAAAACGGTTAGGATTTCAAGAATGGCGTCGCATACCGCCACTAAAAGTTTTCGGGAGTACCCCCGGACCTATTGTTAATTTCCAAAGGGTATAAGGATGTCATGAACTTGTCATACCCACCGCGTGCAAACTTTCAAATTTGCAAACAGTCGCCATTTTGAATTTGGCAAGACTGGGGCAATTTTGCGCTGGGAAGTGCGGATATTGGACATTTTCATGTGCTTAAGTGTTTGTATAACTTTTTTAAACCCCTTTGAAACTTATTCAAGTGGTTTGAAGGCATGGAAGCACAAGAGCCGAGTGTTAAAGAGAGGTAAGCTTATCAAAGTTCTTATTTCTCGTCTATCGTGTTATAAAAGTCTTAAGACTTGTGAGGTGACAAAATCAGAGGTTCGTCGATTTACATTAAGCTTATATTGTTTGAGCTAGCAGTGACTAAAATCATGTCGCCAAAATACTTCTATGTTTGCATCTTATAGCAATGTACCTGTTCTATGATTCGGACAGCAATAAACACAAATCGTGGTTGCCTTGCAAAACACAAGGTGTGATTTTCTCGGAGCAGTGGAAGTGTGGTTCACAATGTAATTATCGAAACCATGGCGAAACAAGGTAAGCTTACGTAATTCACGCACATCTAACTCCAATATTAGAAAATGTATATGTTAGTTCAAAGCTTGTTCAGTAATTTCAGTAGTAACGGGTTTGTTGCCACAACCAAATGAATGGTTTCCACTTGAATGAAACCTTTGATTATTCTATGTTATACATCAACAATTCGAGTTATCGAAATTGCACCGTATTGATTTTACAATTTCAAACCAAATCGCTGGTTTTCCTTTTCTCTTTATTATAAGTTACATGTAAGATGAAATTGAAATTTTTTGGTAGAAACTTGACAAGTAAACTCGTGTTGATAACTGCTATTGGAATAATTTCAAGTTAGTGTTTATTTCTATTCTTATATGTATGTTTCACAAATGAATTCGGGTGGATGAAATATACAATCTCATACCGTACTGACCTTGATATATATTATGGGGTATTTTGCTATTATATGGACTAAAGATTCTGTGAAATACACATGTTTTATTACTGTTGTTGTTATCCATGGTACAAAATTTAATTTATTTAGCAGACACCTCTCCCAATATAAAGACAGCCGCTGAAATTATGGAAATATAGTTAAGAGTTTGTTTATAAACGCTTGGTTCATAAAATGTTATAAATTCAATTTTTAAAAGAAATATTATTTGTTGCAGGATTTCATACAACACTAGACAATCAAATGATCAAAAACCTGTGTGTGAGAAGTCTTCAGCATGGGGTGGGTAGTATGGACTACATTCATGGGTTACTTATTATGGAAGACAATGACCACGATGATGATGAAAGTAGTGATCAGGATACCCAGGTTGTCCCTGAAACTGATCCACCAAACATTCATAGGAGCAGCAGCCCCAGTTCCTGAGTGTCACTCCCATGGTGCAGGTGCAATGTTTGTGTAATTTATATGCCACAGGAAATAGAAAACAAATGCTGTGGCCAGAGGAGATGCGTAACATTAGTTTTACCAGATTTAAAAAATGTGTTTTATAGTTCCGGATGTTCTGCAACTCTGCATAAGGAATCAAGCAGATATTCATAAAGACAGAGATGACAATAATACAAGGGCCTTTAGGAAGGCAGCCTATCGTCAATTTATCTTGGACTGATATGGATGGCCACTTGGGGAAGGGAAATAGAAATATGTGCCCATAATGCATTGCCAAGACTATAAGAAAGCATTATCCTTTACACACTGGGGTATACATGTATATGTATATGGGTTACAGGCCTGATTAAGAGTATTTGCCACTAACAAGCATTCTTGGTTTTCTGTTAAATGACTGGCCCCGAGGGGGTACTACAATCAACTTTTGCTGGGTCCACTGGCCTCTCAGGGTTTTCTGTTAAAGGCCCACTATCACCCAAACTGCATTGCGAATTTAACGCAGTCGAAAATTCTCGAAAGAGCCAATCACGAGCGAGCTCATCATTTGAAAACAAAAACAAATGATCGCAAAGCCGAATGGGTGATAGTGGGCCTTTAAGTGACTGGCCCCAAGGGGATACTGCAATCAACTTTTGCTGGGTATGTGGCACTGGCCTCTCAGAGCACTGACCCCTTTATAGTCTATTCTGTGACCAAAGTATAGACCCCATCTTAGTCACTTTTGTGAAAATGTAAATTTTGCAATCCCAACTTAGTGATGTGCTGCTTTTAAAACCCCAAATCCGCAATAAAACAAAACTACCCCCCTCCCTCCCCCCCAAAAAAAAACCCCGACCCCATCGAGCCACACATTGCCATTCTTATTACTAGGAAGTACCCCCCCCCCCCCCCCCCCCGAGTGACTGGCTAACCCAAGTGTATTTCTAACAACTGTTTTTTTTTCTTTTATGAATTGATGCCTGGGTTGTGCAACTTATAGCGCTGACTGATATTGAATGAATGTAAACTGGCTATATTTTGTTCAGAGATTGCTGAATATCAATCAATATTAAATAGGTAATAGGTTATGGCATTGAATACTAAGGAACAAAAACCAGTCATTGATTTTCATCTGTGGCCTAGCTACCAGAGACAAAATTGATTTGTCAAGGATTTGGCCCGGCAAAGAAAACTTGAACTACTAGTGACAATATCAAACATAAAATAACAAATCATTTTGAAAATAACAAATCATTTTGAAGAGAAACCACTATTGGAATGATTAATTTTCTTTTTGTGAATAGACAACAATGTATTTTCAGTATTGAATGGGAACTAGCTTGCAATGGAGGCTCATGCAGTGGGATATCAGTAAAAAAATTTGCATGTGAAAACATTGTACCACATGAGCCTCCAGTTCATTACTGAGAATATTAATTTTGTCTATTGGAGTACAAACAACAGCCCAATGCTGTACTTACCACTACTTAAACCAATGGCAAAGCTTTATGCGGTAAAAAATTAGCAGAGGGGCACGGGTTCCCCCTCTTTTGCAAAAAAGTAATAGATGATAAGGCCCAGTCTATAACATTTTTACTTTCCTTCTCCCCCACCCCACCTCCTACCCCCATTCCCCCCACCCCCATGATGTAGTCTGGATCATCCATGCACTGATTTGACTTCATGAATGATAGCATATTGCACTTATGTTTCAACACTTTTTCTTGAAGACAAAAAAGTACAAAAATAGCAACAAATGTTCTTTTAAGGCTGGTTCTCATGTAATCGTCCCGGTCGTCCCGGTCGTCCGAGTCGTTTCAAAAGTTTTTTGCAAACGACTCATACGATCAGGACGACTCAAGCGATTTGGGTTCTCATATGATCGTCCCGGTCGTCTCGAACGTCAATAGCGCAGTCGTAAACTGTGTCCGACAACATGTTTTGGGCAATAATACTGCATTCTGGGGTAGATTTGGGTCGCTTCGATCGCCTCAGTCGTCCCGGTCGCCTGAGAGTAGTTCTCATATGATCGTCCCCGATTATTCTCGATCGTCCCAGTTGTCCGGATAGAACACAGTTCTATCCAAGCGACCACGATCGTCCCAGTCGTCCGGGTCGTTTGCGATCGTCTCGGGTCGTCTCAGAAGTGTTCTCATATAATCGTCCCGGTCGTCCGTGCACTTTTTGAAACGACTCGGACGACCAGGACGATTATATGAGAACCAGCCTTAAGGGTGTGTTTCATGGCTAGGTAAATAAACATGTCGATCCACTTTTGAAACCCTTCCCAAAGAAACACCAGGATTCTAAAAATATTGATTGAGACTAATCCACTGAATCCATCCCGAGTATGGATTCATGATTTTATTAAAGAAACTGAAATCTGGATTCCAATTTTTGCCTAAGTCGAACCACACCAGGATAGAAGTGTACAATCTCCAAATGCATTCAATAATTTATTTTCTATTTAATCTTTATGCCTTTAATATTTTTTCATGACAGAAGAACGACCGTTAAGAGACCTTCGTTCCAGACCCCTATTTTGAACTATAAATTATAAACAATTTTCAAACACTGTAATGGTTACTTTTGAAAATGTTTGTTTCTTAGCATACGAAATGTCAACTTTTTTATAAAATGCGTTGGTTTACCATGTGTATCACCACTGTTTGAGCTTCATTTTTAACCCATGAATACATGCATGCGTAATGAACGGTTTATCGGGAACGGCGACAGATATGCAAATGAGTCAGCAGGGATGTAGATAATAGCCGAGAGCCGGGGAAATTACCCGACTGTCAACTTCATTTTTCTGGCTGTTGAAGCCCAGTGCAGCTATGAAAGGACTACATTTTTCTATTTTTTACCCGTCTGTCAGTTCTATATTTCCGCCAGTTAAAAACTGAATCTTCATCCCTGGTCAGACTCGTACCCAGTCGCTATTAATTGGTTTTGGAGTGAGAGAAGATTGGATACTAGGGCGAATTGAAGCGCACGGGGTGTCATGGGAAGGGTTGAGGGAAAAGACTGGACGAACTCGATCCAAAATGGCGACTGTTGTTCACTATTATTGTAAACAATGCTGAGAAAGAGTGTAAAATGGCGTGTGTGGATAAATATTAATTACAGCTAAATAGCAATATTCTTTCAATATGATGGTTTTTTGTGTCGTTACAAGATATCTTATGGTTCAGATATTCAGCCATTGAGCCAATCGATCGAGTTAGGAATTATTTTACTTATGCTGACAAAACTTAAGGTTTCCTCTGTGCATGACAAGTGTATTTGGTCAAATTTACTGTAATAGGCTTAAGTTAATCAGGATATGTCTGAAAATAGATTACTTCATTATGTTAAAAGGAAATGCTGCGTCATTGCAATTGCCCACTATCCATCATTACGACTATCTTCAAGGTTTTGAAACGTTTATTTTGATATTTTTCATCCATTTCGCTGGGTCTTAAGTGTATATTAAATTTTCATTATCTTGTACTTATTATTTAGCACTTATAATGTCTTGTTTTATCAGAGAACTATGCACAGTGTTAACTGTCATTTTCAAGCATGGAATCTTGTGAAATGAAACACTTTTCAAGATTGTCATAGACCAACAAAAAAAATGATGCGCATGGCATAAATTTAAGCATGTTAATTTTGAATGTTGATTTCCTATCATAATAAGGTAGGAATACAAGTTATTGATAAAGTTTAAAAACTGATCATTTCTAAAATTATTTTGATTACATGAACAATGACTCCACAACAGAGCTAATCAGATGCTAGGGGATGTTGTCAAATGCAATAGTGACCGAGTTCATTTACAATGCATGCTAGTTTTCTTAGCACCATATAAAATTTCTTGTCGCTGCTGGAGAACCCCAGTTCCAAGTGGTGTCCAATGACACAGACAATGGAGATTTCTTGTTTAGGCGTTATCTACATTAACAGCACTGGCAGTTTGGGCGTGTGTGTAATGTACAATTTGTACTCGCCAAAGAAGACTTGACACTCACTTGGACAAGTGGGTGAGTGATAATTTCTATCCCTACAGCAACATATCACATACTTGAATGAGTTCTGGCTTTCATTAAAGACCCAGTATTGTCCATTATGCTTCACGCACCTCACACGCGCCTCACACTTGTGCAACCCAAAACAATAACAGAGGCATGTGAAGCATAATGGATAATACTGGGTCTTTAATGAAAACAAATGAAACATAATGGACACATACAGTCATTAAATTGCTTTCATGTTTTTTTTTTAATTTTATTTATGAAGCATTTCTTGCCTACTGTCACAGAATAAAGAAAACTTATGACCCCCAACCCCTGTCTTCAAATTTAATTCTTGGAAACAATATTATCATTTCTCTTCTTTAATTAAAATATAAAAGAAATACAGTGGAGCTCAACTCCTCAGACTCTACTCTCAACAATATTTCTGGGAGAGTTCATTGACTGTGATTTGGCCAGTGCTCCTTAACAGAAGACTATTTCAACTGGCATGATTTATAGCTTCTTCTGGGCAGATAGATTGTGATTGCATCCAGGCCTTCTTGGACCCCAACCATTCTTTTCAAACTTAAAATGGAAGTTTAAAGAAGGCAAAATACAGGAAAATGTAAAGTACTACATGTAATATTAAAGTAAAGTAATTTTTTTGGGAGGTGGTATGACCCAGTCCCCTTAAATACAAAATCTGCATATAAGAACCTGTAGATGAAAATGCAAACTGAAATTTGGCAAAGCACTTAAGCCTGACAAATGAACCAGGTTCTCATTTGCAAAAAAGTAGTAAAACTTAGAAACTGACAAAGACCAAAATGTGCTTTGGGATCCCACGATCACAATAACTTGATCTGATTGCCTCTGATACCTATATATGACTACCCCCTGGGAAGGGGGGTGGGGGGACAGGGGTGTACACTGAAGTATTGGGATAATTACAAAGAAAAAATGGGGTTTCGACAAAACGCTGACCCCCGGTCTGCTGACCCCCCAACTGACCCCCTATAAAATTAACAGGGTATTATCAGAAATAATACTTACTAGAAATACGTGTCTCAAAGAACCTCGCGAAGCTTGGTGGCGTCACGATTTGCGTATGAGGCTTTTCGCCGTTCCCCTTTGTTTTCTTTGAAACCAAAAACGTTGGTAGAAGGTTCTTTCGAAGGTTCGCTTACCATTTACCGTCCGCCATCTTTGTTTACAATGCTCCTATAGGCTTACATGAAGTAGTAACTAGCGCCATTGTCACCCCTCCCCCCCCACCCCTTCTCTCCACCCCCTCCTCCTCATTCCTTAAAAAAAAGGTATATATAGGCTGCTTATACATACAGTTTTGCCTTTTAGCAAGAAAAAGGAACGGAAACGGAAAAATCTGCTTTCCCTAGCCTTTTATCAATCCCGTGCAGCTTTTCCAGCTACAATCTTGGACATTTCAAATGAAAAATTAATACCACCCCTCCCCCAAGTTCAGTGATGGGAAAATGGCGCATTTTGGTTTTCACGCGAATCCATCTTTGAATTGGGGGGAAGGAAGGTGTTATTTCTCTTTTTATTCCATCCGAGATTGTAGCCGTTAAACCCACAGCCAATCTCATTCTCAAAAGACGTTTCTGTTTCTGCTTCACGACGATTTTGGCTGTTTGTATAAAATTTTATCGCGTCATCGGGTAGGTTATGATAGTTCATTTACAACTTCGCCAAAATGTTCGTCGTGACAAGACTTCGAAATTCGAAACTTGGCCTTACATTGAAATCCTCTTTCCTCCTCAGAGGCCTTTTTGTGCCACTAGCTAGGAGGCTTGGAGGTGGGGAAAAGAAAGCACGTCCCCCGCTCGCTCACTTTATTTTATATTTCCTTTTTCAAATACCGGTGAGGGCCTCTGCGAAGGAGAGAGATTGAAATATCGCGTTGGTGTCCTGCAAGTTGCCTAGCAGTGCCTAGCAGCAAAGGAATCGCGACCGCTGACAATGGCGCAGGTTACTACTTCATGTAAGCCTAAAGGAGCCAGACTCGACCCTTCCCATGACACCCCGCACGCCTCAATTCACCCTAGCATCCAATCTTCTCTCGCACCAAAAACCACAATTAATAGCGACTGGGTATGAGTCTGTATAGGAGCCTTGTAAACAAAGATGGCAGACGGTAAACGGTAAGCGAATCCTGGAAAGGACCTTCTACCAACGTTTTTGGTTTCAAAGAAAACAAAGGGGAACGGCAAAAAGCTTCATACGCAAATCGAGACGCCACCAAAGTTTCAACCGGCGGCGCACCCTCCCCCATGCTTCGCGAGGTTCTTTGAGACTAACCTGAGTATCAGGCTTTCGGGGTTCGGGGAGGGGGGAAAGGAAAAAAAAGAGAAGGAAAAGGGGAAGAAAGCCTGACACGAAAACTTTCAGACGAGTCTGCAGCCCACTCGTTTCGCATGACGCGTCTCCGAAAACAGTAGCCAATCAAAATTACTTCCGGTTACTTCTTCCCCTTTCTCCCCTAACCCCTCCCCCCATTTTTTCCTTTCTCCCTTAGCCCCTCTCCCAAAGGAAGGCCTGATACTCAGGTTATTCCCATAGGGAAAAGAATCTATTGTTCCTGCCATGCAACATGGCTGCCTTGCAAAAACTCTATATTTACTAGAAATACGTGTCTCATGGGAAATAATGTTCTTTCTAATGCAAAACATTTTAATTGTTCCTGCCATGCAACATGGCTGCCGTGCAAAACCTCTATTATTTCTGATATACACTGTTAATTTTATAGGGGGTCAGTTGGAGGGTCAGTAGGGGGTCAGCAGACCGGGGGTCAGCGTTTTGTCGAAACCCGAAAAAATGTTTATTATGTCTGTTTGGGTTTCTAGCTGAAAGGCGCGGGGGGTACTCCCGTATAATGGGGACTTGCGGCCAGCTAGGGTATGTTTTTCGGGATTTTTGTCTTAAACAGGGTATCAATTTTATCATTTTTTGTCTTTATCAGGGTATCGATTTTATTTTTGTTGTCTTAAACAGGGTATCTGTTCTTGGACGATAAACAGCCTGCGCGTATGTTCTACGAACTAAACTACAGCAAAATTTTTTTCGGCTTAAATGTCTTAAACAGGGTATCAAAAATCGGAATTCTGTCTTAAACAGGGTAGGAAAATCAGCGATTTTTGTCTTAAACAGGGTCAGGGTATGAGGGGTCGGGCCGCACCTCCACACCCAAGGATATATCGAGTACCCCCCCCCCCCCCGGGGCTGAAAGGTCTCTTTTTTGTCCTTTCGAATACTTTATCATCCTGGCTTAATACTAGTTGAAATATAAAAACATCTTATCAATAAACATGATAGAAGTAATCTTTGGATGTTGTCCTTCAGTAGCATTTTGAGAATACAAACAAGAGGCTCCAAGCAGCCTTTACTCATGCGCATGCGTAAGAAAATTTTATGATATATTTTAAACATGATCAGGAGCCCATTATGGGCTCCTGACATGATAAGAAGATTTCCGACCTGGAGATAAGTTACTCCTTTCATTCAGTCATCGTTCCTGGAAACCACGTTGTTTACTATTGAATGTTTTGGAAATGAAGGCTGTACAACAATGAAGCCAGTGATTCTTCTAAGTCTTATATATACCGAACGTGAACATAGTAATGTATGTAGGGTTGTAGGAGATGCTGTCGTGACACGTAAGTAACGCTCTTTTACCGGAAGTGATAGTAGCCGGAAGTCACTAAACAGGAAGTGTAAATGGCGAAGACATGAATCGGAAGTGCACAATTTAAAATATGCGTGCATAAATTTGCATGCAAAATCGTGACACAAAAAATAAAAATAATAATAAAAATAACAAGAAAAACGGAGCCGAAACCTTACCTCATGCCGCTTCGCGCATGAGTAATTATCAAATGAGGCCTTAAACTACTGTAACAAAACGTGCGCGACACTGTTGCGCACAGATCCTACACCCTCAGACGAGCTCTCTCCCAAAACACTACGAAGCGCACATGCGCCAGGAACAACTGCCCCATCTCAAGCACTAAATAATGCTTACTAAGGAATGCCGTTTACCAAATCACATGTAACAATTGCAATCAACACTATATCGGGAGCACTACACGTTTCATCCATGATCGTATTAGAGAACATCTCAACAGTGAAGACTCCTCTGTAATTGTAATTAAAACCATTGTACTCAAAAGCGACCCTGTGAATTTACACCAATTTGAAGCATTCTACATAAGAAAATATAAACCGACCCTGAACTCCCAAGAAGAATGCAGCGAATTCGCGGACCTTTTGTTTTAATGACTATTTTATCATATTTCTAGAGACTCTTTGTCCAATGACACTCGGCTTGTTAGACCATTTTATTTGTTTCTTATTCATATCTCATTCATATTTGTACCTCACATTCTTACACTTTTACACATTTTACTTTGCATTAGTATATATAGACGGACGTGGAATATTTTTCTTTTCATCCCTGATGAAGCCGTATCCAATCTTCTCTCGCCCTTCCCCCACCCCCTCCCCCCCCCCCCCCCAAAAAAAAAAAAATAATAATAGCGACTGGGTACGAGTCTGCAAAGAGTCACTCACTCGCTCATTCCTTCCATCAGCTGTAAACTAAGTGACGTATAAATTCTTTGTTACGAATGCGTTTTGTAACAAGAACAGCGTGAATCCAGCGATAACTAAATTGGTGTAAACGAATATAAACAACAATAACCTTAAAGATGTTTCGCATTTGGAGTCTTTAATGTAACATTAAAATCGATCCGAAAGACCCAGGTTCGAATTGCGCTCGGGCCGTTTTTTTTTCTTTCTTCTTCGGACTGAACATTATGAAAGTGATGTACTGTATTTTTATCTTTTGCGTTTGTCAAAAATCCTTACGTTTAATTTAAAAAAAAATTGAACCATGACAGAGTGAAAACATAAGCTTACCGCAATATTGCGTTACGCGTTAGCATTTCAAATTCACGGGTTGGCTCTAAGGAGCCTTTGATTTTTCTTTTTGCGTTTGTCAAAAATCCTTACGTTTAATTTAAAATAAAAAATTGATCCGTGTCAGTGTGAAAACATGAGCTTACCGCAATATTGTGTTACGCGTTAGCATTTGTTATTCACACGTTGGCTCTTAGGAGCCTTTCATAAATCAAGTAACGATCGCCTAAGAACAAGAGTTAAATGAAAACCAAACTAGTCCAGTTAGCCAATCTTACCCACTTTATCAAAATACCTTTAAACTCGACATAACATCACGCAAACCAGCCCAAACGTACTACTTTAACAATCCACGCTATCAAAACAAAACCAGTCAAAGTAATCAAACTCTCATTAACCATTGAAAATATAGTTTGAAAGTTAACCCTTTTCACGCACCTGCTAAATTAACACTGACGAAAAGTCTCAAATAACTCCCCTCGCTTTCATGGTCATGTACTGACATTAGCTCTTCGTACCTCTTTAGAATGTTCGTTTATGCCGCTATTCGGTTTGCTAACTCAAGAAATATTAATAATAATAAAAAAAACGCTACACTTCCTTTGTCGTTTTTGCATGATAACTACTGGCCCCTTAATTTGTCTTTCAAATTAACCTTACCATGATTAAAAATATTAAACAAACAGCGGTGATAAACATTTTAAAAAACATGCATTTTATGAACTTCACGTTTCGTAGGCTAGTCAACATACATTTTCAAAAGTATAACCGTTAAAATATGGGAAGCTATTTATACTGTATCAGTGGGGTCTGGACCTAGACAAAAAAAAACATCTGCAGTGGAAATTTAAGACGTTCCTAATGGAAACTGTCTGTAAATGAATAAAAGGCTCCTTAGGGATGGACCATTAGAAAAGTGATGGGGGGGGGGGGGGGGTGGGAACTTTGGGAGAGGCAAGAAAATTTTTTTTTGTCCACCTAAGGTGGAAATCTTTTTTTTTTTCACTCGATGGCTGGATAGTTTATTTTTTAATTGTCCTTGGGCAGATTTTTTTTTTGCGATAATGCGTGGGAATATATTTTTTTCTTAATAATTTACTGGGGAAATTTTTTGTTTTTGCTTTTGCCCCACCCCCCCCCCCCCCATCACTTTTCTAATGGTCCATCCCTTAGAGCCAACCCGTGAATTTGAAATGCTAGCGTAACGCAACATTGCGGTAAGCTTTATGTTTTCACTCTGTCACGGTTCAATATTTTGTTTAAAATTAAACGTAAGGATTTTTGACAAACGCAAAAAATAAAAATACAGTACATCACTTTCATAATGTTCAGTCCGAAGAAGAAAGAAAAAACAAACAAACAAAAAAAAAAAAAAACCCGAGCGAGATTCGAACCTGGGCCTTTCGGCTGTAAGTCCGCGCTTTAGACCACTCGACCACGGTGACCACTGACTTCAGATGTCATAAATTTTAATACTTGAAGGTAGATAACCATCAAAACGCATGTCTCAGTTGAAAATTCCTTTTAGATCGATTTTAACGTTGCATTAAAGACTCCCAATGCGAAACATCTTTAAGCTTATTGTTGTTTATATTCGTTTACACCAATTTAGTTATTGTTATCGCTGGATTCACGCTGTTCTTGTTACAAAACGGATTCGTAACAAAGCATTACGTCACTAAGTTTACAGCTGATGGAAGGAGTGAGCGAGTGAGTGACTCATTTGCATATCTGTCGGCGTTACCGATAACCCGTTCATTACGCATGCGCGTATATTCACGGGTTAAAAATGAAATAAATCAAAGATGGACTCCACACTGTACAGCAACAATGCTACTACTTACCTTAAACTCTCTCTTCCTTTTCTTTGGAACGTATGCTATAAACAATATCAGTTCATTTTTACAACTGATTGGGAAATATTAAGCACACATCGTATTACTAGAAATACGTGTCTCGCAGAACCTCGCGAAGCTTGGGGGAGGATGCACTGCAAAATTTTAGCGATGTGGGAGGGAGAGGTGGAATTTCTCATTTAAATGGAGAGGTTGGGTTGCTTGATGGCAATGACCTCATTTAAAGTTGAGACATTTTCGTTCTCAGTCTCTTCAATTTAACTTGTACTTTGTGCCCTGTCTTCCTGGAGAGCTGGTGTTGGTCAGTGTTAGGTTTTGAGCTGTGGGTCGCTGTAACTGCCATGTAACTGCCATGGGACTGCCATGGGACTGCCCCCCCCCCCATCTTCGGTCCAGGACAATATGCAGTGGTGTTCTGTTTATTTTGATTGTCTCAATTAAATTCCATTTTTGAAACTTGTGAGCTAGTGCTATCTGCTGTTCCCTTTACATACTGCTATAGTTTTTGTTCTATATACTGGGAATCAAACAATTGGTAATGCAATTCTCTATTCGTTTGAATGGTTGAGATCACGGGAGGTTTAATTACTGCTGCTGAAAAGTGATGTTGTCCAAAAAATAACAACTCAATGGTGAAAGTGGCATGAGATTCTCCCAGCAGTAACAATACTATATTTTGGATACAGGTCATGGGAATTACAAAATTGATTACAAAACATGAATATTCAAGATGAAGCAACAGATTCTCCGCAAATACCATAAGCAATGTATAGAGACCTGGATGGAGAATTTGTAGGTTAAGACCAGGACTTAGGCCTTCATGACCAGTTAGCGCCTTTAAAAATCTTGAAATCAAAATTAATTTGTTGATGTACATTCTCCTTACTGGTGTCAATGCAGTTCATATAGCCATATAGCTACAGTGAATTTGTATTCAATTTCCACAGACAACTTATGTTGAAGGTGATCAGGTTCTCAATTTGTATACTCTATGTACTTGCTCGTACACTGATATTGTGAGGAGATTTAAGATACTGATCACCGTTCCAATAATAAATGTGAAGCAGTAATGCTGATGTGTCATGTGTTTAGCTACATGTATACGGTTGCTACACATTGACATTACAGTCATTAGCTGGTCATGATTGCTAACAGAAAATTGTTTTTTCCTAACAAAATGTTTCTATCCAAATTGTAAACAGAAATTCTCGTTACTTATTTCTTATTGAACTATTTTATGAATTCTGTAAACTCAAGATACTGTATACGTATACAACTCGATCACTGTTTCATTCACAAACAATGCTACATCATGTAAATGTTGTATATTTGGGAAATAATTTCCACCTGCGTGATCTGTAGTTTTGATCATTTATCTGTAGTTTTGATCATTTAAAAAGTTCCTTAGTGACGTTAGTGAGAATATCAATAAACATCAAATTACAGTGTGTAGTAAGAAAATTATTTTTCAGTGTTTGATTATCCTCTCAGTAGTTTAGCCGGTGATTTGAGCTACATTTCTTAATCGCTCTTCTTCTCTGAGCCTTTCCTGTAATCAATGTTTGCTTTTCCCTACGTACCGTATCTGGTATGAAAGATATTCGTCACGAGTATTTAGCTGATCGTGTAATTCTTGCCGCCTCTCGTTGCGTCTACAAACAGAATCATTTTGTCCAACACTTCCAGTCGGTGTCGCCTCTCCTGATCGGTTTCGTTCAGAATTCTAATGGCGGCATTTTGTCAAGGCGTTTGAACCTAGTCAAACGGAAGTTCGAAGTTCGAAGTCTTTGTAATGTATGCTCTCGTTGTTTGTCTTCTTTGCTCGATCGCGATTGAGCTGAATTTCAAGTCACCGTTCAGCGGAGTTTCGGTAGTTAATTTTCACGGACAAGGATTTCCAGCCACTTCTGGAATCCAGCGCTGTTGTCTTTGCTGTTCTTTCTCATTTGCATCAGAAATTGGTTGTGTTTCATCGAGAGTAAAAATTTTTTGACAGACTATGAGTAAACGGCCGCCGGCACGGCCGCCATTAGTAAACATAATACGCCATTGTCAGCGGTCGCGATTTTTGTTGCCAGGCAACTGCCGGACATCTTCACGTATATATATATATATATATATATATATATATGTGAATATATATATATATATATATATATATATATATATATATATATATGAATATAAATATATTTTTCGCTCGAATTCGCGCGGCTTAGCTCCCGAGACCCGAGCACCCGAGCGGCCTTCGGCCGCCAAATTTATTAACCTCGCTACGCTCGGGCCTTCGGCCCTTGCTTCGCGAGGAAATTATTATTATTATTATTATTATTATTATTATTATTATTATTATCATTATTATCGTAAAGGATGTTAGCCAATTCAAGCGCACGAATGATGATTCATCTCTACCGGACCGATCGATTTCCAAAGGCCTAGTACTGGAATTGCAAGTTGATCTGACATAATAATTATAAAGGGAATATTCATACTTTTTCCAAATTTCCCATCCAGATAAAGGCAGAAACACTCCCACCGAATTTCATGCTGCTAATATGCCAGCAGTAAATACATATAAATAAACGTTTCATTACAATGTTCACGAAACATGAGAACCCGGCTAGTGAACGTGCATTGTTACTAAAACAGGAAACGACGTACATGCCACAGCGAACAATAAGTTTATTGGTGAAACTCATGTTCCCTTAAAACATGAAAACTGCCATAATCGTAGGCCGCAGAAATCATTGCTATGCAGAAGAGAATTATACAGTAGGAATGTTACCTAACTGAATGCCAGGGCATTTTTCAAAACAGCGATCGTGTAAACAGGCAAAATGCGTCCGCTTCTTTCCTTAGGTTTTCAGATTTCATCTTTGATATCAAATACTTATTTTCTAAAAATATCATGATTATAACATATGTTGTTATATTTTCCTCTAAAAACGCGTTTTGTACTAATACCTAAACTCAAAAACCCTGAATTCTAATAACCCAAATCTATATTTCACAATTACATTTCTTTTCCTTTCGTTTGTAAATATCTACTTTATTTTGTACAGAAATTCTGGAAATATTTTTTCCTTTTTTATGACGCATTTAATTAAAATCGACCTGTTTATTAACCTTTATTGAGATAAACGGTTTAGGTTAAAAGGATGTCCCAAGAACTCTTGAATTTTTGATAAAATACAGCCAAATAAATTGCTCGCTATCTCTTGGAACGTTGTCTGAAGTCTTAGTTCACTTTAAAGGATTTATTCAGGAATAATCAGGTCGAAATACATTCGGTTTCACAATTCATACTCGAAGACAAAACTCGCAACGAAGACTATATCAGAATTCACAGAATCAAGAATCTAGCACATGTGTCTCGATATCACGTGACCGATCAAAGTTCAAGTTCCAAAAATGGTAACCAAAATAACGTCACACTCCCCCCTTGACCAGTGTAAAAAAAACTCTTAAAGTTAAACTACGCTGTCATCGTCCGAACACTGGTCAAGAAATCGCCTTCGTTCTTCTCCAGCAACTGCCGCTGCTCTTCTCGGCCTTCGTTCTCTGACAATCGGTTGCGGTTCAGCATGACATGTAGCAATCTCCGCAGGATTGGACTCCGACTGTTCCGACTGTCTTACTTCAAGAGGAAACAGCTTCTGGATTGGACGGTTGACAGACATGGCTCGCATCCCACTAGAGTTAATTCTGACTTTGGCTCCTCGAACAACACCATCCTTTCCCTTAATGACCTCCTCAATCCTTCCAAGTTTCCACTGCGATCGTGGCAATTTTCCTGTATCATCCATCACAGTTACAATGTCACCAGGAGAAATAGGCGGCAGATTGCTTTTTCTCACTGACAGGTTGTGATGCTCTCTCAACTCCAACAAGTACTCCTTCTTCCATCTCTTCCAGAAGTGGCCCAATAGGGTAGCAAGATACCTCTCTCTCCTGGTCAACACATGATGGTCATCCTCCTTCTCTGTCTCCAGTGCAACCTTGTCATCTGGAATAGACAGTAATCTCCTGCCAGTGACAAGGTGTGACGGGGTAAGGGGTTCGTCTACATCGTCAGGATACACATAGGTGAGAGGGCGCGAATTAAGGATGGCCTCTACTTCCACGACTATGGTCAACAGCTCGTCATAGGTTACCCTTGCTCCTCCAAGCATCTTCTTCAGGCACCTCTTAGCAGACTTAATCATTCTCTCAAAGAAGCCACCCCACCAAGGGGCTCTTGGAAGTTGGAAGCTCCATTGGACTCTTTTCTTACAAAGAAACTGTTGGACTTCGGGAAGATCGAACAAGTTCGATAGTCTCTTTGATGCTGACTTGAAATTCTTAGCATTATCACTCCTAACATGTTTTGGAATGCCTCTACGACTGATGAATCTTCTGAATGACCTCAAGAATGCATCTGCTGATAAATCTGGAGTGATATCAAGGTGGACTGCTCGAGAACTTGCACAAGTGTATAATGCTAGATAGACTTTGGATGCTTCATTCTGTCTTGCCGATAAACCATAGATATAGAATGGACCGGCGAAGTCAACACCAACTGATGAAAAGGCAGGATCATCCTTTACTCTGAACTCCGGCAACGCGGCTGGGGGTGTGGCTGGATACGAATTACCCTCAAACCTACGACACTTGCAACAGCGGAACAGGATTCGTCTCACCACTTGTCTGCCTCTGATAAGCCAGAATCGGGATCTCAGTTTAGAAAGAGTCTCCTTCACTCCATTGTGGCCAACTCGATGGTGACAATCCAAGATAACAAGGTCGGTGAATGGATGGGTTTGCGGTAATAATACTGGATGTCGGGCAGTGTAGGGCAGGTCCGCATGCTCAATTCTTCCCTTGCATCGAATGAGGCCCTGTTCATCACGAAACAAACCCAGTTGGTCACGCCACTGTGGGTATTTGCGGTCTTCGAACATTGAGGACTGTATTGACTTCAGCCATAGGTTCTCTGCTTCTTCTATTTCTTGTGTAGTTATTGGTCCTTGTTCCTTCTTCTCTCCGCTCTTTGATTTCTTCAGGTTGTTGACAAATCTTTGTACAAGGACAGAGACTCTCAACAGTCGGTGTATACTGCTAAACTTCTCACAGGAAATGATTCCTTTCATGTCGGCTCTGCTTGCAGTGGTCATTAAGTTGATCACAGTTTGATTCTCCTTACGTTTCTCCGAGACCTTCATCTCACTCACAACCTCTTCAGTAGGACTGACGGGCGTTTTCAGGTTTGGCCATTCTTCCTTGGGCATCACTAGCCAGGTTGGACCCTTCCACCACCTTGTTTCACTGATTAGTTCACTAGGCGTGGCTCCTCTCGAGGCAATGTCGGCAACATTTTCTTTAGTAGGGCAATGGAACCAGAACTGGGGGGCAACGAGGCGTTGTATCTCGGTAACACGGTTCTGTACAAAGGGCTTCCATTCCTTATTCTCTTGCAAAATCCAGTAGATTGCTGTCAAAGAATCTAACCAACAATAGACATTGTCAATCTTGACAATAGGCTGAAGAGCGCTCTTAACAGTACAGACTAATCTTGCGAGGGTAAGTCCTGCCAAAAGCTCCAATCTGGGGATACTCTGGTTTGTCAAGGGTGCAACTCTTGATTTTGAACAAATTAAACTTGTGTAACATCCTCCATCAGTCTCTATCCTAATGAACACAACTGCACCAAATGCAATTTTACTTGCATCTCCAAAGCCATGCAATTGAACAGATCGCACCTCTCCGCAGACCTCCTCTACGTAACAACGCGGCAAACTGATGTACTTGACGGCGTCTAGATCTGTAATCCACTTCTGCACCTCCTTGTTAAGTTCAGCATTCAAAGGTGCATCCCAGTCTAGTCTCTCATTACACAGTTTCTGAAACATCCGCTTCATGGGAAGCACTATCGGTGCAATCAGCCCCAGTGGATCGTAAATCCTCGCAGTCATTCTCAGAATCGCTCTCTTTGTTAAAGGAATAGAAGAAGCAAATGTTGCATAGTGACTCAATTCCACAATAAATTTGTCATCAGCAAGGTTCCAATTCATGCCCAGAAGTTTTTGCTGTTTAGAGCTCTGGAGTGTTTCAGCTGTGCCGCATGTCAACCTTGCATACGTACTTTCATCTTCCACTAGGTTCAAGGTTTTGTCTTCTTCAGGCTTCGGTTGGTCCTTTACTGATGTTTGCTCAACTTCAGTCTCTATCATCTGCATTAATTGGTGATCATTTGACTGCCACTTACGAAGGTTGAATCCGCCTTCAGCCATGCGTTGACGTGCCTTGAGGAACAGCTGATAAGCTTCTGGAGTTGTATTAGCACCTCCACTGAAGTCATCCACGTACAGTGATGAGAGAAATCCTTCAATGAATGCGGGATCATCTGAGTAGCTTCTTATGTGATGTGAAATGCACGCATTCAACAGAAATGGGCTACAGTTGACACCAAATACTGCTCTGGTGAAGCGGTACAACGCCAATTTCGGCTGGGGTGAGGCTATGTCTTCAACCCACAGGAAACGCAACACGTCGCGATCTTCAGGTGCAATCGATACTTGATGAAAGGCCTTCTCCACGTCGCTCACTAGTGCTATCTTGTGATATCTAAATCTGATCAGAATGTCCATAATCTTGGGAATCAAGGATGGTCCAGTATGAAGACACTCGTTAAGGGATGGCCCTAATTTCTTGGCACTTGCATCGTACACGATTCTGACCTTTGTAGTTTCCCTGTTACGACGGAGAACAGGATGGTGAGGGATGTAGTGGGTCCTTCCTATCACAAGCTTACAATCAGTTGGTACCTCCTCGACAATTCCACACTTGATTTGATTCCTTATCAGTTCATCATACTCTGACAACAGCTGCTTGTCTGCTTCAAGCTTCTTTAACAGATGGCCAAGTCGATTCATACTGAGATCATAATTGTCAGGTAGCATACGTTGGTTCTCTTTCCAAGGAAGATGTACTTGGTATCTTTCTCCCATAAACTTGACGGTTTCTTCAAACTTGTCTTGCACAGATTCTTCAACAGGGAGAATCCCGATTGACTCTAGATTCCAGAAATGGTGTAACTGCTCATGTAAACTATCCTCTGGAGGCAGAGTGAATGCTTCAGCCTTAAGAATGTGGGTGGATGTGATGTTGACAGCTGTAGACATGCCAGTACATTCCCCTGACACTGGTCCGGAGAGGACATAACCCAGCTTGGTTTCCATAGCAACAGGACCATGCTCCCCCCTTAACACTCGCCCAGTAGCAATATGCCAGAAGAAATCAGCTCCAATTAACATCTCTATGACTACGCCTTCATCTCTCGAGGAACTATCAGCCAAGTGTAAACCATTCAGGTGGGGATATCTGGTGGCAGCAAATTCCACAGGTTGGTGGTCCAATGGAGCACAAATTGTGGGAACAGTGTAGCATGTTACATACATACTGAGGTTATCTGTAAGCCCCTTAAGGCACACTTGCACAACATCGCACACCCGAAATTGCTCTGACGAAGAACCAAATGTTTTGACAAGCAAGTTTTCAGATCGTATCTTCTGCAACTGCAAGGCTTCCCTTAATCTGCAGGTAACATAGCTTCGCTGGCTTCCCAGGTCTAGGATAATACGGGTCTTCAGTGAGGAACCAGTAGAATTAGGATTTGAAACTTCAGCACAGGCAGTTTGTAACAACATGTTACTTCTTGCATTCAGGTAAAGATTGGTGGCTGATTTTTGTGCGACTCCAAATTGTGGTGTGTTGGTCAGTTCATGCCTTTCCATTTGATCTTCTCTGGGTCCCTGTGAAGGGGGATGTTGTGCGCCAGCTTCACAAACACTTGCATGATGCCATCTACCACATTCAAAACATCTGATCATCGAGCTACATTCTCTTGCGATGTGGTATTTCTTCAGACAAACAAAACATCGACCTTGGGTTTTCAGGGCTGTCTTTCGTGCGTTGACATCAGTAACAATTCCACAGCTAACAGATGAATGAGGGCCCTTGCAAAATGTACAAGTCGGTGTATTTTCGGCAGACAATAAGGCCGCTGCACTTGGGGGGGTAGGCACAGTCGGATAGAGAGGTGGCCTCTTGCTCGGAGTAAGTTCGTCTGAAGATATGCCGATTGATAAACAGCGCTCCCTCGCTTCGAGCTCCACGCGAAACGCCTCGAGAAACGCGTCGAAATCCCACATGTTTTTATCAAACTTCCGGCTGATCATCAACTGAAGTTCACTTGGAAGCTTGTTTAACATAACAGGTACCAGAAGAGAACCATATTGTTCAGAATCTATCCCCAGGGTTTTTAAGCTCCGGATGTTTGACTCGATGCTGTCATAAACACTCCTGAGTTGTTTCGTGTCGTTCGCGTCGGCCACGCGCGATACCTTCAGCAATTTTTCCATGTGACTCGCAATAATTGTTTGCGGGTTTGCAAACCGTTCCTTTAACAAGTTTATAGCTGCTTCGTAATTCGCGGCACTCAGCGAAAACCCAGCAATTGTCGATGCTGCCGGACCGTTTAACAATCCGCGAAGATAGTTGAATTTATCGACTGCAGATATCGTTGTGTTGTTGTGCACGGCCGACTCGAAGCTGTCCCAAAATTCGGACCATTTCGAGGCTTCCCCACTGAAGTCCTTCAAGGTCAACTTAGGTAGTTTGCAATTCGCTTTTTGACTGGTTGAGGAAGTCTCCTGGGATCCAATCGACACATTTAATCCTGGATTTAATACATCGGAGCTTGAGGTATTTCCCGCCACGGCCATGTGCATTTCCAGAGCAGTTTCGATTTCCATAAGAGCCTCGCGCACGAAGCCATTGAACTCTCCAGAGTCGACAATTTCCTTTTCCAAATCCTCATCTTCACCTAATGAGTTTAGAATTTCTTGGTCGAGGGCGTCAAGGATTGCAATTCTATCTTGCAGCGTTTTCTTGTGTACTTTGAGCTTGTTTACCTTCGCTTCGTCATCCAAATTTTCTACAAGATTTCTGACCTTGGCGACGATCCCTTTCACATAAACTCTATGACCAGCGCGAACTTTTGTCTTTTTTATCTCAGCTGACATCATCCGGCTCGAAGGACCATTTAAAGGATTTATTCAGGAATAATCAGGTCGAAATACATTCGGTTTCACAATTCATACTCGAAGACAAAACTCGCAACGAAGACTATATCAGAATTCACAGAATCAAGAATCTAGCACATGTGTCTCGATATCACGTGACCGATCAAAGTTCAAGTTCCAAAAATGGTAACCAAAATAACGTCACATTCACTAAATCAAGCTATGAATATATGGCTTTGTCAGGCCACAAACGTGCGCTACAAATGAATCACTCTAATTCAGAATAAACAAAATAACGAGAGCTTGAATTTTTGTTAAAATACGGCCAAATAAGTTGCTCTCTCTTCTAACGTTCTCTAAAATCGTAGTTAACTAAATCATCAACGTAGGAATATATCGCTTTGTCAGGCCACAAACATGCGCTCGCTAAACCGTTTTCAAAAAATATGCTACTCAACTCTTGTGTTCTTATCATAGTATCTAATTTTACAATTAAACGAGACTTAGCTGTAAGTTGACGTTTGATTTGAATTCTATCCTGTCATCAGTCCGGAACGAAGGAGTAACATGAGAAGCACGCGCGCTAGCTTATTGAGCCATTATTTAAAGAAAGGGCTTGTTGGAGGTCACAGGAACGAAGGAGAAGGGATGGGTAAATGCCAATAGGGAGGGCATGTTACTCCTTCGTTCCGGAAATCTTTTGTTTTTTTCATTCGATGGCTGGAATATTTTTTTTAAATAGTTTATTTTTTAATTGTCCTTGGGCAGATTTTTTTTTTTGCGATAATGCGTGGGAATTTTTTTTCCCTTAATAATTTACTGGGAATTTTTTTTTTTTTGCCTTTGCCCCCCCCCCCCCCCCCCATCACTTTTCTAATGGTCCATCCCTAAAAGTGAGCCAAAACAAATTCCATTGTAATATGCCAAGAGCTAGCAAACAAACAACGGCATACAACTAAATACTGTATTCTAAACGGCTCTGGAAAGCGTAAATTCCTCCTAACCGTATCACAGCTAGAGATTTTTTCCAAAATCGAAGAATCAACGACGTTTAGAACAACAGGCCTGTTTAATATATCTTTATTTTGATCTTAAAAGAAAAATGTGTCAGGCAATTACTACCTATTCTAAGGTAAAGTCGCACTCGAGCCACGAATGGTCCACACGGCCGGAGCTTAACCCGGTTTCTGTTAGCATGAAGCAACTAGGAATATTGCTACTCCCCCCTGGATGGGATGCTAGTCCATCGCAGGGTTACCCCCAGCATTTTATCGACGGTACCCATTTATACACCTGGGTGGAGAGAGACAGTGTGGAGTAAAGTTTCTTGTCTAAAGCTGGGCTAAAATGCTTTTAGTGACGAGCAGGATTTGTGCTAAGCCTGTCACTTTTTATAACCACGCACATTTAAGGGGCCTTTTTCGTATTTTGGACGTTGCTGTTAATTGTTATTGTCATAAAAACGTTACTCATTAACTTCCAGTAGAGTTTAAAGGAAACTAGATATAGCGGTCACCCTGTGTATAACGGTCACCTGGCCATTTTCCAAGGGTGACCGCTATGCGCCACCGGGTGCCCAAACGCTTTATCGGCTGTAACATAATCATTTAATAAAATATTGTTATTTACCTGTTTTTCTGTGTCTTTTTGAGTCGTTTTGAAAGCGATTTGAATCAGAGCGAAGACGGTTGACCTTGCATGCAAGTTTCAAACATCTTGTCTGCCGCTTCGTAAATACGACGCGCCTATTACGTCTCAAGTTCCCATTATTATTAACTCGAGCTCCCATTATTATTAACTATTAACTCTCCTCTGGGGAGAATCTCGGGTTTGAATGGAACTTGAGTTAATAATAATAGAAACTTGAGACGTAATATAATAGGTGCGTCGTATTTACGATGCGGCAGACAAGATAATATTTGAAACGTGCATGGTCAACCGTCTTCGCTCTGATTCAAATCCCTTCCAAACCGACTCAAAAAGACACAGGAAAACAGGTAAATAACAATATTTTATTAAATGATTATGTTACAGCCGATAAAGCGTTTGGGCTTCCTGTGTATGCGCCGAGAATTCCAACATCCTGGAGCAACATATTGTAACGCAAACTGATCATGCATGAAAGGCAGCTAAATAGTTTCTTTAAACCTTTCAAAACACCTCAAATAAAGAGCAATAATCTTTAATATACCCGTATCTTCCTGACTGTTCACTACTTGGCTATCTTCTTACGAAACGAGAATTTTATCTTTTTAATATTATCGCTTCCCAAATCGAGCGCGTGACATTCGTGATGTCTGCGCGCGAGAGTGGACAAGTTAACCCATCCCTTTGACCTCGATTATCACTTTCAGTTTTCTTGATGTCCAAAAGTTTCGAGCCCGAAGTTTTACCATTCAAATGAAAGCTACACGTATCTTGGAAGCAGTACTTTCACTCGAGTTCCTTTTTGCAATCTTCCGCACAGGGAGCAGAGGAGCCAAATTTGACCTTTACGCGTTCGATCTCCATCTGTTGTTTACGAGTCTGTTTTTCGCCCCAGCGGGACCCCAAGCGTAATCGGAGCTTTCCGTTGGGTAACCGCAAATTGCTGACTGTGGGCGCCACAAAATCGTTACGCAGCAAGAAGAGAGACTGTCTCTTTTTCTTCTCGGCACTTCGTGCCTCGCTCGGAAAGCTTACGCTTTCCGCAAAGCGCCGATTACATTTGGGGTCCCGCTCGGGGAAAAACTCGAAAACAACAGATCGAATAACGCAAGACACAGCGCGCGTTTTAAGCTCAAAGATCGAACGCGTATTAGGTCAAATTTGGCTCCTCTGCTCCCTGTGTCCTTACCCGCGAACTTACGCACTATCAAAACAATTTCAGGAAATTGAATGTCAATCAAATGCGTTTTTCGATGGGATATCAGAACACGCAAGACTTGTACGACACGCACATCATTTCGATCTGCTTGCTTGCTTGCTTGCTTGACGCCTTACTTTCACGAACGACAAAGAAAACGGACAACCCCGACTTCAGTCACTTTCGAGCTAACTTTCGCGTGTTGGACCGCGATGACGACTACTTAGACCACGGAGTTTCGCGTGTCACTCTAAAATGTTCTTTCCAAAGAAAATTTAGCGCTGGATTTGCCAACAAACTACGGAACCAGTTTTGTGGACGTGGCCAAACCCAAGCTCTTCTTCTTCGTTGCGTGTTTTGACTCATTTGACTGAAAAGCGTCAACATAAACCGGCATCGATTTCTTTGTCTTATTCTAAATTCTTCTTCCACAACGAGAAAGTGATAAGCTTGGTGAAGTAGCAAAGCCCGCTGTCGTTGCAGCAGGAAAAATAAAAGCCAAATAAGAAAAGCAATTTTGAGCTTTCGAGATTGCATGATGTAAAATAAATGTTAACATCTTTGCCGCACTCATGCACATGCTTGAATATACTTGGGCGTGTAATTTGATTGACGGCTCTGTCACTTGATGCAATTTAACGCGAATTCGGCGAGTTATCGTTATTGACGTTATTTGGGTGTTCCACGGCTTAGCAGTGGAACACCCAAACAACGATAACTCGCCGAATTCGCGTTAAATCGCCTCGCGGAGCAGGCAAACAACAAAGAATACAACACAGCAACGGGGTAAGTCAATTTTATTCACAAAACATTCGAATTTTTAAGTTTTAAGACAAAACCGTTGCATTCCCATACAAACCATTATAAATCGAATCTTTGTAACACAATACCGCTTATAAAGCAAGGGTCACGTCCCGGTTATTTGATATAGTGAGCTTGGGCCGCCTGTGCACTGTTGAGTTGACGATAAGGTTCACAGGGAGCAGAGGAGCCAAATTTGACCTAATACGCGTTCGATCTTTGAGCTTAAAACGCGCGCTGTGTCTTGCGTTATTCGATCTGTTGTTTTCGAGTTTTTCCCCCAGCGGGAGCCCAAGCGTAATCGGCGCTTTCCGGAAAGCGTAAGCTTTCCGAGCGAGGCACGAAGTGCCGAGAAGAAAAAGAGACAAGGGAAGAAACATAGTACCACGTGATTCGTTGGATGTGGACCGCAACATACTGGTGACGGAAGTAAAAACTCCGAAAGTGACATGCCGTCAATAAAACGGAAGTTATGCCAACCGTTCAAAATAGACCTTGTCACGGTTTTTCCAAATTTTTATATTGGCCTGACAGCAAAAATCCATCGACACTGCTGGAAAAAGAATCTCAAAATTAGCAAAGTGGCCGAGTTTAAAAGCGATATCTTTTAAAATAGTGGAGATATAGCTCCCCAAAGTCGACCACAGGCGGCCCAAGCTCACTATTAGATAACCGGGACGTGACTCTTGCTTTATGAGCGGTATTGTGTTACAAAGATTCGATTTATAAAGGTTTGTATGGGAACGCAACGGTTTTGTTTCATAACTTAAAAATTCGAATCTTATGTGAATAAAATTGACTTACTCTGTTGCTGTGTTGTATTCTTTGTTGTTTGCCTGCTCCTCGGGGCGATTTAGCGCGATTTCGGCGAGTTATCGTTATTTCGGTGCTCCACTGCAGTGGAGTGGAGCACACCTCTCGTATGACGTATTTCCGTCACCAGTATGTTGCGGTCCACATCCTACGAAAGTCAACTTTGAACGCCATAAAGAGCGATCACCGAAAAGAGCGTTTAACGGATCTCTTCATCGAAATTGTTGAAAAGCTGTCCAGAGACTGTCCATATAAAGCTACATGCTAAAAATCAGAACTTTTTATTGAATCAAAAGCGAGTAATCGGGGATCAAAAATTAGGCCCAAATCTGTTTCCTCCCTTGTCTCTCTTCTTGCTGCGTAACGATTTTGTGGCGCCCACAGTCAGCAATTTGCGGTTACCCAACGGAAAGCTCCGATTACGCTTGGGGTCCCGCTGGGGCGAAAAACAGACTCGTAGATCGAACGCGTAAAGGTCAAATTTGGCTCCTCTGCTCCCTGTGGAAGGTTTGAGATATTTACAGTCACGGGCTCTTAAAAGCCAACATCTTAGAAGCAAAGCTAAGCTAAACTGGAATTTCCTGGGGGGACGGGGGGGGGGGGGGGGGGTGCTAAACAAAAAACCTTCCGTGGGGGGAGTCTGTATGGATATTTTCTGGAACTGCACATTCACAGAACCGTTTTTCAGTAAATCACTATTCACAGACCACAGAAATGGCCAATCATGGAGTCACAAAAATACCCTTTCCTCCCTTCATTATAGGTCGCCTGTATTGGAGGCCACCCATCAGTGTGCGCTTCACTGGTAAAAAAAGGAAAAGCTGAGTTGCAGGACCGCTCTCCCTTGACTGGTTGGGTGGCACTACATGTAGCAGCATTAAACGGTATCTGTTACTCTGCATTTTATTTCATTAGTGGTCAAGTTTAAAACTAGATTAAAGTCCAGTTTAATTTTAGTAAAATATATTAAAACAACGGCATCAAAAGGAATATTTAGTAGCTTTCATCCACAGACTCAAAATTTAGAATGCTGTACAAGGTGGTTCTAACTTTTGAGTCTGTGGATTTGAAATTAACTTTTTCCTAAAAATTTTGGTCGACAGATCGTAGGGTTTAATCGCAAAAGTGTTTTTTTGTTTACTTCAAAATTTCAATTATATATAGTAAAAACACAAAATTTGACTTTTCTTTGCCCATCATATAACAAAGCTGTTTCATTTAACAGAGTGAGTATACATGCAGTTATTAAAGGAGACTCACAAAAGCTGTGTAACAATATCGGAGTGCTGTGTCTTAGAGAGCTTGTTTGTCAACAGTCTTGCAAAGGATTTGGTTCCTAATTTCTCTTATTATTTCTATTTTGCGTGGAACAGTATTGGACTTTTGTTAAGTTTTGTTTTAGACATATATATACACTGTATGGGGGCCCTCTTTCCATACTCAGATTTAACTAAATGTGCAACACAACTATTTGTTCTTCGCCGATACACAACGACTTTGAATGCCAGAAGAACGTGCTAGTGCGTGCCCTTGTTCTATTAGCATGTGTTTCTTAGCTAGTGCGCCCACGATACCTATTGGGAGAAACTTCCAAAACAATATGGCGTCGGGTAAATATGGCGATCGTAAAATCGCCACTGTGTTTCACTACAATTTACTGTTCACAGGAGCCTAGTAATAACTTTTCTCCGCAAATAAAATCTGTTTACCTTGGAATTAAAAATGCTGACGGAACAAAAGGTTAGTCGCCTGCTGATGACCAGTTCCAAAATTCTGGTCACCAACACAATTTTTGGTTGCATTGGCGACCAGTCAGTCGCAATTTTGGACCCTGGTTTAACAGTACCACAGTACTTCTCAGTTGCTTTCATTTGAATGGTCAAACTTTTGTCTTTAGGATTTCATCCACAGATATAAAAGTTTAAACCACTTTAACTTGTAAAGCATGATAAACAGTACTATTGAAAAGTACCGCTCAGTAGGTTTCATTTCAATCCAGGATTGCATCCACACACTCAAAACTTAGACCCCTGCACATAGCGTAACAAACAGCAGCACAGGGAACCCTTCAAGAGCTTTCATCTGAATGGTCTCCTGTGGTACTACGACGAAAATTTTTGTCTTTCTTTTCGACTTATTTTTACTTCAGTTTATCCAATTAGTTCATAATAACATAAATCGCTGTAATTTAGAATGATATAACCTTACTGAATCTAGAAATTATTGGCCGAAAACCGCCGAAAACCACCTAAAATCCGGCCGCCATTACTCAGTTTAAAAAGTCAAGCCCGTGATTATTCAACAGTGTAGAAAGCGGTCTCACGTGTGAGTTGTCTCGTGACGTCATATTCGCAACGAAGATCGTGGTCATTCCTTCGACAACAGCGAAAGAAGTCACTAAATGATTAGGATTTGGAGATGTCTTCGCCGTAAAATTTACTTTCCAGTTCGTTGGAAAGCATTTCGAAGGACAATTTTGGCGAAGAACTCAATGAATTTTCAGGGTCTGTTTCATTTCATGAGGATTTGGCGATGTATTGCTTCAGAGAATAAGCTGCCGAATTGGGAGGCAAGAAGCCGAAGAAGACCGTCAATTTCAAGGAATGTTTGGAAGTGGACGTTTATACATGGTACGATAAGGAATTCTTAAAAAATATTTGTGGTGAACTTTCCCCCGTTTGAGTTTGGTAATCGGATTATAATGGCTGTTTGCAGAAGCATCGAATCTTGACTTTTGTTGACAATACGTGTATTATGATTCCACACTGAAGTTTAGCTATAAAGAACAAATAAAGTCAACTGCTCGATTACTATTTCTCACTGGATTCAGTTCCTTGAGTTTCTACAGTGCAAAACTAAAAGAATAAAGGGGTATTGTAGAAAATGAAACGATGTTGTTCTTACTGTTGTTGATAACACTGCAGACATCAAGTGTATACACCTCAGGTAGCTGACATCTTGAATTATTGTAAACCCCATCAATAGTCCCAGTAGCAGATAGTTGGGGCAGAAGGAAAATTTTGTCCGCATCGATTTTATCCATTTAAATTTCCTTATCCTTGGTCTCCAAGGATGCATAAATCCAAGTGAATCAAGCAAATCAGTTACTCAGCCTCGTGCAAAGTCAACACAATAATAAGCACTGTGTAAAGAGCTAGCATCTTTCAGTGTGTATTTTTTAATTCTCCCAAAATCACACAAGGTTAGGCATATGAAAGTTTAATGTGCAAGTTTTGAAAGAATGAACACATTGATATATATAACCAGTATTTGATTTTCTAAGAAAGGAATTGGCAGAATGAAATTTATTAATACTTTGTTACATGTTACCATCATAAGTTACTGCTGTTTCAACAGTGTGTGGGTGAAAGGAATATGTTGTAGTTTAGCACAAGAGATCACAAGGCAATACTGTGGTTTCCTATTTTGCTCTTTTAAGCCAGGTTCTCATGGCCACGGAGAAAGCCCTGCAAAACAGCAGATCATGTGACCATAAAAAACTCCAAATATCTTGGATATTTCACATACTGAAAATCCTCTATTAACCCCCCCCCCCTTTTTTTTGGAGAAAGAAATTGCCTGCAAAGTTGAATTCAGTTCAACTACCAGTATGCAGATACTGTATGAGGAAGGCCCTTCCTAGAGAACATCACAAGCAGAATTGTCCAGGGGACAAACGCGCTTTATTCACAACACAAAGGATCTTGAAAACTGAACTTTAATCGAGCGTTGCACGTACACGTGAGCACATTTTCTTGAACACAACATGTCACATTTGGAGTCTCATCTTGGCTTACAAACTTCACCGTGAAAAACCTACGCGAGAAAACACTAAATCACTGTTGGGGTGGAATATCTAAACACACAAGCTCTGAAAGACTTACCATACGATGAAAACTCCGCACTAGCGCGTTACAAAGCACATGGTTTCGTTTCTCTTTTCACAACGACACCGAGAAGCGCGCGCCAAGCATGCCGGGAGCATAAATTACAAACGGATTGGAACGGACTTGAGAAACAAACTGTTCTGTTGTTGAGGATTGGCCTCAACATCCCGGGGGGTAGGGCTGAACGAGCCCCCGAAATCAATCACTAATATCTGTTAAATGTTCTAAAATGAGTGATCGTCAGTTCACGACAATGTTTCAGTTCAATCTTGCAATGTTCAATGCACTCTTAAGGCAATCCCGTCAAGTAGCTTCTTCAAGGAGACACAGCTTGGTCAAAGGGCGAGTAAGGCAAGAGTCCTTTGTCTTCACTTCAGCGGTGCGGACTCGTGAATCTTCACCAGGAAACACTTTCGTCACACGGCCCAGCAACCAGCGGGATCTCAGGACAGCTTTGTCCACCACGAGAACCAGGTCATTCACCGCTAAATTTCTCTTGTATAGTAGCCACTTCTGGCGTTGCTGTAAGGTAGGTACGTACTCTCGAACCCAACGCGACCAAAAACAGTTAGCAAGGAATTGGGCATGTCTCCATTGCTTGCGTGAGTACCGCTCTTCCTTGGCGAAGACACCTGGGGGTATAGCGAGATTTCGTCGCTGTAGAAGCAGATGATTTGGAGTGAGTGGTTCCATGTCACTTGGATCATCACTCGCTGGAGAAATGGGACGGCTGTTTAAGATGGACATAACTTCGGAGAACACGGTGCGTAAGGTCTCCAAGGGGATAGCAGCACCTGGTTTACTCAAAATAGCATTCATGGCTTTCCGCACACTTCTAATAAGCCTCTCCCAGACGCCTGACATGTGGCTCGCGGTAGGAGGTTGGAAACGCCACTTTGGCAACACACATTTGAACCACTCTGCGTCGTGCGTGTGTAGCTCTCTCCTGATATGTTCTTCATTTAGTTCTCGAATCGAACGCCGAAGTTCCTTCTCAGCGCCAGTGAAGTTCGTGCCATTATCTGACCAGATCTCTTTAGGGGAGCCGCGAACGGAGATGAACCGGCGCAGAGCCAAAATGAACGTATCTGTTTCCAAGGAACTGACGTCTGATGTGAACCGCCCGGCTGTTGAAACACACGAATATGCAACCATAAACTTTAACAACACTACGAGCACGCTTCACATAGAAGGGACCATAGAAGTCGAGGCCTGTGAACGTGAACGGGGGGTGGTAAGGTATCAGTCTTTCCTTGGGCAGGTCTGCCATCGCTTGCTGTAAAGTAGGCATGTTGCACTTGCGGCAGCTTATACACTTAGTCAATATCTGACGCACCAAAGCTGTTCCTCTCAGTATCCAGTAACGTTGGCGGAGAGCGGTCATCACATGTTCACGCCCTCCATAGCCCAGCACATGGTGATAGTATTGAACTATCAATACAGACACAGGACTTGACTTTGGAAGGATCACTGGGTGAGCAGCTTCAAAGGCAATCGGCGCATGATGGATTTTTCCTCCAACACGTATAACTAGGACCGGACTCAGGGTGGCCAGACTACTGCTACACTTCACTTGTCTGCCTTCCTTTAAAGCCATGTACTCTTCACGGAAATGTTGGTACTGCACAAATCGCGTAATTACTCCACTTGCTCGCTGAAGTTCAACAAGGGTAAGCGTACTTCCGACGACACATTCAGGTTTTTCTTTCTTAAGTGGCTTGACAAAGCGTAGCATCCACGACATCACTCTCAGCAAACGGGACCACGACGATTAACGTTGTAGTAGGAGATCAACTTGGGACGAGTCACTGGTGAGCATGATTGTAGCCGGCCTCCATATTTCTTTATCATCACTTCGAACGTCTTCCACTTGAGCAATGGGCCACTGATGTTCAGGTTGCCACAGAAAACTAGGACCTGACCACCACCGACATCCGAGTTGGAGGTGCTGAATAGTGATGCCTCGTGAACCATCATCAGCAGGGTTCATACTACCGGGAACATGACGCCACTGTTCTGGGGCGGTTGTTTCATGAATCTCGGCCACGCGGTTAGCTACAAAGGTTTGAAAACGCCTTGTCTGGTTCTTGATATATTGCAGAGACGTCATCGAGTCAGACCAGAAGAATGTTTCATGTACTTGCAGATCAAGCTCCCTCAGAATTGAGTTGCTTAGCTTTACCGCTAATACTGCCGCTTGCAATTCTAGGCGAGGTATAGTCCACTCCTTGATGGGCGCATTCCTGGTCTTCCCCATAACGAAGGAACAGTGGATCACTCCTTGTTCATCAACGAACCGTAGGTAGGATACTGCTGCATAACCATGCCTTGAGGCATCAGCGAAGTTGTGCAACTGCACAGTGGTTTGCGCGCCGAGGCACTGGGTCTTGTAACATGTAACACCTTGGTATTTCAATTGTAGCAACACACGGTAGCTCCTCTAACCACTTCTGCCACAGGGAATAATACGGCTCTGGGATTTCTTGATCCCACGACAACTTCTGTCTCCACGGCTCTTGTAATAGAATCTTGGCTGAAAACACAAAGGGTGAAAGGAATCCCAGCGGATCGAACAGGGAGCTGACGACACAGAGTGCTCCTCGCTTGGTGGATGGCTTGTGGGCTTGTAAGACCTTAAACTTAAATATGTCCGACTGTGCGTCCCAGTAGACACCCAACGCTCGCTCTAGGGGTAACTGGTCTAGATCTAAGTCTAACTCGGGATTTGCTCTCGACGCGGGAGGAATTGAGGCTAGTAACTCACGACTGTTGCTCGCAAACTTCGTCAGGCGGAAACCTCTTTCACTCAACAACTTCATAAGATCCGAGGCCAGAGGTATGGCTTGGTCTGTGTTTGGGACGGACTTCAGGACATCGTCGACATAGAAGTTTCTATGAACTGTTCTGATCACTTCAGGGGGGTAGTTTTCTTGATTGTCTTGTGCTGTCATGTTTAAGGCCTTGTTAGCGCAGCAGGGCGAAGACTTTGCACCAAAGATGTGGACCAACATTTTGTATTCTTCTGGAGGCTCGTCAATACTTTCAGGCCACCACAAGAACCTTAGAGAATCTGTATCGCTCGGGGTTACTCTAGTCTGGTAAAACATGCCCTCGATATCTGCTGAGAAGGTGATTTCTTCTTCACGAAACCGAATCAACACTCCAGACAGGTCATTTGTCAGACTAGGTCCTTGAAGGAGCTGTTCGTTTAGGGATGTGCCACTGAATCTTGCAGCCGCATCAAACACTACTCTCACCTTGCCTGGTTTGTTCGGATTGCTTACTGGGTGGTGAGGCAGGAACCATGTGGTTTTGCTCACTGTAGTTGCTTCCTCCCATGTAAGTTTTCTTGCGTAACCCTTGGCCATACAGTCTTCAATCACAGCTCTATATTTGATTTCTAGTTCTGGATCTCGAAGGAAGCGTCTCTTTAAGAGCTGCAGTCTCGCTTCAGCCAGTGTTCCGTTGTAAGGAAGCACAGGATTATCACTCTTCCACAGGAGGCCCATCTCATAATGGCCATCATGTTTACGGATTGAATTGGCGATCAAGTTCATGGCTCTTTGGTCTTCCACAGACATGGGCTTGGTTTCAAACTTGCACGTACCATAAGTCTCAATTCTCCAGAATTCTTCAAGCTGGTTACTTAGGGTAACATCCTCTCCGTTGATGAGATTGACTTGCACAGGAGTGGAGGAAGGTAAGTATAATCCAGCCAATACAGGACTTGATCGCGATCGGTTCATTTGGTTTACCTCTTTTAACTTCAAGTGGTATGAAGACCTCTTGGATGTTTGTACCGAGCAGGATAGAAATCGTCTTTCTCTCCACTTCCGGGAAGCACACTTGCTGCAAATGCGGCCACTGCCCTACAGACCTTGTCACCTTTGTATGCTTTAGGGGAACCGTAAGATCCTTTACAGCCCAGGCAGATTTGACATCAATCACCTGATCATTCTCGCTGTCTACTGAAGCAATTTGGAAGTCAACCCTCGGGCCCTCTTCTTCTGTATCAGCCCTGTTTGCTGTTGTGAGTGATAGCTTACTTGGTGAACCCTTAATGTTCAGCAATTTCACGAGAGACGGGTCAATCATGGTTATGTCGGAGCCTGAGTCCAGTAGGCTATAAGTAGTAATTTGGCTGCCAGACTTACTAATCACTTTAACTGGGATGACTTGAAGCAACACTTCACACGTGTTCACTACAGGCACTGTAGAGCACATAGAAGTAGTGCCATGATCAGGTTTTAAGCCTTGGTTAACTTCCTCGCTGTTAGGGTTGTCTCTTTGTTGGTTTTCTCCCTCTCTTGTTTCAGTGAAGTGTACAATGTGTGATGTGTCTTCCCACAACCTTGTACCCTGCACCTGATTAAGGACTTGCACTTCTTTGAGTTGTGTTTAGTTGAACTGATACAATTGAAGCAAATCTTCTTCTGTTTCACAAAGTCATTTCTCTCCCTTGGAGACTTGGATTTGAATACTTCACGACGGTATAACGGGTGGCGATGACGGCACATTGGACAGGATTCAGGGTTTCTCGTTAAAGAGTAGACAAAACCCTTAGGAGTTCCTGGCTTAGTAAAGAAAGGGTGGCTCAGAACAAACGCTCTCTCCTTGAGGAAGTCTACGACATCCTTGAAATTTTTCATCTTCTGACCTTGACGCTCGAGATTTTTCAAATGTTCGGCAAATTTGGATTGCATCCACTTCGGCAGCCGCGCAATGACCTTCTCCAGATTGTCTATATTCATCTCACTAAGGTATCCCATTGACTCGAAGGTATCATAGGTAACTTGGGCAGTATCAGCATAGCGTTGCAGGCTGTCCTTATCATTTGCTTGTATAGCAGGTCCCTTGGTAAGTGATTCAACACATGCTCTCACTACTTGAAACAGTTGGCCAAAGCGTTCCTCTAGTGTCTTAAGTGCCTTTGCCAGGCCACCAGGCATTGGCTCATATCTCTGCACTGCAGTCAGGGCAGGACCATCCAAGAACTGTAACAGACGGATGATTTTCACAGCATCACTAAGAGGACGGGTTTCAACTAACTGCTTAAATCTCTGACGAAAGGCTGGGTAATTTTCAGGGGTCCATCAAACTTCTGAACCTGCACATGTTGTAGATCATAAGAGGCACTCATTTTCTCCACTGAAGACATGATAGCAACAAGACTTTCATTCATAATTGAACCCGCAGCACTGGGTGTGGCTGTACAGCAGTTGGTGGTGGTGACACATGAAGTTTCTTCAGTGGGTGGGTCAGGAGGTTGTGACTGGGAGTTGTCTCGAATATGGGGTTTAATGGTTTCATGTACACCCTCACCCACAACAGTAGGGGTTCTAAAACTTACACTTGGCACCTTGAAATGAGTCATTCCAATAGGGGACGAGTTGGAAGTCTGGGCATTTCCAAATGCTGGGGTCGATGTGTGAGATGGCTTGCTCACTGGGACTTTATTGGCACTAATCACAGATGGTAGAATTTCAGGTGGCAACTTTGAGGGTTGAGACTTTGGGTCCTTTAGATCAAGGTTTGGAGACCATTTGATACCCTCCTGGCCAATGGGTGAATCAGATATCTCCTGTTCTGTAAGGGAGGCCTCTAAATTGGCTAGTTCCACTTGATTTCTTGCAGTTGTAACTTCCCTTTCCGCTTCTAACTTGGTCAGTTCTAGCCGGTGTTGTAATTCTAATTCAGTTCGTTTTATTTCCAACTCAACCTTTTTCACCTCCAATTCTACTATTTTTCTACTTCTTTCTTCAGCCTGTTTCTGCATTAATGCGGCCTTCGCTGCTTCGATTTTAGCTCTTTGCGCCCTAGAGCTACACACACTTGATTTTGAGTCACGACTCGCAGTAGATTTCACAGATTCTGGAGGGGCACGCTCTTTGGTTAATTTCACGTCTTCTAACACTTGGCTATTATAAAAAGCAGCGGCACTGACCACGAACCGTTCTATTCTTTCATTGTAATTTTGTATTCTTAATTGTTGAGATGCATGGTCGCTCAAGACCCTTTGATATTTTTCACAGTTAGTATCGAGTAGGTCACTATATTTAACAAAACAAGTACAGTACTGATCCCACGCGGAATTAAGGTTAGTTTGTTGAGTTCGTACCTTTACGACCTGACTGAAGTCCTTGAGACTTTCATCCAGCTGGCACAATTTCGTGATGTTTGATAAATATCCTCTGCGGGATCTACCGAGCTCTTCCAATAGTTCGAGCAGAATTCCTCGTTGAGTCATGGCAAATTGTCATATCGATTTACACGCACAAATATTTCCACAGCTAAACAAAAAAGTTAATCTTGCTTGTATACAGTACACTGTGTACGAAGCTCTGCTTTATAGGCACTGCTTGCAGACAGTTTCCTCTGTCCCAGTTGAATTAAATCCAATGTTTCTTTCTTTAAAAATGCCCTTCCAACAGTCAGGTGTTGTTATAAAATAGATCTAATGGCATTCAGTACCTTTATTAGAAAGCATGACGGCTTGGCAGGTCATTAGTTATCTGACATGTTCACATTTTCTTTATCCTTAGTTGTTTATGGGGTCAGATTCTCCATTAACAGGAAAGTCAATGAAAAGAGGTATTGCAAATACAGTACACACAAAGAAAGTGGCTGGCTAATAATCCAACATTGCTCACTACATCACAAATGATGGAAGAGACCACCTTGGGGGATATTGCCTCACAGTTTCATTTTGGGTATATTTCAATGTTAAATCCAAACATCTATAAGAATAAAAGGAACATTTAAATGGACTATGCTATCCTGATTGTAAACACAAATGTTTCATACCAAGCGCAATGCCACCTTTTCTAGTATCACTTTGAAAAGTAAAAAAAAGACATTTGCAAAGGGAATAAAAAAAAATTGCTTTAGTTTTGTTGACAATGAAACTATAACTAAGCGTCTTTGACTGCACATGGACTGGATTGCAACTTGAAATAAAAAAATGGTTCTTCCTTTGTGTATTGGAAAAATCACATAATTTCTTTTACTTGTTCTCTGTTGAAGGAATCACTTTTATCCAAGAGCTAATTAAAGGTACCGGTAGTTAGTGCCCGATTATATGAGCCTGGCTGGCCCGGTTAGCCGAGCTGGCCCGGTTTGCTGGGATCTTGGCATGCCTGTTAAACACAACAAAAATCAACTTTACGATTATATGACAACCGGGCCAGCCCGGTTAGCCGGGATCCGGGTATCGCGATGCCGGGATCCCGGCTAACCGGGCTGAAAATTTTCCATGTAATCGCGTTTACCGGGCCAGCCCGGCTAACCGAGACAGCCCTTAGTTAAACAATAATGTTTTGCCCATGAAAACAAAATCCCCTAGACATCACCCCTTTAAACAAAAATCCCCTAGACTCTTTATTTAAAAATCCTTTAAACAAAATCCGCTAGACACCACCCCTTTAAAATGTAAAAAAAGTAGTACAAGATGCATCAATGCAAAGGATCAACGATGCATCAAGGATGCAGTCCCACTGCACTCAGTGTTTATTAAATTTTTAATCTGAAAATATTGCAGAATAAACAACAATGACCAACATCAATATAACAGTTAACATGTGTCAACGAGCAACAATTTGACGTAACTTTAAAGTAGAAAACAAAGAACGCAGATAATAAAATGGATAACAACAAGAATATTTTTAGTTCCTGTCATGAGAAATACCCAGTGTCATGCGAGTTGATTTAAAAATGTACTACAAATAAGGAGAATATTCACAAACAACCAGGCCAATTTATGCCACAAGCTATTAGTTTGTATGACATGTAGTATCCATGGAGTATTTTAAAAAAAACTCAAAAAGTATCCATCTTGAGCGATTCGGCGTGTTGAAGTCTCACAGAACTGGCTGGTAGATGATTTGTGTAAAGAAATTCAGCCTTTTGAGAATGTTTCGGTGCCCGTGTCGTACAAAATTAACAGGAGGCATCTTCTCGAGCGTTTACAAAAACATCTTTGGCATAAAGCAGGCCTTAGAACCAACAAGATTAAAATAAAGGTCTTGTTTATGTGAGATCGGCCTTTCCACACAACGAAGCGGCCATTGTTGTGTTGCGAATATGACGTCATCTTCCTCTCGGCTCAACTAGCTAGATCCAGCTCTCTATGTGGTTCTCGGCCATTTTTAAATCGAGTAATGGCAGCAAGCTGAAGCTGAACTTTACATTTACAGCCATGCTCCGTCACGCGTGACCAGTAATCTAGAGAATGAAATGTACATTTGAATATTTCTTTGTAACGTCCGAGATTTGAATGAAACCTTGAAGATCTCTGTGGAAAACACTTTGAAAGTCACGAATTAACGGAAAATAACTTAGCTAAACTTCGCTGCACGCATAAAAAAACCTAATATTGTTCGGATATGTAACATTTCAAACAAAATGATATTTTGTTGCTCTTTGTTTCCGAAAATGCGGTAAAATTCTCATGGGAATTCCGAATCTCGGAATGAATTTTCAAAACCAACGCGTAATCTTAAAAACTTCATTCAATTTTCAAAAATACTGGTCACGCGTGACGGAGCATGGCTTTAAAATAACTGCTCTTCCCGTTGGAATTTGAACTTAAAATTTGGCATGGTAAGTATTCAGCACTTCTACTTTCTAAAACTGAAGAGAAAGGGAAGTGTAAAATTTTGATCATAGTACCACTTTAAAGCTAATTAATCCACCTTGCATGACCACCATTTAACTCTGCGAGGGAGAGGTTTTAACAAGCATCAATATAATGAACATGTCAGAAGTATTTGTGTTCTCCATTTCAGGTAACACTGACTGTGTCAGGGTTTTGTTGGAGCTTGGGGCTCCCTTGCACCCACAGTCGGCGGAAGGGGACACACCTAGGGATCTTGCCCTTCGTTATGGGCATGGACACATTGCGGAATTGATTGATAATTACCCAGTACAGTCTCCGAAGACTTTGCCAAATACATGGTTACATGAAAATTTAGGAAGAAAGGTGTGTTTTTTCTTTGTATAGTTTTCCTAACCCTTTCACTGTCAACAGTACCAAATTTGATTTAAGGACGTTTGAGCTAATCGTTTATGCACATCCTTACTGCGCACGCAATTCATGTTTCAACGCCATGCTACGTCATGCACGAGCGTGCGTGCAAAGTAAGAAATCTAAACAGATAAAGGGCTGGTAGCCATTGTGTTAACTTTACTAAGATTTTATTCTCTTGGATGGTCGGTGACCCCTACATTTTTACTAGATAATTTTCTTTTCTAATTCTCGACAGATTGTGAAAAAAATGAACCAAAAATCAATGTAGGAAGTTTAAAATTTTCCCATTTTTCTACCCACGCAACATTGAATCCCTCCACCTTTGGTTGTCAGGGTTTTCAAATGCCGTTGTTTAAGGTTACAGTGTACCTTCGGGGGTGTCTCCAGTATAACAGCTGTAGCGTCTTAAGATTACACTTAATATACCTAAACCCAGATATCAAATTAAAGCTCATAGAGCTGGCTATCTAAATATGGAAACCATTTGGTAATAAAATGAATTGTCGAATTTTTTACGACGTCTAAATTCGAACGTCCGAATCAGCTTTAAAACGCTATAACTCAAAGCGATTATTATATTTTGCTAATTTGATTTGTTCTCGGATTTCCGGACACGAAGCGCTAAAAAAACGTGTCGGCGATTTTCCATATTCAAATGCAGTGAAAAGTTACAGAATATTTTCGAAAAGGGGAGAAAAAAATTGGAATGATCGCACGGAAATGCCTCTTGACGAAAAAGTTTTCGGAATTAAGAAATTCGCCGACACGTTTTTGTTGATTATATGTTAGCCTAGCTTCTGTCCAAATTTAAGGAAAATCGAACAAATTCCCTTTGAGTTGTAGCTCTTTAAAGTGTCCCCAACAAGCGAAAAATTAACTTTGAGAAAACGGCGCTTAAAAAAACATATCGCTTAATAAACAAACTCCGCCCACAAAAGTTATACCGTCATTTCTCCGTCAATTTTCACTATTTTTCGAGACTTTTTTTTTTTGGATGAAAGTTCATCCTGTAAACTTTATTTTAACGCCAAAAAAAAAATTTCAATAAATTTTCGATCTGAAGGTACACTGTAACCTTAAAAATAAGATTTACGTTAAGGGACGTCACCAGTTGATTTAGGCATAGAACATTCTAGAGATTCATTTGCAATATATTTAGACTAACAGATATTGGGGCCATATCGAGTTAGGAAGACCAAGTTTTCAAAATTAAGGTGGCCTTTCAGATAATTATCTTATCTCCGAAACGAACTCGTGACCCCCCAAGTTTTTTCCATTTCTGACACGAGTAACTCGTTACCTAGCTGCAGCAAAAGTTTTTTTAAAAAAAGCAATGTTAGAAGATTTTCACGCGAACGTCCTTAAGGTAAAAATTCAGAAATTACTTTTTACACCAATTAAAAATTAACAAGTCGCGAAACTTAATTTTGCATTTGTACCTATTAAGTGCTCCTCTGTAGCTTTAAATTCCCTTCAATTGTTGTCCATGTTGTGGTTCAACATTTTTTCTTTGGTTTGAAAATTTTCAAACCAGTTAAATTGATTTTTGTTTTCCATTATCTTGAGGTCTTCAGACAAAGGAAAATAAAAATTAAACTGGTTTGAAAATTTTCAAACCGAAGAAAACTTTGAACCACAACATACATCTTTGCATTCTTTGGGGAAAAATGTTTTGACCTGAAGAGTCACATAGGGTTAGCTCAGTAGCCAAAATGTATTTTGTCTTTTCTTGTGAAAATACAGGATTTTTTGGCCTAAATGGCTCTCCTTTACTTTAACATACATGAACCTGCCATTACTTAAGCAAGAGAGTGCTTTTTCAACTCAGAAATAACAATTGGTAAGTGAAAAATCTGAAAATTTGACATGGGACAGTTATGGCCCCAGCCTTTCAATTGTATGTGTTCCTACTGGTTTATTTTCTGACGTATTTTTTCCTTTCACAGGAAGCCATTACACTGTTAGAGAAGTGGGGTTTAGTGGATGGTTTGTTCCTTGTCCGTCGTATGAGAGATCATAGTTATGTCTTATCTGTGGTAGCCAACGTACAGATTTATCATTATGAAGTATGGAGCAGGGTAATTATAAATTTGATTTGATGTATAGATAGGCTGTATTTCCCCCTTTCACGCTCAAGACTGCTGAGATAAAAACATGAGAAAAATTAACAAAATTCATTTTGTGAAATTATGAGAAATGAGCAGTACCAAATGAAAGTAAAGCTCGATCAGTAGCTTTCATTGGAATGGTTACACTTGAGGATTTCATCTAGACTCAAACGTTAGAACCACATAAACTATCACACAGGAAAGTACTGCCCAGTAGCTTTCATTTGAATGGTAACACTTAAGGGTTTCATCCACAGACTCAAAAGTTTATAAAACCACCTTGTACAGCAGCACCTTTATAAACAGCACCACAGGAAAGTACTGCTCAGTAGCTTTCACTTGAATGGTCACACTTTACAATTTCATCCACAAAAGTTAAAGTTAAAACAAACCATACTTAACCAACTGTAAAGTGGAATGGTCACTGATGGTACATTCTTCCTATGTACATGTAATACCAAGTCATTTAATATTTAAAACTTGATCGACCTTGTCAACCAGGTATTTATTTGAATCTCATGTTTATAAGTAAAAAATAGGGCTATGTTGTAAAGCTCAGTTCTATTAATTTTACTCAATAATCATTGTACAGTCTGACAGATGGTTCTATATTACTGATGATGGTCCACTGTTTGAAACTCTGCCACAACTTATTGACTATTACAGTAGATGTGCAGATAGATTACCAGTTCTTCTCAGGATGGCTGTTCCACCCGATGGGAATCCTCCGGTTATAATTCAGAACATGCCACCCCTTGGAAGAATGAGATCAGGAATGCTGCCAGCCACTCCTTCCTTGTCGTCTGCTGTGAGCACCTCTGCACTTAGTATTTCCACTGGAAGAAGCCAGTCGACACAAGGTCTTCTGCAAAAAGCAGAATCAGCGGTAAGTATTGCTCTGTTAACCCGTTATAAATTAGTCCAGATAGTGATCAGCATCAAATTTCTCCTTATAATATCAATGCATAATAAAACATACAGGTCATGAGATTTAAGAAAATGGTCATCAAAGATGAACTGCCTTGATTATTAAACTTCTCCTAACAATTACTTTTATGAAATGTAAGGAGACCAGTGAGGAGAATTTGTATGTTCACTTCAAAAGAGTTCAGCGTTTAGTTGTTTGAAATTAACGATAAATAAAAGTAACTTTAAGTGATCAATGATTTATGTAAACAAGAAATAAAAGGTTAAGTTGATATTTTGTTTCTCTTGTTAACAGCCATTTTTCATTGCTACCTGTAGTTAAGTTTCAGTTTGCGATTGATCAATTTAAAGCTGAAGTCCTGACAAAACATATTTTGCAGAAGTGTTCACACTTAGAAGTTACATTCTGAATTCGAAGTTGACATTAATTCTTATAATCATGCATTATTGTCATAAAACCAAGTGGAATCAACAGTGCAGTGCTGGATTCCAGAATCCAAAACTCTCCTGAATTAATTTACAAAAGGCTTTAGTGTCACCAAGTTGGTAAAGTAATGTTCACTAAAGTAACTTAACCCTTTAACTTCCAAGAGTGGCAAAATTTAAAATTCAAGATAAGAAAGTTTTACAATACAAATGTAAAACGCAGTTAATGGAGCGTGACGCTCTGGGCCCCGTGGGGCATCTATTTTTATGCTATTGTATTTGTGTACTGTATTTTAGACTCGCAACCTAGACGTACAAAGGTTGTTTTATCAATAGTACTTTTACTTTTGTAAGCATGTTGCAACCTTGTCTGGTTTGCTAGTTAGTTCGCGTTTTCTCAGTGGTCAAATCAGTAAATACTCTATTCATGTCTCATTTGTTATCATGCGAAATCTAGGCACTATATAGTACAGCCTCAGCCATTGGTTTTGGCCACGAACACTGTATAGCTATAAAATGCAATGTAAAAGGTTCAAAGTCACATTTGCCTTCAGTTGATTTACTCACTGTCAAGTTTTGTAAAAGTTAAATCCCAAATTTTATTTTATAAACAAGATATCGAAAAACAAATGAATAAAAAATATTAGTAAGGTCGCTGATCACTTGCTAAGAATCATCTCATCGATGGAGAGCAAGTATTTGAAAAATAAAATAAACTTGCCGAGTTTTTAGCCCAAAAGTTTTTTCAATGTTTGATGGCGTCATTAGCGCGCGGATAGCACAGCTTGATGTAAACAAACAAAACCATATTTAAAACACATCTTATTGTTCGATAGAAAGGATCGTTGTATTAAATAGTGTTGTTTAATCTTCTGCCAAACTTGACAAGGTAATCAAAATTTTCGCCCTTCCTTTGAAGATAAGGCTAACTGCAGAATGCCCCGCAACTTATTTGCATCATGTTCTCTATCTTCGAATTGCCCATAATACACGTCTTTTTTTAAATTTATTTGTCTCCACAATCATGTATTTACAACCAGCTACTTTAATTTAAGTAGGTAATCAAAGGCTCCTTAGAGCTAACCCGTGAATTTGAAATGCTATTAACGCGTAGTGCAATAATTGCGGTAAGCTTATGTTTTCACTCTGTCATGGTTCAATAAATTTTTTTTAAATTAAACGTAAGGATTTTTGACAAACGCAAAAAATAAAAATACAGCATATCACTTTCATAATGTTCAGTCCGAAGAAGAAAAAAAAAGAAAAAAAAAAGAGAACACCCCGAGCGAGATTCGAACCTGGAACTTTCGGCTGTAAGTCCGCGCTTCACACCACTCGACCACCGTGACCACTGTCTTATAAGGGGATAAATTTTATTACTTGAAGACAGATAACCATCAAAACGTGTGTCTCAGTTGAAAATTCCTTTTAGATCGATTTTAACGTTGCATTAAAGACTCCAAATGCGAAACATCTTTAAGCTTATTGTTGTTTATATTCGTTAACACCAATTTAGTTATTGTTATCGCTGGATTCACGCTGTTCTTGTTACAAAACGCATTCGTAACGAAGCATTACGTCACTAAGTTTACAGCTGATGGAAGGAGTGAGCGAGTGAGTGACTCATTTGCATATTTGTCGTCGTTACCGATAACCCGTTCATTACGCATGCGCGTATATTCACGGGTTAAAAATGTAACTAATTTAGAGACACTCTCCCTATTCACCGGGTGAGACGTGGCGGGAGGTCGAAAATACAAACACCCAACTATATCACCCAGAGATACCCTAATGTGTACTAGTAAATGTGAGAAACTTATTGTGTTGTGGAGTTTAATATTTTTTTTAGAAAATAATTAAAAGCTCAAGACATAAATATAAAATAAATCACAAAATCGACCGCAAATACCGAGGGGTACAAATCGATCTCGCGCCTCGCGCAAAGCAAAATATTATAATTATTTTCAAAACATTTTATTAGTAGATAATTCTAAGCTGTTTGAGCTATAATACACAATTATAGCCCTTTTATTTTAATTTTGGCAGCTTTGCAAAAGTTGATAAAATTTCAGATTTTAAAAATGCCGAATTATAAACTGTTTTCGAATTATTAAAAACAAACTCTGTATAACTCGTAATTCCTTCAAACTTTCAAAATAGCAAGTACATGAGTTGTATTTCAGCTGTGCATAAAAATTAGTTTGGTGAAATTTGATTCTGAGGAGACCGGCTGCATGTTATTTGACCTAAATTGGGCTAAACTTAGGCCCACTTCACATGTGCCGAACCTAATGCAAATTAGCAAGAACAATAGATTTTGCTCATTTGCATTAGGTTCGGCACATGTGAAGTTCGACGTTTGAACTGGGCCTTACCGGCAGAAATGTAAACATTCCGTACCGACTTTTGTCTAACCAGCTATACAATCGTCCCGAAAATTATGGAATTACTCTAAAGGCTATCCAAATTCAAAATCCCCTTGAAATTAACACTTATTTTGCAGCTTACCTGGATTCTAGGAGGATTTGCAGTCCTGGAATTTTGTATTTGTTCTGTTCGAACCGGGCTTGAAGAACCCGCGAAGAAACATTTCCAGACCATTGTTTGAGGTGTATTCCATCCCTGGCTAAATTCTCGCTGTTAACGTCCTATTTTCTTCATGTGCATATGTAGTGACTTTTATATGTATCTGCTCAAGCTATTGTTCTGATAATTTTCTCAGTATCTAAAACTTTTGGGGTGAAACGTGCAAATTTCTGGCCGAGCTCAGGGTCCTGCAAGGACCCGAAATGACAACTGAAATATGATCGCAACAGTGCCTTGTCACGCAATACGCAGAGTATCATTATTGTAACACGAGTTAAAAACACGATTTCTCTTTGAAAGCATAATAAATAGAATATAAAACATAACCTCGTATTTTTTTCAAATATTATGACTTACTAAAAAGAAATACTTCTGATTAAAACATGCGTGTGTATCAGGGGCGGATCCAGGATTTTGAAATGGGGGGTGAAATTTTAAATGCAATAGAACCAAAGCCTGGTTGAGGTGTTTGAGGTCAGTGCATCAGAAAGAAAGGGTCTCAGAAAAGGGGGGTGAAAATTCACCCATTTCATCCCCCCCCTGGATCCGCCCCTGGTGTATTTGTTTCATCATTTTCCACAGCCCAATCTCGAAAATGAAAAGCCGGGTAAACAGGTTTTGACAGAGTGCTTATTTTGGTTCTGTGCAGAAGAATTGGTTTGTCATAATTTGATTCCGAAAACTAAGTTCGCTTACTGAATGTCACAATTATTGGGAATGACTGTTTTGCAATTGTAATAATAATTTCTATAGTGAAGCTACGCACGCAAAAATAATTGTGTTGCGCACTCCGTTTGTTGTCGCAGGTGCTGCGAATTATAGTGTAGATTTACGCACATACCTCAGTCAGCCTGTTGTTTTAAAAACAAAGCCCAAATTGAATTGAGATTACACTGATAAAGTGTCAAAATTGCGATAAAAGTTGGGCACTTACAGTCATCATTGAAGGAAATAACTAGAATCAACTCGTAACTTTACTGTAACTTTCAAACTATTGATGCGCATTTTGTAAAATTACATCCTACCCTAAGGCCCGGTTCAAACGTCGAACTTCACACGTGCCGAATCTAATGCAAATGAGCAAGAACAATAGATTTTTCTCATTTGCATTAGGTTCGGCACGTGAAGTTCGACGTTTGAACCGGGCCTAACATAATAATGGCCAATACCACGGCGAGATTCTTTCAAACTAATAGAGGTTTTAGACAATGAAGATTGTAATCATGTACAATAACAAGACAGATCTGTGTGTACTGCAATTCGAAAATCGGTCTCTTTTAAAGTACCTTATAAATTGATTGACAGGGCAGCGCAGCCGCTAAAAGTCCCCTCAGTTGTTGTTTACGCTTGCTAGAAGTTAGGGTTATATTTTTGATCGAGACAGTGAAATGGAGAAAAGTTGTTCTTTCAAGCGGTTAAATGGCGGCCAGTGCGGTAAAGATCCACGCAGCAAGAAAGGCGGTGTGATTGTTCCACTTGTGTCTTGCGAGAAGGACATCTCTAATCACAAGAGCTCCTTAAATTTGAGATCGAGCTTATCTTGGCAAGATCGTCGATCTTTACCTTGCCCTCAAACATCAATGACCTGGATATTTGCTCGGCGCATCGCTCTTGCTTGGGCATTGGTTGGCAAAAAGGTTCATCGCGCTGCCGAGTACCAGTTCAGACGAGTGTGTAGACGGTTGCTAGAAGGTCAAACGGCTCGCTGTTCGTGTGTTTCGTGTAATCCTCATATTTAGTTAGGCAGTAGTTTGATCAAGGACCAATAGAAGCAACCTTTCTATAGTATTCTTTATTTTGACCAATGGTAAGGTATAATATATCGTGCTATCCCAATTTCTTCTGATGACACGCGGGAGAATCCAAAATGTCCTCCGCCATCTTTGCTGGTTAATCGATAACTAATCAAAATCTTCCGAAGGAAGGTCTCCTTTTATACCACGCTCCCGCGTTTAAGCGAGGCGTTAAATCTCAGTATGTATATGTAAATAAACAGAAAACGTCATTTCCCTTAAATGATCATGACTTCCTCCTTGACGCCTCCTAAAACGACAAAAATGTGGAAAACATATGGTTGTATTTTGAAATAATCACAGGAAAGGGCTACTAGACAAATGTTTACCTTGCAGAATATCTAACTAAAATTTGTCAACTTGAAGGGATCGAAGAATGCTAAGCAGCTGCATCAACCTAAACACTGATGTCTCACAAATCCAACAGCCAAGTCTTGTTTGGGTATCGTTTTGTTTTACAACAGCAAACGTGAACGATATGCAAATTTTCACTCGTTCCATCATTTGTAAACTATTCTTTTCAATTCTTTTTGAACCAGATGTAGTGCATGTATGGGCTTTCTGCCGTGACCAAGAAAACTGTCTGTAATGGCCACTACAGTTTTCAAAAGAGGAACTTATTAAGATAACGTTATTGAAATCTATAGTTTAAAACTGACAAGGGTCTATTATTAGGTTGTTTATGTTACTAGAGCTATATTAAGAAATGATTATAACCTGGAAAGGAAATATGACAAGTTTAGAAAATTTCAAATATAATGGACCAAGCTTTAGAATGGAGACTGAAAACTAGAACTATTCGTTTCCGGCTTATTTCTACTCATGCGCGAAGCGGCATGAGGTAAGGTTTCGGCTCCGTTTTTCTTGTTACTTGGGCGCAGCGACCAAGTATTAAAATGCAGTTTGGTCATACACAAATGTGCAGTATTGCGCAACTCTTGGGATGGCGGGATTGTTCAAACCTTCACCGCGGTCACACGTCCGAGGCGTTTTTCGTTTTATTTGGTGGGATTCATTTAGTATCAAGTGGAAACGTGGGCTAGGATGTATAAAATAATTAGTTTATGTAACTATCTTTTCATCTTTCCGGCTCAAAATCGATCGTTGAAAACTGATCAAAGCGCTTCGTGCCTGAGCAAAATTGTGTTGGCAAATGGCGCCGACAGTTCTGCGGTTCATAGTTTTCAAACGCGTAGAACTTTTTTTAGTAAACTTTCAAAACGTTTAGTAAGTTGACTGTGTATTGTTAATATATGAAACTTTTAATAAACAGTGAAAATGACAACATTAACTTTGAAGTACTTTGGTTAACGTTTGCAAATTTCTCTCGTTTGACCGCGGTGGAGTACACCTGTTGTTTGTTGATGCGAGGCGAACGTCACAAAGTGCGAGTTGTGTTTTCTCTGTTGCATCCAACAGTTTCATATTCAATATGCGTAAGGAAATTACTCAAGAAGACACTGCGAAAGTATTTGACACTCGCGATTTTTAAATTCTACGATACCTTCTTGACGGAAACCCGCTAAAACATGTTTAAACGAACATGAAGAAGATAATTTAGACGAATACATACATTATAGCGCTTATTTAATAAGAAGTGAACAGTGGACAGCGAAGGAAAAAATATAAGCGTGGTAGGAATACCAATTAATTTCACTTCTTTCGGTTGTTTGCCTTTCATTAATTTTTATTTCGTGAAGTTGAAGGAACAGACTTTGGGTGCAAAAATTTACCGCCGAGAGAAGATGTAAACAATGCACGCAGTGTCTTGCGAGACGTTTCTTGCGAGTTTTGCTTCCGCTAGTGAATGATTCTCGGGCGAAAATAACCTTAAAGCGATCACTTTTTCATGTAATTTTCTTTTCTGTATTTCGGATACAGAGGAATAAAAACTGGATTTATTTTCGTGCGTCTGATTGCGAGATGTTTTATGAAACAGCTGCGTTATGCGTTACTGGAAAGGTTTCAAATTACTTTCACATTATGCAAATTGCAACATTTTTACCTCAACTGAAAAAATATATTTCAAAGGGCTAAATTTGTTTCTCTCCTCCTAAATTATCAGTTCTGTCGTTAACTTTGATTAATTTTATAAGTTTAATTCAAACTTTATTAAAATAACGGCGGGAGTACTTCCAGTAAAACTTTCAATTGGAAAAGTTGTTTTGACCTCGGGTCCGGACCAGGCAATTACATCATGGCTTCGAAAGTCCACTTTGCGGCTACATTTGCATTCACTTCAAAAGTGTCGGAAACACAGACCAGCTAGTTACAAGATTTAGCTAAAACCAATAACAACGATCGGGAAACTCTGACATACATGACATACTCTGAAACTCTGACATACATGACATACTCTGAAACAAACTTAAGCAAGTTACAGGCGATTCAGAACTTCGCCTGTCGCATAGTGAGTGGAAGAAGAAAATACGATCACGTATCTCCAATTTTGAAGGAATTGCGCTGGTTGCCGATAAAAAAGCAACTCTATTACCGAGATGCCATAATGTCATTTAAGTGCATGACGGGACGTGCCCCCGCATATTTGACAGCACAGTTCATTAGACGATGTGACGTCATAAACCGTAGAACTAGAAACTCTCAAATGCTCAACATACCTCGTTTTAGAACTACCAGCGGCCAAAGAACATTTTATTATAGGGCAGTCACTTTATGGATTACTCTATCGAACGATTTTAAACTATGCGAATCGGTTATCGATTTTAAACGTCGCCTTAAATCTCAGCTTTTAAATAATTTTTACAATTCTATGTGATTAGAATTTTATAGTATTTTGTATTATATTTTATCATTGTATTTTATCATTGTATTTCATCATTGTATTTTATCATTTTATCATTGCCTCTGAAAATCCCCTTTGGGGACGTGGTAATAAAGTATGTATGTATGTATACGGCCTTTTTTTCACCGGTAAGTACAAAGTAGGTATCGATTTGTATTTTTCAGTATGTACTCGTCTTTTGACACAATGGACACGCTACTTTAATAATTTGCGTGCGATCTCGCACGCTAAGTGTACTGTGTCTTCTTGTTTTAGACGGTTAAACGCGCTTCTTTGTTAGACTGCTCACACTATCCGAATACTCCCTATCATCAAACCGTGTGAAATAACGTGCATGCAGATTCCCAAGACAATTATTCTCCAATATGCCTAATACAACGACGCCCAAGTATACGCTCCCACAGCGTCTTGTTATTATTACTTTTATTTTTTGTGTCACGCTTTGCATGCAAATTTATGCACGCATATTTTAAATTGTGTACTTCCGGTACAAAGCTTTGCCACTACACTTCCTGTTCAGTGACTTCCGGCTATTCTCACTTCCGGTAAAAGAGCGTTAAGTGTCACGACAGCGCCTCTTACAACCCTACTTACATTAGTAATGTTTACGTTTGGTATATTATAAGACTTAGAAGAATCGCTGGCTTCATTGTGGTACAGCCTTCATTTCCAAAACAATCAATAGTAAACAACGTGGTTTGCAGGGAACGATGACTGAATAAAAGGAGCACTCTTCACCATGTCGCACATCTTCTTATCATTTTTAAAAGATATCATAAAACTTTCTTACGCATGCGAATTAGTATAGGCTGCTGGGAGCCTCTTTTTTTCTCAAAATCTAGCCGTATGACCCTTTCTCAAAGTTTCAGGATTTAGAGAGTGTTACAAAATAGACATTTGTGCAGAAGAAAGTGAAAATCTGTAAGACAGAAACATCACTAATGAGAAATTATTACCGCTAAACTGTCTTACAGGGTTTTGCGTTTGAGTAGTTGGTGAGGGATGGCTCAAATACCGTTTTTCAGATCCCTAAATAAGCCGCCAAACGCCCGAGTTACCGGGCCCCCAGGTCTCATTGCATTCGCCCTGGGGGCCCGGTAACTCGGGCGTTTGGCGGCTTATTTAGGGATCTGAAAAACGGTATTTGAGTCCTGCCCTCACCAACTACTATACGTACCCCTCCCTCAAACCCCGTAAGAGGCTCCGCAACGGCAAGCTAGACATAACCAATTGAAGAAATGTAAAAACCTTGTATATACGCAATGGCGCAACCCCGACAACGACGACACCGTGATGACGATCAACGCGATCTGATTGCCTGGCTGGACGAACAGGCCCAAAATCTGGAGCGGTTCGAGCCTGCCGACGACAATAATGCTGAGGTCGAGTCTCAAAACAACCCACAGGAGTTAGAATTTGAACAATTTGTTCAAGTCTATGATCGGGTTGACCGATGGATTGACCGTGGCAGACGAATAATCCGGTTTCGTTTTATCAACGATCTCGAAAAACCCCTTGTCGACAGAATTTTGAACAAAATCAAACAAAATGTTCAAACACGACATGCAATCAATTTACGGTTCACAGTCGAGTTACGAAACACTGAAACCGAGGAGTTGAGGCGGTTTTATCAAAACAACCACTACAGTCGTTGGCTAGCCACTCTCTCCGAGACACGACAGTGGTTGCAAGTCCAGGAAGAGCTTCGTCTTCAAAACGCAAACCTCAACAGGCCTGACACCAAATGGGTTTACGAACGCACTGTCCTGCTTGATCTAAAAGTCGTGCTTGATCGACAACCCCTGCAAATAGGTCTCGGGTGGCTTCCTGATTGGCTTCGCAATAAAAGAGAAGTCATTGCCCTTGACAATTTCAATGACAATCTTTGTCTCTTTCGTTGCTTGGCTGTCCATCGAGGAGCTCACAGAGATCGCAACACCCGCAGAACCAGAGAACTCGCGGAAAGCTTCTTCGCCTTTTATCCGGGGCTTCGAGACCAGTTAACTTTGCGGCACTTCTCCAAAATCGAAAAGCATTTCAAGCAAGGCATTGCCGCCTACCTCGTTCTCGCTAATGGTGATTTCATTTTATCTCACACCCCTGCGAATTACGACAAGGTTGGCGTTTCAACCATGACCATCGGCATCTATGCAGGCCATGCCTTCTTGATCACCAATCTCAATAAAGTCACAAACAATAACACTTGTGGTGAGTGTGGTGGGAGGTTCACACAAGCTTGTCATTTAACTCGCCACACCAAGACGTGTACTCGAGGTCAAACAAAAATCGACTGCCCTGGGAAACGTGTCTTTCCTCCGGAGTCAGCTTTTGAGAAAGCCTTTTACCCAGAAGGCGGTTTCGGTGTCAAGGCAGTGTGCTGGCTCGAGTGGGTGGCGAAACAGGCTGGCACTCACATCCACCATCACAGATGCGGCCATGGTGGTGAGAGTTATATTTGTGGGGCTCCAGTCGACGGCTATCACCCAGAAAGCAAGACCGTTTTTCAGTTGCACGGTTGTTTCTGGCACGGTTGTCTAGAGTGCTTTCCTGCACCTGAACAAAGAAACGAAGTGCTCACGACTGACCGTAAAGGCAACACAATCACAAGGACGGTTGCTTACCAAAAGACTCTGCAACGAACTCAGTTGCTTCGAGACCACGGCTACACCCTGGTTGAAAGGTGGGAGCACGAAAAGCGTTACCCCTGGAGGGATGCCCGTTGCCCACAGAAAAGAAACAAAACTTATCCACACGCGATCGTCTACGACTTCGAAGCGTATCAGGATAAGACTAAGGCAGCTCGTCCGACATACTGGCTCTCTTATGAAAGCGAACATGTGCCCATCTCAGTCTCCATTGCCGACACGCTGAACCCTGAGACTGAGTACATTTGCTCCAAAGACCCTGACGAGCTTATCAGGCTGTTTTATGCCTCCCTTGAGTGGCGAGCCGCAGCCATCCGAGAGGCTGTGGCTGACCAATATATGCCCCCAGACCTTGAGAATCTCCCTGAGAAGCAACTCAAGCTCATCGACAAATGGTGCAACCAAGTTCCTGTGGTCGGCTTCAACTCAGGCCATTACGATCTCAAGCTTATCCGCAAGTACTTGTTTCTCACTTTGCTCCAGAGAACGAGGTCTTCGCCGTGGAGAAAGAGGGGCGCATCATGTCCATCAACACTCCCAGCTACAAGTTCTTGGACATCGTGAATTATTTGGCCCCAGGCATTACGTACGATAGGTGGGTCAAGATGTATGGAGCGACACAGACTAAGTCCTGGCTCCCCTACGAGTGGTTTGACAGCGCTGACAAGCTTGATTACCCTGGGCTTACCCCATACGAGTGCTGGTACTCACAACTCAAAAATGCCTTCGTTCTTTCTCCTCAGGAGCACGAAGAATGCAATCGCATCTTTCACGAGAAAGGTATGCAGACGTTCGGAGACTGGCTGGAGTATTACAACAATCTAGACGTGTCTCCCTTCCTCAAAGCTCTCCAAACAATGAAGGGCTTTTACACGAGCCTCGGTGTTGACATCTTCAAAGACGCGGTCTCCTTGCCAGGAGTATCAATGCAATACGTCTTGCGAAGCTCATTGAGAGGGGGACGGAGCCGCAGGGCTCCACAACTATACGCCCCCGGCCCAGAAGCGTACGCCATGCTGAAGGGGGCTGTGGTTGGCGGGCCAAGCCTGGTCTTCACCCGTAAACACGTGCGCGGTGAAACCCGCATCCGCTCTCACAAATACGCCTTAGCCCGCATCACGAAACGGATTGTGGGGTTCGATGCGAATTCTCTTTACCCCAGCACGATGCTGCAGGAGATGCCCTGTGGTAAAGAGAAGGTTGTGCATTACAATGACCCGGTGCAGGCGGCTAGAAAGCTTTCCCTGCCCTTTCTCATAGGCAGGTGGTTCGGGTTTGCGGAGGTGGACATCGAAGTCCCTCGAGAGTTGTGGGAGCAGTTCGAAGAGTTTCCCCCGTTCTTCATCAACCAAACAGTGCCTAACGAATGCGTGCCCCAGCATATGCACGATTACCTCCAAGAAAGTGGCCGAACCCGCTTTCCCGACCAGAAAAAGCTTCTGGGTGTGTTGTCAGCGAAAAAAATGCTTATCTACGCACCCCTCTTGAAATGGTACCTCAACAGTGGGTTCAAGATCACGGCAGTCTACCGCACGATCGATTATAGACCCCAAAAACTCTTCGACTGGTTCGTTCGCGAGGTCGCCGAAAACCGAAGGAAAGGCGACGCTGACAAGGATAAGGCACTGCTTGCCGAAGTGTTCAAGCTCCTTGGCAACAGCGCTTACGGTAAGTTCATCGAAGCCGTGGAGCGCCAAACAAGAACGTTGTACACAACTGACGAGGACGAGGTCGACAAGAATCTCCGCTCACCTTTGTTCGAAGACCTCGAAGAGATCGGAGAGGCCTACAAGATCGAGCTGCGCAAGCAAAAGATCACAATCGACCGCCCCTTTCAAGTCGGCATTGTTGTGTATCAACTTGCTAAGCTCCGCATGCTGGAGTTCTATTACGACTTCCTTGATTGCTTCATCGACAGGCGCGACTTCGAGCTTATCCAGATGGACACAGACAGCATGTACTTCGCTCTTGCTCACGACACTCTCGAAGAAGCAGTTCGCCCAGAACTTCGCGCCCAGTTCGAGGCGGAGAAGAAGAATTGGTTGGCGTGGGACAAGTGGAGTGGTAGAGAGCCGGGCTTATTCAAGCTTGAGAAGGAAGGTACACAGGCCATCGCCCTGTGCAGCAAGTGTTATTACGTAGAAAACGAGGCTGGCGGAGGGGCCAAGATGTCCTCCAAGGGCGTCAACAAGAAGCAGAACGAGCTTCGCTGGGAAAGGTACGAAAGAGCCCTGCAAGGGGGTAGGGACATAGCCACCAACAGGGGCTTTCGAATGCACAACGGGTCCATGTTCACATATCAGCAGCACAAGCTGGGCCTCAGCGCCTACTACGACAAGCGTTGGGTGCTGCCAGACGGCATCCACACAGAACCAATCGAGTTTCACAACCCAGCTGGTGGCAACTGAGTGCCCGGCGGCACAACCATCAACTCCTCACGAACGAACCCGCGCTTGGGGCCGTCGTACAGATAATACACAACCGGCTCGCTTGGCTTGGTGACAACCTTCTCGATGTTGTAGACCTTCAAAGACCAGATCGGATCCGTCGCTCGTCGACTACCACCCTCAAGCTCACCGGGGTAATATAGATATCGCAAATTAACCCGAGGTGGGAGCTTCTTTTCATTCACCCCCACAGGTCTAGCATATGGGGTTGCGGGCTTGGCTGAGGTTGCTTTCTCTGTGATCGCTTGCGCAGGCTTCTTGCCAGTCAGCCGGGTTACTTCATTGTTCAAGGCCGAGATAACATCTGGCAATCTTTTAACCCAAGCAGTCGAACGGCCAGAGGGCAGATTCACTTCAACTGCGTACTGGTAACCAAACAAGCGTTCAGCCAGGGTTCTGTTGAATCTTTCAACAATCCCTTGGTCTCTGTGGATATCAACGCGCCCACGGCGAATGGTTGTTTTATGGGCCCCAGTCTCTTTAGTCACAGCTCCCATAAACTCTGTTCCCGGATCGACTTGCAACAGTTGTGGCCATTTCAAAGGCCTACGCCTATATACCCGAGCCAACGCCTTCGAAACTTCATCAGACTCTTTCGAAGTCAAGGGCTCTGCTGCTTTGTAACGGCTTGCTACATCAACAACTGTCAAAGCATATTTGTAAATCTTTCGCCCATGAGGCAGTTTGTCGTGTGGCAAAAACAGTAGATCCGCTTGATGCACTGCATTAGGAGTTTGAACATCAAACTTGGGCCGAGGGATATGGCGTGGTGCAGGGAGATATACTTGCCAAAGGGCTTGTTTGACGAGCCATTTCTTTGCCATCTCTTCAGAGACCTTGGCTGCTGCAGCTAGCTTTTTGACAGCGGCAAGTCCTTTCCAGTAGCCTTTGGGGCCGTAATAGATCGTTGAGAGTTTGGAGTCCATATATTATACATTAAGCAGTTATTGTTCTTCTACTTTCATCATCACGTCAATGAGATGGTCACGGGCAAAAGCAAATTTTCGTATAGCTTTTGAAGCTTTAGATTTTTCCGATGGAGTCGCGTAATCGCTCTTTGCAATTTCTTCAAAAAGTTGAATACATTCATGAAATGAATCAACAAGGCCCCCGATGTTTTCATTGATAAAGTGATCATTCTGAGAAGACTGGTAACTTTGCCTTCGCACAGGTCTTAGACATGTTGTATATATACCTAGGATTGTTTTTCTACAATAGGCGAAACGCCGCATATCCAAGGGCGAGGGCGCCAGTGCTGATAAACAAGAGTTCGCCTTGTTTCTGCTGTGGGCCTGGTTTATAGAAGTCAGAGAACTCGGGCTCTTTGGGGAGTGTTATTTGCTGCTCCCGATGTGTTTGGTTGTAGAGCACCAGAGCTTGGTCAGTGTCTTGAAAGTTGTGTTTCGCTTGATCTTTGATCCGATCGTTGGTTGCAACCCAGTCGAGGAGCTTTGTGCGGTCTTTCTGATATTTAGCGTAGGCCGCTTGATAGGCCTCTAACGCCTTGTCGTGTCTGGTCTTCTCATCCAGAGCGGCTTTTCCGTTGTCGCCGGAAAAAATATTTTGCGAGATAATTGCCACCCGTGAAAGTGGCCCGTTCAAAATTGCTCCACCAACCATAATGGCGATTGAGGCCATTGCTATATATATGATTTACATTGAGGCAGGGAGAATCTTCTGCTCCTTGAGATATTTCTTGAGAGCGATGCTCCCAGCCATGACGGCAGTGAACTTCACGTAGTTCATGAGATTCGAGCTGGGGTCGGCCGTGAGATTTTCTTTGATGATCTTTTTGCCAACCCAGCCAATACTTGCGACAAGGCCAGTGATTGTGGCTGCATCGAGAACAGATTTCACGAGCTTGTTGTCAGCCATGGTGTATATATAAGATTTTTTTACTCCATTTCACGAATTCTCCATCTCGGTGGTGGGGGAGTTTGAACTTCATTCACCTCTACAGGCGCAGGGGTCGGGGCTTTGCGCCCAAGTGTATTCATAATGGCCTCGCGTTGGTAATAGACGCCCCAAGCGGATGCAATAACCCCAACAACACCAAGAATGAGAAATGCTGTGTTGCTGCTAGCTTCTTCATTTGTCGAGTTTTGGGGTGCCGAGTTTGGGGTAGGCTCGTTTGTTGCTTTAGCAGCTTGTGCTTGTTTTTTTGCCTCTCTTGCCAGGCGGTTGCGTTCAGCAAGCCTTTTGCCAGAAGCAACACGAGCAGGGTTTTTAGCTGGAGCAGTCTTTGGGGTATCAGCGGTAACGTGCGTGTTGGTTGTGGGTGCTGCTGGCGCGACTGTTTCTTCAGGCACCGTCTCGAGTGGTTGAGCCATCATGTGTATATATGTATATTTTTTATTTCAACCCTTAGTGGTTCCTGTCAGGTTCCTGTCAGGTTCCCTCGTGGTTCCTTTCAGATTATTTGTCAACTTCATCAAAACCCTCGAGTGGATAACCTTCCCCATCTCTGCTTGGGTGTACAGGTGGAGAAGGTTCAGGGGGCAACTCTTCTGGCTCCTTTTTGAAGTCGATGTGTTTTGTAGTGATCAAAACAGCATTGGCCAAGGCCAAGAATCGCCCACATCGCAGTGCAAGGTTTCCAGCGAGAGATGAAAGTTCATGGTGAATCATGTAGTCATTTTTGAGTTCTTTCTGCAGTGCCTCCACATCGTCAATTTTAACAACCATGCCGGCGCCTTTGGTTGCGAACATTATAACGCTGTCAATCAGAGACTCGGTCGTGTTGTTGCCGACATATGCTTCATACCTTTTGTAGTACTTTTCAACCTCTTTATCCGTCAGGCGCTTCACCTGCTCGTGTGTGAGCTGGACACCTATAGCCTCTTTTGATTTGCCGGTTGAAACAAGGACTGCCAGTTTCTCGCGTTGAGCTGGAGTGTCATTACCTGTTAAGACTTCAGGAATCTCTGATGGCAAGGAGCTATCAGGGACTGTTTCTAGCTGCTGCATGGGTGGAAGGCCACGTCGTCTGGGTAGTTTGTTGCCATTGCGTATATATTATGTATTTATTTTTCAATTATTCTCTTGATGTCAGGCAAAAGACTTTAAACCTCACGTATAAGCGCCGTCATAGTGGCTGGGCACACAGTGACTTTCAAAGGATAGCGGTTAAGAAGCATGAGACGCAGATCGTCCGCGTCGGCGGTTTTGATTATCTGTATTTGCATCTCCTCCGCATGACTCTGCAATTCACCCAGAAGTTGTGAAAAGACCGTGAGCTTGTGGATACTGGTTGAGGTGTTCATGGTTCAGCGTATATATATGTTTTCACATTTTCACTTCAATCCCATATGGGTGCCGCAGAGAGAAGACTAGGTGAGAAAACCTGTGCCCCTTTAATTTTGCAATCAACTCTTTGTACTCTTGTTCAAGCTCACCGGCATAGTCATCAAAGATGGCCTTCGTTGTTTTGCTTGATGGGGTGTAAAAAAGCACAATCGCTGCAACGTTTTCCCTAAAGGGTTTCGCAATGCTGGTTAACTGTTGGGTTAGCACCCACACTGACAAGCCGCTGTGGCGAGCGCTGAAGCCTAGTTTCACAAGTTGACTCGTGCGACCTTTCACATCCTTCGAAGCAGCACAGTCATCGAGCACAAAGAGCGTGTTTGTCCCGTCGAAGAAATAACTGGCTAAAGTTAACCATGCTTCAATTTCATGCTGCTGGCAGTCTATCACGAAAATGCGTGGCTCCTTGTCCACGAAGCCATTATATGTCTTGTTGTGGACAAATGTTGGGCAGAAGAGAACAATATAGTCAAACTTGCCCCTGAAGGGACCGCGCAGCTGATTCAGAAGATATTGTGTTTTGCTAGAGTTAGTCGGCCCGATAATTAGTGCATTGAATGGCAGCTTTCGTGGATCCATTCTCTATATACGTGTATATACTGAACAGCCTGCAGCTGCCTGTCCATGATGTTCATCTGTGAGTCGCTGATCGTGTAGATGTGGCAGTGCACGTTTCCCGAGCCGGAGGTTGTCCTTTCGATCTCAAGATGTACGCCGTCCTTTGTGTTGACGAGGCGTTGACCGTTGCCGTGTAGGGTTGTATCAGCCATTGATCTAAGGTCGATAAGGAGCCCGAACTTGTTTCCCGTTAGATATTTGGTTAGATTCATGTTGGGCCTGCCATCACCCCTCCTTTTGAAGAGGCGACTGACCTCACGCCACATGTCGGTCCCGTTGATGCCTTCGTTGTAAATCCTGTTGGGGGAGCCGTTTATGGTAACATTAACTTTGGTGATGTCTGGGTTGAAGTATTTTTCTGAGTCCCTGGCTCCTGCTGTGTAGGGTTCGATGAATAGCAGAAGGATGGCTTTCAGTGACCTGCGCTGCGGGTTCACCCTGAGATTCAGCCGTGCGTCTGAACCCTTCAGGAAGGGGACCACTTCCTCTCGCATGGTATGGTCGTAGGCAAACTCCTTTCCGCTAGAGTATACACTTGTTGCATCGTCAGCCAGCTGCTTACTTCGGATTGTCTCGTACTCAAGCTGGATATTTGTCAACTTGTAGACAAGCTTGCTTGTATCCGAACCCTTGACAACTTGAGAAGCCTGGGCAAGCGTTATCTCGAATGTCAAATCGTTGTAGAGTGCCTGTGGGTACATGACGCCGTGGTCTGTTATAATCTGGTGGTCAAGGTTGATGCGGTATTTGTTTTTGTAAATGGTCTCCAGCTTGTTTTCCGCATCCACGCCAGAGGTCTTCTTGTCGCCGGCACTAGAGCGAATCTTGCTCAAGTCTACACTCTGGATGCCCTCGGGGAGCATGTTGTCTCTCTTATCAACAGAAAGGAAAAGGTCCTCAAAGATTTTGTAAATATCGTACCCAACGGTGTCCTGTACAGTGGTTGCGGCAAACTTCACAACGAGCCTGTCAACTAGTGCTCTGGAGACATTTTGTACAAGATAGTTGTTTGCGTGGCCGCCGGCAAGGTCGATGTTAAAGATCAAGGCAAGCGAGCCCGACACGATAACCTCATGTTCGTTGACCTTGGGCACGGAAACTTACAGGGTCTCGCCAGGGTTGGCTGTAGGGCGTTCAAATGTGATGCGCTTTACGGTGCGCTCTGCTTTCATAGCACCAAGAATCTTCTCTGCGTTCGTTGGGAGGAGGTTGGGTTGCACGGCCATAGCCAGAGTATATGTATAAATTTATATTTATATACATCATGGCAGAAGAAGGTGGTGGTTATGGAGACAGAGATCCTCTTATGGAGCACACTGATGATCGTGATGATGACGATGACGAAACTACACTCCCTGGCTCGCAACCTGGGCCTTCGGGTGAATCTTATCCGATGACAACAATGAATCGCCCCCCAGAACGCGGTTCACGCGCTGAGGAAACCTCTTTCATTGAGGGGACCCCTTCAGGGCGAATAATGACCATGAGAGAGGAGTTTGCAATGAGGGAGATTGCGAACGAATTTCCCCTTGTGGATACCTCTAAACTTGAAGCTCGGTACAGGGAAACAAACAGGTCAGGAGGGGCTATCCTCGAGGTTAGAAAGCTGGGTAAAGACAAATGGTACCCTGTGTACACTTTGTCAAGGGGGGATACCAAAAAAATTTTAACACCAAGATGCCACAAGAAATAAAAAATGTTCTTGGGCCAAATAACGCTGAAGCGCAACAAGCACTGGAGGAACTGGATAAAGAATTCGAAGTGGTTAACAGAAACATCCAAGAAGACCTGAGAGTTGCGAATGATGAAAACGAAGAGCCCGCCACCCGTGAACAAGCCAGGGAGAAAGTGCAAGAAAACACCGAGAGAAGAGAAGAGCTTGCTACCGAGAGAGAACGCCGCGAAGAAAAACTCTCCCTTCGCGAGAGAGTGAAAAGGGCCTTCAAGAAATATGGCTTCACCGTGGTGGGGGTTTTGGCTGCTGTGGGTACAGTAATCGGTGTTATCGTTAGCAACCTCCAAAAGGGGTTAAAGACAGTTGGTAAGGCCGTTGGCAATGGTTTGCAAGAGCTGGGTAAGAAGATTGCCTCCATTCTGCCAGGTCTGCTGGGGGCCATCATAAGCTTTGTGTTTCGCACGGCCGGTCAAGTGATCAGCTTTCTTGGCAAGAACGCCTGGCTGTTAATCCTTGCCGTGGCTGCCTTTTTGATAGAGAAGACATTGAAACGCAAGCGTTAACGCATCCAGACAACGAAGCCTGCTAAAGCAAGCGCACCCACGCCAATGAGCGCCTTGTTTACGTGATGCGGCTCGATCTTAGTCTCTTGCGTTGGTTCTGGTGTGGGGCCTGGTGTTGGGGCTGGCACCCTAGTGGCTGGTTTTGGGTCTTTGGGCGCTGTGCCCTGTGCCTGTGTCGCCTGTTTGTGAATCGGGTTCGATGGGTGGCTGTTTGGTGGATTAATCTTTGTCGGCCCACCGTCCATGGGGCGAAGGGAGGCTTTTTTTGTGGCAAGATTGACATCATTGTTAACACCAAGCTTCATCCCTTGCGTTGCCTGCATAAGATTGTTATTGTACCCCACCACGCTCTCTGTGTTGATAACCATGCGTGACGGCATCAGCCAGCTCCCAGGGGCAACTACAAAGTTTAGCCACACTTTCGTTGCTTGGATGGCCTGCTGATAATGCTGTACGCTCTTAGATATGTCGTTTAGTCTTATAGCGTCCTCTAAGAGTGTGAGGAATACTCTCTGCGTTTCGAATGCCCGGCCTCCACTCCCAAGAATGCTGCTGCGAGTGTTTGCTTGTGCACCCAGAATGCAGTACACAAAGGCCTCGATTGACTGATTCATACGAGCGAGCCCTGGCTGTGTTAGCCCTTGTGCATAATTCGGCACAAAGTGCTCGAACTGACTAACAGCGCCTTGGTCGTTACGAACGAAGTATATACCGTTTGCTCGATAGTTTGGGTCTTTTCTGTTTGTCACGCGCTCGTCATCAAACAGGGCTAGATCGGGATCAGGATAGTTGTAATCAGTAGAACTGGGCCCACCATATGCGACCCAAATGTACACATTGCCAAGCCCGTGATTTTTGCCGTATGTGAAACGGAAGTCAGAACTGGGGGCTACTCCGAACTCTTGGCAAATCCTCTTGTATGCGTCGATGTTGAACTTGTTATCTTTCTGGTTGAATGTAGGGTCGTCTGGCAAAGCACTCACGCTCTGTTCCCCACCCAGCTTGTAGAGGATTCGCCTTGTTGTGAAATAGACGTGAAACCTGTAAAATGACCGTAGCTGCGGGGTTAGAGAGAGAGTAGAGTTGTTATCAAACAGAAGGTCACGCGAGATCCCGCAGCCGGTTGTTGCACACCACAGAGCGAAATTCAGTTGTTGTGGCCAGAAACTCATATGCGGGCCGCCGAGCCACTTTCTCCCATATTTCGCGGTTTTGAACGAAATTTGTGTGTCTCTGAAAATGTTTCTGTATTTCGTTGTGAAATAATCAGTTGGCGTGACATAGATCTTTTGCGCTTCATCGTTCAAGACAGAGCCAATCATCATGTCTTTATCGATTGAGGTGGAGAATTCAACAGCAGGGATTGGCTTTTGTGTGTTTCGGTTTAACGTCAACTGATAGGGGAAACCGCCAATATACTCTAAGCCGAGGGCGTCTTTCAGGGCTTGTGTCCAATGTGTGGTATGTCTGAGGGCATAGCCCAGGAGCCTTGCCCCTCTGGGAAAAGCACCACTGCTGAGGCTTTGTGCTTTTCGTCGAAAGAAACTTCTGTTGTAAATCTTGACATATCAGCGTGCGGGAAACGCCTTTTAAAGTCTGAGATTGCCTTCGCTTTGGCGGCTGTAGAGAGTTTTGCAGCCTCCGGAGAACTCATCCAAGCCAGTTGCGGATTTACTGCGGGTGGTGTTGTTCTAGGGTGTTGATAAATATTAGGGGGGGGGCTATAAAACGGGGGCGGGGGTCCGTAATCGTGGCCGCCAATATCCAGGCCGAGATTTGAACCAGGATTAAAACCACCAGGGCGTCTGCCAAACATGATTATATAAATATAATTTAAATATATATACAATCATGGTTATGCTAAGAATCTTCACACATTCGAACCCCCACACAATCTACTTCGATCGACGGCTTCCGAAACCGAGTTTCATCCTGCTTATCGCTTTCTGGCTTTATAATTCGTGGCATAATTTGAAAGGAGACGGAACAATAACATGGTATACAACTGGCGAAAATAAAAAAGGAACTGTCTTGAAAATACCCGTAGGACATTACACTACAGACACTGAAGGATTGGGTAGAGGAGTTATTTAAGGGTCAACCAGTAAAAGTATATATCGTAACCGATGAACCCTTTGCAACAATGCATGTGAAAAAACATTTTCCTAATGATGTAGAACTTAGTCCTAATTTGGCTAAATTGTTAGGTATAAGTACTAAATTACAGAGTAATACATACATTAAAAAACTTACATCACCAACGATGTATTACGTTCACTGTGATCTTATCGATAAAGAACAAACCTTACTCAACGGAAAGCCTTCAGATGTTTTGGGGATGGCGAAAATTATAGACGGAGGTTGGGCCAGCTACAATAAGTATGCGTACGCTGAGGACAGAGAAAATGCTGCATATCTTAAAACATCGTCTGGTGAATTTGTAAACAGCTTAACAATTTCAGTCAAGGGCGAACACGGAGAGCTTTTTGATTTTAATGGCTTACCTTTATTTTTTGAAATAGAAATAATATAAAACTATATACACAATGGTGGTGCTAACAATCGTCGCGCCTTCGAACCCTCACACCATCTACTTCGATCACCCGCTTCAGAAACCGAGTTACATACGGCTTCTAGCTTGCTCGCTCTACAATTCGTGGTATAATTTGAAAGAAAATGGACAAATATCTGTTAAACTAACTGACTCAGCGTACCCAACTTTTGTCAGCATTTCATCTGGTTATTATACTCCAGAGAGCATGGCAACAACCATAACCGAAAATTTCGCAAAAGAGAATATAGAAGTTCTTGTAGACACACGTACATCTCTTGGTGTTATGAGGATCTTAAACCCAAAAAATAAATATACATTTACTCTGTCCAATGATCTAAAAGCGCTATTCGGCATTGTCTCCCAAGCTAACTCAAGTATTCTAGTTAGAAAATTTTATTCACAAGACACTTACTTTGTTCACTGTGACATTATTGACAAACAACAAAATCTTTTCAACGGAAAACCTTCAAGTGTTTTGGCCAGATTAGATATCGAAGGTAAACCATACGAGAAAATTAACTATCAACCAATACAACAGCATGTCTTACGTGACACCTCCTCTGGAGATTATGTAAACAGCATAACACTGTCTGTCAAAGACGTAGACAATAACCTCTTTGACTTCCATGGACTTTCATTAGAATTTGAACTTGAGATAAATTAAAATATATTATATACAAACAATGAGCTCGGCTAATGTGTTACCATCAGCTCCTGAATACAGCGAAACTCAATCGCTTTACCCAGTCTTATCCAACGGCGAAGACTTCAGACTCAAGAAAATCTCTGACTTGCAAAAGGAGCTTGAGTCGGAGGCTAATCATTACAGGCAAGTTGCTAAGAAATACAAGCGAACACACACCATTGTTCACGGAACCGCAGTAAGCTTTGGTTTCATTTCTACAGGCTTGTCTTCAGCCACAATCGTCACAGCTCTGACCGGAGCCGGGCTCGTCGCCAGCCCTGTTATTGGGGGTGTTGCTGTTATTACAAGTTTTTCAGCGGCCGGCATCACTTTGTTTAGCAGGCGGCTTGAGAAAAAGATCAGGAAACACGAAAAAATATACACACTCGCCCTTGCTAAACGAAACTCTGTCTTTGAGCTGGTTTCAAAGGCTCTAACTGACAAGCGAGTCAGTGATTCAGAGTTCAAAATCATCCTCAGTGAGGTAGAAAGGTATTATGAACTAAAGAACGAAATACGGTCTGGTGTAGCAAAGACCACCAAAGTAAACAAGGAAACTAAAACTCCAGATCTTGAAAAACTCAGAGGCGAGCTTCGCAAAGAAGTAAAAGAAGAATTTCAAAAAAAAAATCGTCTTGCTGCCGTGTCCAAGTCGGATTTGAAAGAGTAAACTCGGGTTTCTCGCTTTCTATAACAAAAGAACGCAATTGTGTGACAAAGCGTGACACATGACGTGACATTGTGCGTGACTGTCACGCGTGACATTGCGTGACACATAACGAAAAGGGACAAAACCCTAGTCAGGGGGTGCTCTGGCGGCTGTTTCGTTTGCCTAGCCTAGGCTAGGACTTTAACTCCTGACAGGGGAGTTGTCGTTGCCCATTTAGCCTCTGGGAGCGAGGGCGAGTTCTCCTAGGAGATCCCCCTGTATCAGTTGGGCCGGGGCTGGTTCACCAGGGGGTCACTAACTGACTCAGCAACCCCACTACCCCTGGTCTGAGACATCGCATTAGCCGTAAGCAGGATTCAGTGGGGGCCAACCACACCTCCCTGAGCTATACCGAATTACAGACTTAATATAATATATGGTGCGAAAAGGTCTTTTATATTCGAGCAAGTTGCCTTGCTTTCACATGTGGTAACTCATAAAGAACTACGCATGCGCAAATGATGTGTGACCAATTGAATATTTTGTAATTTCTACTTGTAAACATGAATGCTAAACTTCACAAACGCTTCAATGATTCTGAAACCTTCTACGAGGCTGAACTTTATAAACGCTTCAACGAACAAATCTCTGCCGTCAGATGTATGGATGAAAATAATAAATACAAGACTCAACTAGAGCGCTTGGATCTAAAGCACAAATTCATCCGGCTGCAAGGCTTCTATGGCAGTGATTACAGACCTGAGTTTTTACGCGCACAACTACAAGAGAAACTCCAAAGCATCTTTGAATCTCTTTCTTTGACCGCTAGACAAGAACAAATCCAGCGGTATCGAGAAAACAGTTTTGTGTTCATTTTAAACAGAACAAACAAAAATATAAAATCATGTCAAAGCTGTGGAGGATATTTTACACTCATGTCTGAATCCATAGAAGTTGTCTGCAATAACTGCAGCCGAATTGAACTACTAGACGACGTTGCCTTTTCTCGTGTAGACCTTTACAACAGAGGAAAAGATCTAGGCACAAAAAATTATAATTTCAAATATCGGCTTAATCTGTTATTCAGAAATAAATCTCCGAGGTTAACCGATGACGAAATTAAACAAACTGTCTATGTTTACACAAACGTGAAACCTCATCTACCTAACAACACGGCATATAATTTCGCAATTCATAAAATCTTGGCCCTAATTCTGCCAGAGGGCCCAAGAAAACAGAAACTTTTATCTTACATACGGCTTCCGAGGCAATCTATGTGTCTAAAATACGAGCCGTATTGGCAGGCAGCAATTCAGGCTGAAGAAATTGCTCCGCTAACTTATTCATAAGGAATACCTCAACTTTAGAAGTGTCGTCGCGCATTGATCTTGCGACGCTGAATGCCCTCTGTCGAGGAACTTTGCTTTCCGAGATCTGGAGTTAGCGTTGCCGCTTTCTCATTCAGAAAGGCTTCCAACAAGGCACTGTCATCGCCGATGTTGTCTTCAAAAGTTTCACCAGGTATGAGTTGTTTTTGGTTTGATAAATTTTCATGTATTTTTTTGCGAAGCCTTGCCAAGTTCTCGTGAAAGCGCTCGACCTTCGGTTGAATACTGTTCAAGAACCCCTCGTGCTTGACAATTTGAAGCTCTGTTGAATCCCTCAATTTCCATGCAAACAATGCAACCGGCTTCGGGCCCTCGTCTGGAGCAAGGAGAGCCTTTTTCATTATATTGTACCGCAAAAACTCCTCGTCTCCGTACTGTTTGCTGAACGACATTCTGACCGCACCGTAAGAACACCATAGGTCTTTCTCGGCTATTGAAGTCATTATTTGCTCAAATGTTTGTGTTTGTTTAAGAGCGCCAATATCAATAAGTTCGGCTTGATTGCGTGTTAGCTTGTGTTTTGAAAACAAATAACAGATGCCCCAAGCAAGCGCTGTGTGCCCTTTTGTCTGGTGAATATTTCCGCCGTTTAAAAGATTATTATGATTCAAACTTGGCTCTATCTGTTGTAGAGAGCACATTCTGAAGTAAGAATCAACGAAAAGGCCTTTGTTGACCATAGATCCGCTAAAACAAAGACCCGTTTGTAGCTGGGTTGCATAATAACTAGGCACTCGAGACATAGCTATTTTACGCTTGAAAGGGCACTTAAACTCCAAAAGAATTACATTGTTTTCTTTGTCAAGGTAATAGCCATCAGGGCTGCATGTTACCTTTCGATATAGTGGGTGGTCTGTTGCTAGATTGAGGAATATAGAATGCGCAAAAACTTTAACACAATGCTTCTGCTCAAAGTATTTGCGAGCGAGCGGTTCGAACAGATTGCCCCAGGTACAGGCCGTATTATTGTGCATGTCGGCTGGCTGTATTTTCTTTAAGAGCAAGCTCTGTGGTGTTTCAAATGGCGAATCGCCTGTCAAGGCTGCAATTTCGGATGCCCCAATAGTATTTTGCCGATAGCTCACCCAGTCGGCGCTCTTTTGTTTCAGACCAGTGTTCCTCGATTTGAGAAAGTTCAAGAACAATTGTGTTGTCGTCATCATTGATATACGAAGGGCAAGGGTTTATTCAATTGGTAAAAACCGAGCAACTCTGTTCGAAACGCTGCGAGCGGTGTTTTACCTTCGATGAAATCCGCAACAAAGCTTGCATTACGGATCCTGTGTAAAGGGTCAAGATCATTCAAGGTTATAGAGGGTTTTTGTTCTTGCTCTTGCTCATCAGGCCATGCATTCAGCTCATGCTGGCTGATGTTTGAGTTTGCAAGGACATCTCGAATAACCACCGGTGGTGGCGGTGGCAAACCCCCCTCATGTATGGGAAAAACTCGATTGTTTTCAAAGCGAAACCAGAGTGTTCGTCTGATATATTCAACCCCTCGGTAAGGGATTGGTGATTGTGGCAAAACCCCCTCAGGCTCGTGAAGAACTCGACGGTTTCTTCTAAAGATCGGGCAGCCCTTATTCATATGATTATAAAACGTTGACACGCAAACCATTCGCTGACAGTCAGGGCAGGGGAGTTTTGAATTACTTGCCTTCAGTTGGCGAGCAAAGAGTAGCATAGGCATCGTGTATACAAGGGGTAAGCGTTTCTTCAATTAAAAAACTTCGACCCCAGTTGGACAGCCATTTTTTAAGTGTTTGTAAATCGTTGATCTAGACACTCTTCGCTTGCAGCCGAAACAAACCTCTTTCGGTCGTGGTTCTGTTCGCAGATTCTTACAAGCGTATTTTTGATGCTCAACAAGAGAATGCCCTTGTGTGAAATTTAAACCGCAATGTCTGCAAGGGTTGTATTCGAACGTCCCTTTGTTCTTTGCATATAAGTCGTCACCTTCTTTCATCTCAATTCCCCGCATTTTCAAAAATGCAACAGCAGTCATTGCGGGTTGCGCCATTGCGTATATACAAGGTTTTTACATTTCTTCAATTGGTTATGTCTAGCTTGCCGTTGCGGAGCCTCTTACGGGGTTTGAGGGAGGGGTACGTATAGTAGTTGGTGAGGGCAGGACTCAAATACCGTTTTTCAGATCCCTAAATAAGCCGCCAAACGCCCGAGTTACCGGGCCCCCAGGGCGAATGCAATGAGACCTGGGGGCCCGGTAACTCGGGCGTTTGGCGGCTTATTTAGGGATCTGAAAAACGGTATTTGAGCCATCCCTCACCAACTACTGTTTGTGAGTCAGCGTACTACTTGAGTGCGTGCCGATAATATATATAGATGGGCTGAGCCTAACAGCGAAGCTCTCTGAACAGAAAACTGATGATAAGCTTATCTAAGGTGGAAAGTCGGAAACACAAGAATTAAGATTGACGACCGGACTATTTTTCAGCTCGTGAGCTCGCCCTGCATGACGTCGTACGCACCCGCGAGCTAACCCTGCACGATGTTTGTACGCTGGCACCTGCGAGCTTACCCTGCACGACGTTGTACGCGCCCGCGAAACATTCCGCAAGCCATGACCATGAAAAATGACGGGCATGGTACCATGAGTCTAGAGCTCCGCCACGATGCATGGTGTGGAATTTTTACAACAACTTCTCGAGGTTTTTGTTGAATTTTTACACTTATTTTCTGCAAGTTATAAAATTTACCAACCTTCAAAGCGCTTAATGGATTAGCGCCATGCTATATCACAGATCTTTTAACTACAATCCTTCAAGGGCTGTCTTCGTTCTCGTAATAAGAATTTGCTCGTTAAACCTGTGTTTAACCTAAAGATTTATGGTGGGCGTTCATTCGCAGTTGCTGCTTCTCTACTATGGAACTTATTGACAGATGACAGTAACAACTGCACTATGGTGGACAATTTTAAGTCAAACTTAATACTATTCACACTGCATACATTAAAGTAACGCATATAAGATTAGTACACATGAATAAATTATCACTTTGGCTCAACTGCAGTGCGGCGTGGTTGTGCGCTGACGCGTCGAAGGATTTCTTTTGCCTCTTCGTTCCCCTCTTCTATTTTCTGATAGCAGACGTATAATATCCAGTACCTGGACGAGGAGGTCAAGGAGTTCAACATAACATGCAGTGGGACAAGCAGTTCAGCCAGCCGCGGAACAAGGAGCTCGAGGAATTCAACCAGCCGTGGGACATGCGGCTCAGGTTGTTCAACCAGCCGTGAGACAGAGACCTCAAAGAGGTCTATCAGCCGCGGAACAAGGAGTTCAAGGTGTTCATCCTGCTGCGGAAATTGCAGCTCAGAGAGTTCAACCAGACGCGGGACAATGAGTTCAACCAGCATCGGGACAAGGAGTCCAACATGCATCGGGACAAGCTTAACAGGGAGAGCTAGAGATAAAGTATATCTGTTTTTCTCTTTTAAAGATATGTGTAGATATGAATTGTGCGCGGGGGAAAGGGCTGCAACCCTCCTTTTCTGTGTGTTTTACTCTGCTTATTGCGTTGTACGAGTTTACTTGTTTGGTTCCACGCTTCATTTGTTTTGCATTTCAGTCAATGTGTTAGCTTATTAATTCATCGGGTAGCTCCAGTGTGATTCGAGCCTTTCTGCACGAGCGGTCTACATTCTATACAGTCTGGGATACTTATTTAAATGTTCACGTAATGTTCGGCGGTGTACACATTTTTTAGCTGCCTTTTATCGTCGCAAGGCACCTCTGTCAATTGTAGGTTTGGTATGTCTAATTAACATGGATAGAATACTTCATAATGTTGCGAATACAGTGGATGAATGTGTCAACAAGCAGCTCGGCGACTTTGCATGGCTATTTGTTTTTGGAGTTAGGAGTAGAGTGGAACAGGTGAGTTCACCGCAGCTATGTGTTTTTCACCAATAAAGCAGAGTGTAGTCAAAACAAATCAAATAAAATGGGGCGAGAGTTCGCCGGAAAAAAAAAATGGGGTGAAAGTTCACCAAAGGAAAAAAAAGAATGAGGTGAGAGGTCACCAAGGAAAAGAGAAAAAAAATGGGGTGAGAGGTCACCAAGGAAAAGAGAAAAAAATGGGGTGAGAGTTCACCAAAGAAAAGAGTAAAAAAAAATGGGGTGAGAGGTCACCAAAGAAAAGGAAAAAAAATGGGGTGAGAGGTCACCAAAGAAAAGAAAAAAAAATGGGGTGAGAGTTCACCAAGAAAAAGAAAAAAAATGGGTGAGAGTTCACCAAAGAAAAGGAAAAAACAAACAAAAAAAAAAAGAAATGGGGTGAGACGTCACCAAGGAAAGAAAAAAATTGGGGTGAGAGGTCACCAAGAAAAAGAAAAAAAATGGGGTGAGAGTTCACCAAGAAAAAAAAAAATGGGGTGAGAGTTCACCAAAGGAATAACAAATGTGGGTGAGAGTTCACCAAAGAAAAGAAAAGGAATGGGGTGAGTGTTCACCAAGGAATCGAAAGAAAGAAAAATGGGATGAGAGTTCACCAAGGAAAAAAATGGGGTGAGAGTTCACCAAAGGAATAACAAAGGCGGGTGAGAGTTCACCAAGGGAAAGAGAAAAAAAAATTGGGTGAGACTTAACCAAAGACAAGAGGAGGAGTAGGGTGAGAGTTCCCCAAAGAAAAGAAGAGGAATGGGGTGAGAGTTCACCATGGAAAAGAGAAAAAGAAATGGTGCGAGAATTCACCAAAAAACAAACAAACAAACAAATGGGGGTGAGACAGCAGGAAAAAAAAAATTAGAGAGAGTATTGAGAATTCAATGATATTTGAATGTGATGACAGTTTCATGTTTGAGGTCTCACCGATGTGTCTCACCTACAATCTCAAGGTCCAGGATGTTGCAAGCGGAATGGCACGACTCCATCAGTCGGTTTTTATATCGGGACGATCAGGACGAGAAACGCGAATTTTACCGCAAATAAAGTAATTATATGTCGAAAGGGTGACGTAAATATTTAAAATCCTTATATATTTCCTCAGTTCCACTCCCATGCTCTCCCTTTGATCCGCGAGTACTGTAAGTTTTCTTTTTCCCTATTTTACCTTCTGCCTGTAGTCACAGGGAGTCGAGAGTCTTGAAACCAGGGTACCTCAAAACCCTCCCGGTCATACTGGGTCATGACTGCTCTCTCTCTGCTGACTTCTACGGGGTTTTTTCACACGCGTATTTCGCCTTTTTTTTTTGGTCTTTGTTTTTCGCTTCAGGTGATACACTGGTCATGGGAAAAGCATGACGATTTAATACCTCCATCAATAATGCCGGTGATTGCACAAATGCGACTCAGTGGGTCAATACCGGGGGAAACCCCGTAGGGGTCAGCGGTGAGAGGGCAGGAAATGACCGGCTTGAAAATGGCTCGACTAGTAGAAAAAGGGAGAGGCTATTGGACAGCTTGAAGAATTAATGTTCCGGGATCCGGACCATTTTTGTCGCAGAGGAACACCATAGAAATGCAGTTAATTGGACAGAAATAGCGAAGTTGGCACCCTTATTGAACCAGGAGAATGTGCTATCTTCGATAGCGGCATAATGTGTTAATATTCCCATACTTTAGACACTTTAGGGGGACGTTCAAGGGGGAACGTTGCGATTCCGACCGGCCAACCCCCTGAATACTCACTGAGGAGTAACGTATCGTGTAAATAATTTGGAGAATTTGTCCGGAAAACGCTTTTTAAGTCGCCTGCAAACCGGTGCGATCTTGCTCGTGGGTAAGGTTGGTCATGCGAAACCACCTCATTTAGTACTACCCGTAACGGCTGAGACCACCAAGCCGAGAGTGTGTCACGATGCACGGTACTTGTGGATGCTGAAGAAGCCTTTTTTTCGTTGGACACGGTGACGGATTTGCCTCGGTATGTCTTCAAGGACTTTTTACCAGACTGTTCTCGCTAACAAGTCAGGTTACGGCCACCTATGGCGAAGGTTTTTGATCTCAACTAGGGCTTCGTTAAGGTTGGCCTCGAACGCGGGTACAGAGCCTACCAGTACATGGAAAACATTAATTAGTTGAAACGGTTTGTATATATACGTTCGGACAGCCTTGGGAAGACACCTCATGGGAAGGAACGTATGTGAGTCAAGATGGACAATCTCTCCCACCAGGGCCATCGGGTTAGGTTTGGGTTTAGTTTTGGGGAGTTACGACTAGGTTGTAACGATGGCCTCCTTAGTTAGTTATTAGTATTGGGGAGGAGTCCATCGTTGGTATGGTAACAGAAGGACACTGGATGACACAAAGGGACGAGAGCCAAATTTATCCCCATATCTTATTGCGGTTCGACAATGGATGCAGTGTTGGATAGTTTACTATTCACACTGCATACATTAAAGTAACGCATATAAGATTAGTACACATGAATAAATTATCACTTTGGCTCAACTGCAGTGCGGCGGGGATTGTGTAGGTACGAGGCGATACGGTTTACTTACGGGAAAGTCCTGGGGGCTAACACCGGAATTGGTTTCCCCACCCACCCTCCCATACATTCGCACTGTGACCATTGTCGGGTCGCCAAATTTATCCCCATATCTTATTGCGGTTCGACAATGGATGCAGTGTTGGATAGTTTACTTTTCTCTTTTCTCAAACCTTAGATAATGTAAAATTTTTATTTTTATTAATTCCAGTATTGTAAGGCGCTATTGAACTCACGGAAATAGCGCGGTATAAATTTATTAATTATTATTATTATTACTAGAAATACGTGTCTCACAGAACCTCGCGAAGCTCGGGGGAGGATGCACTGCAAAATTTTAGCGATGTGGGAGGGAGAGATGGAATTTCTGATTTAAATGTAGAGGTTGGGTTGCTTGCTGGCAATGACCTCATTTAAAGTTGAGACATTTTCGTTCTCAGTCTCTTCAATTTAACTTGTACTTTGTGCCCTGTCTTCCTGGAAAGCTGGTGTTGGTCAGTGTTGGGTTTTGAGCTGTGGGTCGCTGTAACTGCCATGGGACTGCCTCCCCCCCCCCCCCCCCCCTCCCCCAACCCCCCATCTTCGGTCCAGGACAATATGCAGTGGTGCTCTGTTTATTTTGATTGTCTGAATTAAATTCCATTTTTGAAACTTGTGAGCTAGTGCTATCTCCTGTTCCCTTTACATACTGCCATAGGTTTTGTTCTATATACTGGGAATCAAACAATTCTGACAATTGGTAATGCAATTCTCTATTCGTTTGAATGGTTGAGATCACAGGAGGTTACTGCTGCTGAAAAGTGATGTTGTCCAAAAAAATAACAACTCAATGGTGAAAGTGGCATGAGATTCTCCCAGCAGTAACAATACTATATTTTGGATACAGGTCATGGGAATTACAAAATTGATTACAAAACATGAATATTCAAGATGAAGCAACAGATTCTCTGCAAATACCATAAGCAAATATAGAGACCTGGATGGAGAATTTGTAGGTTAAGATCAGGACTTAGGCCTTCATGACCAGTTAACGCCTATAAAAATCTTGAAATCAAAATTCATTTGTTGATGTACATTCTCCTTACTGGTATCAATGCAGTTCACATAGCCATATAACTACAGTGAATTTGTATTCAATTTCCACAGACAACTTATGTTGAAGGTGATCAGGTTCTCAATTTGTATACTCTATGTGCTTGCTCGTACACTGATATTGTGAGGAGATTTAAGATACTGATCACCGTTCCAATAATAAATGTGAAGCAGTAATGTTGATGTGTCATGTGTATACGGCTGCTACACATTGACATTAGCTGGTCATGATTGCTAACAGAATTTTTTTTTTTTCCTAACAAAATGTTTTTATCCAAATTGTAAACAGAAATTCTCCTCCAGCCACTTCTGGAATCCAGCGTGGTTGTCTTTGCTGTTCTTTATCATTTGCATCAGAAGTTGGTTGTGTTTCATCGAGAGTAATCATTTTTTGACAGACTATGAGTAAGGTTAAACGGCCGCCGGCACGGCCTCCATGCCGGACACCATCAAGTATATATATATATATATATATATATATATATATATATACTTGAATTGTAGAGAAGTCAACAAACAATGCCAACCACAAAGTCCTAAAATGAAGGATCACTGGAAGCGATCGTGGAAACTTGAATAATGTTGAAATAAACTAATTGTAAAGGTCAAGAAACCAACTTCGTATAGGTCTTTAGCTGTATTTGCCGTCGCGGCCTTCCTCAGGAGCGTACACTAGTTTGACAATAACGGTAACGGTTAGGTCAATATGAATTCAAATAATGCACTTACAATAAACGGTTAACTATGACGAAATAGCGCGATAACTTGACAAGTTCAAATAGATTAAAGGCGCGCGCGCGCGCGTGTGTAAATTTAGAGTAGGTCACGGTAATAATACAAGATCACAACTACTAGGAACTTAACATGATTACAGTAAATTATTTATCGCGGGCTTCAATTTGTTAATCCAAAAGCTTTCTCTAGCTCTTCTGATTGCAACGTTACTATTTCGTACCCCCTCTAGCACAGTTAATTTAAAATATTTAAGGCCACAGGCCCTAAAATGTCTGACTGTGGGAATATTCTTCTGACCGGTTGAAATATCCGAACGGTGTTGGTTTGCACGCAAACGTATACAGTTCCCGGTTTCTCCAACATATTGTTCCTTGCATTTCTCACAGTTCACTAGATAAACAACGTTGGACGTTTGACACGTAGTGTTCTCCCTTAATGATACTCTTTCTCCGGTAGTAGTGCTTTCAGTGTTTTGCGTAAATAAACCATAGGTCTTACAACAGGCACATCTGGAGTCATTGTTACAAGGCCAGAATCCTGGTTGTGTATTAGATTCAACTGGACGTTGCTTGTGTCTGTGGGTAAAATGAATCTTCAGATTTTTGTTACTTGTGAGGGTGCGGTGACAGATTACGCATACAGTTTGAGTTGGGTTTGGGGTATTGATTGGAAGTTGGGATAGGCGGTTGTTAGCTTGCTCAGATTCTGCGCTGTTGAGAGGTGTAAGTCGCTTGCTTGTGAGTATTTGTGTTAGGTTCCTCCCTTTCCTATTGAGGATCATATTGTGACGTGTGAAGGATTGGCTGGTGGACTTTAATGATTCTGCGGAGGTCTACTCGAGCTGGGTTATACGTGACTACAAGAGGCACCCTATCGTTGCGCTTTTTCTCGATATCCGTTCGTAAAGCTAGTTCTCTGGAGACTTGTCGTGCTTTGCTGATTGAGTCTTTAATCAGCTTGTCCTTGTAACCACGATCAAGGAGGATGTTGTGTAGTTGTTCGGTTCGCTTTTCGAAGAAATCTTCCGTGGAACAGATGCGGCGAAGTCTTAGGCTAAGCTATATATATATATATATTTTTTTTTTTCGCTCGAATTCACGCGGCTCAGCTCCCGAGGGACGACAAATTTATTAACCTCGCTTCGCGAGGAATTATTACAAGTGAAACCGGAAATAATATATTATAATTAATTTAACGTATTCCGTAGACTAGAAAAGAACTACAACAACGTTGAAAAAAATCTGCGCTGTTCATGTAAATCCCGTAAATAAACATGTCTACACCACATGACCTGCTTTTCAAATGTGCTAATTGTGGTGTTGGGAGGGTTCATACTAAATATATAGATGGTTTTCACTCACGTGACCTTCAGTCCTGTGGGTTTGAAATGACAAAGGCCATAGTGGCCATGTTGGTGTACATAACAAAAGAAGTTCATTAAAATTCTTTTGTAGTTGTACACCAACATGACCGCCCTGTCGTAACGTGAAAACCATCTATAGAGTTTGAGGGGGCAGCAAAAAAAATGTGCTGAGACGTTATTCAGCATAAAGTTGTGTAATATGGCTGAGTATTTACGGACGAGTAAAAATGCCCAGTCGTATTTCACAACAGAATCAATTGTTTATTATACGACAAAAATCTTCTCCTAAAACTAAATTTTAATAACGTGTTATATTTGCACTCGTTTTGATGCATATTTGCACTCTAGAATGTTATGTCAAATAATAACGTATCATAGATTTTATTTGCACTTGTTATGGTGCATATTTGCAATGTCAAATGCTACATTATGTTGCATAATAACACCATTTACATTGATGTATAATACAGCAGTATTTGAAAAAATATATATTTATTTAAATTTAAATGATAATACGTTAAAAAGACTTTCTGACACACACAAAAGGTAATTGATTTGACAAAATGCATGTACTGGTCATTATTATTAAAATATTGTCACATTCCATATCTTCCCTTTATCAACCAGTGTACATTCACTTGGAAGATAACAAATTGGCTTTAGAAAAAAGTAAAAACATTGTCATGATGCTCAAACTCTCTATTCTGATCTGGGTATGATCAAATCGTACATGCACATGTTCACTGAGAATTGAACAATTCACAAAGAAGAATGTCCTATTCATCAAGTGATCTAAATCACTTTGACAGCTCTTCAAAAACTATTTTTTTTTTGTTTATTACTTTAACTACAGTGTATTTGTTTTAATGCTTTTAAGAAAGAAAGAAATCCAGTTTGCCAATGTTTCAATGTACATGTACCTTAATACAACCTTAAATTTTTGCAATAATCTCCCGGTGGCCATTTTTGCAGCACCCAAAAATGGCCACAAACAGAACCTCAAAAAGCAATGTACCCTGGTTGAGAATGACCCTTTAATGGTTTAAAGGGAAGATGAGATAATAACACCAAAATGCTTTCTACAAACAGACAGCATTATTATTTATTAAAAATATTTTAGTCATTTTAAAAAAATCCATTCACTGTTTCAGTCGTTGTAGAAAATCCACCTTCTGCTTATACTGAATATACCAAGGGATGCCTCTTCAACAGTCTGTTGAAATAGAAAACTTTTTATTGAAGCATGTTCACATTGTCTTATTGTTTATGTGCATCTTTACTGCACATAAAGTTTATGTCACAATGCCATGCTACATCATGCAACTCAGCCCATGCACAGAGGAAGAAATCTAACCACATGAATGACTGGTAGCCATTGCATTAACTTTACTAAATACAAGTAAAAGTTGGTGTCACCTTATTATTATTATTATTATTATTATTATTATTATTATTATTATTATTATTTTGTTTTTGATTCATTTATTTATCCGGGGAGTTCTGATTAGCATAAATACACAGTGTCGCTAGTTGAAACACTGCCATGACCCTGACATGAGTTACTTATTACCAAGCTGTAGCAAAAGTATTAAAAAAAATCAATGTTAGACATTTTTTGGCCAAACGTTTTTTAGAAACATGCTTTGGTAAATGCAAATACAGTCAACGTGGCAAGGAAGGCATTCGCTTGCAACATTTCGTCATGCCCGGTTTACTTCTGGATTTTCAAAATTAAGGGGGCTATACACATGAGCAAATGGGGGGTCTGGGGACTAGTATCTTTGTATACATGAATCTTTGAAAGGGTGAAATGCAAAGTTGAAAAATTTCTATGTTGGTAGATAAGTATAAAAATAAGTTCCTTATCAACGTCATTAGCATGACGTCTTGAATCACGTGACCAGAGCGCACGGAAGTTGACTGATTTTTGGCCCCACTCTCCAAGGGCCATAAAAATTCAGGTTTCTTAGTTTTCTTCATTAAGAACCATCTTCCTAAGAACTTATGAATCAAGACATTTTTGCTGAATGAAATTGGCAATGCAATTTCTATCGCTATGCAATGAAAGAGACAATTTCTTGCAAGTTATGTTCTGAGCATGTGTAGTCCATATAATAGGCATAGTATAACTAAACACTGTGCTGAAGCAGTCGTCGGTATGCATGAAGAGACCCAACATATACATGTAAATGTTCAGTATTTACGATGAAAACATAATATAAACATGCATATAATATAAACCCACAACCAACTATTCTTATTTACATGGAAACTAGTATATTAGCAATTTTACATGTAAATCAACATACAGCTGTACAATGTTGGATTACCTTTATCCGACTTGTTCCTTCTTTGAAATGTGAACCACAACTTGTACATGTAACTGTAGTCTAATTACCTTGGGAGAACAAAAATAAAAAAAACCTGCAAAATAGCAATACAGCTGTAGTTGAACACAAAGTTAATTCTAGAGCATGATGCAAGATTCAGACCCTCAGGTTTTTGTTGTACTTCCATCTCTAATTTCCACTGTCAAAGATCTACATCTCCGCGCTTGAAATACAGTGAAACAGGTGAAACGAAAGGCAACGAAACGTCTTTCTTGCTAACCGTCATGTACAGGGTGTACACATCTTATAAGTTAAAATGTGGTTAAAACATGTCGAGAGCAAGCTTAAAACCTTACCATATAGCATATGTATTAACTTCAAAAATCACCAGGAAAGCGACTATCATTACCAATCTCTTTGTAAACAAATATGCTTAATAATTGTAAACTAAAAAATCGAAAAATTTCCATTCTCAGAGCATAACAAAATATGTAAAAATCGAGAAATAATATTCCATTCGGTTCTCCTGAACTTCACCAGTCTCAAACGAATAATGTTAATTAAGTTATGTCGTGTTTGTGGGGTTCTCGAGGGCGTTAAAATAGTGTCATATATTTAGCTAATTCATAGCCATTGTCTCTGTTCAAAGAGGGCTTTTTACTCGTGGCGAAGCACACGAGTTGTAAATCCGGCGTTGACTTTTCTTGTTTTTTTTCGTGTCACATTAGCGCATGCAAATTTATGCACGCATATTTAAGTCTATATCGACGACTATATGGCTTTCGACCATGAAATACATACCGTAAAATCTCTCCGTGTGTGTACTCAAGAAGCAAGATAAAGTACTACTGCGTACAACTGCACACTTTCAAGACAATTCAAGGCGTTCATGGATGGGTAGGACCGTTTGATATTGTGTTCGCCGCTCATTCCTGTGGGATTTTTGCTCTGGCAAGTTCTGTGTTTGCCATTTGCTTAGCGATCGAGCTCCGGGTCGAGCTACTGAATCTAGTGAATGCAGTGTACGTAGTCTTACTTTTAAACCCGTGTATACGTGAAAGCATGATGAACAGGTTATCGGCAAGGGTGTTTAAATAAAATTCACTCTCTCACTCACTCACTCGCTTCGACACTCGCTCCTTCCATCAGCTGTAAACTTAGTGAGCAAATGCTTTGTTACGAATACGTTTCGTAACAGGAATTCAACGTGAATCCAACGACAACAATAATTAATTTGATGTAAACGAATATAGACAACAATAAGCTTACAGATGTTTCGCATTTGGAGTTTTTAGTGCAAGTTAAAATCGATCTAAAAGGATTTTGCAACGTAAACACGCGTTCTGATGCGTATCTAGCTTAAAATAATAAAATTTACTTCTAAAGAAGTATGTGCTCTTGGACAGCGCAGTGATTGAGTTTGTGTCTTAGTCCCGGACGGCCCGAGTTCGAATCTCCATAAAGTCCTCCTTTTTTTTTTTTTTTTTTTTTTCGAACTGGACATTATGAAAGTGATGTACTTTTTTTTTCGTTCGTCAAAAATCCTTACGTTTAATTTAAAAATATATATATATATCGAACTGTGTCAGTGTGAAAACGTAAGCTTACGGCAATACTGCGTTACGCGTTACGCGTTAGCATTTCTTCTCGGGTTGGCTCTTAGGAGCCTTTGATTAGACATAATTTTAAGCTTATGTTTCTCTGTAAAAGCACTCAAATCACTTGGGAATCAATGCTGCAATGAGTTAAAGGCGCCACGAGTTCAAGCTGTGTACAGCTTCTTGTTTAAACTTTATCTCGATTGCCTCCTCTTCATGTGTCGCTTGCCATCTCACGGGACATTCGATAATACATTTAGCTGCGAAACAAAAGTTCTCGCCTCGGAGAATAACACCTAAGCAACGCATAAGGGAGGCAATCAAGATAAAGTTGAATAAGAAGCTGTACACGGCTTGAACTCGTGGCGCCTTTAACTCATTGCAGCATTGATTCCCAAGTGATTTGAGTGCTTTTACAGAAAAACATAAGCTTAAAATTATGTCTAATCAAAGGCTCCTAAGAGCCAACCAGAGAAGAAGAAATGCTAACGCGTATCGCGTAACGCGTAACGCAATATTGCCGTAGCTTACGTTTCCACACTGACACGGTTCGATGTATATATACGTTTTAAATTAAACGTAAGGATTTTTGACGAACGAAAAAAAAAGTACATCACTTTCATAATGTTCAATTCGAAAAAAGAATTGTCAAAAGAAATTGTCAAAAGAAATTACTGCATTTAACGTTCTCCTCTCTATTTTGCTTCAACAGTCAGATGCTCAGAGCTCAACAAAAACAGAAGACGTAATGTATCCATCCACCGGCCAAATTTCTGAGCGGACTGAAGACATGACTGAGCACTATACAGGTACCCTCTAACAACTAGTCAGTGTTGTCAAAATTGACCCATTCAGGCTTTGGGCCACTTGCTTGAAAACTAATTATTTATCTTTGTCTTTAATTCCAATTCAAAACGAATGAAATGATTCCAGGCATAGATTTGGCCATATCAGCACATTTCTCGTAAAATAGTACGTTAGTACGTTAAAATTCCTAAAAAAACAAACAAGCAATAAACGAAAGGAACAACGTTGTGGTTTTGATGTCTTCATGATATCTTCGTCAAGTTCAATGGTTTGAAAAGCTATATTAAACACTCGAAAGGGTGTTTCATTAAGCATCCAAACACCTCGAAGGTGGTTAAAAACTTGGCTGTATCTCAGGTTTCAACGTCTCGGTGTCTGGATATCTACGAGGTCAGTGGATACCTGATGAAACACTCTTTCGAATGTTTGATATAAGTTCTCAATCGGATGATTAAATACAGAGAAAAGGAAGGAATAAAATCACCAAGATCTTTTCTTTGTTCAAACTTGATGAATTATTAATGAGTTGGAAAAGTTGTATATGAATCACGATGAAGAGTTTTTCTAGTGACCAACTCGAAAGCCTAAGCTACTTTGGTCACTGCGCACATTCCAACTTTAATGATTTTTGTAATTTACTGTTGTTGTTGTTTTTATGATGACGCATTGTAATTTTTTTTTGTAAATTACTGAAATAGTGCAATAAATAAATAAAAAAAATCTATGGCATCTTAACAACTCGTAGTCATCTAAGAAAACTCGGCTGCGCGTCGTTTTTTCTCAACCCACTTCTTGGTGTTTGGAAATCCTGATGAAACACTCTTCCTCGTGATTGAAATATCACATCGATCGCTTGTTTTCCTTCCAATAAGTTATTCAAAATCCATATATATTACATAATTTAAAATTGCTATATTAACTAATATAACTTATATAATTTATACTATACTATAAACTTATACTAACGGTAACAAGAGGAACAGAGGGAGAGAAAAAACAGGTATAATAATAGTGGTACATTCTTCTGAGCCGATCATTAATAGCCCCTTTGTGTAGGAGGATATCGTATTGTTTCTGGTAGAAGTGACAGAAGTGACTGAAGTCCAATTTTATGTTCGGTAAGTCTGGAAAGTAAGTCTGAGGAGCTATACATTTAGTCTAAAGGGCCGTTTATACCAAAGAAAGGAAAAATTCACAACATCAAAAGTCGGAACGGTTCTGGTCATTTATTTTAATTTTAAGACTCTCTTACCCAAGCTTTGTCTATGCCGTTCTAATACCAGAGGCATCTTTGCTCGCGTAAAATTTTGGTGAGTATCCCTTACATAAAAATGAAAATGAATTATCGAAACAGTTTTTTAATGCCGTGCCACGTTTCTTATATATATCTTACCGAGGGCCGATATTCTCCTAGTACGGTCCCGAGTAAGCTTGGTTAATAAGAGATTTATTATGACTCCTGCCGGCGAGAGGATCGCGCGGGATCATTCGGGACAATGCCCGGTCCAATTCTTAGCGAATATTGGGCCGGCAATCGAGCATTCTGATTGGTTGATTTTAGTTATTGGCCGTCTGACTGTCTTAGTCGTGTAATAATGTCGTGTACTGTATAGTGAGCCTGTGGTGTCTATCCCTACTTATACAAATTTTGCAAACTGTCTGAACAAAACAGAAAAGTACAGTACCGGGCCTTCTATTTATTTAATGTTTCTTACCTACACAGTGGTTCCTTCAGAGATAAATTTACGTGGACCCTTGGCCTTGGAAGCCTACAACAAGGCCCTCGCTGAAGGAAAAGCTTGTGTCAAAAGGGTGCCACTTATGTTGATTGGACAAGACCACTCTGGAAAGACAAGCCTCAAGAATTCTCTTATGGGAAAACCCTTCAACGAGGATGAAGACAGCACTGTGGGTATAGATGTTGATCCCTCATATTTCAAAGTCTCAAGTGAGATTTGGAGGCCAGGAAAGAACGATCATGCAACAAATGACAAAAAAGCCACTTCCTTTGAGCACCACACCGCTCGTTTAGTCGCTGAAGAATTGAAGGAAGAAAAGAGGGATACAAAGTCTATGCAATCCGAAAACAGCACATCTGAATTACCCGTGGATAGCAGAAACAGTGCACCATCTAGTGAGATATCAAAAGATGCCACAGAATCCATTCACACATCAAAAGATCCAAACGTCGATGTCAGGAAAGGCGTTCCAGAAACCTCCTCTGGGCCAACGCAGAGAAGGAATGAATACTCGTTGCTCGCCTTACCTAATATACCAGACGAAATAGCAATTTTGATTAAAAAATTGATAAAAGAAGTCGAGAAAGTGCAAGATGAAGAAGAAATATATTCAGTTTTGTGGGATTTTGGTGGACAATCTGTCTACTATGCAACCCATCCACTTTTCATCACTACAAAAGCAATGTATCTTTTGGTTTTTGATCTCAGCCGCGATCCTTACGCCATGGCTGAACCCGTTGTGAAGCAAGGAACGTACCGGAAGATTTTAGACAACCATGGCGCAAAATCTAATCTGGACTATCTTAATTTTTGGATGACATCCGTTGCTTCTCTAGCTAGTCAAGATGAAGACCAGCATGTACGTTCAGGTCGAGTGCAAGTAAATATTCCTCCTGTGTTCCTAGTTTGCACACATGCCGATGAACCCTGTGGTGGGACAAATCCACTTGAGCTTGCTCGTGAGATACTTGGTTTTTTAAAGACCAAGCCCTACAGAAACCAGCTGTACAAAGACGTTTTTGTCGTGAATAACAAAATGTCAGGCACTGAATCTGAGTGTCCAGAGGTTATTCGCTTGCGGGAAAACGTACTTGCTGTTGCTAAGGAGCTGCCACAGATGAAAGAACTTATCCCCATCAAGTGGTTAAAGTACGAGAAGGCTCTTCAAGTCACAGTGAAAGAGGGGCATAAGTGGATTGATTTCAAAATGGCAAAGCAAATTGCATCTGAAGTGTGTCAAATTGATGATGATAAAGAGCTTTCGACATTGCTGGACTTTCTTCATGATCAGAGAATCTTGATTCATTTTGATGACACTCCAGTGTTGAACAATTTGGTTGTCTTGGACCCTCAGTGGTTGGTAGATGTGTTTAAGATGGTGATAACTGTTGCGCGTTATGACCAACAAGAAGCAGAATTTGAAGAATTGTGGTGGAGGCTTGAGTCAAAAGGCATCCTGGACGAAAAACTGTTAGAGCATGTGTGGGGTTCTTTATTAGACGAGCAAGAGACCTGTGCGAGCCTTACTGAAATAATGGAGAAATTCAGCTTGTTGTGTCCTTTGCCTTCATCAGATGCCTTATGTGGCAAGCAGTACCTGGTGCCATCCATGTTGAATTGTCATCCGCCGAAGTGCACCATCGAATTGGTTGACTCTGCACAGATTCCGTCTCTTTTCTTCAAGTTTGAATATGGACAAGTTCCACCAGGCTTGTTTCCCCGACTTGTGTTGCAGTTCTTTCAGTGGGGCCAAGATGAATTTTGGAGCTCAGAGAATCCAGATTTGTACGACAGTTTTGCCCGATTTTACACGTCAGCAGACGACGACTGCTCTGTAATCCTTCTGTGCCATTCCTCGTCCATCGAAGTTGCTGTTCACAGAGGAAATGTCAATGCTGACGTGACAGAAAGTTTACAGTCCAAGCTGAACATTTCTTCAAGTTTCAACTTTGATGCATTTGAAGTGGCCTGTGCTCGTGCTGTGCGTAAGAAGCTGGGACTGATGCTTGAGTGCATGCGTGAGGAGTTCCGTTGGTTGAAGAATATGAAGTATGAAGTAGGTGTCATCTGCCCGATCTGTTGCCAAGGACGCGTGGCTAAATACAACTGCATGCATCCCAAGCAGGGTTGCGAGCAAGAAGAGTGTCTGCACTTTTGGTCTGAGTCTGAGTTGCTCAGCGTCAAGCATTCCATCAGGTGTTGCAGGATAGCTACTGCCCAGATTAACAAAGTTCCAGTCAACCAAATTGCGCCTTGGATTGAAACTCCAAGTGAACAGGTAAATTAATATTAACTATCATACCAAAATAAATTGTAAGTCAAAGAAGCTCGCAATGTTTCTTTTTTCTCCATGGGGTGTTTCTTTTGAAATCCAAATTTCTCATGGACATGCTTCGATTTATTACATACTTAACGAAATTTTTTGTTTACCGGTTTCGTTGCAACAGTAATTGTCGTAACAACAACAGGATGTAGCCCTTTGCTCCAATGTTATTTGTCTCAAAATTTAGTGAGACATCTAATTGCATTTCTGAAACTTTCTCCTCTCATTTCAAAATTAAAAGTTGTTTTTCGGGATTTTCTGAGTTTAAAAGCGATTTCAAATCGACGTTTCGGCCAGTTTAAAAGAAAATAAAAAAGTCTATATGGCGGACTGATGTTTTTGCCTTGTAACCGCACTTTGAGGCATATCGTAACAATTACGTGAAATGTCAAATGTCATGGTAAAATGCGTGGGAAAATAAACTTAAAGACACATCGGGAACATTACATGAATGCAATATATCGCTGTTAATTTATGGAAAAAAACACAATCCTTCTCACAGTCAAAATAGCTATTTAGGATGAGTTTCCATGTCTCAAGATGGTGGAAATTGTTAAGTACTCTCATCCCTTGGTGCTTTTCACGCAACGACTCGATTCCCTTGTGAACCTTTCTTTGTCGTAACCTCTCTCCTTAGTCTTGATCCTGGAATTCTCCCAGTTGACGTCACTTTGACATTCCGTTGCGTGGCATGCTAGATCTCCATCTTCTTTGCCCATCCGTTTTTCTGCCAATAAAGTGTTCCCTTTTTCAAGGTCCTTGTCTGTCAGTCTTTGTCCACGTGTTCTTTCTTATCTGGAAAAGGCGCCATGTCTCCCCAACATACACAGCACTTTGACAGTCACATGGGACTTATATACCACACTCATTTGTCTTTTACTAAGTGGTTCTTGACACGTGTTTCACTTCTTTCACCTTCCTTCCAGGGCTGAAAGTAACACGAAAGGAGTGCCGGTTAGCAATGCTCCTAAAATGCTCAGGTAACCCTCTTATGTATGGTATGGTCACAACCCCGCAACTCTCTTGCTCGTTTTGCACCTGACTGTCTACCTGTTGCGGTCTTTGTTCCATAAATCTTCTCACTGTCTCTCTGGGGTATCCATTTGCAACAAACATGTCTTCGATGTTGTGTAGCTCTTCCGCAGGGTGTTTCTTGCCACACAGAGCCCTTGCTGTATTTGATAATCCTTTTTTAATGGCTTTCTTCATACTGTCAGGGTGGTTGGATGTTTGTTTCACGTTATGTTGGTATGAGTTTTCATGTAGTGGACGGTGCACTCTGACTGTTCTTTTGTTTTTCCTATCTATTTTTTTGTTTTAAATCCAATACTGGTGGAGCATCTACCTCTTTATCCTCTTTTGTGAACACTATTTCCACTGTCTCTATGGTATTGAGGTGATCAAGTATCTTTTGAGCTTCTCCTTCTTTACACTTGGTTTCGCTGTCATCCACATACCAATACCACCCAAGAAGAGAATATGGAGACGTTTCCATAGCTCGAAATTGGAAATCCTCCATTTAGATGATAGCAATCTCACCCGTTGCACCAAGGCCTATTGGTCCACTGTCCAACACAAAAAAATATCTAACTTTTGGTCCTGATTTAACCCTAACTCTAAGCCCCAACAAGGGTACCCAATGAAAAAGTCATTGCTGAGACTGAAAAGATGTGTTCAGTGATCAAGGAGGATTGAAGAAAGAAAGGGGTAGGTGAAGACGAAATCGAAACAGAACTTTTACTGAGTCAATTACTCAAGTATCATTAAAAGAAGACACAGTTTCCATGTGACTGTGGTCACCATAGCAACAACAGTAGGTAGCCCTTTTTTCTAAACAATGACATACCTGAAATTAATTAGAGTTATAACTGTCTTGTTATTACTGCGCCTTTCAATAACATGCGGAATTTGAAATTCAAATTTCCACCAACGGTTGCGTTTTACACTGCCGTCAATCATCTTAGCTTAACTCTCATGAAACAGATCTTCACTTCAATGAGTTTAAAAGGTCACGTCCATGCATTATGATTGGTAGATTTCGATCCATTTTGTTTGTTTCTTTTTTACATGGTCCGTTGGCATTCGTATTAATTATGATTGACGGCAGGGAATAACGCAACCGTTGGTGGAGATTTGAATTTCAAATTCCGTATGTTATTGAAAGGCGCAGTAAAAGGTCTTTAATGATAGCAAAAACTTTGAAAAGTACATTGAACTGTTCAGGTGGCCGCGATTGTAAACACGTGAAACTTTTTGTTTTTCATTAAGTATCTTAGAGAGCATTTTAATATATCGTTTATCTTATATCATTGTTTATTACAGCTTAACATTGTTGAACGTGATGGAAGGCTTTTAACTCCCGAGGAAGGTAAGATCGTGGTTTAGATAGGTGTTGCAAGCTGAGTAGTTGCATCAAAAAGGCAATTTTGTCTACTGTTTTGCCCAAGCTGTAAACTTCACTCAACACATGTGAGGAACGACTTCAAGTCTGCAGATGTCTGTTATAGTGTTTGAAACCTCACAGGGAAATCAGTTAGATACACTACTCGAATATAGATAATTCTATAAGTCATCAGCATGGGATTGTTCTCTTTTGACAGACTTTTCCTCCACAGGAAAATGTCATGTCGTGATATGTTGGCAATTTTTTTACAGAAAATGATGAAAAATTGCTTGCACTACCTAGTAAGGATCTCGAATCACTGTTGTCGCAGCCATGTGATTCCAAAGAAGTTGTACTTCAACTGAAAGACTGTCTGCAGTTGGATCATGCTTCCTTGGAGCAGCCAGACCCCGGAACCAAAAGATTGATCCGTTGCCTGGCAAGAAAAGCGAAACAGTCAAACAGGCTTGACGTGTTCAATCACCTCAGAGAAATTACACCAGCTGGGACGACAGGTCATTTTGTTATCATTGTCTTTACAGTAATCACTCAGAGTGAATAACTATCTAATTTAATTTTTTTTTCACTTTACAGCGGTTACCAAGTTGAGTTTTGGTGGACGCCATTCAAAGAAAAACCATTAACGTTTTTTTATTACATTCATTCGACATTCATTCATTCACTCATTCATTCATTCATTCATTCATTCATTCATTCATTCATTCATTCATTCATTCATTCATTCATTCATTCATTCACTCATTCATTCACTCATTCACTCACTCACTCATTCATTCATTCATTCATTCATTCATTCATTCATTCATTCATTCATTCATTCATTCATTCACTCATTCATTCACTCACTCACTGACTCACTCACTCACTCACTCACTTATTCATTCATTCATTCATTTATTCAAACCTGGCAACATTTGTGAATGAATATGTGTACATGGTTTCCTCATAATAAAAATATGTCATTCACAAATGAAGATTAGACACAAATTTGTTTACCTTGATTGGATTAACTCTGAAGAAGCCCGACTAGTGCGGTCGAGATAGACCAAATGTAAAAAGATTTGTGTCTATGTATAAATTTTTACATTTTTAGTGATATTTTAGAATAAAATTAATGTTGGCAAGCTGTGGCCATCGGCATGTGAGCCCGCAGTTACCCTTGTAGTCTGCTATAACACTTGGTGTCCACATTCGGCATATGTCAATCAAGCGCTTAGTTTACCATGTGAGGCCCCTTTCCATCGTCCTATTCTCAGAAGGCTGCATGAGGCACCCCCTCGGTCGACCCTCGGAATGGTGCCATGTGTCTGAGGCACCTCATCCATCCATCTGGTCGGTGGGTCCTATCCCCTCTGAGCTTTTGCCAGTATATTCCTCGCCCCATTTTGCCCACATATGAGTTTGTTGTCGTATTTTCCTGTGCAACAGAACATTAAACCTTTTTTATATCAAAGGTTGTCCTTTTTTTATTAACTTGGTAAAGCTTACTGGGATCCCTTTGATATGGTTTTTTTCGTTGGCCCAAGTAGCAACCTTCTATTTAGTTTACACACGCTTAGCATTTTCTTGGCGATGATCCTTTGGCTCTGTTACCTTGAAATCCCTTCCAAGTTCAAATAATTTTAACGACTTTTCTTTGCTTGGCGTCCTCCAAAACTCAACTTTGTCCACCTTGATACGACGTACAGTGGGTCGGGTGTGATTGAAGAGGTCCTCAGAGCCTATTCATAAAGTGCAACGGGTCAAAAATTTTATGTTTTGTTCGCTCTAACCACGCCCATTTTTTCCCAGGTCCTCTGTTGCCTGAGTGTCGTGATATCCGACAGATTCCTTTTGACCAGATGAGAGAACTTACAGTTACGTTGAGTGGTGAGTTTCACTTGCAGTTGGTTAAATATATTTTTCGTTTTACAAAGTTTAGTGCTGTGAGGTCTTGTGAGCGTTACATTGGCTTTATTGTCATGGTTTAAACATGACATAAATAAATAAATAAATAAATAAATAAATAAATAAATAAATAAATAAATAAATAAATAGACTCCTAATGAATGTTGAGAAGATAAACTAAGATGCCATATATTTTCGAGTTGTATAGTATTTTCATAGCCCTGTAAGCAATGCATCACATTACGGATTTATTAATTCCAAGCTTATTCTTCAAGTTTTAAAAACCTTTGTGTTTGTTTAAACACCTATTTCCGTAAGAATCTTTTAAAATTCTCATCCAGTGTTACAGAAACGCACGCACATATAAAGAGCCAGACACACGGTGCAACAGTTCACGCAACATCGCATGAAATGTTTGCCACATGATGCGACATTGCATGCAACATCGCATGCAATTGTTTTCAGCATAACATGGAACATTTCACGCAACAACTTACGGATTACTATTTACGAATATAAGGAGTATTTATGTAGTGGACATGCGATGAGATTGTTGCTCGCATTTTGCAGGAGAACATGTAATATTGTATGCAACAATTCAGAGATGGACACACGGTGCAATTTTGAAGTTGCGTGCAATTTTCCACACATTGTTGCATCGTGTGCCGGGGCCTTAAATTGCGCATTTTCTTTCCTTATTATGGTAAAACGAATAAAAAAGCCACCAACAAGGAACTCTTATCTTCGATGTGGTAACCAACTGTAGGAAACAAGCAATGTGTAAGCGATAGAAAACTTTGGTAGGTTAACAACAACGGGTTAGCCTGCCAGGTCCAGTCTACAACTAACAATCAGTCTAAAAGGAATACGCGACTCGAATTGCACAACTCTTTATCTGTTATGCGAAATAATTTGAATTCAACGCACGCGCAACACTCAGTACGAACAGAAACATAGTGCGCACCAACTAAACATCTTTTATATAAAGTAAATGTTACGCGAGGTCGATTTTTAACGCAACATTTTCTTGCAGTAACATGTTGCAAGTCTTTGTAGCTGATTAACAAACTCGCAATGTGTTGGTAACGGCAGCATGCAAGCGTCATCACAGCAAGGAGTCATCATAAAGAGACAAAATGAGTCTACCCAACTTACAATCTTAACGCACAGGGCGCAGGCTTCTCAATGAAGACCACAGACTGAACGGACTGAAAGAGTGGCTTTCTGTGAAAAATGTTCGAACATCTTCCTACTTGATTACTAAAAATGGGGTTTTAAGTATTTTTTTAAGTATACCCTTTTAAAATAAATGAACGTCTCTATGCATGTTTCAGGTGGAGATGAGTGGAAGATGCTTGCTGCAGAATTGGGCTTGAAACAATACGAGATTCGTTACCTTGACAGCCACCGAATTCGGAACCCATGTGATGCTTTGCTGGCACATATCGCTAATCAGGGCTACAGAACAGTGGGATTTCTGTACAACATACTGATCAAATGTAAATTTCCCATGGTAGCTGACCTTCTGTGAGTATTTAAGAGACAAAGTTTTTAGAATTTTAAAAATACATGTATGTGAACGGGAGAGTGTCATAAGATATACAATGACAACTGTATTTTTCTATATATTTTTTTACATTGGTAGCCATTGCTATGTATAAAAAAGTTCATCTATTCTTGACTAGGGTTAGTTCTTCCATTTTCCATTTTAGGTCATAGTAGTCGCGTTCGAAGAACGCAATCCTAATTTCGTGTTGGAGACAAATTTGAGATTTTTTGGTAGACGGTCTTCCAAATGGCCGCCCCTATTGGTTTTTTTCAGGGGCTCATTTCCGCCGGAAATTCCTTCGAACGCGTCTCCATGATCTGTGATTACTGCTAGTTATATAGGGTCATTTTACGCCTGTTTACTGGATAGGTAAGGGATAGTATAAGGGATAGGTATTGGTAAATCATTAATTGTGTATTAACCATGACGTCAGCTACCTATACCTTTTGTGTTATTTTGCATTTCCCTTGTTAATATTCTTTTCAGAAAACAACTATCCATTTAATTAGTGAAAAGTAGATAGGTAAGCAATTAACTACCTTCCGCTTTATACCAACATAAACTTGCCCACTTTATTCTAACACTGAAGGGAATGGAATGAACCGGAAGTGAGGGAAAAAGAGATAATGTAGTCGGGCTACTTAGCTGTAAGCCAAGTCTGCCCGACTTATAAAATGAGCTGTGTGCCTTTTTTAAAGAAAAGTTGTGCTTTTCAAGTGGCTTGTAGCCTGCGCAACATGTTAGTGACGTAATATTAGTTGATATAGCAATACCAATCAAGGTTATGGATGAATTCACGTTTTTGGCGTTAGATTTCATGTGTAGTGTGACAATTGAATTAATTCTCGTACCTTAGGGGCACTTACAAGACCCTTTGAACCACGGTCGATATTTGCCAAGATCGCTTTAGCGTTTACCGAAGTCTTTTTTATAGTTAAATTTATTAAAAATACATGTCTCACAAAACCTCGTAAAGGCTTAGGAAAATATGTACCGTAAAATTTTAGCGACGTGGAAGAGACAGATGAAATTTTTGGCTTAACTGGAAAGATTAGGTTGCATAGCCACAATGTCCCCAAATAGAAACTTAATTTATAAGGATCATGATGACACACAAGTACTATTACATGGGCACTATAAATACCCGGGTAAAAAAATAAGACTTTATAGCGCGATCGGGTTAACAATATAAGCTTAAGTCTTATATGTTATAAAACTATGTTTGCGCGCCTTAGAGAACTTTTGCGTGACCGTTTTAAACTTAAAACAAGAAGCTGTACGCAGCTTGAACTCGTGGCGCCTTTAACTCATTGCAGCATTGATTCCCAAGTGATTTGAGTGCTTTTACAGAGAAACATAAGCTTAAAATTATATCTAATCAAAGGCTCCTAAGAGCCAACCCGAGAAGAAGAAATGCTAACGCGTAACGTGTAACGCAATATTGCCGTAAGCTTTAATAAATGTTTAATACAATCTCCAAGTTTCAAATTCATTGAAACATTCTAAGGCTGTAAATTTTTAGCGCCAACTCAGGAAAATATTGAGCTGATTTTCGCGCTTGTGGCTTGTTGTTTCATTATGCATCTCCATTGTCTCAAATCACCGTGGAATTGTAGCTTTCAGTACATCATGAATTCATGTAACACTTAAAACAAAGCAATGAAGTGTTTATGAATTCATTATGTACTGAAATTTACAATTGCATGGCGATTCGAGACAATGGAGACACATAATGAGATCAACAAATCACTTTCGTGAAAATCAGCTCAATATTTTCCTACGTTGAGGCTGTAAATTGACAGCCTTAGAACGTTTCAATGAATTTGAAACTTGGCAGTTGTATTGAATATTAATTATTCTTTATGAGGACTAAGTTTTAAAAAAATTCATCATTCGCTTTTTAATTCATGACAATTTTAATAAGTGTAGGGTCAATTTTTGATGTAAAAGCGAAATAATACTCCAGGCCAGTTCATATTCAAGGTAATATTTCTGAAATCCAAACGGAGCGATTTCCTTGAGATTTTCACCTAATGTATTTGGATGGTATAAAATTCATGTCAGACCAAAACATTATTTCATCAAGCCCTGTAGACATACGTTTTAATAACATTTCAAAATTGTTTTGTTTTTGTTGTATTTTAACACCTTAAAAATTCACTCGAAATTTTCTCGAAAACGCTTCCATAAAAATTTGTAAAATTTTGTAGACCTAAGGACAAGTACGTCAGGTCGAAGATCCAGAGAGCGTTTTCCAAAATTATCTCTCGATGACAAGTAATTCGGTATTATGTAAAACCGGAAGTGACGTCATAACGTTGCTTTGGCAACTCCGATTTCCATAAAACTAATCTCATCTGAAACTTTAATCTTTCTCCAGTACAGCTGTGGCAATCAATTTTCCGTTGGATCGTTTGTGGTGGTACACAAGTTTCTCAAAGCTAAACGGTATCGTCGCTCAAAAACCCAGTCGAGCCACCTTAATAAAGTGTGGTTTTGTTTAGCACGTACGCGTAATTGACTTCTTTGTTTTTCCGAGGTGTTAATTTTCATGCAAATTTAGTTCAGTGTAAGGGCCTGGTCGCACAAAAGTCAAAAACAAAAATCCGCCCGTGCAAAAATCGAGGAAAACAAAAGAATCCGCTCCGGTGGGACACGCTTTTTGTGGAATGTTTTTGTTTTTATGCTATTTTGCACGGGCTAATTTTTATTTTCGACTGTAGTGCGACTAGGCCCTAAGTTCGCCTAATTAAACTTACTTAACGGTGCGTAAAAGTTTGAACTTTGAACATTCAGTTTGTTTTCCTCCGCCGGTAAAGTCATGTAATCAAACCTTATAGTGGGTGATAGGTGGGAAACTCAAAATCGACATAGAGTCTAGCGATGAATGTTGTGGCAAATAAGAATAAGAAACGGTTTAAAAATACAGGAAGGAAAAAACAATGGAGCGAAGCGGACTCGAACCGCTATCTCTCGCTATTTGCCAGGAGAGTACTCTACCCCTTTCGTTAAACCATTACAAAAAATATGTTCTTAAAAAATTATCTCTTTTTCCCTCACTTCCGGTTCCTTACATTCCTTTCAGTGTTAGTATAAAGCGGGCAAGTTTGGGCATGCCTATTGTGTTGGTATAAGTCAATTGTTAACCTATCCACTTTTCAGTAATTAAATGTATAGGCACATAGCCCACAGCTCATTTATAAGTGGGGCCAATTATCTCTTTCCCTCACTTCCGGTTCATTCCATTCCTTTCAGTGTTAGTATAAAGTGAAATAAGGTAGTTAATTACTTACCTATCTACTTTTCACTAATTAAATGGATAGTTGTTTTCTGAAAAGAATATTAACAAGGGGAATGCAGAATAACAAAAGGCGGTATAGGTAGCTGACGTCATGGTTAATACACAATTAATGATTTACCAATACCTATCACTTATACCATCCCTTACCTATCCAGTAAACAGGCGTAAAATGATCCTATACAACTACTGGTCATAAACAGTTTATCGATCCATAATAAATTTGTAAGACAAACACGAAACGTTCCAGAAAAACGTTTATTTTTGTAATACTAAATAATCAAATAATTTTAATAACTTTATTAATGTGTCAAGAAGATTTAGCATTGCTAGTAATTGTGGACACTTGCGTAGTTGCTTAGTCTTAGAAATCTATTTACAATTCAAATTTAAGAAGTAATAAAACTGAAATATGAAATAATTACATTATAAATGGCGAATTACATTACTGTTACATTACTAAATGGCGACTGTGGGTCAAGTTTTGTTGTCTGACTGCAATATAGTTTTGTAGAGCTGGCAATTTGTGGAAGAGCACTTTAGCTCACATGAAACAATACGAAAGCGCTTTAAATTTCCTTTTCGGAAAGGATCGATGCCATTTTAGCGACACATCATTTTTCACCAGTCAAAGAAATTTTTTTCTATAAGAAAAGGAAAAATACAATTAACTACCTATAATCGAATTCGGAACCTCTTGCATGCTAATTGTAGTTATACAATGAACAGAATACTACGCGCTCTGTGATTGGTCGTTGCCTATGATCTATCAGAGTACAGACGCACGGCTGACGTCATAGAAAAATTGTTTGCTTTGTTTAGTTGAACATGGCGCACAGTTTTAAAAATGTTTGCGAGATTATTCTGGATTGAGCAAGTGAAAGCCTCGAAAAATGTTTAGCAGGAGCTGTTTACGAGAAAGAGAAAGAAGAAACCAAGGCGAAAAGTATTCTTGGCGACTTGAAAAATACCTAAACTGGAACAAATCTTCGAACGGTCGAGCGTTACGAGGCAAGTTCGTAATTTTACTCTTTTTACTTTTCTGTTCATTGTATAAAACAAATAGATTCCATTTGGCCGTGTGTCTGTTCAGTTATAGATCACAGAAGACGTCAAAATGTGGTAAAAACATCAGTGACACACTCGCCCGCGGCTCGTGTGCCACTTTTTTTGTTCTTACCACATTTTGACGTCATCTGTGATCTATAACTGAACAGACACACGGCCAAATGGAATCTATTTGTTAATTAGACGTTACTATAGAGCGGTTTGCAATGGAGTGTCGTAAAACCATTACTCTGGCCAATCGCAACAGACGCAGACAATTAAAGAATCAATCAGAACTCGAACCAAATACTTTAATTATAGCCGGCGCGAAACGCGGGAAAACACGTGCAAGCAAGTCACGATTGATTTTGGTTTTACTTCTGATTGGTTGAGAAAGTGGCGTGGGATTTTTTAGCCAATCACAAGATGTAGCAATGTTAAACCAAAGCAATCACTATACTTTTGACACTCATTTGAAAACTGCTCCAATTGTAAATAGGTACATCACTGTTATACTGTTTTTAGATTTGGTGGCTCCAATTATAGTCCTGGCCCCGGTTCCTGGAAAGCCGATAAAACTATTTCTCGATCCATATAGCTAGCTATATCCAAATAGCTAGTTTTAAGTTGTAGCTTTGTATTGTTAGTTTTATGTAACGTTTCTGTTATATTTATGTATTCTGTAGATTGTAAAGAGTTATTAACGCTAATAAAGTAAAAAAACACCTAATAACGTAAGGTTTTTCTTTTTGTTTCTATTTTTCTTTATTTCTATTCTTTTTCTTACCATGTAGGCACTACTAATTTTTTAGATCACTTCATGTTAGTATAGTATTACAAAATAATTTTTGTTTATGGTTCAAACTTTAGTTACTTTGTAAAATGTAATGTAGTACAAATAATAATAATTAAATACTGATATAAAATAAAAAAAAAAAATTAAAAAAAATCCCTCGATTAACGGTTAATCCACGGTTAAATTTCTTATTCCTAGGATAACTAATCCAGGGATAAAAAGCGTTCCTGAAAACGGATTTAAAGTGCACCTAAACCCAAAATTGTTTTTTTCGCTTTATCAACTCTATGTACGTTGAAAAGTTGAATAGTTAAATATTTCTTGTTTTTAACGTTGCGTTAGTGAATTATAGAGGTTTGAATTTACAAAATGTGATAAGATGACGTCAAATCAAGAATCGTTTATTATACAACTACTTGTTTCCACCTCCAAGTAATATTTTTTTACAAATCAATTGACTATTAACAGTTTTTATTTAGTATTTCTTAAATTGATTATACTTAAGCTGTGAACTGCGTATTGTAAATTGAAGTAGAAATAATAGTAAAGTCTTGATTTGACGTAATCTAATTAGCATTTTGTAAATTCAGATCTCATTAACGCGACGTTAAAAATAAGAAATATTTCACTATTCGACTTTTCAACGTACATTAAGTTGATTAAAAGAAAAAAATGTGGGTTAGGTGCACTTTAAAGGAGCTATTTCATTGTAATTTTCAAAACTGCATCAAATTAAAACTAAGTTCCTTTGTTGTACACGAAAAGCTTATAGAACACTAAGAGGAAGATATCAAGTGAACTTTCGAAAATAAAATAAACCATAATCAGAGTTTTAGCGAGTTTTCCAAGACAGAAGCGATAAACTTGAAAAAATTAGCCCAATATTTTCAAGTTATAATCCATTTCCATCCTGGCGATATGCAGCCCAAGACACTTATTTTTACTCTTAGAGCACTGGTAGAATAACTTTAAACAAAACTGGACCATTATTTTTGGGTTTCCTCTTTTGGGCTTTTTAAAGTAAATCTAAAAATGGTGACATAACCCCTTTAACCCTCGATTCAACTCAAAATAAACCGGTTTGACAGGATATTCACATGCAGGCGCGCGAAAATTACAATGCGCGGGAAAAAGGCGTCTTACACGAAGCTTACAATTCTCAAACCTTGATATTTGTCGTTTTTAATAGTCGAGAAAAAAAGTAATCTCTTGCGATTTGGGCAAAGGAAACGAAATGAAAAGCATTGAAATTCAAAGCGATGTTGACTCAGTGAAGGAAATGTAAGTAAAAACTGATAAAGCTGTATTAAAACTGGCGTAGATAGGGATCGTTAGGAATCGTTTATTAAAATCAATACTTGCAACCCGTAGATTGAATAACTATCTATGAAAAGAAAAATGCGAACGTTTTTTATTATAGCGGAGCACTAGCCCGGCTGCGCAGCCCCATACTCATAGAAACCTTTGCCCGTCATTTTTCATGGTCATGGCTAGCAACATGTGTGTCGCGCAAGGCTAGCTCGCGGGCGCGTATGACGTCGCAAAACATGCGCGTATGACGCCACACGCGCGGCTACACAGCCGTCAGCTCGGTAAACACTTTTTAAAGTTAAAAAATTTGGATCTTTCGCAGTGTTAGGCGAAGCAGTAAAGTCGTTATTTCCCTGCATTTTTTCGCGGTTTGCTACTCAAGACAGGGATACTAATTAAGGAATACTCAGAAGCCGCTTTAGTGGAAAAAGAAGAGCTTTCAGGGATAAAATTTTGCTTCGAGGAACTTTATCAATGCAGGAGCAATGCGGGGAGATGCCTTGTTTTATTACGGATTTCAGAACCGAAGAAGCGGAGTTTTAACGGATTTCCAAGCAGTCCAGTGCTTTAAAGGTAAAATAAATCACAGTTTTCGATGGTAATTTATGTTGATATCAATTTTTGATTGACTTTTCCTTTGTGTTCTCTTAAATTTTGGAGACATGTTTATGAAACGTTCAAATTAAGTCGTGTTGTTATCTTGAATTTCAACGAGGACAGCTCTGCCTTGATGCGCTATAAATAGTACGTGTTCTGCTTTTAAAGATAAATTAATGGAGATTTGAATAAAATTTTTCGAAAGAAGATTGTGTTGTCCGTTTTTTTGTCTTTGTTCATTCATTACATAGATTAAAAAGCGATTTTATGTAAACAAAACAAGACTTAGATGTCTTAGATTTTCTGTCTTCACTCGCGTCGCCTTATGCAAATATGTTGGTGTATTTTTTGCAATTTTGATTTCCAAATCAGTTTCTCGGGCAATTTTTGACAAACAAAAACTGTATTTTATTCGGAAAGTAGTCGTACTAGTTTATATTCTAGACAGAGATAAGTTGTTTTTGTGAACTTTTGTACGGTCTAAATGTATTGTGCAGACGGTCGGGTAATACTGTTTTTGAGAATTGCTAAAATTGAAAATAGCCCGTTCGTCAATCTTAATTCTTGTGCTTCCAACCTTTCACCTTAGTTAAGTTTCGCCTTAGTTAAGCTTGTTCAGAGTGCTACGTTGTTAGGCTTGGCCTATCTATATATATTATTTCTGCGCATTATCGTGTTGATGTCGGATGTCTATAATACCAATCCATTAGTAGCTTGAAAATACTAATGACAATAAACTGGTTTACAGTCGAAACTCCCTTATACGGACACCAAAGGGACAAACCCAATTATGGGCATCATAGAGGTGTGCATATAGAGCAGTTTTCAATTGGGTGTCGTAAAACCAAAACCAAAGAAATTACTCTGACCAATCAAAGCAGTTGTAAACAATCCAATGAACCAATCAGAGCTCGAAGCAATTACATGTCGGCGGCGCCAAGCGCGGGAAAACAAGTGCGAGCAAGTCACGATTGGTTTTGGTTTTACTTCTGATTGGTCGAGAATGTAGCGCGAGATTTTTTAGCCAATCACAAAGCGTAGCAATGCAAAACCAAAGCAATTGTGTAATTACTTTCGACATTCAATTGAAAACTGCTCTAAAAGAGGAAGGGATTGTATTGTATCGGGGACCAAGAGAGGTGCCATGTTATGAATTGTCCGTAATGACCGGTTCGACTACTGTGCATATTTTGTTGTTTCTGACGAGAGGCATTATCGTGTTTTTCAAATGTCACAAAACCAGTTAAAGGGGCAGTGTTTCGGGAATTTTGACCTGTTTTGGTCAAATTGTACGCTACGTTTACTTATACAAAAACATTTTTCTGTTTTTGAAATGACACGATGACCTTGAACAACAACAACATGGTAATGATAATCGATAATAATTAAGCAAAAAGGAATTGACGACTTTGGCCAACTTCTCGGTGACAGCATCGCACCGACATCAGAAACCACGCTCTGGAAGCCTTGCGTTTCTTTGCATGATACAATTTAACCCGGCAGAATTTCAACCTGCTTCAAATGAGTGGAGGTGTATCGTGCACTCCCAACTTCTCTTCGGGGACATGTACCTGTCCCCAGCATCACATCACGTAACGCGAACTGTGAATCAGTTATCAATCATGTCTCCTATACCTCTTAGCTTATATACTTTTCAATACTAAGCTTACATACTTCTTAGTGTTTTTCAGTAAAAATGTAAGTTAGGTACCCGTTTTCTCTCCAGCTCTCTTTCTCTACCCCCGCCCCCCCCCCCCCCCCCCCCCCCCCCACCCATAAGTCGTGATCAAGGATGTGGGTCACTCTGTAAAGGCGAAGGAGGGGAGAGGAAAGAAACCGCAAATTTCTCCTTTGACACCAGATGCAATTCAAATATTGCCTTGGTGATTCTATTTTCATAAAGCCTTGGTGATTCTATTTTCATAAAGAAGACGGCATTGAAATTAAAAGCTTCCTTTGAAACTAAAAAGGAAGTATGGCCATTTTGCACGAATCCACGCGAACTATGCGTTGCTGGGGGATAAAAATGCGGATCTCCAGGGAAGACCATGTAAATATGATACGATTTCGTGTATAAATAAAGATTGAAAGATAAATAAAGATGAGTCACAGCCATTACAGGTGTTGTTCTTTCTTCCCACTCTTCCCAGCCTCTTTCAATTCACCCAGCCCCCGACGTTTTTCAAACCAAAATTACGGTCAGACACAAAACAAATTTTAAAATCCAGCCGCAGTACTGCAGGCTGGTCCGATAGCGCCAGCACTGATATTTAATTTCTTTTTTACTGAAGTTATGCCACCCTTCCGGTAATCCGGTTATCGAACAACAACACTGTCAGAATTTGAATGGTTCAAAGATTTATACTGGACGCTCTATTAACATTTCTATTTTTAAGCCGTGATCTTTTGAGCGTGACGGTGGGAATATACTATTGCATGTTACAGAGTTTTCGTAAGAAAGTTGTAAGTGCTGTCAGATTCGAAGTAGTTGGTTTAAGATTCGAATCAGTATAACAGAGGTAGGTGGTTTATGAAGTAATCGTAACTTAAGAAAGCCCAGCGAATGTTCAGATTCTTGGATAACTTGGTGAGTGTAGTAAGACATAGTCTAGGGCACAACTTGTCGTCTTGGTTGACTATTCACATTTATCATGCGGTTTTATAGATATAGACAATCCATAGCTCCCGTGTATCAATACCATTTTGTGTGGTAGCCAGTATTAAGCGACATCGAAGGAACAGATCATTGACGGCTTTGACTGAGGTGTTCGCTAAGTTTCCGCAGCCCTTAAGCCAAATGAACTGTCGATGATCAAACCCGGTTATCAATGGGACTATTTTTTTAACGCGCATGATCTGTCCGCAGGCTTTACCTTAAAAATATCAATATTTGTTTTTCCTAATCCGGCAAAGCATATAGTTGCTCGATTGACTTGTTTTATCAGTAAGATAATTGGCTTCATGAGCTGTTTACATCGTTTAACTGGTGTTTTGCGGTCAAGTCACGTGAAAAGTTGAATTCCCGTCTTTGTATAACATGTACACGGGGTATAACAAAGCGGCAACATAAAGTCTGCTAACACTATGTGGTCCTGTATGACCCATACATCCGAGGAGAATCGTATACCATGACTTGTATTCATAGAGAAAGCTTGAGCACACTAAAATTATGGATTGTTTGGCTATTAAAGTTACGCATGATGTGCGCAAGGATCATGACTTGTATGAGTTGTATCTTCTGTAGTTATTAAAGGGGGAGGGCGCGAGTTGAATTATTTGTTGACTTCGAAGGTTCCTACAGCCAGTTCGGTCTCAAGGATACCGTATTCGTAACACCGTACCTAAGTTGTTATTTATATGCCATACCGCTCAGCTCAGTACATCACAAGAGGTACGTTATTGACAATCTTGTATTTGCCAATTGAAGCATAACCAAAAACCTTAAACAAACACCGACTTCATATTTCGTCCCAACCTCCACTCGATGATTATAAACTGAGAAATAGGAGAATAATCATAGGAGCGCGAATTTTTTGGGGGGATTAGAGACGATGCGAAACGCTTCTTTTTATGACCTAAAACGTGGCTCCGGCTCCAATTTTTGCGCGGCCAAAACCAGTGTCATCAGATTACACTGTGATGCAAAGACGTTTGTAGTCTGCAAACTGCGATCGAAATCATGGCGAACAAGACTCAAAACTTAAAACCACCTTGTTCTGTATAATAAACCGAGTACCACAAGAAAGTAATGCTCAGTACCTTTCATTTAAATGGTCACACTTCAAGATTTCTTCCACAGGCTCAAAAGTTAGAATCACCGTGTACAGCATAATAAACAGTACCACAGGAAAGTACTGCTCAGTAGCTTTCAATTGAATGGTCACACTGTAAGATTTCTTCCACAGGCTCAAAAGTTAGAATCACCGTGTACAGCATAATAAACAGCACCATAGGAAAGTACTGCTCAGTAGCTTTCATTTGAATGGTCACACTTTAGGATTTCATCCACAGACTGAAAAGTTAGAATCACCGTGTAGAGCATAATAAACAGCACCACAGGAAAGTACTGCTCAGTAGCTTTCATTTGAATGGTCACACTTTAGGATTTCATCCACAGACTAAAAAAATAGAATCGCCTTGTACAGCATAATAAACAGCACCACAGGAAAGTACTGCTCAGTAGCTTTCATTTAAATGGTCACACTTCAAGATTTCTTCCACAGGCTCAAAAGTTAGAATCACCGTGTACAGCATAATAAACATTACCACAGGAAAGTACTGCTCAGTAGCTTTCATTTGAATGGTTACACTTTAGGATTTCATCCACAGACCCAAAAGTTAGAATCACCTTACACAGCATAATAAACAGCACCACTGGAAAGTACTGCTCTGTAGCTTTGATTTAAATGGTCACACTTTCATCCATAGACTCAAAAGACAGAACCACCTTACACAGTAAGCTTTCATTTGCATAGAAACACTGATCCCGTGACAGACTCAAAAGGTCGAACCACCTTACACATTGGCTCCCATTTCAGCCAAGACTCGCAGCCTTCTTACGGGGAGTCTTAAAAAGCAGCGTTTTTTAGAGTCTCAAAACGCAGCCTTTTTGGGGAGTCTTAAAGGAGTCTTAAAAAGTAGCCTTTTTACAAGGTCTTTTAAAAGGCGTGTTTTTTTTTAAAAAGCAGCCTTTTTAGGGAGTCTTGAAAACGCAGCGTTTTAATAAAAATAGCGTTTTTAAGAATTCTAAAAAAGCGACGATTTGATGGAGTCTTAAAAAGCGCGCATTAATTTAATCGCATTAAAACCTATACTTAAGAAGAGACTTATGCAATTGTGGTTAATTACATAAGCCCTTTCTCTGACAAAAGTTACACGATAGTGGGTAGTCCAGCACTTGTCCAAACGATGTCTTTGATTCGCTAAGAAAACAATAGATTTGTCCCGCTGGGATAGGGATTAGGGATAGGGGCATTGTTCAAGTGATATATTAATTGTATCGTTCCCCAATCACAGACATCGTTTGGGCAGCTACGGGGTCGCCCACGATAGTGCCATTCATTAGTCCGGGTTTACATAGAGTGGTTTATGGTTATTTGTGAGAGCTGTACGTATACGGCGCCCTGTGATCAGTAACTCATAATGATCCGACAAAAGTTTGTGATCACGAAATAACTTATCAAAGAAACACTGTAGTTTTTAATGACATGCATTTTCACCTCTATTTCATTGTTTTATTTGATCGGTGTCTTTCTAATGTTATCAGCACTTTAACTGAATCAAACTTTTTGGCTCTTTCAGTTTAGCCTGACATGGAAAGATGTACAGGAAGAACATTCTGGATAGTTATCTTCCTTCTGGCGTTTCTCTTGTCTCTTGTCACTGGTAAGTGGGTAGTCTGTGCAGCAACTGCTTCACGGGCTTGTAAAAAAGTTATAATCGCACATGAACCACAGGTGACCCATTCGGCCGAAGCGAGTATTGCGAGCATACAATAAAGATAGATAACTTAACAAGTAAAATATAGTACCGGATCAAACTACTCTAAACTATAAAACTACATATTTCGATTAAAAGACGGCGATAGTAATAAAATTCCCTTTTAGTACATCCCAGTCTCATTGACGGCAGTCTCTGATAGTTGCTCTGCCTTTTCATTCTACATATTACTTCCCTCAGTAGGCTTGAAATAATTTATTAAAATTGTGATCAGCACTTGTTTAAACATTTCTTAACTAACTTTAAGACATTTTTCTGGCGCCTTATACGTTCTATTGTTCCGTATCCTAGATATTCTAGCGCTTCATCGCTGCTGTCCATCGGCATAACGATGTGTCTGTATTGACACTCCCGTTATAGTTCAGTTGAAACATCACAGTAATCAAGAAAAGGACTGAATAATAACAGTCCTATATATTCTAGCGCTGCATTACTGCTTTCCATACTTATTTAACGATGTGTGCTGCGCTCCTCTGTAACCGAGAAGTTCTCTAACCCATCTGTATGGACACTCCCACTGCAGTTCCATACGAGCATCACAGTAATCAAGAATATAATGAACGAGCTGTAGATGGTACTAGCTGTGTGCATACTGATGTTCTTCCTAATTCGGCCGAGCATACCTATTCTCTTGCCAGCTTACCCCTGTATTTTGTGTTTAGGAAGGATTTGCTATCACTGTGACTCTCGTGACGGAGATTGTCCAGAGGATTCAGTTAACGGCACGACGAAGACAACCTGCGCCGAAGGAAACGACTTTTGCGAGGTGGTCAAGGATGGAAGGCACGCTGGTGGGTCCCGGTTCATTCGAGACTGCGTTAGTGAATGTGACAAGGAATACGTGAACTGGAGCAAGGATGACGAAGAATATTGCCACATGTGTTGTGACGAAGATGCCTGTAATGTCGGTCGCTGTGGGGCGTCTGCTTTTCCACTAACACGATTGCTTCCTGTCTTCAGTGTTATCATCACTTTTGGAATGATTGCTTTTGCGTAGATACAAAGATCATACGTTACGCCGGCTTTAAAATTAACCACAGTCAAACCTCTATGAAGCGATCACCCTCAGGCAGTGCATTCATTTCTCTCTAGTTTACTAATTGGTTCCCTTTTAGTGAAAACTATTCTGAGTTTTAATGCAACCAAAATTCTATGTGGGAAACATGTAAAATTAGAAGCCTTTCTTGGCCATTGTTTTGGAGTTTCACGATTGGATGAAATCTGGTAGTACAAAAGAAACATCACTCTAAAGTAAAGTTCCACTACATTTTATTTAAAAAAACATATTGTCCACAGGTTGATGTATTCTCAGTAAGAAAAACCTAAACAATCTTATGTGGGGAAAGCGAAATGCCGCGGACCGGAACAATAGAGCATTGCCTAGTTCTTACACGCATCGTTACTTAAGTCAGTAATTGCATGTTCAAGGAAGTTTATCCCTGGTTATCGGATTTTATAAATATAATGTTGTTCGTAGGGCAAGTCTATTTTGTTAAAAACCATATCATCAACAGTTTTGCTATCGCATTGAACATAAAACGAAAACATCAGTTATGGTCGACTCGTCTGTCATTTAGAGCCGCGTGGCGTAATTTCGTGAAGCAAGTCATTCGCTTTGTTTAGTGCCAATGAGAGTTTTTCGTGACCATGAACTAGGTGACCGTTTCATAGAGTTTACTGTAAATGCTTTGTTACTGAGTGACCGCTTAATAGAGGGTGATCGCTTAACAAAGGGCCGCTTAAATAATAGAGGTTTGATTGTGTACTCTCTAAAATGTCTAAAGTCGGACATCATGAGCCACCGTAGCGAATCAACTTTTACAAATTTGCTGGCCATACTAACTTCATCAAAACGAAGACTCCTGCTCGCAAGTAACCTGAGTACGAGACCTTCCTTAGAGGAGACCTGATACGAATATACTCAGGTTAAACAAATTAACTGTTGCTAGAGAAACTGGGAGGTGAAATAGCGAGCAGTTAATCACTGTATAACAGTGTTTTGCTGGAAAACGGGTTTCGAATAGCCAGTTGTTCAAGAGAGTGGAAGTCACGGTCAAATTTTCAGACTTATAAGTGACTAGATTTAGCAATTTTATTTCATAAATCGGTACATTTTGATGTTATCCATCGTATCTCACTTGCAAAGTTGGTATCTTTCTGCTAGCAAGTTCAATGATTAAAATTACAGTGAAAGTCTTGCAGAGGCAGCCAATATCAAGCCATGTACTGAATTACAAGTTTTTGTTCAGCACATTTCAAATCTGTTGTACAATTTTTAATGTGAGTAATATATAAAAAAAAACCACGATTATTGTCATTTGAAGTATTAAACAGGTAATTACTTTTACAGACTCCCGGGGGGGGGGAGGGGGGGGGGGGGTACTCCCATATATGAGCTATATAGGTATGTGCCGCTGTGAAGGGTATGGTTTTCAGGCAGTTTAGTCTAGGATAGGGTTTAGTATTCAGAGAGTTTTGGTCTAGAATAGGGTATCATTTTCCGCGAAACTGATCAGTTGTGTGAATTTAGTCTAGACGAGGTTTACTGGCAAATGGCATTTAAAAAAACGGTACGGTTGGCAGTACGGCATTTTTACTGACCCCTGGCATCTTAGACTGTGGTAGTGAACGAGTTTCTGGAAATAAGCGGGTCTGGAATAGGTCTAGGATAGGGTAGGGTTTTTGGTGTTTAGTCTAGAATAGGGTTATAAAATGCAGCTAAAATGGTCTAGGTTAAGGGTCTCAGAGTCCCAGCGGCACAGCCCCACCCAAAAAGTACCCCCCCCCCCCGGGTACAGACTATACCTGTCACTATTTCGAGTAGTCTCAGTAGCGTTTCACTACCTAGTTCTTCATATGAAAAGCTATAAAACGTTTGTCCTGCATATGAAAATATCACAATTTGTGGATTAAAGTTGATAGCTCTCAGACAACTACAAAAACATGCGATTGGCAGTCCGAATAAACGTTTTCATCGCCTCCTCATAGTCTCTTCCAATTCTTCGTTGATCTAATTAATAGTATTAACCGCGGAAAAGAGAGTATATTTCTCTTGGAAACCGCTTATTAAGTGGGGTTTATAATGTTTTCCAACTGAGAGAGAGTCACCTTTTTTCGGATGTAAAAGGATAGAACATAAAAACAAACCCGTTTCAAAATAAAGCGAATGAAGACGTTTGCTCATGGGGCCACTGGCTTAATATAAAACCATTTTAAATTAACAATTCCATTATTATAAAGCAAGAATCACTCAATCAAGAATAAAAAATATTCCTTTGTCAGGGTTCTTCTAATTAAAATTTAAAAAACAAAAAGAAATAACACTTCGATTATCATGTTGTTACAACAATGATCACCTGGTTTCAAAAACCACTTGTTGTCTATCGTTAGGCTATATTTTACACCAAAGGGTGAGCGGTTAAAAAAGCTACCAGCGTTTTTGTCCTTAAAGGGGCAGTATCATGAGGGCGAAACTTGAAAACTGGGCCGACGTTTTCAAGTTTGATTCGGCAAATTCAAAAAGGCCGTCGAGAAGTGGAGGTATTTGTTGAATCAAAAAATCCGTTTTGATAGCTGGAAGAAAAAAAAAATTACTTTTAACAGTGATATGTCCAAAATTCCGGTGCAAGAATAGTGAACAGTGCCGCGCGTGGAACCTCGTGATACTGCCCCTTTAAAGGTAACACTGTAAGTGTTACCAAACGGGCAAGCATTTTTAGAGTGGCTTTTAGTTGAGTGTCGTTAAACCAAAACCAAAGTAATTACTCTGACCAATCACAACAGACACAGACAATCCAATGAACCCACCTGGAAAACGCGTGCGAGCAAGTCACGATTGGTTTTGGTTTTACTTCTGATTGGTCGAGAATGTGGCGCGAGATTTTCTAGCCAATGACAAAGCGTAGCAATGCAAAACCAAAGCAATTGCGAAATTACTTTCGATATTCAAGTGCAAAACCGAAAAGAAGAGAAAAGAGTATACTAACCATGTTATGATTGGCTAGTTACGCCCAGTTATGGTGGATTAACAAAATCGGAATTGGTACTAAATCTTAAGTCATAACGAGGGCCTTATCAGGAGATTTCTGTGGCGGATCTAGGAGGGGGACACCCTCCCCCTCCCCCACCTCATTATTTTCTAAAGAAAATAAAGCCAAAAGATCCCAATGTTTTTCTTTTCATCTCGACCCATTTTCACACCTGGCCTCCATTCAATAAGCAAGACTGGATCGGCCAGTACTTTATCAAGATCCAGAGATACATCTGGTCGTTACTGAAGTTGCGTTTCTTCTTCCTTTTTGGGCAGGGCGCCTGCAGCATCCTCTTGGCTGGCTTTCGTGGCATCAGATTCACCGATTGCGCTTTCTTTGTTCATGCTCTCGGAAGACGAAATCCTTGTCATGCCTATCTCAGGAATCCGCGGATTGGTAGCTGCACTGCTTTCTGGACGTTCTTCATAGGGAGAAAATTCCACTGGTCCGATGTCATCGTAATTCCCTTCGCCAGTACCGCCTTCAAACGCACCGGCACTGTCGTATCCGGGATTTTCAAAGGCAGCAACCTGTCTTGTATTTGTTGCCTCCTCATCCTTTTCCTTTTCATAACTTAAGTTGCCTCGTTTTACCCTGTAAACAGACATGATAACGTGGTCAGAAAGGAGAAAGAAACACGACAACAAAGCTAGCAAATATTCCCAATCAAAATTCAATGCAGGTCAGCGTGTTATGTTTTGTTAAACATGGAAAGGGAGCACAATGATTGAATGTTAGCAAACCTGCTATCGATTCACATTCAGAGAAATTATTTTGTCGCGATAAAGAAGAAAGTCCCATTGATGGGCGAAAAAGAGTCCGGTTGGAGTGTTTTTAGTCAATGCTCGGACTTTGTAGTCTTTGTCCCAAAAACAAACAAACAAACAAACAAACAAACAAACAAAAAACGACAAGCAAAACGGTCAACATCGGTTAAGATTCACTGGGCTTAATTAGCTACCGCGCGGCATGAAATTGCGTTTCGCGTAACAATAAAATTTTCGCGAATTAGGATTTCAGACTTTACCGCTAGGAACAAATTTTCGCGGATCTCGGTTTTTCACGTGCATGTTAGAAAACCCGCGAACTGGCGAACTGGCGCGCAATTAGATCCCGCGAAAATTTCATGCCACACGGTATGTCAATGACAAAAACGTATTATGCTCTTAACTATAACCTCAAGCACATTTTACGCTTCTCTCATGTTATCTTACTGCGCCTTTCAATAACATGCGGAATTTGAAATTCAAATTTCCACCAACAATTGCGTTTTACACTGCCGTCAATCATCTTAGCTTACCTCTCAGGAAACAGATCTTCACTTCAATGAGGTCAAAGGGTCACGTCCGTGCATTATGATTGGTAGATTTCGATCCATTTTGTTTGTTTCTTTTTTACATGGTCCGTTGGCTTTCGTATTAATTATGATTGACGGCAGGAAATAACGCAACTGTTGGCGGAGATTTGAATTTCAACTTCCGCATGTTATTGAAAGGTGTTTCGATACAGTTTTCTGGAGGTGATACCCACATTTTTCAATGGGCTTTTAAGCGGTCTTTTCTATGGCTGGAGGTTAACTAGAAAACTCATCCGTTAATTTAGCTGCCAGGCTCAAAATTATATTAACTATTTAAATTATCAGTACTTAGTTAATAAGATGTGTGTAGATATTTTTAAAATATAGTTGCAAAAAATAATGAGTAAATAAAGTATTATTATTATTATTATTATTATTATTATTATTATTAACCTATATCTTCTCGTTTTAAGTGAACCTATCGTAAAAAGACGTTGAGAGTAATGAATTTTTTCATTTTTATCAATGTTTTCATTTTTATCATTTTTCTAAAAATTATTCCAAGTTAGATCAACGTGAAATTTCACTATTAACTGGTTTTCAATTAAAGTTTGGCTAAATATATATTCTGGTAAAAGCGATCAATTTATCTCTCGATTAATTTATTACCGGTACACAAATAGTAAGGTTTGAAATGTTATTGCATTTATTTGAAATCAAACATACAGAATTTTTTAATTCTTGCAAAATATATATGCCATATACCATATTTTAAGATGTCTATGTGTGATTTTCAATGCGAAATCTTAAACGCGCAAAATTTCACTTTTACTGATTTCGAAGTTTCTTGTTTGTCGTCGTCATGGTAATATCGATTTTACCAGAAAATATATCTTGCCAAACTTCAATAGGCCATTTGCACGATAGCGTCATTTGACTACAACTACCAGAATTCATTTCGTTTTTCCTTTCTTATTTAAATTTTGTAATCCCAGTGCGGTTTAAATAACAATAGCCCTAATTTGCACTGCAAAACAAAAAACTGAAGGATTCTGGTAGTTGTAGTCATATGACGTCATCGTGCAAATGGCCTATTCAAAACCATTAAGTGGTGAAAATTTCACGTTAATTGATCTCACTTGGAGTTGGCCGCTTAAAAGCCCATTGAAAAATGTATCGAACCACCTCAATTTCCCACGTGCATCCTTGACTTGACAGACCTTTAGACTAAGCATGAACTGTTTGAAATAGGAACTTCAGCTTCGAAATCCAAAAATTCGCTCCAAATCGTCAACATATATTGCAAAACCTCGATTGTTTTCACACCAGAATACTTATCGTTTACCTCATTTCCTTGCGAAAATCTGCCAAAATCGTCCTTTAAACTCTCCCATGTTTCCCATAGAAAAGCACAGAAATCAGAGAAATCGGGCTCTCTGCGACGTCACAAGCAGTTTATCTGGAAAGTACTTCATGTATGGTCCAAGTATGGAGGAACGAAAATTTGTAATGAAGGATGCTCCAAATCGTGATTTCAGAGCGTAACATTTTTACATTAACAGAGATAAGTTAGACTTTTTTTCCAGTCAATGAGTATTTTGGACTCCAATGAGTTATTCTAATCAAAAAATAGCCAAAAGAAAGAGGCCAATTTCCATCAAACTGGCACTTTAAGATTAGCTTACTATTATTTCCAACGTATTTTAGACAAATTATTACATAGCTGTTTTTATAGTTCCTCTATTTTTAGATTGTAAATATACAAGTGCATTTGGGAACATTCTGGAGAATGCGCTATATTAAGTAATAAATTATTCTAATTATTATTATTATTATTATGGAAATGCGCGCACCAAGAAAATTACGAAAGGTGAAATACCTGAAATACCATACAGTGACAGCTGCAATAATCACTAATAATGCAACAGCTACGACTACTCCAGCAATTAACCCTCCACTTGTTCCTTCTTTTTTAGCTGCACTGGTAGGTGTGGCTTTAATTGGTGTCGGCTTAAGCTTAGGCTTTGCTTCTAGGACGTTTCCGCCAATTTTCTGTCCTATTTCGGCAGCTTTCTTCTCGGTCACCTCGGCGAGGGTTTCACTTGGTACGGCCACGGATTTCCCATGTGCTGACGTTTTTACCACAGCATACTCAACTTCAATTCCGCCATCGACTTTTCTTGGATCCGCCGGCATGTAAATATCGTGAATCGTAAAGGTGTCTTTCCTTATCTCTCGTTTTGTAATAGATTCAGCACTGAAAGAATGGAGAGAAAAACAATATATATATACAGCAGTTTGCAAAAATTTTGAACCCCCCAAAATATATCATTATATCCAGATATATAGCATTGTTAGAGAGCAGGGATATAATGATATATATATATATATATATATATATATATATATTTTTTTTTTGGGGGGGGGAGGGGTTCAAAATTTTTGCAAACTGCTGTATATATAGCTATTTCAATAAACGTTGTCGGATGAAAGTTTAAAGCCAAGACCGCAAGGTAGTATGGGTTAGGGTTAAAAGCCATTGAATAAAAATCCCATACTACTTTGCGGTCTTGGCTTTCTTCCGACAACGTTAATTGAAATAGCTGTATATTCAAATGCCTCGTGTGGTGCAGTTCTTATTTTTTAGTAGGAAATTTATGGGTTTGTTAAAATGCATTACAACAGAGTTGATTCTCTGATTATATATTTCTTGTTCAATTAGACTTTATTTTCTTTAGTTTTCTTTACATTTCTTCTGAGAAGGTTAATCGATTATCGCTGTAAAGAACTGATTTTAAGACAATATTAGAAATCAGACTGACGTATCTTACCTTTCAACTGAAATCGGACAATTTTCTGGGGTTTCAAAACAAAGTTCGTTAAGTACATCCACGATGGCTTGAATAAAGACCGTTTTGTTGAACTAAACAAAGATGGACAAAACTTGTTAGGAAGTTATGTAAATCAGTCGAAACGACCACGACCAGTATGGTCATATTACTGGTCTTAGCCCGTGCAAGGTAATACAAGAGGTCCTTGGATTCGGTATTCTGCGCTGTGAATTCGAGATTCAGTGAAATCCGTATTTGGCGTTGAAGATTTCGGTTCACTGCACTCCCGATTCAACGTCCGCGGATTCCTGATTTTCAAAAGTTTGTTGACTGGATGTCGGATTTCAAATCCCTGGATTCCGGATTCCAGGCACAAATATCTCTTGATTGCCGACTGTGAATTACCTTAGACGGGATGAACTCTGGTCACTCCCAGTAATATGCACTTATGCCCAAAACCCAACTGGTATACTCCTGGCGCTACTTAGGTCTCCTACACCCCTCGGGGGTGATTGAGGGGTGGAGGAGTCAGGGCGAAAAATGCCCTCGCTGACTTTTAACGTTTATAACTTCAGAGACTTTTTTCTGAAATTTATCTGGAAACATTTTGATATGACAGATGTTCATTCAAGACATGTGACGTTTCCATGGCAACCATATTTTGACAACCACGCTTACCCAACTTGAATTTTCTGCTTGAATGGACGTTTAATCTGAAAAATTTTTAAAACTTTCTAGAAGTAAATTTTATATTTTATATCATTTTTTAATTTTTCTTTTGATTTTGATTTTGGCGCTTTTGTAACATGATGGAAATCCAAGATGGTGGATACAAGATGGCGCCGTTAAGTCAGTTCATGTCACCTAACCCTAACCCTAACCCTAACCCTAACCCTAACCCTAACCCTAACCCTAACCCCTAACCCCTAACCCCTAACCCCTAACCCCTAACCCCTAACCCTAACCCCTAACCCCTAACCCTAACCCTAACCCTATCCGCCCCACCGGTCCCAGCAGCCCGGTTTGAATAGGGTTAAAATAGCAAGTGAAGCATTCATTCTGCGTATGTCCGGCTACTATTTTGTCTCTATTTTTTTCTTCAGCCATAACGTTTGGTAATTTCTTGGTGTTGCAGATGGTGTGATCACCAAATGACGTAAAACAAAAGATTCAAAAGACACTGAACAATACCTACACCACAACACAAAAGCTAACCAACAATGGCTTCCGCAATACCAAGAAACACCCGGACGTTTTGACCAACGCTCTGAAAACCGCTACGTTTATCATCAACTTTTAAAGTGAAAAAGCTCTAGTTTCAGCCTCAACCGTTTATACGTGGGGGATAAAGCAAAATTTTGCCTCGAGACTGCATGCGTTTAACAGAAAAAAACGTTTTCTTATTCATACGGATATAAATGTTAATAATGAGATAGTAATCTTACCTCTTCTAAAGTAACTCCTTGGATAGTTACTTCGACGACTGTTTCTTCATCTACAACATGAAAGATAAATTAACAATAAAATGTTGAATACCTCGCCGGGAAGCAAATGTCAATGGCGAAGGGGGGCCGAATACATGCGCTCGGCCGGCTGGCTCGGTTAGCCGGGATGACTTTTTTTCAGCCCGGTTTTGCGAGAGGCGAGCCAGCCCGGGCAAGAGCTAAATTTAGCATCAACGTTTTCGGCTGCGTTGGCTGGATTTCACCAGCATTTTGGTTCATTTTTTCGTGCTTATAGAACTACATAGTCTTTTGTACCTACTTCTGTCGTGTAGAAAGAAAAATAACAATTTGCGGGCGAGCAGGTTTGTTCTGAAGCAAAATGTTTCGCTGGCCCGATAAACGCGATAACATGGAAAACTGTCAGCCAGGTCAGCCGGGATGCCGGCATCGCGATAGCAGGAAATCGGCTAACCGTGCTGTCGGCCGGTTTTCATGCAATCGCGACGTTGATTTTTGATGTGTTTGACTGGCTTGCTGGGATCTCAGCTAAACTGAACCAGAAGAACACAAATACAAACGCCCAACTTTCCGGAGGATATCTTCCGTTTCCCTCCCGCGGAGCGACTGAGGTTCTGTGCACACTGTGCGCTTTTTATCGCTTTTAACGGATATTCAGTTTTAAAACGCTTTTCTGTCTGCACGCGTACGTTGTCTTTCGCTTTCACTGTCCACGCGTAAACGATTAAAAAATGATAGAAAACGTTACGTTATTTAAAATGTTTTAAAAGGTGGGAACTAGTGAGCAGCACATCTGCGAATTTCTTGAGTTGGAAAACGGTTTTATTTTCTCCTGCGCGAATCGTGTGACTAACGCACACTTGATCAGGGAGTTTTATAATACAACTTATACTAGTATGCCTGTATATATTCCTAAAAGCGGACGCAGATCCGTATATGTGTGTTTCTTTTTTACGCAATGTAAACTCCAGTCGGTTTTTAAATATATATACAGGCATACTAAGTTGTATTGTAAAACTCCCCGATGAAGTGTGCGTTAGTCACACAAAATGGTAGGAGAAAGTAAAACAGTTCAGTTTACAACTCAAGAAGTTCGCAGACTTTTAAAAAATTTATTAATGAAACGTGAAATTTCCATATTCCTTTACATTGTGTTGCCAAAAGGAACATGGAAATTTCCATGTTCCTTTACGTTATGATGCCTAAAGAAACATAGAAATTCCATGTTCCTTTACATTGTGTTAAAGCCTGGTTTCCATATAATCGCAACGATCGCAGCGATCGTTACGATCGACGTTCGCTGCGATTCTTGCGACCCTTGCGATCATATGGAAACCAACACGTTGCGATCGCTGCGATCGTTGCGATCCGTTGCGATTGCGATCGCGGAGATAGAGAAATTTCTATAAAAGTTTACATTGTGTTGCCTAAAGAAACATGTAAATTTCCATGTTCCTTTACATTGTGTTGACTAAAGAAACTTCTAAAGAAAGTTCAATGTTCCTTTATTTACATTGTGGTTACTCTGTTGCTAAAGCTAAAGAACAACGAAATTTCTATGTTATTTTTCTTATATGCAATGATCACCCAATTTCTTTCAAATGTGGCTATTTCTTTTTTCATACTTGGTAAATATATTATCATTGATGTAAACTGATTACAAATTTTGAGATGGCATTATATTGACGGCTAGCTGGAAGAACGGATGTAATCCGTTGAAAAGGGATATTTATTTTCAAAAACGCTTCTCCGTCTACACGTGTGCGTTGTCATTCGTTTACGCTGTCCACGTGTAAACGATTGAAAATAATCAAAAACGTCATTTTGTAATAACTTGTTCGTCGTTGTTAAGTTTATGTTTTCGATCTCGCATAAACGTTTCAATGGTGAAGTGTTGGTATGATAGTAGTTGAGTAGTGAATGGGTGAAAAAAAGTATAGGATGCAGTGTTATGTTGGAAACGCTCCAGCAAAAAATAATCAAAGACAGAAGACTACAATGAAAATGTCAGATAAAATGACGCATTAAATACTTGACGAAAATCACACTATTGCCGGTCTAAAAAAGTAACTCTTGTATTTCGATTTCAAGCTTAAGTTGTATATATAAAAATAAATAATATATAAATAGATTAATAAATATAACTTACCTAACTGGAATGTGCAGTTAACGCCAGCATAGTAATCTACACATTCACACGTGTACCCAAAACCATTATCCACGCAATTTCCTCCGTTCTTGCAAGGATTAGGCTCGCAGTAGTCTACAGGAACAGTGGTCGTTAGTTTGGTTGTCGGTGGTGGGGTGGTTGTTGGTGGTATAAGTGATGTTGAACAGATCCGTCCATCATCCACATCCGGACATGCGCATTGATACCCATTCGAGTTTAACAGACAGAGGTGAGTGCAGTTACCGTTGTTATTCATACAGGGATGATGAGCTAAAAAAAAAAAAAGAAAAAAACTTATCCATCAACAGAACAGTCGTATAACTGGTAGCGCATTCAACTCCCTTGCTATTAGAAATCTGCCTGTAAAACTTTATTACCCAATCTCTTAAGTTAAAACATGTGCCTTATACGTTTTGTATTCTCAACCAATTGAACAACCACTCAATGACTAAGACTCTGGGCTTAGCAATCCCCTAAAACAGAATTTCAAGCATTTATACATTCTGACACTTTCACCAAGTAACCAGGAATACAGCAGTCGAATCATGATGACACAGTATGGCGCTCGAAATTGTAGATATTTACTTGGACGATTGTAACAGCCTTCTTTGCAGTCATCCAAGACAAGAACAAGAAAAACTATTAAGTATTCAAAACATTGCTACACGGCTTATAGCTGGCGCCATACCAACCAATCCGTCACACTGCACTGGTGTTTCAAGAACTTCATTGGCTCCCAGTTAAATCACGTATTGATTTAAAAATTTTACTGTTAACTTATAAAGACTTAGTTCTTAATGGTCACTCTCCCAGCTACTTATATTCTCTACAAACCAACTCGTTCGCTGCGCTCTTCCAACCTTTTCACTTCTTCAAGTGCCTACAGTCTCTGCAGTTACTCATTATGGTCAACGTGCTCTCTCTTTTTATGCTCCTAAAATCTTGAACGATTCACTGAACTTTATCAAATCATCTGAAACTCTAACAATTTTTAAAAGTCGTCTAAAAACTTTTCTTTGAAAAAAATCATGGATACTGTAAGCGCGTTGAGATTTTTAAAAGCGAGATAAGAACTTTATTATTATTATTATTATTATTATTATTATTAAGTGTGCGCGAACAAGCTAATTCATGAGTAGTTTGTGAGTTGAATAATAATGAAAAGGAAACTAGTGACCGTGGTGAAGAGGAGTGTGATTTATGATACGCTTTAACGAGTGCATAAGGCCATCCCCCAAAAAATTATTCGTTTTCCACCGCCCTCCCTCTTGTGAGAGTGTTTCAGTCGGTCGAGAAAACAAAAAAATTTACTTCAAGGGGACAGGATGATGTGCATATCAGACTGGTGTTTATTTCAGTTAAACCTGCGTTTCCAAGTATTTAATGTTGAGAGATATATGAATGACGTCCACAAACCGTTTGTTAGTAAAGGGTAGAGTGATTTTACTTCATCTGTGAAACACTATCTAACAATTAGTGTGTGATAGTCAAAATTAAACAAAAGAAAACAAAGGAATTATAGTCTAAAAGTGCGTACTATTCCACTAACTATTTCACAGATGAAGTAAAATCACTCTAAACGATGTCCATGATATCCACATTGTTTGTTAAAGAAGAAAGAATTATGTGCTTGTGAATTAGTTAAAATTTGCATGTCAGACAGTGCATCTGGATATTTTTTATACTTTTCCAAAAAATTTGGTCAATCGGCGACGGGAAACGAAAAACATATTGGGATGGCTTAACAATCGCGCAAAAGCACGTTCCTCGATGTTACTTGTTTATTGCTGATTAAGCGAGACTGAGATTTTAGTATTCGCTAAAAAACTTACGGCATTAAAGTAAAGTCGTAACCGAAGAGAATAGGTACTTAAACCTCAGTACAATTCGGGGAGTAATCGGGCGAGTAATTTCAAATCAGTCGAGCGCGTAGCGTAATTTGAAATTACGAGTACGAATTGAATTGTACAATTCGAAGTCCAGGAACTAATTAGTCGCATCAATAACAAAATTCGACATTAAAAAATATATGCGAACTTTCATTCTACTTAAAACGTCCGGGATAATTTTCTGTCAGTTTGAAACCAGCAGAGAAACAGCAAAAAGAAGCCATTTAACTGCACCTGATTAACGCGTGCGCAACGTAGGCGTCCAATCACTAACAAAACCAATTACAAAGAGTTGCAATAACAATACTCACTGTCTCGTGTTGGGTTCCCCTTTTTAATTGCCATTCCTCTTGGGGCAAACATTCTTGAAGCTACAACTTCCAAATTGCGATCCCATGCAGTTTTGTTGATCCGATATACCCCCCAATATTGGTTCCAATATACAAACTGGTCATCGAGCGCAACTCCATGTGGTCTAAAAAAATACCAGAAGCTTGAAAACAACGTTTGGACAGAATGATTGCCAGCTGTGTCGAGATCAATATACAACATACTTGACAAATAGGAGCTAACAAAGTAAAGTCGGTTCATTTGAACATCCAGGGAAAGGCCAATAGCATCGTATTCACGCCAATTCTTTGTCAACAAGGCAATAGTTCTGCGGTTTCCTCCGTCCATTTCAGCACCTTCAATAATTCCATGTCCCGACCAGTACATGTACCTAAAACATGAACAGATATATTTTGCGAAATTAAAAGAATCTTCAATGTTTCGTTAAAGGAGCACTTAGCTATCGGGGTACTCTTAAGATTAAGTAATGATCCGCATAAGAAGGATAGCGCTGAACGGCAATGGAATGTCAAGCACGATGGAATGTCAAGTTTTTTCATTGTTACAACCAGTGATCTCATTGGCCTAGACTCAAAAACCGCTAAAAAGTTAAGGTTCAAGGTGCATTTTGTCTAATTTTTTTAAGGTTTCAAATAATTTGAGACCCAATCGCACAACTAACAATTTTTAAAAGATATTGTATTTGGGGAACTTCATCAAAGAAGCAAAATTATTAGCTATTGTCTTCTGCTATTCTGATTGGTTAAGCACGAACATTTCCTAAAATTTATTTGACGCAATGGATTTTCTTTATTTTTATAATGAAATATAATTATTAACCATCAGCTCCTCCTCTAATCTTGAAATCAAAGATATTCTATGTGGGAAAGAGCCAATGCCGCAGAACAATGATTTGCTATATCGTTCTTATGTGGAACATTACTTAATAAAGATAAGAAATCTATTTCATTGCTTTCAAGAACCCGCACTGTCCCGATGGCGAACCGACTTTATCGTTAATAAAATTACGCAAATGTTGAATTTTCTTTTTTTCCCTCTTAGTGATGAAAAAAATTAGAGCCTATAACCCATATATTCACGTCCGGTACTTTTAGGCGTCCCCTTTCAAATTTCCGTCACGTTTTGGGGGAGTCCCGCCCGGGCACAACACCTAGTTAGCCCCATTTGAAGAGCGGTAATTTATTAGCAAGTTGTACTTTATATCTTCTTTTTACTGTTTTCACAAACTGTATGGGGCATGTAATAACCTGGAAATTAACAATGATAAGCTTATTGATGCAAGTCAACTAAACAGGGAAATGCAACCCTCCCATGAACTGCCAAGGGCACGGTCGCTGGCATGCACCGATGTGAATACGGCTTACTGTAAGTACCCGAGCCAATATTGGCCACGGTGATCTGGTTTCGAAGTAAGTAAGTAAGTAAGTAAGTAAGTAAGTAAGTAAGTAAGTAAGTAAGTAAGTAAGTAAGTAAGTAAGTAAGTAAGTAAGTAAGTTGGTAAGTAAGTAAGTAAGTAAGTAAGTAAGTTGGTAAGTAAGTAAGTAAGTAAGTAAGTAAGTAAGTAAGTAAGTAAGTAAGTGAGTGAGTGAGTGAGTGAGTGAGTGAGTGAGTGAGTGAGTGAGTGAGTGAGTGAGTGAGTGAGTGAGTGAGTGAGTGAGTAAGTAAGTAAGTAAGAATTTTATTTAAGTGTCAATTTGTTTAGTTTAGTGTTTTGTACAGGGAAGCAAAACGAGCATGGGTACCAGTCTTTACACTCTGACTCGTAGTTTCCTACTCTAATTTCAAAATGAAGGATGGTTATTGAGATAAAATAACCATAAACTTCGCCCGATGTTAAATAGAGGTACTGAAACAACCACAACACACCTGGAACACATACACACATACACACATGTATGCGGCTTACTTTTATATTAAAGAACAGAAAACAATTCCCATTCCATATTGCAAAAGATAATGGGTGCTTAATAACTATGCTTATACGAATGAGAAAGATGTGATGTTCATCACGTCAGGAGCGTGGGACAAAGAAAACAATCTGAGTCTCCGACACGAATCGAACCAATGACCTTACGCACACCGGTCGGATGATTCCGTACACCGGTCGGATGATTCCGTACACCGGTCGGATGTAATGTTCATCATGTTACGAGCGTGGAACAAACAACTGAGTCCCGGAAGAGGATTCGAACCTATGACCTTTCGTACACGTGCACCGGTCAGATGTTCTAACCACTGAGCTACGAGAGACTTGTGGCGAGCTAGGCCATGCATTTACTAGGTTCACACGATTGAATGTGTTATCAAGAATGATAACAATGTCTTTTTTTCTCTGCAATATTCAAGAAAAAACGAGTTCAAACCTACCCTCTGGTGGTATCCAAAGCAATGTCTTCCGGATATGAAGACAAATTAGAAACCAGCACTTTCCAGTAAGCTCCATTTAGCTTTGAAACTTCTATAAACAAATTTTCTCTGCTTATCCAATAAACATTTCCTCCCACAAGATCTAAAGCGATGCCTCTTGGTCCAGTAACGTTCGAACGAACGACTTCTTGGTTCCTGCCATCAACCGAGGATCGCTCGACAGTGTCACGGGTGTAATCGGTCCAGTACACTTGATTGTCGAATGGATCGAAATCAACGCCCATTGGTCCCATCAGATTTTTAAATGACAGAGAAGCGATCGTAGTGTCAGATGGACTAAGTGAAGAAATGTAGATTTCGTTATAGACAGAATCGGCAACAAATATGAGGTCGACGCCAACACTGCCTGAAATCAAAAATAGGAATGAACGAAAATTAGTAGGGAATTTACAATTGCAAATAGAAGTGATACTCCTTTGGAAAAAAACTGATTAATAATTACACTAGAATTGATTAAGGTATAAGACTATGTTTCGAGAATAAGCAAAGATATTTTGTCTCCTTGTTGATCTGTCGCCCTTTGTAAGTAATGGCGTTACATTGTAGAACTAGAGGAAATTGATTCTATCTCGTCTTATTGGCCAAATTTATACTACAGACAAATTATTCGTGTGAGACAGATAATTCGTCTAGATATAAATTAGGTGAATAGACGGTGCTTCGCTTTTCAGCTGGCTGAATTTGTGCAAAAATAAGATATCTTATCGATTAATGATCGGTATTTATTGTCGAAACAGATATACTGTCCAACCCCAGTCGTCTTCTAATTTTCGCTATTTTTTGCTATTTTTCTATTTGTGCGCAGTGTGTGTGTTTATGTGTTTGTAATAGATGTCTACATGTGAATTGTTACTACACAAGACTAGTGTCTAACTAGAAAACTGTACGGTTTACTTAGACGCTACGCATTTCCTCAAACGGTATTTATATTTAGTTATTCGTCCTGTTGTTTTAGTAATTTTAGTTTAGCTAGATACATATTTTCTTGTAACAAAAAATGTCATGGAAATGTGCAAATAAAGTATTGTATTGTATTGACATTGATTATCCTTTTAAAATACCAAGTTATATGAATGTTACAGTTAATGTTATAAGAAAATTCCCTTGAAGCCCAGAAAGTCTTACACAATGCTCCGTGATGCGTATACATATAAATAAACGACTTTCAACACACATCTCATGAAAGAAAGAAAACTAAAACGGTTAACAGGGCCGTAGCCAGAAAAAAATAAGGACTGAGGCAATATCCATGGTTATTTGCTGGTAGTGTCTTACTTTCTCCTTCAAAAAAAAAAAAAACATCTTACGTTCCCGGAAAAAAAAAAAGAAGAAAAAATGACTGAAGCCATTGCCTCGGTTTGCCTCAAACTGGCTACGACCCTGGTTAATGTTTTGTTCTTGATTATAAAATTGCAAAACGTACAAGTCTTTCCATCTTCGGCAATGTTCATTCCAGTTTGGCACATGCACGTTCGACCATTGGGTTTCACGACGCACAGATGAGAGCACCCACCATTATTCTGACAGGCTGTTTGAGCTGCAAAAAAAAAAAAACAGGCAAGTTAGCTAACAAAAGATGACTTCGCACATGACTGAGCTTTTTCCCACATACTTAAGCCATATATTATAAAATTAAATCTTAAAACAATCTTTATCTCTTATTACGTATTTTAGTAAGCACCTGGGCCGAGTTGTTCGAAGGACGATTAGCGCTAATCCAGGGTTAATTACCATGACAACTCATATGTTCTGTTGATATTTAATCCAGGATTAGTGCTAATCAGGCTTTGAACAACTCGGCCCTGGAACATTAGAAAAAAAAAGATCATTCTACCAACGTTTATACAAACTTTGGAGCAAGCAAACGACGCTAGACATCGTTTACAATGTACCAGAAAATAAAAAGTTATTACTAAGGATTCCTGCTCTGTTAATCTTTCTATTGTCGGTATCATTATTATTATTATTATTATTATTATTATTATTATTATTATTATTATTATTATTATTATTATTATTATTATCTTCATAAATTGTTTCCTAAGGGAGCGGGTCATAGCCCATGACCAAAGGTCCCCTAGGGTTTTCTCTTTACTCTAAAGTTCCAACACCTTTCTCAAAATCCTCGCTGTTCCCAGTAGCGTAGTCTTCTAATACTAATTTTAACATTCAACTTTGCCAACCACTTGTCCAAATTTTTTGTTACACTTCCCAATGATCCGACAACAATTGGAACCACCTGTACAGTTCTCATGTTCCATGTTATTATTATTATTATTATTATTATTATTATTATTGATTAGAAAGACCCATTCTGACACTTACTGACTGGTTACTTTTTATAATGCATAATTTGTAATAATAACGTAATTCTCCTTTACGGCCTGGTTGTTCAAAGTGCGATTGAACTAACCCGGGTTAGCGTCAATTTTGATTCCAATTAAATCTGACTAATCAATGGAGAATTTTTGTTCAAAGCGCGATAAAGCTAACCCAGGGTTAGTGTCAATTTGATTCCAGATAAATAATTAATCAATGGCAATTTTTACAAAGTATTTTTGCGCTCTAGTTTCAATTTTTGATTTGTCTTCACGTGCAGCTTAAAATTAACTTTTTTAAAACCATTTTTAACAAAAGAAATAAAATTCTCGGTGAGGTTTTAATCCCGGCCTGGATTCCTTTATTTAGAACTACTTCTGACCAGAGAACATTTTAATATCGGACTGTTAATATTTGGAACTCTTCGGACCCTATTTTAAAATTTAGTAAATCTGTCTCGGTTTTTAAGAAAGTTTTAAAGCGCAAGCTTCTTAAAGAATTTTTAGAATCTTAACTTAGAGGTCCATCTGCACTTACCGTGATGCACCGCGCATTGTTTATTTTGATTTAGGTCCAGATAAATGCGATCTCTCGCGAAGTGAAATTTTTACCTCTCATCTCCAGGAAGAAATGAACACTGAGTTCGAAATTTCGTTCGACATTAATTTTAAAATTTATTAGTCCCTAGAAACTGTCCTGTTAGATATCAAAAGCCCGTATAACATGGCTCGCATTTTGTCTGGGGCCGCTCAACCCGCCTTAGTCTGCTTAGTGTAGCTCGAGGCAACCCCCCCCGGGGGGGGGGGGGGGTAATCAACAAAGTTTTGTACGGGGATGCTTCGCCCCAAGGTCCAAACCCTTACCCTTTCATATACCTTTCATTGAAAATGGTACCCCTTTCATATAGCCTTTACGTGCGTCTATTTGATATATTTTGAAAGGCGCTTTTAATAATACTTAGATGGCGGTTTTCCCTAATTTTTTGTACTTCAACTCGTGTTTACGCTGCCTTTTCCTGATTCTTCGTGAAATCCCTACCCTTTCATATTCTTCAACTCGTGAAATCCCTACCCTTTCATATACCTCCAGCCTCAAAAAGGTACCCCTTTCGGGCGGAGCATCCCCGTATAGCCCATTATAGGGAGTACCCCCCCCCCCCCCCGGGAGGCAACCCCAGTCGCCAAAGCAGTTTCCTCCGCTTTGAAAGTTCGCATCGAAAACATTTTCACGTTGTGGGATGCGGTAAACCTCCTGCTATTTTCACCGAAAGTTTAAGGTCGATGTCGCTTAAAACGAAACCTCCAGCGAGCCGAGAAGTGTTTGTATTAATTTTGTGGGCTGTTCTGTTGGCGTATCTGATTTGCATCGGGCATAATTAATGAGCTCCGCCGGCGGAGGACGTTTTATCGGCTTCAAGAAGTTTGCATCGAAAAAAATTCGACGGCTAGGGACGGGGAAAACCTCCTTCAACTTCCATGGAATATTTAACATGGTTGCTGGCAAAAGCGACTCCGCCGGCGAGCCGAGAAGTTTAAGCTTTTTCTGTTGTACATCTCCTGGTTCCGTCGAACGGTCACGGTTATCGAGCGATGGAAAGATTCAAATGTCAAAGTATCTGGAAAACGAATGTACTAAAAATTACATGAAAAGATTCGAAGATAAATCTTAACTAGTAGGCAATCTAATATACCTATTTTCTTTCCACGGACGACCAAATTTCTGAGCCAAACCTTCTGAAGGTTCTCGTTTCTTGACAGCCGGCCTCCAGCCTTTGGCGGCGATGCTTAGAAAACGTGTCAGTAACAATGGAAAACAAAAGAAAACATACAAAAACAAGATGCAATGCCTTGAACATGAACTAAATATTTGAAAGAAATATATGATCTTGAAGTTAATAGACGATATAGATTCCCCGATGTAAACGGATTATTTTAGGAATCAAACTTTCTCGCCACAAAATGGATTTTCCTGGACCCAGAAATTCTAGAACGCCCGCAATGAGTCACGGTAAGTGCAGATGGGCCTTTAATTAAATTTATCTTTTGTAAATACGACTTATATTTATGATTATAATGTAATTAGTTTATATTTGCGATTATTCTTATTGTTACATGTAGTTGTAATTATCTTTGAAAAGCCCCCTTGGGGAAAGGTAACAACAACAACAACAAGTAGCTTTATTTGCATGACTATAAATCCTTACAGTATTGCAAAAGCATTACAACATAACAAAATGAAATAACAATAATATAATAAAGAAAGGGAAAGTTCAATTAAGACACATTAGTCTGGATTGATAATTTCATTATTGCGGAGATCAAAGCATGAAATAATGAATTTTACTAATATTTACAAAATATTCAATTCATTGGTAACTTCTGAAGGAGATAACTACTGTTTTATATTTGGTAGGTGATACCCTTTTTCCTGTAAAATTCGTCCATAAGAATTGAGTATTTAGGACAGTGAAAAGGAAGTGAATTTCATCTTCAATTTCATTAGTTCCACAAGTAGGGCACAATCTATCTCTCGTGATTTGTTCATATCTACCAATTTCAATCACTAACTTATGATTACTTATACGAAATTTTACTATGTTTTCTGTCATTTGATTTCTTTGTAAGGTCTACTAGAATTCGAGTTTCTTAGAGTGTTGAATGGTATGTCGCTAACATAGGATATATTTTTGTTGCATCAAGTTTACATAATGTTTGATTTTAGTTTCAGTTAAGAAAATAGTATCAAAATCGGGCAAATTATAGAATTCGGATATCCTTATAAGATTATCGGATATCCTTGTATAGAATTCGGATATCCTTATAAGATAAGAGTAGAAGCTATTTTTACCAGAAGAGTGAAGATCTGCAGACATTAAAAAGATCTGTTTAACAATATAGTTATTGTCCTTACTTTTAAGGTATAAGGTATAATTAATTATTTTCTGATTAACGGCTATAATAAGAGGAAACCTACCAAGTTCAGCTCTACATGCCACATTTGATGCCTTATTGCTTACTTCTAGATAACGCTTGCAGCATTGTAAATGGTTTTTTCAATCTGCGAACTGTCCCAAGACTTAAAATCCGGTTTTGCGTACACACCCCAGACTTCGCTATTGTATGTCAAAATTGGGGAGATCATCGTGTCAAAGATTTTACTTGATAGGAATGGGGACAATTTACTGAAATTTGTATGTTTTCTTAGACTGAAAAGAGCGTGAAGGGCCTTCTCTTTTAACTGGTCAAGTGCCATTGAAAAGTTACCCGTTGAAGAGATTACTGACCCTAGATAAGAGTAATTTTGGACGATTTCAACCATTTGCACCAAAGACAAAATTGCACCACAATATATGCGTTAATCGGCTTTCAAACAATCGGGCCCGGTGTCATTGTATTTTAAATAAACCATCAATTTTAGTTATTACCTGGTGGTTGAGGCGTCTGGGAGTTGTGCGCGTATATCCCATGTGGACTTGAAAACCCATCGGCAATCATACGAACTGTTTTATCAGTGACGTTGGCTTTGAAGATGGTTCCTGCAAAACGTCCATCGCCCTGAGCTGTCCAGTAAAGGGTGTTGTTTAGCATTGTCAGACTTGTTGGACCGTGAAGGTTTCCAGAAAGCAGGGTATGTATCTCCATACTGACCAGATCAATATACCGGATCACATTATTGGATTGGTCAGAAAAGAACAGACGGTTTCCAATCTTATCCAGAACCACGTCAATAATAGTTTGTCCAATATTTGATAAATTTGCAAGGACGATTTTGTTTTTTCCATCCATGTCTACTCGTAATATTTGCGGACTGCTACCAACAGAGGAAACGTACATGTACCTGCAAACAGGACAAAAAATTTACTCAGACCTCATAGATACCCTTCAGTGTTGTTGCATTTGATACGTTTACAGTCAACTATTTCTAAGACAGGGACCGTCCAGACCGGCACCAATTGCTCGTCTTAGAGAGGTGACCGCCTTATATATAGAGAGTCAAGGTAAACTGACACCAGTAATCCAAAGATTCATAGTAAAACAGAAGGCACGTACAGTAAGTAAACATCAGTTCAGGCGAGGAGGTCGTTTATTACAAGTTGAGAACTGGAGCAAGACTACGGTAAAGTAGATAGCGCTTTCAAATAAACTTCTGGTTATTATATTACGGGGTCACATATTTGTCTTCCCCATCAACATCTATAATTTGCTCTTAAGCGAAAAACACACTTCTCAAGTGTCTGTTCGTTGACTGCTTTTAGGATCCAGTCCGCTATCCGTTTTAGAGAGGTGTCCGTCGTAAGGAGAGTTCAGTTTAAAAAAAAATGACTGAAGAACGGCAGGAACCAACTTAATCATGCTTACCCCAAACTGCTGTCCAACGCTATTCTTTGAGGTGAATCTACGTCAACAATGACAGTTTCATGGGAGCCGTCAAATGTTGCAATTTTAACGTTGTTCTCATATTCGTCAGCGACATAGATGTTCCTTCCAACAAGGTCTATTGCAATTCCTTTTGGCCTCCAAAGGCCTCTAATCACAATTTGGCTTGAGGTATCATTTAGAAAAGCGCGATGGATGTTTCCATAAGCATCTGTCAAGTAGATTCGCTTTTCTATTGGATCGTAAGATACCCCGATCGGTGTACTGTAAAGTGGAATGGACAGCGGTATTGGGCGGGGCGGTGTATGTGGGTGCAATGGAATGTAGTAGCACAATTTACGACCTCTTTCACACGAGAGCAAGAAATCATCTGCGTCTGCAATGAAACATAAACATTAATAACTACAAGTAGTTTATCTAATATATAGTGATTGTTGTACTGACGATGGTGAGGTTGAGCTGTAATAATAAGTTGAATCCAGAGAGTACTGATAAGCGTCGATCAATGGAGCTCCTGTCTTTATACGAACAGTTCTCATTTCTATTACAGCTCATCGCTCTCTCTAATAGCCCTGGGCTTCTTAAATCAAGTAAACTGAAAATAAGTAATTCCCAGTAATATAAAAACAATTACGTCCGTGACTTGATGTGTGGGGGAGAGGGGGTTGAATTGATCGCATATCAAAAAATTTAGCAGCGTCCAATGTACACATGCTCCTAGCATTTTACTGTATTTCGCCCACAAATCCTGATTATGAACCGCTGCTCGCTCGTTACGCTCGCTCTGAAGCAATAAGAAAGGCTTGGTAGTGAGTTTTTCTGGTATGTAGAGCAAGTAAGTTGTCTCTTGAAAAAGTCTGGAGATCGGGCGGCATTCTCTTAACACTATTGCCATCTTAGACATTGGCCAGTGTTGTTATCGCTAGTGTCCATAGATTAATGGAAGCTGGGCTGTTGAATTGCAACTGTATACTTAACAAATTTACACCGGTTTTCCGTGGTGTGGACTCTTATTTACCACGATTTACGTCATCACATGGTCAAAATGTTGTGAACTCATGAGGCGCAGCCGAGTGAGTCAGCAACATTTTGACCATGTGATGACGTAAATCGTGGTAAATAAGAGTAAACACCACGGAAAACCAGTGTAAATTTGTTTTTGCAACAATATTTAGAAAAAAACACAAGGAAAAATCGAAGTCTTGTTACAAAACGTGACAGCAAAGAAAGAGCAAGCGTTGTCTATAACTTTCTCGCAATCTGATTGGTGTTTTTCAAGCGTGCGTGATGTTAGCGTCAGCACCATTGTCTGGACTCTCATTTACCACTCACGTCGACCAATCAGATTGCGAGTTTAGCGGCAATTGTGGTAAAATTGTAGATGGAACATTGTCATACTAACCAAAACCTACAGTGCCATTCATGCATTCTTGTCAAAACATTCCCACATTAGACACTGATCAGTGTTGTCAGTGTGGGTGTTCTTATAAAAATTAAAGCAATGGTGATGTATTGGAAATGAATAGAGCGGTTTTCAAATGAGTATCGAAAGTAATTTCGCGATTGCTTTGGTTTTGCATTGCTACGCTTTGTGATTGGCTAAAAAATCTCGCGCAACTTTATGAACCAATCACTAAAATAAAACCAAAACCAATCGTGACTTATTCGAACGCGTTTTCCCGCGCTTGGCGCCGGCTACATGTATTTGTTTGGCAGTCTGATTAGTTCATTGGATTGTCTGCGTCTACTGCGATTGGCCAGCGTGATTGCTTTGGTTATGGTTTTACGACACTTGAGTGAAAAAACTGCTCTATATTTAGATATAACAGTTTCATACTAACATAAGCCTACAGTCTCATTCGCGCAGACGACTGATGCATCTTCATAGTGACGGCAGTTGTGATCATTCCAGCCATTATGCGGACAATTCTCGATTGAACTTTCATTACCCACGCAATGTACGTTGTCAAGCCATATATGACCATTCCCCTCGCCAAATACAGCATTTCTGAGAGCAATAACGGCTTTGGTATAACCAAGCTCACGACAAACGACTTGGGCGTCGTTTATATCCCAGTAATCATCACAAACAGTTCCCCAGTGACCATCGTGAAATAATTCTACTCTTCCCTCTCCGATTCTGTAGCCATCAGCAAGTCTCAAAGTTTGACCTGAAGAAAAAAAAACAGTCGGTCTCTACTGTACGTTTTTTTTAAAGTTTACTTTGGTAAGAATTAATTTAACTCAATTACCCTTGTACTCACTACATTATAACATTGTTCTTTGAATAAATAACATTTCAAATAGTCCCTTCCGCAAACAGATAACAATTAACCGTATTTGACTTTTCTTTCCGACATGAAGTTCCGGTATGAAAGGGGCTTGCCCTGGCTATTGCAGTGGCATATCATAAAAGCTGGACTGAACCATGGACTCTGGACTCTGGACTCTACCCTCCTAGAAATTTATCCCCCCCCCCCCCCCCCACCGAAAAAGCGCTTCCCCCCCACCCCCGAAGGCAGGCAGGCCTTAAACGTCTCGAGGAATTGTGCTCGGAGAAGAGACTCCTAATCCGTAAAAAAAATTTTTTGTACGCGTGTTTCGGCAAATTATCTAATATCTTTTTTTGCGCGCTCGTACTTTCTTATGATTGGCAGCTGATAAGAGTCATGTGTTAGAACTTGCACATGTCGGAGAAGAGGCTCCTTATTATCAGTACTATCCGTAAAAAATATTTTTGTACGTGTGCTTCAAATTTTATTTATTTATTTATTTATTTATTACAATTCATGGCTAAAAAAAATAGAAATAAATTACATTACAAAAAAATATATATTATAAACTAGAGATAGCCATAGGAGGTCCGCAAAAGAGTCCTAGACCCCATTCTAGGCGGACCCAATGTTCAAAACACATTAAAAGAATTAATAAAAAATTTTATACTAAAATTACAATTACAAATTACAATTAAAAAATAGTATTAATCTAAAAAATTCAGTAGACTCCTTTTGAATGAACTTAAGTTAGGACTAAGCTGAACTTCGGTCGATAAACTGATAAACCTAACATCTTATGTATTTTGCCTACCGCTAATGAATATTTGAAGTCAATTCCACTTACAAGTTTATTCGCCGCCCTGTTTATCCAGGCGTAGTCAATCGATAAACTGATAATCGATAACAATCAATAGCAATCGATATCAATCTTCGATTGATATCGATTTCCGATACCACTCGATAGGAATCGATAAAGAAAAAAGTTGTGAGTTCGATTGATATCGATTTCCGATGGAAATCGATAAGGATTGGTTTATCGATTGTTATCGATTATCATCGATTTTTATCGGAAACTATTTTTGTCAATTTCTACAAGTTAGAGATTTCTACAAGTTTTCTACAAGTTAGAGATTGTCAAGATGTATTTTCTTTGGTTTTATTGAGTCATTCAATCGTGGATATGCAATGCAAATATCAACAAGCTGATACTAAAAGAACAAAAACAGAAATAATTTGGCCTTTTTATCTATGTTAAGCTTCAGCGCGGTTCAAAGAAGTTGCGACCAAAGTAGCGGTGTGCAACCCTCTTGTCTCGCTATAGCAACGCATACTCCTCCAGGGACTCCTTGGGATTAGTGATTGTTATCGATTACTGTCGATTGCTATCGATTATTATCCATTATCTCAATCGATAACAATCGATAATAATTTTTTTCTGTGAGTTCGATTGTTATCGATTACTGATTTCAATCGATATCAATCGGTGATTGATATCGATTGATATCGATGGTATCGATTGATTTCCGATATCGATTTCTATCGATTGACTACGCCTGGTGTTTATCTACTCAGCGTCTGTGCGCTCGTATTTTGTCAAGATTGGCAGCTGATAAGAGCTTGTGAATATAGAATTTTATCTGATCTGTGCTTCGATAAGGACGCCAGAAGTTCCGATGATTTAAATCATGGTACAGGGTTATTTGTGTAATGCAATCACGTTCGCACGCCAAATACCTTTATTTAATAAAAAATGGGGTCGGGTCGTACGATGGCGTTTGTGATTCAATGTAGCAACTTCCTTCTCTCCCTTCCCCTCCCCATTCTTCCAACTTCCCCAACGAATTCGCGCGGAAACGCTAGATTAATTAATGCCGATTTGCGATTGCCGGATTGGCTAACTGTCGTGATGGGTACAAATAAATGTTGAGCCACGTAGCACTGGTGATAAAAACAAGGAATCAGAGAATTAACTCTGTGTGTAAATTATAGTGCTAAGATAAACCCATAAATTTCCCTATACTGAGCGTTAGCCCTAGTAAGGAAATGAGGGACCACACGAGGGAAAGAAAAAAATCTTTGACCTCGGTGGGATTCGAACCCACGACCTCCGGATTAGATCTTCTGTCGCTCTACCGCTTGAGCCACGAGGCCGTACGGGAGCAGATCGTGGGTAATAAGGTGGTAATTCGTGGCAATGAGAATGTAAAGGGTACAAATAAATTGTTTCCTCATTTCCTTACTAGGGCTAACGCTCAGTATAGGGAAATTTATGGGTTTATCTTAGCACTATAATTTACACACAGAGTTAATTCTCTGATTCCTTGTTTGTATCACCAGTGCTACGTGGCTCGACATTTATTTGTACCCTTCACATTCTCATTACCACGAATTACCACCTTATTACCCACGATCTGCTCCCGTACGGCCTCGTGGCTCAAGCGGTAGAGCGACGAAAGATCTAATCCGGAGGTCGTGGGTTCGAATCCCACCGAGGTCAAAGATTTTTTTCTTTCCCTCGTGTGGTCCCTCATTTCCTTACTGGGGCTATTAGCCTAACGCTCAGTATAGGGAAATTTATGGGTCTATCTTAGCACTATAATTTACACACAGAGTTAATTCTCTGATTCCTTGTAAGTGTCGTGATGCCTCTTCTCTAGTTTATCTCGAAATGTCGCCAGCACAACGTAACGTTTAGTCGTTACAGACAATCCTTTCCTTTACGCTATTATGTCCTTTTTTTTGCACCTACTCCAATTTCTATCCTCAATTTCTTTATCGCGACAACGACATGATATTTGAAATTCTTTGCCTATTACTCATGGTCACGCGCCGCAGTGACGTGGGTCAATTGGCAAAGATATTATTTTTTTTTTATTTTATTAACCATATCAAAAATCCTGAACATAGACAAATTACATTCAAATTTAGGATAGGGAATCACACCTTAAGATCGAATAGAAAATGGACGATTTACAATCCCTAAAACTCCTGAAAGTCTTAGAATTTGCACTCACTGTACACTTAATTCAGTTGAAGATGGAATGCACTTTATGCTGATGAATCTCGAAATATCCTTTTTGAGAAAATTATTAAAACAAAATAGATTATTTAAAAAATCTGATTATAATGAGAAGGTTTTATTTCTTTTCAGCAATTCTGACCCACATATTAGCAGGTCGACTGCTGCTTTTGTCATTGAAGCATTGAAAATAAGAGCAAAACATAGTCAGTAATACTCGTCATTGTTTTACATACATGAATATACATCTTACTCTAGATTTCTTTATTGTAATTCAACTAATTTTAATTTCCCCATTGTCATTGGTTCGGTAATACCATGTATAGAAACGGGAATACTGAAATAAAGTTGTTGTTGAATTCGAGCTTACATCTGTTGCCATCACCACGTGCGATTTGGTAGAGAATTGACGTTCGCGCTAGTTTTTCTATCTTTTTGCTGCTACACCGTGCTGACGAGACCCAACCAGGTCGAAACAGCTGTCCACGGTTGCATTTTGGCTTTCAGTTTGGGCTCTATCATGTCGTTGTCGCGATGAATGTTCTACGTAGTATCAGCCTCTATTTTTGGCTGACTAGATCTGTTACAGATCCTACGTACACCGTACAGTTTTTTGTTATTTTCCAATTACCACCCAACTCCGGTTTGGGACTTTTGGCGGGAGTCTATCGATTCAGTCCATCGATTTTTTGCGAGTTTTGTATGCCAGAATATTGAGATGACACTTGTTTGAATTGTCTAACTTTTTTTCCGGAAGGAGGGAAGGAGGGGGGGGGGGGGGGGGGGGGTAGGGCTTTTTCGGGGGAGGGGATAAATTTCTAGGAGGCTAGAATCCAGGGTCCAGTCCAGCCTTTAGGATATTCTTTACTTCAATTGATCTTCAGTTGTTAATGAATCACCAAAACGTAACCAGCTCGTTCGTGTGCATGTGCTGTGTCGGTGCTCATGTCAGTCTTTTTGCTAGTGCTAGTGTGTGTGTGTGTGTGTGTGTGTGTGTGTGTGTGTGTGTGTGTGTGTGTGTGTGGCATTGTCCGTTTCTAGTTCGGTTTTAGTAGAATTCGAAAGTTTCCTTTTATAACACGATTCCGTTTCTCACCACGAATAGGAAAGATCCCTGAAGCTCTTCTTTTGACGTTTCTACCTTAACGCAATGATTTAGGTACTCGCAAAAAAGGAAATAATCAACTTCTGTATTCATATTTGACTTCCGGGAAGTCAACATTTTCGTTGTTTGAGGTTTCTGGCCCCGTCCACACGTATACATTTACGTTCGTAATCGCATATTTTTTATGCGTTTAGGCCTCCCGTCCAATTAAACTTAAACGATGAAAACGGTCACCCTAAACGGATATTTTCGAAAACGCTCTCCAAAGTGGATATTTTCGAAAACGCCGTTTACCCGTTTACGTGTGGACAGCGTAAACGGATATTTTCGTAAACGCTGATGTCACAGATTCGGACCCAGTCCACAAATAAAGAAAATAGAGCAGATATCCAATATGGCGGACTTATCAAGGACTTATCTACGCATGCTCAATGCAGATTTGAAGCGTTTACGTATTGTTTTAGCGCTAACGTGTGGACAGGTGAAAACGAATCGTAAACGATGGCTGGCTTTGTGTGGACGAGAGCGTTTTAGATAAAAAAAAATATGCGTTTACGAACGTAAACATAGAAGTGTGGACGGCGCCTCTATTGTACCGAGATGAAACATGCTCATTGTCCGAGTCAGTGTCAGTGTCATTGTAAAACTATGAATTTTCTACCTGGGGTTACTATTGGTGTATATTTGCAGACGACTCCTACATTCTCCCTTCGGAAGCAATTGTGACTTCCCCATCCGCCATGGCGACACGCCGCGATGCTCTGTTCATCACCAACACAGTGGACATCATCCAGCCAAATCTGACTTGGTGCAGAAAAAGAACCATACCAGCCACAGCAATGTGTGCTCCATGCCCCTTCTGAATAACCCAGCATCCGACAGATGACGTTTGCTTCATCGATTCCCCAGTAGTCGTCACATATTATTCCCCATGTACCGTTAAGGAACAATTCCACTCGTCCCTGATTTGACGTGGTACCATCACGCAAACGCACCCTTAACTCTACATATAAAAAAAAAGAATAACAAGTGATACACCAGAAGATATCAGTAAATTTATTTAAATGGATAGATGAACTACGTAAAATTATTTTGCTTTGTGGATTCGATCTACCGTGATAGAAAAAAGGATGATTATACACGGTACCCTTCCGTTTTTAGCAAAATTAAAGTTCGGTTTTACTGGTCATCTTAATCCTATTCATAAGCGAAGAATATAAAAAAAAATAAATATGATTATGAAATTTGGAGGCATAATTATAGTACGCCCTAAAGTCTAAAATATTTAAGATGGTGACATAATTTGATGACTTTATACAAGGTACATTACTTGTAGGAATTACGGTATAATATCATTTCTCAATTTGATATTATTTTTCCTAGATTTAGCACTGTTATGGTATGCATTCACTACGCTACATTAGACCACTGCTATGGTGAAGGCTAGGAAATGACATTAGAAACTCGCGATGCGTTAACTCATTCAGGAGAGCTATTCGCAAATTAGACATTAACGAATTGCAGTTGTTATTGAGCGAACTGTTTATGTCTAATTTGCGACCTCTGTAAGGGCATATATTTTTTTCATTCATGTATTTGTTCATTTTTTAATCGATTACTTTCTTTGTTTATAAGTTATTTTTATCCTTTACCTTTTATTGTACATACATTTTAGTAATAGTATTCTCAATTAACTTGTTGCAATAGCTAAATAACTTTGAAACTTTAATAAAGGTGTATTAAAACTGTAAATCGAAAACTGCAAGAAAGTGATATCTTTTGTATTAAACATACATTTCTCAATTTGATATTATTTTATAGCGTTGTGACGACATGTATGTATTCTTAGATATTAATCAGGCCGTTTTTTTCCAGTCAAATTGCTATTTTGTTTATATGTATAACTCCTACCTTCTTAGATGCACAATTTCAAAAATCGAAGTATAAAGCAAGGCTGATTCTACGTAGAACATTTAACGCGACAACGACATGATAGAGCCCAAACTTAAAGCCAAAATGCAACCGTGGACAACTGTTTCGACCTGGTTGGGTCTTGTCAGCACGGTGTAGCAGCAAAACGACGAGAAAAACTAGCGCGAACGCCAATTCTCTACCAAATCGCACGTGGTAATGACCACAAATGAGCTCAAATTCAAAAGTTTGCCAATTAACTCACGTCACAGCGGCGCCCGACCATGAGTAATAGGCAAAGAATTTGAAATATCATTTCGTTGTCACGATAAAGAAAGTGAGGATAGATACACCATTCCTCGACAAATACATGGCCAAAACCGTGTAAAAAATGTAAGTAGCATATCGGATCTGAAAAGATTTACGGTCCAAAAATGAAACAAGTAAATAAGAAGGAAATGAAAAAAAATGCTGCTGGTGTACGTAGGATCTCCAGATCCTACGTACACCAGCAGCATTTTCGTTCGCGGTCCTTTGCTTCTTCTTTACAATTCTAGAACTTGGTGTTTTTGCGCATGCGCAACTCACCTGGATGAGGTCCTGGTGCTAAGGTTGGGCCTTCGATGAGAACAAAAATAGTAAGCAACAATGAAATAACAAAGTCATTCTTTACAATATTTATTTCAGGATTGTTTCCTCGTGCAGGTCAATGTTATAGGTGAGTAACGACCACTTTTATAGTTGCAGTTGGCAACGATAACTCAGTTTTGTGTGTAGTTCGATGTTATAAGGGAATATAATGCATGTTCCATTTACATCATGTTCATGGTCGCCAAGTCTTTTTTTTAAATCCATGCATATTGTCAAGAATTTAGAATGGACTTTCGAAAATTATGAGAGTCTTGGCAAATTTTAACCGAACCTCGAAATCTCGGCGATTAAAAAAGATATCTCGGAGTTTTGGGTTTGTCTCGGCGTTCCAATTTTTGAAAAATTGGACCTTGGAATCCCGCAAATCCAACCCGAGTTGGGCCAGAAGCTTGGAATTAAAAAATCGGCACTGGTTTGATTATGTTTCTAGCCACAAACTAACGAACTATAGCGAAAGAAAACAGTTGTTAATGTTCTTTCTGTAGTATGTTGTCTCTGGCTCCCACTATTGGAACTCTACATCCAGGACTCGGATATTGGAATTATGGCATGAAGAATAGGGCAACACTGACTACAACTTCGACTATCAGTATATAATCCTAACTTTTGTTACCTCCAGTGGGTGGAATAGAATCATTTAAGCACACAACTCCGGCGTCTTCATAATGCATGCAATCATGAGTATTCCAGCCATTGTGCCTACAAGCAGCGATGCTTTGTTCATCACCGCGGCACTTCACATTGTCCATCCAAATGGGAAAAGAGCTGTTTCCTTTTCCAAAATGAGCATATCTAACAGCATAAACTGCAGAAGAGTAATTGAGCATTCTGCACAGGACTGTAGCCTCTCTGAAGCCCCAGTGGTCATCGCAGATTGTACCCCACTGTCCTCGGTGGTATATCTCAACACGACCTTCATGTAATGAGTTTGAGCCTCTAAGACGTACTTTTATATCTAAAACACGTTAAAACGTATTTGTATATGTAATCGCATGGGCCCGAGTAAAATTAAGGATTAATATCACGCGTGTTTTCAGAAGCTGTAGAAATTGCCCAAGTCGCGAAGCGACGAGGGCAATTTCTACAGCTTCTGAAAACACAAGTGATATTAATCCTTAATTTTACGAGGGAACATGCGATTACTTGTTTATAATGGAGAGGGCAAAATTATAGGGAAACCTTTCAGACTTTTTAAGAGTCACTCAGACTTGAAACCACCCAACTTACTGTGGTTAAATAAATTTCTATTCGGTCAAAGATACATTTGGCTGTTATGTACATCTAGAGAACATAGCCTGATTTTTATCGATAAAAGTCACTTTACGACAAAAACAAAGCAAGTTTGCGTACCTGTGTTTTGGAAGTTTTTGCCGCTTTGATAACAACAACAAATGGCGAGAGTTCAAACTTGCTTGCACTTTTGGCGATTTAATTGCTTTCTTTCACTTCTTTTAGCCTTATTCTTTCTCCTGTTAAACATATATTTTCCCTTTCAGCAAAATCTGTTAAAGTTCTTTTCCTTAGGTCTGCAGAAATCCGCATTTTTTCATTGAAGTGATGGAACTTTAAAACCTTTAAAACTTTTTGTTGTCATGAATGAATTTCTTCGAGGTCTTCAGCGTCGCAAACTGGCCTGCAGGCGCCTAGTTAATCCAAGATTTGACACAAATAATCGCTTCCTGTTTGGCGTAAAATGCTGCAATTTACCTGTAGAATTCCTTTCATAGGCATCTTCCGATTTCATTCCTTTTTTATAACAAAATCTCCGGCAAAACATGCGAGCGCTCCGTTTGTAAATTTTCTTCAAAATCCCGCAAAGCCAACTGAATGCAACGAGAACGACGCGCTCAACCAATCACGAGTGAGAAATTTTGATCCTCGACCAATCAGGAGCGAGTAATTTTGCCCTCAATTAAGAAAAAATGCCCTCTTTGTCAGCCAATCAGCATCCAGTAATTTTGCCCTCTATGTTATAAATACCTTAATTACATATCTTGGACACTTATTTGTCGTATATTACCACAAGAAGAAAAATATGTGTCGATAAAAACATTTACATCACAAATACAATGAAAACAGTTTTAAAAACGCTAATAAGAATAGGGAATCAGAGATTGGAACAGTCTTTCAGACGATGTAGTGCAAGCATCGACCTTGGCCTCCTTTAAACAGAGGCTTGCCAGTCTTGATTACTAGACATGACCACTCCTTTCTTTATTTATTGATTGGTTATTAATTAAGTTTTACTGCTATTATTGTGAATGTACATTTTTAACGCTTGCGAAAATCTTCAGAAGTGAAGGAGGCAAGTTTAATGGAAGAAGAAGAAGAAGAAGAAGAAGAATTAATATAATGAGTTGCCTGTGCAAAGCCTGTTATTATTATCCGGCCATAAAAAAACTAAAAAGGCATGATCACTGGCTAATTTGGTTAATTGATTTTCCTTCCAGCCCTGATTTTATGAGGACTATAATAAAGTTTTAAACATTTTAATTATCCCGATTCACCTTACTTCACGTTTACAATTTCTAGGTTAGCATTATCCTGCTGGAACCTGGGATACGCGGCAGCTTTTTCTTAAGGAATAGGATGTTCGGTTATGTCTAACTGATCACCAACGCTCTTATTACAACAAACAAGAGCCAAGTACTAAACAGGGCCCAAGTACATTGATTTGTATTGTCTCTCCTAAGTTTAACTTTGTAAGCAATGTTTAACCACTGAATTTATTACTTTACCTGGTACAGGTGGTGGTGGAGTTGGTTGGGTCACTAAAACGAGAATATGGACATCAGGGTTAAAAACAAAATGTCCATTAAACATACCTAACTAATTTGTCAGTATATATGTGTGTACAGTAATAGGACTTTGTAGTAGTTATGTCTGGTATTTTCAGACAAAAACAAAATCAAAGGCTCCTATGAGCCAACTCGTGAATACGAAACAACCATTGGATCCTTCCCCGTCCTTGGCGTTTTGCTCCACCCTCTCCTCCCTCGAATACCGTCCCCATCAGTAAGGCAAATAACCATTACATATCGCGGGCTGAATGTTTACAGCCGATTGACCGATGGAAGGAGTGAAAATTTGCATGTTTCCCCGTTTGCTATAACTCGTTCATTCACTTCGCATATTCACGAATTAAAAATGACGGGATTTGAGTTAACATAATCGGTGATGATTTGAATGGCGATATTGAAATAGTGTATTTTGTTTGCTCTAGCATATTAAAAAGGCTCACGTCTCCTTTAATGGTATTACATGCAAAAACAAGCCATCTGAAAGTATAGTCACAGGATGCACATCTCCGCGATATGCCCGGTACCTTGTTTTGTGACCATTTGCTTTAAGATGGTTTATTTCGTTTTTCATACTTTAGAAGAGAACAGAGTCCAATTTTCATTTCGTCAAAAACTATGTAAAACTGACGCGATTTTGGTGACGTGAGAATCGTTTCTATTAATTACAAAAGAAGAACTTGCAACTTCGAACTTCCGTATAATCTCCTAAGAATTTCTGGGAAATTTCATCTCAAGTTCAAACACATTAACTTTCTGTGTTGTCATGCAAATTCAGTTAAATGCTCCAATCCGAATATATTAATTAAGAAATTGGGAAATATGCTTAAACAGCTAGACTTACAACCCCGTCAAGGTTTTTTTTTTAAAAAAACAGCATTTCTTTATTTACCGTTGCCGCTGCAGTTCTTTCCGTTAGCTTCTAATTCTACACCATTGGGGCATGCACATTTGTGTCCTCCATTAGGGGCCAATAAGCAAAGATGGCTGCAACCGCCGTTGTTTATGTGACACGGAGGTCTGTTTATTGGGGACGCTAAAGATGGAAAATAAGTCATTTGGGAGGTCTAAGTCAACAAGTTGACCTAATTAGCATGAGTACAGTCGCCCCTCCCCTCAGGAAAATATAAACTGAGAACATCACTTTTGTCAGACTACAACATTGTTTAATGTAAGGTGTTAACTTCTTTACGTAAATTTTGATTTACGATTTAAGAAACAGTCTTAATCGCCGTTAAAAGACAGGGTTATATTGACGGAATGGTGCTAATGCACGGAATGGTAAAATGTCATTTTAGTGCTAGATTACTCATATGGAATATCGTTAACGTTTCAAGCAATCCAAAAATTCTTCCTATTAGAAGTTGTAGAACGATGTTATTGTACGTTTTAGGATTTTATTTTGGTGTTTTGTATTTTATTTTGAAATGCTCACAAAGCAATAAAATCGCAGTTAAAAGTTATTGAGAACAGCCAGTGAAAAGCATTGGTTCCCAAGTTAGAAAAATGCAATATTTCGAGCACAAAGGAAGAGAGAGGACTAAACCGACGTCGACAGGGATGTACTTAACTTGCTGAGCCTGTAATAGTAGTTGCGATCCATGGTTTTTTGAACAGTAAAAGTCTAGAATCAGCAAGAATAAAAAACGTGCAATGTATTATGATTACCAACTGGTTGCCTGGACTCGTCGGAAACCACAGCACCCGTGAGATAGACATCGGAGAGATGTCCAAAGTTACGCATGAGCAGGGGCCGTGTCGTGTTAAACCACTGTATGCTTTGACTGTGCCAGTCCACCCAGTACAGATTGTGACCATACAGGGCCAGATCTGCTGGAAATATGTTTTGAGCGATGAAGTGCACAGTCGTCCTGTTATTGCCATCCAAGTCTGCAGAATCGATCCAATTGTCGTACGCATCTATCCAGTAAATGCGTTCAGCTTCGTAGTCAATGACCACACTCATGGGGAACATCTGATAATACCATTCAATTCCAAGAGCAACCACCACCTGTCGATTTTCACCGGTTAAATCTGCTCGTTCTATTTTTGGTCTAATATATCCCCAGTCTGTCCAGAACATGTACCTTAAAATAGGAAATATGAACGTTTTAATGTTATTATGTTATTATCATGATCATGGCGGTGAACCGTCAATTGATGGAATTAATGTCTGGTTGTTGTTGTCATTGGTCAGTTTAGCCATGATGTTATTGGCTGCTGAGACTCAACTCACAGGACTCTGAAGATGAATCCGCTCAGGCTGTCGAAACGTCAGTAATGTCAACAACAACAGTTCTTTTCACAACAACATTTACCCTGACGATCACGCACTCTACAGACTACTGATACTCTTGGGTTCAAACCACTTACATTGTTAGATTGATGGTGTCCAATAGAAAGAATAGATATTCTCGGTATTGAACTGGAACTAGCTTACAATGGAGACTCATGCGGGCACAGGGAGCAGAGGAGCCAAATTTGACCTAATACGCGTTCGATCTTTGAGCTTAAAACGCGCGCTGTGTCTTGCGTTATTCGATCTGTTGTTTTTGAGTTTTTCCCCCAGCGGGACCCCAAGCGTAATCTTCTTGCTGCGTAACGATTTTGTGGCGCCCACAGTCAGCAATTTGCGGTTACCCAACGGAAAGCTCCGATTACGCTTGGGGTCCCGTTGGGGCAAAAAACAGACTCGTAAACAACAGATCGAAGATCGAACGCGTAAAGGTCAAATTTGGCTCCTCTGCTCCCTGTGATGCGGGGGAATGTCATGAAAAATATTTCCATGTCAAAAGATTTTTCCGCATGAGTCTCGAATAGTTCAATACCGAGAATAATAATATTGTCAACTGAAGGGCTGAGAGCATAACCAACCTATGTGGAATTTTAGGCCTTTTTTATTTATTCTCGCTCAGATTTGCCTCATTTTATCGTACAACGAATAATATTACAAACCCTTGTCGAATTTGCACTAGCCCTAAGGAATTTGACTAATTTCACCTGAAAAAAAAAAAAAAACAGAGTTCTGGCCCTCTAGTGCTTTGACTGTGCATTCAGAGCGTAATTTCGCCATTACAAGGCAGTTTGACCGTGAGAATATGCGACCGCAATACTCCTGACCCGCGCCAACGACCTGAACGAAAATACCGTTATTTACGTACGCCTGGCTCTCTTATCGATCGCGAGCTCGCTATGGCAACACATCGTCTGTAGCGTGCGTATGAGCCAATGTGTTTAAGGCCTGGAAGGACATCATTAAGTCCAGAAATCCTTAAGTCTCTGGCACCTCTCAAAGAAACGAGTCGTGTCCTTGTCGTGCCTGTGTCCAAAGCGCTATTCAGCGCTTGAGGTGAAAATGGGCCGTAGTGGACAAGACGAGCCGGCGGGAAAGTCTGGAATCACTTCACGTTTTCAGATCAGAAAAAGTGCAGCGTTGTGAGTTGTAGGCCATTTCCCATCCCGTGCCGTGGTCGAAATGCCCGATATCCGAAATGCTTCCAGACTTCTAATATTTTCTTTATTTTGTTTGGGCGCAACACCCCTGTTCGTTTTCGCTATTGATATCCTGACATGCTGAAATACATATGTATGTAAATATGTATCCTGCGCAGCATTAATTGTAGTTACTTGAAAAAGTTTTAAGTTTAACGCTGTAAAAAGTGTGAAAAATGAAACTAGACGTTTCGGCAATGCTGCCTTCATCAGTAGCAAAAATGTGTTCGTTGCTAGCGTGTGCAAAATTTCAAAAACTTCAAATTCACGCGTGCCGAAGAAAAGCGCGCGCACGGCTAGCATACGAGTTAATTATGAAAAGCCAAAGTCTTGGTTCAAACCACTGGGCGCCAAAGTCTTTCGTGCTCTCCAAACTTCCCACGTGCTCCATAACTCGATAGTGCACGCTAAAGCATGAACCAAGGTCGTGTTCTATTGGGATCAACCGTTTCAACCTAAACCGGTTTTGGTTGATTTGGTTGAGGTGTCCCAATAGAACACTTTTCAACCATTTTCGGTTTCAACCATTTCAACCATTTTAACCAGGTTCAGAGCTGGTTGAAATGGTTGATCAACCAAACCAACCGAAAACGGTTTTTTTCCCAATAGAACACGAAAAAAATCCAACCAACCCAACCAACCGAAAATGGTTGATCCCAATAGAACACGACCCAATTGTTAATGAACTCCATTTCTTCACGTCTTCTCCTACTTTTACTATAACTAATGAAGGCAGCATTGCCGAAACGTTTAGTTTCATTTTTAACACTTTTTCAGCGTTAAACTTGACACTTTTTCAAGTAGCTTGAAATACAACTTTGGGCAGCTCGAAATGAGTTCTTGCTGCCGGGTGAAATTCAATAAGGCGGGCAAAGACTATGAGCCGGCAGCGGAGGACCGGATCCGGAGTGCTTTCTTTATAAGGAGGTCGTAAGGATATAAAGGGAGACGGCGTGAATCTAAGTGGCTGACTGTTGGTGATAAAAATGAAGCGATTTTAAGGGAATGAACTTCGGAATATATTTTTCTTAGCGGGATTTTGCGGTACGGGCCCAAACTTGGCCAACTGAAGTAAAAAAATCAGCATATCGAGAAATTCCGGTAAACTTTGGGATTCATTTTTTCGAGCAAGATTCAGCGGGAGATATGCAGATATATTTTTTGCATACGTTATTTGGGGCAGTACGCAGCTCTTACAAGGTCTTCTCTGATTTGCTGAGAAAACAATAGAACAAACAACACTACAATGGACCCTAGCTCTAAAAAAAACAGAGCTGCGTGATATACAGGTCCAATGAAATTAGAGATTGTAAAGAGTTGCGTGGTATCTGCGTTTTTTCTCGAAAACGACGGAAAAAACAACAGAAATAAATTCTGAACAATGTTTTGCAACTAATTTGTAGTTCACATGCCAAAAATGGACAAATCTGAACAAGAAAAATAAAAAACGATCTAAAAAGCGACGTAAGTTGGTTATGCTCTGAGCCCTTCAATTGATATTGTATCTAAGGAAAAAGTATAATTTCACTGGAGTTATTATTACCATAATCGTATCAATAACAAAATCCTCGATTGTAATTGGTCATCCACGCACCTATTTCTTACGTAATTGGCGCGCGATCACGTGGGTGTCCAATTACAGCTTTCCCATTACAACTTTTTGTAATTGGATAGCTGTAATTAGACACCTACGTTGCTCGCGTGTCAATCGGGTGCGCTTAAATGGGTTCTTTTTTTCGCGGCTGTTTCCTCCTGTTTTCAAACTGATAGAAAATATCCTTGACGTTTTGAGTACAAAAAACTCCACATACTGGATAGACTTTTTAATCTCGAATTTTGTTATTGATTCGATTAATTAGTAATTGAACTTCCTGTCGTACAATTCAGGGGTAATCGTGCTTGTAATTTCAAATCTTCGCGCTCGGCCGATTTGAAATTACTCGCACGATTACTCCCTGAATTGTACTCCACTCAGTCCAGTTACTATTAATAGTCCCTTAGTTGCTGTTACACGAGGAAATGTTTTCCTGCGACTTTCTTTCGGCGTAGTTCAGCGTTAACAAGTTACGGACGCAATTGCGCGTGTAATACCTACTCGTCGTAACTTGACTTGCGAGGAAAAATTATCTTGTGATTTAAAGAAAAAGTTGAACAATTATTTGCTTTTCGCAACGTTGTGAGATAATTTTCTGGCGTGTGACAAACTGACCAACATGTGATTTGAAACTAGTGTAGCACATTACAAGAGCAAGAGTCAACCAGAGTTCCGATCACGAAGTGACGAAAAGTTCAGATCATGAACTGATGAAGAAGCCAATTAAAATCTAGAAGGTTTGGTTACCGAATTCAACATTGCAGATGGTTGTGGTCAATGTTGCAGTCGGGAAGCAAATAGAGTAAATCATGATAGCGCATCGCCTTGGAATTCGCGAAAAATATCGCGAGTGTCTGACACACCAAGGGCAACTTGTCTTGAAGTTAGTGTTAAAATTGTTTTATAAAGCGGCACCATTAAACTGGAAGGTCTGGTATAAGTAGAGTCTGACAAACAACAACTGACAAACAACACGCGTCTAATACTGCGTTCACATCAGGACCGAAACATGTTTAGAGTAAACATGTTTAGAGTAAACATGTTTAGAGTAAACATGTTGCAACGAAACACGTTTCCCGTTCGGTAAAATGTTTGCAATTTTATTGTTCACATTATTTTGTTAATTTCAACACAAGTTTCACGCCTGGTTCTATAATTTATGCTGTTTAACGAAACATGTATATCATAATAAAACTCGCATAAAATCTTAGCTTTCTAATAGACCATTTCACAGTTGTCTTCTTAGTGTCCTGGCCTTTGAGTGGAAGCGAGGCTGAAGTTGAACTTGTTATGATACAGACCTGGGAGCTTTTCAGATGTAAATTTAGGTAGTTAGCATGAGAAAAGCATTATTAACATATTAAAGGCAGAAAGGTTTGTATCAAAGCAAAGTCACCTCCAGCCTCGCTTCCACTCAAAGGCACGGTCACCAAGCACACAACTGTAAAATGGACCATTACACGTGAACAGAACAAAATAGAGCTCGAATTTTCCGTTGCATGTTTTGTGGTTTAAGTTAACTTATCAAGCCCTTCGGGAACGAAGGGCAATACAGTGTTTAACAAGGCGACGACATTTGCGCTAACGTGTTTCGTCTGGTTTAGATCGAAACTCCCTCGTGAGATAGTTTCAATCATGCTCAGAATAAACATGTTTCGATCATGATTCGCGCAATGTGCCGCCTGACAGTGAAACATGTTTCATTCGTGATCAGACTAAACATGTTTCGCCCTAGTGTGAACACAGCATGAGTCAGACTAAACATGTTTCACCCTAGTGTGAACAACCAGCATGAGTCAGACTAAACATGTTTCACCCTAGTGTAAACACAGCGTGAGTCAGACTAAACATGATTCGCCCTAGTGTGAACACAGCATGAGTCAGACTAAACATGTTTCACCCTAGTGTCAACACAGCGTGAGTCAGACTAAACATGTTTCGCCCTAGTGTGAACACAGCATGAGTCAGACTAAACATGTTTCGCCCTAGTGTGAACACAGCATGAGTCAGACTAAACATGTTTCGCCCTAGTGTGAACACAGTATCAGACCATTACTGAAAAAAAATTGGAAAAACCAAAAACCAAAATAGTCAACATAGTACCATGATGATCATAGTTATATTTATATGAACTGCTGTTGATTTATTTTTATTTTGTTTAGGCAATATCTTGGTTTGATGAGATTTTAAGTTAAAGTTTATTTATAGGACGCTTTAGTCCACCACGTTTCATGACTGAAAGACGCCAAAAGTTGCAGTTCACCCCCCCCCCCCCCCCCACCCTCTCTCAATGTGAAATGTGTGAAATGAAGGAGGTGCTATCTCTTTTCTCGAGGAACGCGAAAAATTAAGATTTCACAGATGAAAAATAAAAAGGTATGTTACCCCGACTTTGGATCCACAGCGATTCCACGTGGGTTGTAAATTTCGCTCGTAAAGATTGTCTTCCTGTAACTCCCATCCACCTTCGCACATTCAATTCTCTCAAAGATGTAATCCGTCCAGTATATCACACCACTTTCCCATTCAACAGCCAATCCATCCACTAGTCCCAGGTTGTCTCTTATGATAACCTTCGATCAAATAAACAACATGTCAAGTAAATTAAATAATTTAAAGTTTATTCACTTTAATTCAACATTACTCACAGAATGTCAAAGAAACAAGTGGGTTGAAAAAACCAGGCGCAGCCGAGTTTTTTAACGGACTTCGCGGTGTTTGGATACCTGATGAAACACTATTTCGAGTTTTTGATGTATCTTTTCAAATTGAACATTAAATACGGAGAAACTGAAACGAAGGACGAAAGTTTCCAAATCTAAGCTAAATTAAGATCGGGTTTCCAAACCGCCGTCACGCTTATGATTTTGATAAAAGTAATACTGTATATCAAGCACGAGGTGGAGGATATCCAAACACCGAGAAGTGGGTGTGAAAAAACGAGGCGCAGGCGAGTTTTTCTTTAAGCCACTTCGAGGTGTTTAGATACCTGTTAAACGTGGTGACTCTTATAAGAGAGATAAGACTTGCAAAATGATTTCTTCAGCATACACTGTAATTTTCTCGTTTTCAAATGCGTTTAATAGTTTTCAAATGCCTGTAAGGGTTTTACCAAGATTTGTTTGCTCGCTGTATAAAACTCAAAGTAAAATTACTTTTCATTCATCACTTTTTGCGCCCTTTGTTTACTCGTACTATTCTCCTCGTGGGCCACACGATAGGACGCCTGACAGATTTTATTACCGTAACTACTAAAAATATCACCGGATTTTGGGCGGAATTTGGGTACGGTAAATACCTAATCGTATCTTTTTGGTACTCTTCGGCGGCATATCAGGCGAATTTGGTCGAGCCATGGTTCGTATTTTGGCGAGACGCAGTCAAGCCAAAATGCCCATGGCGAGACCAAACGAGAAAATTACAGAGAGAAAACGAGAAAATTACAGTGTATGCTGAAGAAATCATTTTGCAAGTCTTATCTCGAGGGAACGAACACATAAATAGTGTAAATGTAACATGGAGAGCTTCAAATACTCGCTTCAGCAGTTCAAACGTTCAGTTGGAGGACCTTTTGGAACCAGAGGTAAAGTTGACATTAATGGTGGCATTTTGAAACTTTGCACCACAAAACCGTGCGATTTCAGGTCAGTGAATTGATATCGTAGAATATCAGGACAGTAGACTAGGCTTCTGATTGGCTAATTGCGAATTTGGGTACGGTAAAGCATAAGAGCGACCATTAAATTATGATGGGATGAGGGTAAAGCTTCTCCCGGTCATCTGCGAGGAACTAGCATTCTATCCGCCCCTAAAATCTTGTTCGCAAACTTTGAAACAGCTTGGTAAATTTAGCTCCCTCTAGCCTTCCTTTTGTCATATTTTGTTGCCATCATTTGATTGATTTGATACAGTCAGCATTCAATGCAGGATTCAAGAGATTGACTCTGATGCGAATTATTATGATTTACCATCAACTTATCATAAAAAAAACCCAGTTACTTTACTCTTGAGACTCAAATCTCATTATAAAGTTATTATTATTAGCTCCTTTCGAAAAAACAAACAAACAACGGAGAGAAACAAAGGGAAAAAACAAACGACTAACTATTAAAAGTTCCTTTCTTATTACCTCAGTGTTGCTAGTAACTAGACTCATTCTATTTATAGTCCATTGGGCGTGGTCGCTCCAGTAGATCATTCTCTCTCGGCGGTCGATATCTATTGCTCCAGCATCAGTGAGTCCAGTCTTTACTGTCTTAACACTTACATAGGAACGATTGTAACTCTTCAGGTCGATGCATTTAATGTTGTGTTGATCAGTGAAGTAGAGACTGTCGTCGATGCTACAGCCATACAAACCTAGAGAGAAAATGGTTTAGTAATGTGAGGTTCTGATAAATAAATAACAAATCTCGAAAGTTGCAACCTTTAAGCTAACGAGCCCCCCTCCGAAGAAAACAAAAGCAAACAAGAGGCTCCTAGCAGCCTATACTCATGCGCATGCGTAAGTAGGCTGTACCACAATGAAGGGAATGATTCTTCTAAGACTTATATATACCAAACATGAACATTGCTAATGTAAGTAGGGTTGTAGGAGACGCTGTCGTGACACTTGAGTAACGTTCTTTTACCGGAAGTGAGAGTAGCCGGAAGTCACTAAACAGGAAGTGTAGTATAAAAGCTATGAACCGGAAGTGTACAATTTAAAATATGCGTGCATAAATTTGCATGCAAAATCGTGACACAAAAAATAAAAATAATAATAATAATAATAATAATAAAAATAACAAGAAAAACGGAGCCGAAACCTTACCTCATGCCTCTACGCGCATGAGTAATAAAAAAGAAAAACAGGTTCACTGTTGGAAAGAACTCTTTCAGAATGATCAGAAAGTGATGTTTCTATTTTGTCACCCAGCTATTTTGGGGTAGCGGTTAAAACAGACTAGAAATACTAAATAAATGCCAACTTCGGTTTCTTACGTTCCTGGGAGACGATTGTGAGCTATACATATCAAAATGGCATGAACAGCTAAATTTCCTTTGCAGGTTAGCACAAGTCACAATCGATGAAACGTGCAACAGAATGACTGGTTAACAAGAACTCTACGAGTAGTACAATCGGGCTTTAAACTAGAAAATGTCAATTTTTGACAAATGAAAAACACCATATGAACATCACTCCAACAATACCTCTCATAACATCTGTAACTAATAGGGTCCTAATAGCGGAGCTCTGCTGGCCGAAAGCCCGCGCGGAGCACCATACTCATAGAACCAAAACCCGTCATTTTTCATGGTCATGGCCAGCGGAATGTTTCACGGGCGGCGTCTGTCATGTCTGTCCGAACGAACGTTTTTCGCACGGCTACACAACCGAATGACACGTCAGCTGTACGCTCAACACTCTTGTAGAGTCACTGGTTAACCGAGAAAACCATTTGCAAAGTTGTTTTTAATTTCCCGGCATTTATCCGCGGTTTGCTATTCAAGACAGGTTTCACATTTCTCAAACAGTGGTCAAGACCGCATTTGAGGCTGCGTAACTCTGCAAGTCAAGCGATTTTGGAGGAATATAGAGCTAAGTGCTTATTTTTAAACCTAATTTCGTCTTATAAAATTGTAGCTAGTAGATCGTCGAAGCATTTGTTAACAGCTAAACTCTTTTGAGTTTAATTCTTGTTCTTCCAACTTTTTTACCTTAGTTAAGCTTAATATCATTACTTTACTGTTCTATATTGTGCAATTTTGGCTTGCATTTAAAAAGATTTCAATTTTGAATAATAAGTTATATAAAACGTGCTTAAATTCAGTCGTTTCATGATTTCTTTCATCGAAGACAATCAGCTCGGCCTCGATGCGCTGTACATGGTTCGCGTTTTGCGTTTAAACAGAAACTTATGGAGATTTGAATAAAATTTTTCAAAAGAAGATTGTGTTGTCCATTTTTATGTCTTTGTTCATTCATTACATAGGTTGAAAAGCGATTTTATTTTAACAAAACGTACAAGACTTTAATTTTATATAGTTTAAACGTCACTTGCGTGGCCTTATGCAAATATGTTTGTGTATTTTTTGCAATTTTGATTTCCAAATCAGTTTCTCGGGCAATTTTTGACAAGCAACAACTGTATTTTATTTGGAAAGTAGTCGTACTAGTTATTCCAGACGGAGAAAAAGTTTTTTTTTTGTGAACTTTTGTTTTTTGTTCAGGGAGCGACGCTGTTAGGCTTAGCCTATCTATATATATTAGCGCTGCGCACTAATGTCGTCACATGCTTTTGATCCCCGTTGTTACACACAAACAAACTCTTCCATGTGTTATCTGCATAAGAATATTGTATGGTAAAGTCGCACCGAGTATTGCCTGGTTTTTACTTCGTCCTTCCCCGACTAACTGCCCCTGGGTCTCTTAGGATGATTATGCAACAATTTATATGTATAAGGTACAAAAATATACAAAGGAGGGTACGAAAGTTTGTCTTACCTTGAGAGGTCCATGCCGCTAAAAGGGTCAACCAAATGGGTAAACGCATCAAAGACATCGTAGTCGGACTTCCGAACAAAAACATCACAAGAGGATGCTGCAAACAAGTTATTTACATACTTAGTTCAATCGACACAGTTTTTTCAATAAACAGGCATTCTAGCCTGTACACTGTCTTTTTATAAGTTTAATTCCAGTCCAAATCGCTCGAGATTGTTGACTTGAGATTCATTCTTAGATGCCATTTTTGTTTCGGCTGAACAGAATTGGAACTGATCATCAACGGACTCCTTGTAAGCTATCAAGGTCAAACTTCAACTTATCTTGACTCGCTGTTTCGCTGTTTTAACGAAAGAGTCAAAGATACCATTTCGCAAGACGGCAAAAACGTAATTGACTGTCAGAACGATCTTCTGTAAGTCGCATCACTTGCTCTACAATTGGCCTCGAGCAATAGGCACAGACAATTAAATATGCGGTCACAGCAAGCTACCTTTTTTCTTACAAAAACCGACTGTTGATTCGTGTAACATGGCGCTTCGAGAGATGAATTTTTTAACGCCCAGTTACATTTATACAAAATGTACTGGAACATTTAGAATACCCAATATTTATTCTTCATAATACGATACAGGATCCCCCCAAGCACCCATTGCCAGTTTAAGTTGTTGAGATAGTTGTATCGGATTTGCATTTAAAGTACGTTGTGTTTTCAAGTGGATTCTAATGGTCTTTAGAAATTGTTGTTCCATTTGACATTTTTTTCTCAACAAATGTAAGGAATTGGCGTAGGCCTCTCACTCCTGTGCGTTTCACCATATAGCTGTACTGACGAGCTTCAACATGCTTTTCAACTGAACGTGTTAGTAAATCGATCTAAGCGGGTGCGTAGTCTCCTTCCCATTCGGTAGCAATGAAGGAGGTTCACCCGTAAAAAAAGTGGGTGTTTTGATAAACCGATAAGTACTTGGCGATAACGGTAGTTACATCAGACTTAGTAAGTTGAGCTTGCTTGATTGTTGATTTCAAAATCTGGACCACTTGTTCAGCCTGGCCATTTGTGGACGGTCTGTAAGCTGCCTTCGTACGATGAAAAATACCATTGTTAGCACAGAACTGTTCGAATTTTCTTGCCGTAAATTGGGGGCCATTATCAGAAACGAGCATTTCAGGAAGGCCATGTCGACTGAAGATATCACGCAGTGCTGCGATGGTTGTACTGACTGTAGTGAATGTAGTATTTGTCATCTTCACAACCTCTGGGAATTTGCTGTATGCATCAACGACAACGAGGTAAGTACTTCCAGAGATTGGTCCGGCAAAGTCCACATGGATACGAAACCATGGTCGTGCTGGGAATATCCAAGGGTGGATTTGAGCCGTAGGAGGTGAGGATCTCATATACTTAAGGCAGAATGCATGTCTTCAATCTGAGGCATAGGGTAGGTTTCCACATTCGCACACGTATTGTATGTCACACTGAAATCTTCACAGACACGAACTTCGTCACTGGCTTTCTTCTTAGCTAGTACAATGGGTACAGCAGTAACGGCGGAAGTAACTCTTTCAATCACACCATCCTTTTCCATTTTAAGCAAGGTGCTCTCCACCTTCGGCTGCAGAGCATATGGAACTGGTCTGGCTTTGTAGAAGTTGGCTTCTTTACCTTCGTTAAGCACAACAGGCGCGCCGGTGTAACATCCAAGTTGGGGCTGAAATAACTCATCATTTTTCTCAAGAACACGCTCTAATGACTGGTTGTTATCAGATATAAACAATACTCTTTCATAATTCTGCGACAATGATCTTACATGTTAAATTTGCTGATATTAGGTTTGTTTTGCTGATTTGTACTTGTCTGATCACCGTAAATAGCCGTTAATTTTAATATACTGCAAACGAAAGCATCATCTTCCCTTTAGAAGTCAACGCTCGCAACAATATATTGAAGAGTTTAGTGAAGTGTATTCTAAGTTCATAGCTTCTGAAGATTGAATGAGCTCCTTGCCAGAATTATAGATAGTCTTAATAAATAAATCTAGACTGAGACATCCTAAGCAAAGGAAGTTGTTGCAATGTTTTTCATAGCACGTTCCCCAATCTGCCGGAAGAAGTAACAGAAAACTGCGTAATTGCCAGATGATTCCAACTGACAATGCCATTATCGCAATAACCCAACTATTCAAAACTGGCCCACTAATTAATCCGAGAAAATAATTTAGATTTACAGTGTTAACTCAGAACTTGTTTTCGTAAGAACTACAGCGTTTAGTTTTTATGAATGTGTCAAACACAACCCTTCAACCCCCAGACAAACTCGGTTTATTATAAATTTTGGATGAAAGCACGAAGTGCACTTTCTTCTTTCTTAAGATGAAATTATGATACTAAACATTTCAACGATCTACCGGTTTTTTCATAAAAACGTTCTCGAAATTTTGACAATTTCAACTATTTATCCTTCAAACAGGAGCCGTAATCGGGGACGCAGACCGTGAAGTAGGTGTTGGGCTATTTTTACCACAAATTGCGCTACCCTTTACACTATAAGAGCGCGTTCACATTAACTACCTTACATGGAAAATAGAATTATGTTCGGGCTTGTTGATTTCAATGAATAAAGTTTTTACGTTGACGCTAAAAGTTTACAAAAACATAAAAATTATGTTTCGTATCTACCGGACATGTTGGGCAATTTTTTCATGAAATTATTTTTTTTTCATTTTTAGGTTGTGCAAGAATTTATTTTTTCAACTACTCGATTTTTTTTACTGGCTCACTGTGCACGATTTTTTTTGTCTACTTTTGCTGTGCAGGAATTTTTTATTGTAATTGCCCACCCCCCTCCCCCCTCAAAAATAAAATGGTCCGTCCCTTACGGAGCGTTTTCAAATATTCGTTTTACCGTCCTCCCAGTCAAACTCTGTATTTACACATTCCCGTAAGCGGAGACTCTCTCTTAAGCGGACGCGGACTTTTGAAAATGAAAATTGGATTTTTCTTTTGTTAACGCTCTCTCGTAAGCGGACACGCCATGTATAATAATTACTCTTAGCAATGAAATGTGTCTTTAATTTGCAATAAATCAACAAAAATATGACCTTTGACAGAGCAACAAAACAGTGGGGATCAGTTTTGTCAAATTTCCATTTGTCCGCGGGAAAGCAAACTGTCCGTTCGTTTGATATTAAGAAGAGTCCGACGTAACATTTGTAGTGTCGCGTTATCGCCAAGTTCGTCATGGTCTACTTTCCTTTTTGCTTCTGTTTTTAATCACTGACTGTACGGAACACTGTATCCCAGATAATTAAGCCTAGACTTGAACCACGGTAACAATATTTTTTTTGCTCATGCGCGATTGCGTGCATGAGTTAAAATTTGCCCTCCGTTTTTAAGTCGTGAATACGACTTATTGCGGTTCTGGAGAAAAGTCACTCGCTCATCGTAAACTTTATATTAAATTTATATTAAATTGTTGATATGTTACACTTCGGTAGTAGCATACATGGAGTAAATGGGAGTACGGCCGTTGTGTTTACGAATGCTTCATGAGCTGAAACGTCGGTTTGGGAAACGTTGGGGTTCTTTTACTTGTTATCATTGTTTGGCAAGGATATCTGACATTAATAATGAAGGAAAAGTTAAGTTTGTCCCTTAATTTTCATTTTCAAACACATTCCTTCGTGTGAGGCTGAAAAACATTGCCTAGCTGAGATTGCGCAGTAGGGACTGTAATTCATCTTTTAAGCATTTTTGATAAAAATCACAGTGGATCTACCTGCCACGTGTTTGCTATACGCTCCTCAGCTACACACGATGTTTTTAAGGGTCTTTCTTTGGTGAAAGATATTGGTACGTGAATCTGCAACATAAGGGAAGTGGTCATAGCACGGTACAATCTAAGAGGACCCACCTTGTGTAGGGTAGGAAAAGATCCGATGGTTGTTTCATATTCACGACTTGGCTCGCAAGGAGCCTTTGATTGTAAAATGTAGACCATTTTTTTTGTTGTTGTTGTTAAAGGAGCTATTAAAGCTACGTCATGGGGATTGTGATGTTTCTGGCTCAAAACACGAAATGATTATATGTATTATAAAACACCGAGGGGAAGATATCAATTAATCTATTGTTCGATAAATAAAGATATGGTTTCAATTTGTATGTTTTCTTAGGCTGTATTTCATAAATTTAAAAAACCAATGGACATAAAATGTCAATGTCAGTGTGATTGTAATCGTAGTGGTTAGCAAACGCTCTAGGAAAATGACACTCGTATTGTTGACTCATGGATTTTAGCGAGTGTGTCAATAATATCCGACAAAAAGGGTCAAGTGGCATTTTTTGAGATTACCTGCAATGACCTACAATGCATTTGTTAAAGATGTGTGGCTTAAGTGTTATTCAGTATCTTGTGAAAGAACTAACATATTTAATATAAACATGTAACTTGTAGTCTTTTAAACGGAAACATGGTTTAGGTAGCATTATACACTATCTTCTTCGACACATGTTTCATGGTGTAAACTCGTGTTTACTCTTGAATAAGATATTACGAGCAGTATAGTTCGCATATACGATATACGATAAAGATTCTCCCGCCGTTTCTCACTTTTCATAGCTATTTGTAAAAGCTTCCTATTATACTATGGAATATCTAGTATTAAAATTAGTTATTTTCAAACTTCCGAGTTCCTAGTCAACTTAAAAGTTTTTTAAGATATTTCTCAGTTTTACTATATATAAAAGAATCTATACTGTTACAGTGTGCTTAAAAATACTTTTAGCTATTTTTTAATTATTAGTAATTAATTTTTGTAGGTCCTTTTATATATAACAAAACTGAGAAATGTCATCAAACTTTTACCTAACTATTACAAAACATAACAATATCAACCTAACGACAATCTAAATCCTAAAGTCTCTAACATTTTCAGCCTAATCCCCAACTCCCATCTCACCCCCACCTTACGATACAAAAGCGTTGATATCCTGCGAGTCCATTAGCTCTAGGAACATCACAGCGAACTTCAGGACCAAACACGAGAAAATGATAACAGGAGCTAAAGAACGTTACGGTATACCCCTACGAATGATGCTGACGATAGACATCATCGACATCATCGTCTGCCGGCTATGGAAGGGAAAGAGATCTGAACATCCTCATGGGTGACTTCAATGTAAAAATTGAAATGGACAAACCGGACTGGAGCAAGGAATTTAAAGAGGAATTCACAGATATGTTGTGCCCCTAGTCTTGTTACCAGAAGAGTAAAGACATGACAAAATGCCGTCTTGGGGAAGGAACTGAATAAAGTGAAGTCATCTATGATGTACAGAAAACATTCAAAGAACTTTGCCACTCAATAAGTTTGGTTTTAAAGTTCTATCGCGTGAGGTGTGTAACCTTAAATTAGGACCGATTAGGACGTGGTATGTGAAGGGGTGTCCTATATAAAAGTGATAGGGGTTGCCTATTGGAAATTTTGATAGGCATGGCTCCATTTTATTTTTACTTTTTACAGTAAAAGGTATAAAAACAAAACTCTCGTCACCATCATTAACTATCCACCAACACAATGTTGATATCTCGGGCATTTCTTGTTGGCACAGGCAATCACAAAACAAAAGCCTAGAGATAAAAAATAATCATCCCCCTCACTGTTACCTAAGAGTGCCGCCCAGGTTATATAATGTTAAGTGTGTCTCACTACAAGGCTATTATCTCTTAGAGGAACCCTGTTTGATTCAGTTATCATCAAATATTAAATGTTGTATTTATCATCTCGCAAGTTATCCATCTTCAAGTGACCACTTTTCTTGATTTCAAGGCTAATCTCAATATATTTTTTTTGCAAAAGATTCAACTGTATATAGGCCAATATTTACAAGTAGTAGTTCAGAGCTATTTTAGAATTAATGACGTATGGATTTTTAAGAGAGCTTCTATATTTAGCCTAACAAAATCTAAACCATAAGTGATTGCAAAAGACTAATAACGTACCAACCTACCTGACCAATCAAAACAAATCATAACAATTCAATTAATTCTCCTGCCTTACACATAATAACGTCACCCTAAAGCCCGACTATAATACTCGCAGAGTTCTTGTTCTCACTAAAAAACATTTTTGGGCCTTTACAATTTCCCTACTTGTAGCGCTTGAGCGAGAGGGCGAATTTAAGCAAACTTTTACACCAGCGAAAGCCCACTGGTATATTGATTATGAAGTGCAAACTGACATGTTCTTAAAGTATAACCTTTATATTCTACTGTGTAAAAATTTCTTACGCGGCCCGATAAAAGGGTTCCGTTGAGAGACGGAAACGCCCGGGCGGAAACGTGAAGTGTATCTTGACGCAATGAACATCTGTAACACGAAGAAAGGGCTTCCCTGCTCCGAACACGAAACTTTTATCAAGGACAAAAATCTGTCATAGGAAAACCTTCTTGCCAAAGATAAAACTGTTTTTGTAAAGATACAAAGCTGTAATGTACATGTACTTTAGTTAAACAGGAAAAACAGGAAAAACGACAATAACACGCAATTCAATGCCGACCCCGAGGTCACGTAGGGAGAACACATGCACGCGGCTTAAAGTACTTCAGTGGTCAATATTTTGTTCAAGGTGAAAAGTAAATGGAACTCTGTTCTCGCTAGCCATAATCAGTTTAACCCATATCGTTAAGTTATATTCTCGATCGAGTCTCAAAAAGCGTAACCTAATGTAATGTACACTTTGGTTTGAGCGGGGGTGGCTAATGTGCGAGCCTTTTTTTGCGAGCCTCGTGCCTCTTCCTGCGAGCCCCGAAAGTGTGTAAAAATGTAAAATGAAAGAAAATGGAAAGATATTTGACCTCTCACGCAAAAACGATACTAAAGGATATCCGTTTGAACGGCAAAACGCACGGCTACTGAACGGATGAAAAACGGGTGGCCGAGCCGTTTAAAATGGTTACCATGACACGTTTTTTACATGTATACGTTCAGAAGCCTTGCGTTTTGCCGCTCGAACGGATATCCGTTAGTATCGTTTTCACGTGGAGGTCACATATCTTTCCATTTTCTTTTATTTTACATTTTTAACAGGAAGCGTTCGGGGCTCGCAGGAAGAGGCTCGAGGCTCGCAAAAAAAAAAAGGCTCGGGCTCGCAGGCTTGGACATTAGCCACCCCGTGGTGAGACCGTTCTTAGCCATTTCGTGAATATGGAAGGCACGCTAATCACTTCATTTGTGCGTAAAAAAGCCAACAAAAAGAGATACGCTGCTAGCAGAACGTTGAAAATTTATGCAGATGATTCGGTAATTTTGTTACTCTTTTTCCATATCATTTTTATGCACCCAACCTCGTTCCTCAAACTTTTATAGCAGGTTCTTTCAAAAAGCCATAGGAGCGTGCAAGCTGACTGTCTTCTCCGGAAACCTTTATACATGTGTCATCAGTTTTTGGCCAAAATTTTCCTAAATAATCCTCGCAACAGGAGGGGACCACGAAACTGTCAAAAACATAATTCCCTTGCCACACAAAACATAAATCATTTGCTCGTTGGCACTCCATCGGTAGGTATACCTAGTATTAGACAGTGTTGTGAAACAGTGTGGGAAAAAATTGAACATGAACAAAAACAATTCAATCTTACCCGTGTGTTTGCGATTATTCCATTTCGTAACTTTCGTTAACAAGTGAGTTACTTTTACTATAGGTAAAACAATAGTTTCTAGGGGTATTTGGGATAAATATCTCGAGCAATATTTTAAAATTGCCCAAAAATATCATGAGCCGTTTCTTTGTAGTTTCGCTCGCCAATGAGTTTTAAAATACTTGTTCTTCTGGGGAAGAAATTGAAGATAAGAAATATGATCCTACTAAAGTCAAAATGATTCCAGAAAGTTCTAGAAAGTTTTGCTGATCGACTTATCTCAAATTGAATTGCCGATTCTGGCTCAATACCACTGCTTGTACTAAGAAAGTTTTCCTATAAAAACGATGGAAGCCCTTTGTACACTGCCGGATTGCTACACACTCCGTATCGTCCGGATTTTCAGAGCTAGGACCATATTCACTACCAACGAAGGTCGAATGATTGCACTTTGCCATGACAACATTTTTTTAAAAATTATTTGCCCAATGGTTAATTGCAGTATCTATATTAGATTCCAAGAATCAATTTCTTAAATTTCGCTTAAATGTAATATATATAGATAGGCTTAGCCTAACAGCGTCGCTCTGTGAACAAGCTTAACTAAGGTGAAAGGTCGGAAGCATTAGAATTAAGATTGACGAAGGCTATTTTTCAATTTTAGCAATTCTCTAAAACAGTAAGCTTATCACGCGACCGTCTGCACAGTACATTCAGACCGTACAAAAGTTCACAAAAACAACTTTTTCTCCGTCTAGAATAACTATTACGACTATTTTCCGAACAAAATACACTTGTTGCTTGTCAGAAATTGCCCGAGAAACTAATTTAAAAATCAAAATTGCAAAAATACACAAACATATTTGCATAAGGCGATGCGAGTGAAGATAGAACGCTACTATAAAATCAAGTTCTTGTTTTGTTTACATAAAATCGCTTTTCAACCTATGTAATGAATGAACAAACACATAAAAATGGACAACACAATCTTCTTTCCAAAAAAAATATTCAAATCTTCATTAATTTATGTTTAAAAGCACTAGAATTAAGATTGACGAAGGCTATTTTTCAATTTTAGCAATTCTCAAAAACAGTATTACGCGACCGTCTGCACAGTACATTTTAGACCGTACAAACGTTCACAAAAACAACTTTTTCTCCGTCTAGAATAACTAATACGACTACTTTCCGATAAAATACACTTGTTGCTTGTCAAAAATTGCCCGAGAAACTGATTTGAAAATCAAAATTGCAAAAATACAACCTATTTGCATAAGGCGACGCGAGTGAAGATAGAACGGTACTATAAAATCAAAGTCTTGTTTTGTTTACATAAAATCGCTTTTCAACCTTTGTAATGAATGAACAAACACAAAAAAATGGACAACACAATCTTCTTTCCAAAAAAATTATTCAAATCTTCATTAATTTATGTTTAAAAGCACTAGAATTAAGATTGACGAAGGCTATTTTTCAATTTTAGCAATTCTCAAAAACAGTATCACGCGACCGTCTGCACAGTACATTTAGACCGTACAAAAGTTCACAAAAACAACTTTTTCTCCGTCTAGAATAACTAGTACGACTACTTTCCGAATAAAATACACTTGTTGCTCGTCAAAAATTGCCCGAGAAACTGATTTGAAAAACAAAATTGCAAAAAAATACAGAAACATATTTGCATAATTAAGGTGGCGCGAGTGAAGATAGAACGGTACCATAAAATCAGTCTTGTTTTGTTTACATAAAATCGTTTTTCAACCAATGTAATGAATGAACAAACACATAAAAATGGACAATACAATCTTTTTTCGAAAAAATTTGTTCAAATCTCCATTAGTTTATGTTTAAAAGCAAAACGTACCATTCATCGAAGCCGAGCTGATTGTCTTCGATGAAAGAAATCATTAATTGAGAACTGAATTTAAGCGTTTTATATAACCAAATTATTCAAAATTAAAACCTTTTTAAATGCAAGCCAAAATTGCACAATATAGAACAGTAAAGTAATGATACTAGCTTCAAGTTAAGACGAAATCAGGTTTAAAAATAAGCTTAAGCACTTAGCTCTATATTCTTCCAAAACGCTTGACTTGCAGAGTTACGCAGCCTCAAATGCGGTCTTGACCACTGTTTGAGAAATGTGAAACCTGTCTTGAATAGTAAACCGCGGATAAATGCCGGGAAAAACAACTTTGCAAATGGTTTTCTCGGATAAACTCAACGGTTAACCACTGACTCAACAAGAGTGTTGCGCGTACAGCTGACGTGACATTCGGCTGTGTAGCCGCGCGAAAAACGTTCGTTCGGACACCGGACAGACAGACATGACAGACGCCGCCCGCGAAACATTCCGCTGGCCATGACCATGAAAAATGACGGGCATCGGTTCTATGAGTATGGCGCTCCGCGCGGTCCTTCGGCCCGCAGAGCTCCGCTAAAAATAATACTACTGTCTCTAATATTGTATATGTCTGCTCCTTTACTAGTAACAGTAAATTTCCTTCTATTTGTTTTCCCAGATGGTTTGTATAATGGTTACTTGTTAGTGTATTGATTATGTACTTGATTCTGTATTTTTCCTAAAAATGTCTGATAAAGCTCCAAGGAGTTGGTTATGCAAGAATTGGTATGTTAAAGACCCAAATTGACAAAATTATTTATTTGATAAATATCTAGTTTATTCATGTTTTAAAATATTATGAAACAAGCAAACAGATAAATGTGCATTTAAGCTCGCGTGGGACAGGTTCCACTCATCAGTATGCATTTATGAAAAGAGTATGCACAAAGTGCGACGGCTGATACCGAAAATGCGCGAAATATTCACGAGCAGGCTCCGTAATGTTTCTGCATCAATAATTGCACGTGCAAAGCGCTGTCTGGTAAAATACATTATAATGGCTGTGTTTTCACGAGGCGGTTTTTCTCGCTTAACATTCCTGTAGGTAATTTGTTTAAGCCCGGTTTCCATATGATCGCTACGATCGCTACGATCGCTACGATCGTTGCGATCGCTGCGATCGCTGAAAAAAATAGTTCAGCGATCGCAGCGATTGATGGTTTCCATATGATCGCTGCGATCGCTACGATCGCTGAGAAAGTGAATGAAGATCGAGGGGACCTGGGTCTGACAATATCGTTTCGCCTCATTCTTGAAATTCAACACAGCGGCTGTGAATTGTTTTTAAAATTTGATATAAAGACAGTCGTATCTTTGCACTTCTTACATAAAAAGGGCCAAATCGCACCCTTTGAGTGGGCGTACGCAGTGCATCTTGGTATTTTTGCTGTCGCTGCGATCGCTGCGATCGCTGCGATCGCTGGAGAGTGGTTTCCATATGATCGCTACGATCGCTACGATCGCTGAGATAGAAACACAGCGATCGCAGCGATCGTTGTCGCTGCGATCGCTGTGATCGCTACGATCGCTGGAGAGTGGTTTCCATATGATCGCTACGATCGCTGAACTTTTTTTTCAGCGATCGCAGCGATCGCAGCGATCGTAGCGATCATATGGAAACCGGGCTTTACTGACCGGGTTAAGCAGCTTAAAAAATTTATGCGTTTTCACGGACAGAACTTTATTCATTTTTCTTATACCATGCGCGATATATTTTCTTTTGTTAAAACAATAGAAAATTAGAACACAAAAGAACAACAATACAATGCCTTTCTTTGTTGTTTAATTGCCGACAAGCTTAAGCGACCTGGTTTGGTGGCTTAAATTTAATGAGAATTCTATTGTAGTTCGCCGACTCGCTTAAGGTTACAGTGTACCTTCGGGGGTCTCTCCAGTATAACAGCTCTAGCGTCTTAAGATTAAACTTAATATACCTAAACCCAGATATCAAATTAAAGCTTATATAGCTGGCTATCTAAATATGGAAACCATTTGGTAATAAAATGAATTGTCGAATTTTTTATGACGTCTAAATTCGAACGTCCGAATCAGCTTTAAAACGCTATAACTCAAAGCGATTATTGTATTTTGCTAATTTGATTTGTTCTCGGGTTTCCGGACACGAAGCGCTAAAAAAGCGTGTCGGCGATTTCCCATATTCAATTGCAGTGAAAAGTTACAGAATATTTTCGAAAAAGGGAGAAAAAAATTGGAATGATCGCACGGAAATGGCTCTTGACGAAAAAGTTTTCGGAAATAAGAAATTCGCCGACAAGTTTTTGTTGATTATATGTTAGCCTAGCTTCTGTCCAAATTTGAGGAAAATCGAACAAATTTCCTTTGAGTTGTAGCTCTTTAAAGTGTCCGCAACAAGCGAAAAATTAACTTTGAGAAAACAGCGCTTAAAAAAACATATCGCTTCATAAACAAACTCCGCCCACAAAAGTTATACCGTCATTTCTCCGTCAATTTTCACTATTTTTCGATAATTTTTTTTTTAATGAAAGTTCATTCTATAAACTTTATTTTGACGCCAAAAAAAAATTTTCGATAAATTTTTGATCTGAAGGTACACTGTAACCTTAACTTTAAGCGAGTTGGACAAGCAACTGTTTTCACGAGATTTCCGACTGTCACTCGCTCAGCGACTTGAAAAATCGCTCGTGAAAACACGGCCAATATGACCGTACGGCACCGCTTCTACAGAAAATAGAATCGCAAGGTGACGTGAGCGGGGTCGGACGGGTTGACGTGAGCCGGTCCGGAAAAAGCCGTCCAGCCCCGCTCGAGTTCAAGCGACCTCGCACTGCAAGACTATTCTTGTACTTTCTAGTCCTATCATAAAATACTTATTGACTGAGTTAGGTCGGGCCGGACGGGAAAAGGAGCAATTTCAGAATACCCCGCAAATTAGATTCATGTGATGTATATGTGACGGAACTCTTTGAAGAACGAGGCATGAAACAATAGGTGCTATTAGCTGCGGTTACACGTTGCCACTTTTACCTAGGTAAATTCGAAAGAACAATAGCCGCGGCACGCTTAAGCGTGCAAGGGCTATTGTTAATTCAAATTTAGCGTGCACTGGCTATTGTTCTTTCGAGTTTACCTAGGTAAAAGTTGAAACGTGTAACCGCAGCTATTGTTATTCAATATGATGCAAATAAGTTGCGGAGTATTCTGCAGTTTAGCCAAATCTTTTCCCGTCCGACCCTCCCACTCAGTCAATAAAGCCTGGTTTCCATATAATCGCAACGATCGCAACGATCGCAGCGATCGTTACGATCGACGATCGCTGCGATTCTTGCGACCCTTGCGATCATATGGAAACCAAAACGTTGCGATCGTTGCGATTCTTGCGACTGCGATCGCAGAGATAGAAAAATTTTTATCTCTGCGATCGCAATCGCAACGATCGCAACGTTTTGGTTTCCATATGATCGCAAGGGTCGCACAACACTTTTTTCTGCGATCGCTGCGATCGTTGCGATTATATGGAAACCAGGCTTTAAGATGGACCGCTCACGAACTCATTTCGCCGAATTCCTTTTATGAAAGAATGAACAAATGAAAACTGTTTTCTGTTAAGTAGATACATTTTTCCTCATGGTCAAAGTGGCTTGAAAAATGCAAGAACATGCTTAGCTTTGGAGCGCGCGCGTTAGCCGAGAAATGGTTGCATTATCTGATTAATTTAGCGGCAAATTTTCAAACTGAACACCATTATAATAAAAACGTTATTGAACTAGCTTGTTCGGTCTGTATTGGAAAATATTGGTCTCGTTCTTTTTTTGCAAACCTTTATGAACCTCACCTTCGGCTCGGTCCATAAACTTTCAAAAAAAGAACTCGACCAATATTTTCCCAATACGGAACTCACGCGAGTTCAATAACATCTATGTATCTTTACAAAAACAGTTTTTTTCTTTGGGGAAAAAGGTTTTCCTTTGACAGATTTTCGTCCTTGATAAATGTTTTGTGTTCTGAGCAAGGAAGCCCTTTTTTCGTCTCACGAATGTTCCGCGTTGTGTCAAAATACACTTCACGTTTCCGCCTCTCAACGGAATACTTTTATCGGGTCGCGTTAGAAAGTTTTTACATAGTAGAATATAAAGGTTGTGCTTTAAGAACATGTCAGTTTGAACTTCATAATCAATATACCAGTGGGCTTTCGCTGGTGTAAAAGTTTGCCTAAATTCGCCCTCTCGCTCAAGCGCTACAAGTAGGGAAATTGTAAAGGCCAAAAATTGTTTTTTTAGTGAGAACAAGAAATCTGCGAGTATTATAGTCGGGCTTTAGGGTGACGTAATTATGTGTAAGGCAGGAGAATTAATTGAATTGTTATGATTTGTTTTGATTGGTCAGGTAGGTTGGTACGTTATTAGTCTTTTGCAATCACTTATGGTTTAGATTTTGTTAGGCTAAATATAGAAGTTCTCTTAAAAATCCATACGTCATTAATTCTAAAATAGCTCTGAACTACTACTTGTAAATATTGGCCTATATACAGTTGAATCTTTTGCAAAAAAAAAATATATATTGAGATTAGCCTTTAAGGTTACAGTGTACCTTCAGATCGAAAATTTATTGAAAATTTTTTTTTGGCGTTAAAATAAAGTTAACAGAATGAACTTTCATCCAAAAAAAAAGTATCGAAAAATAGTGAAAGTTGACGGAGAAATGACGGTATAACTTTGGTGGGCGGAGTTTGTTTATTAAGCGATATGTTTTTTTAAGCGCCGTTTTCTCAAAGTTACTTTTTCGCTTGTTGGGGACACTTTAAAGAGCTACAACTCAAAGGGAATTTGTTCGATTTTCCTTAAATTTCGACAGAAGCTAGGCTAACATATAATCAACAAAAACGTGTCGGCGAATTTCTCAATTCCGAAAACTTTCTCGTCAAGAGGCATTTCCATGCGATCATTCCAATTTTCTTTCTCTCCTTTTCGAAAATATTCTGTAACTTTTCACTGCAATTGAATATGGAAAATCGCCGACACGTTTTTTTAGCGCTTCGTGTCCGGAAACCCGAGAACAAATCAAATTAGCAAAATATAATAATCGCTTTGAGTTATAGCGTTTTAAAGCTGATTCGGACATTCAAATTTAGACGTCGTAAAAAATTCGACAATTCATTTTATTACCAAATAGTTTCCATATTTAGATAGCCAGCTCTATAAGCTTTAATTTGATATCTGGGTTTAGGTATATTAAGTGTAATCTTAAGACGCTAGAGCTGTTATACTGGAGACACCCCCGAAGGTACACTGTAACCTTAAATCAAGAAAAGTGGTCACTTGAAGATTTCCATTTTCCATTGGAAAATTGATGGATAACTTAACTATAATTAACTTAACTATAATTAAGTAGGGAATTTGTAAAGGCCAAAAATATTATAATAATAGCATCTTTCCCAAATTTATTTGGTGTTTTGGAAAGATCAAGAGATGTTCGATCTTACCGCGTTTGTCTGTACGAGCGAGAAGAAAATGCATCATTTCGCTTTATTTTCGGCATGGATTTAACGCCAAAATAGCGTTTTATAGACTTTCCTCGATTTCTAAACTAGAGCGCTTTTCAGCCTTTGAGTAGTATTTTCGATAATAACTTACTATAGAGGTTATTTGGGCAAAATATGCAGAAATTCTAAATTTCACGACTGATGCGGTATTCGCGATATTTACAGATATTGGCTGTTAAGTACAGAAAGTACCTTTAAATTCATGACAATAGCGTGGTAATGTCATTTATAACATAGCTAGAATTTTCACGTAATCAAATGTAATAGCGCGAGCGTGCTTCATATTCTTATTGAGCACGCTAATGACGTCAGCAAACTAACACCTCGAGGAACACCGCGTTGATAATGTTATAAAAAATTAGTTCATGCTGCAGCTGTGCGTATGTCGAGATATTGAGCACTTGGGAAGTTTGGAGAGCACTCAAGAGGCTAGAGTTGCACTCGGCTGCGCCTCGTGCAACTCTTACGCCTCTTTCGAGCTCTCCAAACTTCTCGCGTGCTCAATATCTCGACATACGCACGCTGACGCATGAACTAATTGTTAATAATGAGACACTTCTATCTAATTTGGGCCAAGTAATGTTCTACCTAGTTTCTACGAAAAGTCTCAACAGGTCGACCCAGAAATATTGTGCCTGTACACTGAGGGATCTGTCACCGTTCTATGTTCCCTAAATTAAAGCCGCGCAGGTTTAACATAATGGTGAAAAGAAATATGCCGTAAAAACCCGAGCCTCCTTTCTGAAAGGAAAGTTAATTAAATCAGTTAAAAATACAAATCGATTCATGAAACTACAGCAAAACATAAAGTCAATTCCGAATTTTAACTGTTTGTCACGACATTCCAAGCAGACTGCAGTTCAAAATTCAGCTAAATCTGTCATTTCGTTTTAGATACAGTTTTACTTAGACAATATTCTTCAAGCTGCGTTGTCGAACAAACAACAACAAGTAGCTTTATTTGAACCGATGACCATAAATACATAGACGATTACAAAAGCACACAACGTGAATATAAAACTAAATCACACCAGTGAGGATTGATAGTAAGTTTTCACGTAAATCAAAACATGGCCGCCGTGAAAACCATCTGATATTCCCACCTCCTCTTCTGATATTGATACCACGTGCAAGCAACGAAACTGTTAAAAGTTTACAAGGTATATGCGGAATACGTGAAATATCTTACCGCTACTGAAAAAAATGTACAACATCTGTTTGAAAGAACAACGAAAAGTTACCCTCTCACTCATTCTTGTTATGCCTACGTGGCACATATAACGTCCGATCGCAAAAAGAGTTAGTCTGCTAACATAACATTTCTACCCCTTACAGAACCGTTGGTTCCATTAAAGTAATATGAAAACAACAAAATGCTTACCACTTACTTGGCGGAATGAAGAATTGAAGAGGTAAGGGACTTCAAGCAGGCTTCACAAACCTGGAAATGGACAATGATCGCCGGTTGAGTTGATCTGAAATGCAGCTTCGCTTCTACTGCTCTTTCAGTGCTGCGCAGAGTCTGCTCAGCTTTATACATAAATATACATCTTCAATACTTGAAAAGAGGAGGTGTACTTGTGTACACATTAGCCAATCACAGCGCGGTAAACACTTTATCAAACACTTGATGTTGTCTCGGTGTCACGAAAATGATTCCAAAAAATGGTATCATTTGACATCAAATGTGACGTGTTGCATTCTGTCCAATGGCAATATAAGTTTCTTTATACTGTAAAGTTCCGAAAGTAACGACCCCGAAAAAAGCGACTCCCCCTCCCCCGAAGATAATGTGAAAAGAAGAGTGCCTTGGCAGGGACGAAACGTATACGTCAGGCTAGCCACTAATCAAAGTTATTCTGAAGTTATTCTCAACACTTCCACTGTTGTGAAATGATATATATGAAATAAATCATATATGAACTGCGGAAATGAAATCAAATGAAGAATGATCCTCGCAGTTGTGAACGCAATTTAAGCAATTGCGAAAAGAAGCCTGAAAAAAAATTCAGGACTTCAACGGGGTTCGAACCCGTGACCTCGCGATACCGGTGCGATGCTCTACCAACTGAGCTATGAAGCCACTGACGTTGGGAGCAGGTCAATTGTAGGTTCATATGTTCCCCGTGAAAGGAGTGAGTGTGAAATGATATATAGTGTGAAATGATGTATATGAAATAAATCATATATTACTGTTATTATCAAAAACATTGTGGTCGCTGATAAATCCCGAAATTCGTGGAAAGTAGCGAGCCCCTCGAAAGCAGTGAGCCCCGCCCCCCCCCCCCCCCCCCCGAAAGTAGCGAGATAGATAGATAGATCGATAGATAGATAGATATCTTTATTTGAATAGGGTAATACCTTCAGCTATTTACATAAACTGGTATCAACCGAGGCCCTGTATAGAAATATTTACATCAATCATTACAACGTAAAAAAGAAAAAAAGTAAGAGATAAATTAATTAATTAAATAAAAAAAACTGTTTACAAATATTGATTATATATATAATACAACCATGGTAATAACATGACTTCTTGCTGCCTTCCAACCTAACACAAGGGACTCTAAGGTGGTTACTTTGTCTTGTCACTCTAGCCACAAAATCTCAATTAAATTTAAAGCCCCCCCCCCCCCCCCGAAAATATTGAGCCTCCCTCCGAAAGTAGCGAACCTCCCCCGAAAGTAGCGAGCCCCCCGAAAGTAGTGAGCCTCCCCCCGAAAGAAGAGAGCCTCCCGAAAGTAGTGAGCCCCTTAGTGATTTGTATTTTATTTATAAATAGTTAATATATTCTTGTTTTTATATTTCGTCTCAGTACTTATTTTGACTTATATTGGCCGTTTTTATACTAGAGACGCATTATCCGTCTGGACGCACTTGGGCAAACATTTGTAGTTCGTCTGGTTATGTGTCTCTAGTATAAAGACGGGCACAAGACGCATTATCCGTCTGGACGAATTATCTTTCGAAATGCGTCTTGAACGATGCACTTCGAAAGATAGTTCGTCTAAAGTCACTTATGTAGTGAGCATTAGTTACATAGGGTCATTTCGATGGGAATTATTATATAGGGTGTTGTATCGTAAATTTTAGTACTGTTTTTATGTAAGGGTCTGTGCCCAGCAACACTTTTTAGAGTCTCAAAACGCAGCCTTATTGGGGAGTCTTAAAGGAGTCTTAAAAGGTAGCCTTTTTACAGGGTCTTTTAAAAGGCGTGTTTTTTTAAAAAAAGCAGCCTGTTTAGGGAGTCTTGAAAAGGCAGCATTTTAATTCAAAATAGCGTTTTTAAGAATTCTTAAAAAAGCGACGATTTGATGGAGTCTTAAAAAGCGCGCATTAATTTAATCGCATTAAAACCTATACTTAATCAAAGGCTCCTTGCGAGCCAAGTCGTGAATGTGAAACAACCATCGGACCTTCTCCTACCCTACACAAGGTGGGTCCTCTTAGATTGTACATGTTTAATATAACTACTTCCCTTATGTTGCAGATCCACGTACCAATATCTTTTCCCAAAGAAGGACCTCTAAAACCTTAATGTGTAGCTGGGTTATTCTCTGGGTTATTCTCTGGGTTATTCTCCAGAGCGTATAGCAAACACGTGGCAGTTAAAATCCACTGTGATTTTTATCAACAATGCTTTAAAGATGAATTACAGTCCGTACTGTGCAATCTCAACTCGGCAATGTTAGTCAGCCTCACACGAAGGAATGTGTTTACTAGCTAAAATGAAAATTACGGGACAAACTTACCTTTTCCTTCATTATTAATGTCAGATATCCTTGCGAAACAATAATAACAAGTAAAAGAACCCCAACGTTTTCCCAAACCGACGTTTCATCTCATCGAACATTCGTAAACACAGCGACCGTAATGGCGATTTAAAAAGAGACTTATGCAATTGTGGTTAGTTATTTTTCTCTGACAAAAGTTACATGATAGCGCCATTCATTAGTCCGGGTTTACATAGAGTGGTTTATGGTTATTTGTGAGAGCTGTAAGTATACGGCGCCCTGTAGTTTATAACGACGTACATTTTCACTTCTATTTCATTGTTTTATTTGGTCGTTGTCTTTCTAATATTATCAGCACTTTAACTAAATCAAACTTTTACCACTCAGTTTAGCCTGACATGGAAAGATGTACAGGAAGAACATTCTTGATAGTTATCTTCCTTTTGGCGTTTCTTTTGTCTCTTGTCACTGGTACGTGGGTAGCCTGTACAGCAAAGTTAAAATCGCACATGAGTCACAGGTGACCCATTCGGCCGGAGTTTCACTCAGTTTCGGTAGCATAAAGCGAGTATTGCTACTCCCCCCCCACCCCCCCTGGACGGGATACTAGCCCATCGCAGGGTTTCCCCCATCAGCATTTTGTCGCCGGTACCCGGTTATGTACCTGGGTGGAGAGGGACAATTAGTCCAGGCATTTTGTAATCGGACCTGCTACTAATTGCAACAGAAGCTTTTTCATCATAAATCAATTAGAAATAACCTATTTATGAATATACTAAAAGTCTCTGGAGATTCAAGCGTGGGAACACCTCCAAATATGATCAACATCAAACTTGCTCTCTGATGCAACATGGAAACGAGGAAGAACATGCCCTAATCTGGAAAAAAGTTCTCATAAAATAGTAATTTACTAAAATATCGAGCTAATCAAAGTTTACATTGGCCGAGACATAGTTTGTTAATAATTAATAGTAACATTAAAAAACAACCCTATCTTCTCGCTAGAGAGTCATAATTGTATTATAATATACATATGCTATACAAGTTAGTCTTCCGAATCTTCACTTTCGTAGTCAAGGGCATTAGGATAATTAGTGCACGCAGAGCCTTTGCACTGGCCGCAGGCTGGAGAACACTGCGTACCATTCTTGCGACAGATGCACCTCATAGTGCTACAGTCAGACAAACAGTTGCATGGGATAAACTGAAGAAGCGAGTCTGGGGCAGGCGGCAAGTCCGTCACAACAGGAAATAATTGATCACCAGTGACTTTATCCCCAGTCCTCTATCAACATTTCTGAATCCTCTCCCTGTCACTACTTTACTTGTAGATAGATTCGCAGGCTGTGAAATCGGGCCGCTGCTGCACTTGGGGAGAGATTCTGTGGCCATATATGAGATGTCTTCGTTACACGTTTCTCGAAGTATCGCTGATACCTAAGAGCGTAAAGAACAACCCCTGGCTTACCACCGAAAAGTGACACGAATCCTTTTCACCTGCAGCAACAACGTCAGATACAACCGAACGACAGCTGAACACGCTAGCTTGTGTCTCTGAAGTATGGTACATTCTCAAATTTCTTCAGCGGCGTTGCCTTGCCAACTCCATGCAGGCGCGAAGTGGTGTCACATCCGGTTACGGCATGAAGAAACAGGAGATTTCCACAAACTTCCCTACCCAGCTGATCTTTGACTTTCTTCATATGCCAAACTCGCGCACCTCTTGCGTTTGCCTTTGGCTCTGGTCTAAAATGGAGATTACAACCATCTTCGGAAGCATACTCTATAATAGCACATGAAGACTAGCAAATCTCAAAGCGACGCTGGCGGCCTGCAATATTAGATTAAAATGTCTTAATATTGCATTTTCCTCTATTAAACCACCAATTTTGGGGATAAAACTATTGACTTTAAATATTTACTGTTATGAGTGCTCTGTGCAATGGGGGAATGGATATCTGACTCGGAAAACTCATCAGCTAATACAGATGCTACAGTACTCTCATTACCTGAAATGACAAAATGCAGAAGAATCTGATGTAATTGTTGTCTGCTTTGGGTGACATGTAAAAGTGTATCGTATTAATTTTACAGAAGTCAATGCCTCTATGCTCAATCTCAGTCTCTCTGTTTGCTGCAATTTCCCCGTTCACATCGCAAATTGTGTTTTTTCCTCAGAAACTACGATATAGAAAGGTAAAAAAAATTAAGAAATGAAAATTAAGCCAGATATGCTTTATCGACAAAATAAATGGTTATTAGCTGGGTGCTGTAGATGCGGTACAGGTACGTCCAAAGCGCCCGAATATAGCAGCGCATTCATAGCAGCGTCCACAATGAGGTGCGCACACACTGCCCGTGCAATTATAGCCTTTCCGGTCATTAGACGCAAGACTTCCAAGACTTCTCGTAAACCGGACCCCGCCATCAGTGGGCTTATACTTCCGAGAAAGCTCATCACCGCGAGAAGAGCATCAAGACGCACGATCACATTGCGCAAAACGCTGTTAGCTGGTTCATATCGATCATAGGAAGAAACATAACAGAAGACTTGCCCTGGTGCCTTCCTTGGTGAACAGATTGCATCATGCCACTTCAAGATGGGCGCGGGGTGCCAAATAGTAGAGATACCTTCCACAAGACATCGAGGTTAGCAGTGGGGTCTTCCGCTCGTACAAGAACCAAGTCTTTATATTTGATCTCCACGTTCACCTGTCTGGGTCCACATGGATGTAGTTCTACCCTTCCAGTTGTCGAGATTTCAACTTCTGGAGTAACTTTGCGTCGCGGGATATCACGATTGTGTTTGGTGCCAGGTGTAAACGACTGCAATCATGCCCATATACCGTGTAAGATGTTATTGACGTTGAGTGTGCTAGTGTTGTGGTCAAAGTTGTAGGCCGCGTACTGGACAAACTCGAAGGAAGCGCGAGGCAAAGTTGTGGTGCAACTGAACTGCAAGCCCAGTCTGTAAAGGTACGACAACGACTCGTGGCCGCGCAGCTTAAACAATGGCCTGCCCGAATGACGCAACCTTCAACGAGTTATTTGTTTCTGAGACAAGAACACCCAGAAATGCTGAAAGTGTAGCGGGAAGATAGTGGACATGTGATTCGGCATCGGTGGCTATTTGCGGGGTAGTTGTCACTTGATGTCGCAATTGATTTGACGTCCTTTTCTTATTAGTTTAGCTGCTGTTTTGATGATGTTCATTTTTGTTCTTCGATATCCACGTCATCCCGCTGCTCGTGAAACTCTTGTAAAACTGCAGCAGCAGTGGTTCGAAAAGTTACAACGTTTGGTTTACCGTTAATATCCGTTATTATGATCTTATCTCCAAAATACTCAAGAAGTTTGGTTTTCATGTGCTGCCTTCAGTCAGCTTCGCTATTTGTATCACTCAAATATTCTTCCATTTTCTCCATTAGATCACTCACTGTTATCTGCTCGTCGTCATTTTCTTCAGTCAAGAAAATTCGTGAATATTAAAAAACCTGGCGTGTTTTTTCATCCTGGGGACGACCTACTTTCCTCTTTTTCACAGCAGGTAGCTCATCCATTTGACAAACTTTAGGTAATTGCCACTTTGTGAAGACGTTTATACTGAAGGTCTGGTGGTAAACCGCGTCAGCAGCAGGCAAATCGTGCACACTTAGAAGCCTAGCCTTTATCGTTTCAGACCACTCGTCCTTTCCCTCTGAACAAATTTCCAATATCGTGTATCTCGTTTTAATTGTTGTAACCCTGAAAGCTTCCCCAGTCGTTTTCTCTGTTCTCCGAACTCAACTTTGGTGCCACAAAAGATACAGCCACTCTTGAATGAGAAACGTTGTTCTGCTTTGCGTTTAAGAGAGCGACGATTACTAGTTGTTCCAGACGAAAAAACTTTTTAGCTCGCTTGCGAGGGAAGGCAATACTCTCGCCAACAGTTCTGATGCACCTGCTGCCGAGGAACCGTAGTAATGGTATCATTCCGCTCTGTGCTCGTCCGATTTATTCCCTCGCTTCCTTTTTCTCTTAGAGTTATGACGTCACGCTCACCATCAAGATTTCTTTTATAATAACACAGTTTACTGTTTCATCCATGGTTCAAAATCTTTTTGAAATTATAGGCAAATTGGATAGTGTAAAAGACATTAAGACAACGATAGATTTGTTTCTGCCCAAAACAAATCTCAAATTCGTGATGCAATTTCTATATACAACTATATGGTACTCAAGAACGTCTAGGTTGATTGCATAAATGTGACTTAAATTGGCTTTCTTGAACTTTTTTAAAAGTTTGGTTTTATTCTTGCCAAACTTATGTTTTCAGTGAGAATGAATTGCAGACAAATTGTTTTGTGTTCAAAGCGCATTTATTGTTCGCAGAAATTTTAATTTTAGAAAAGGTTTTCATTTAGTGATTTCTAAGTTATGAGAAAAAGGTAACACACGAAGCGCGATGCGATGAGTACAATGTCGGTTGTTTTCACTGAGATGAAATTCATTTTGGGATTCACTACTCAGATCACAATGAATTTTTCTTGAATTACCGATAACCTTAGCACATAACCGTACTGTTTCTTTCAACAAAAAAATTTCTTTTTCAACTTTTAACTTAATTTGCTCGCGGAAGACAAAATTCTTCGCGAAATGCCTCAGCCAGATAGCTAACAACGCAGACGCTTTCTGCAAGCTTTTTGCTTTTTGCTGATTTTTAGAATCTTAAGTGAGCAATTATTTGATGTAATCTGAATGTAAATGGCCTTGCCTAGGAAAAAAACACGATAAATTATTTCTCTCTCTGCTAGCGTGTGCTGCACGTGGTAAAAACTGATGCGATGCAGCAGATAGGTACATGCAGATTCGTTTCCATGCTGCATTTTATAGGGTTCTAATAAAACTCATTTTTAGTCATCTTCCCCCACTCAGATTTTCAGAGACTTTTGCTATGTTATAGAGGACATGTTCCTGGACCAAAAGGCATTAAAAAACCTTCTGTTGCAATTAGTAACAGGTTGACCTATTTTTGGCGATAAAATGCCTGGACTAAATGTGGAGTAAAGATTACTAAAAATTAGTAAATCAAAACAATTCGTTTGCAGCCACATAATTTCATACACGACTATCTATTCTCAGAGTGTTTTTAGCTCCCACATTTTAAGCAGTTTAATCGGATTACCTCTTGTCGAGTCTCTTCGAAACTTCATGAGTTGCTCACGAATTTTGTTGCTTGCTTGGCACAGTCTCCGCGGATCTACTACAACTACCAGAAATCTTTGCACGTACGAGGTCATAATGCCAACGTTCAATAGCCCTTGTGCATAATAGTTGTAACATATAATAAAGATAGATAACTTAACAGCAAAATATAGTACCGGGTCAAACTACTCCAAACTATAAAACTACATATTTCGATTAAAAGACAGCGATAGTATATACGTAATAAAATTCCCTTTTAGTACATTCCAGTCTTATTGACGGCAGTCTTTGATAGTTGCTCTACCTTGTCATTCTACATATTACTCGAGAATCGAGAATAGGGGCATTGATATTCTAGATATTCTAGCGCTTCATCACTGCTGTCCTGATTCGCATAACGATGTGTGTTGCATGCTTTTGTATCTTCTCTAACTTAACAGCATCACAGTAATCAAGAATTGGGACAATGCTAAATTTTAGATATTCTAGCTGTCCATCTGCATAACGATGTGTGTTGCGCGCCTCGATCTGCAACATCTGTAACTTATCTGAGCTGCATTACTGCTTTCCATCCTTATTTAACGACGTGTGCCGCGTTCCTCTGTAACTTCTCAAACGTATGTGTATTGGCACTCCCACTACAGTTCCATACAGCATCACAGTTATAGGGACAATGATATTCTAGATATAACGATGCCTGATGCGCTCCTCTGTAACTTCTCTAACTTATCGATCTGACACTCCCATATAGCATTACAGTAATCAAGAATAGGGACAATGAACGCGTTGTAGATGATACTAGCATTGTGCATACTGATGTTCTTCCTACATTGGCCCAACATACCTATTCTCTTGCCGGCTTTTTGTAATTGACAAATTGTCATGAAAACCGCTGTATTTTGCGTTTAGGAAGGATTTGCTATCACTGTGACTCTCGTTACGGTGATTGTCCAGAGGATTCAGTTAACGGCACGACGAAGACAACCTGTGCCGAAGGAAACGACTTCTGCGAGGTGATCAAGGATGGAAGACATGCGGGCGGGCCCCGGTTCATTCGAGACTGCGTAAGTGAATGTGACAAGGAATACGTGAACTGGAGCAAGGATGACGAAGAATATTGCCACTTGTGTTGACTAAGATGCCCGTAATGTCGGCCGCTGTGGCGCGAATATACTTTTCCACTAACACGATTGCTTTCTGTATTCAGTGTTATCGTTACTTTTGGGATGATTGCTTTTCCTTAGATACAAAGATTATAAGTTACACTTACACCCCGGTTCATTCCAGACTGCGTAAGTGAATGTGACAAGGAATACGTGAACTGGAGCAAGTATGACGAAGAATATTGCCACATGTGTTGTGACGAAGATGCCTGTAATGTCGGTCGCTGTGGCGCGACTACTTTTCCACTAACACGATTGCTTTCTGTATTTAGTGTTATCATAACTTTTGGGATGATTGCTTTTCCTTAAATACAAAGATTAGAAGTTACACTTTAAAATTAACTACAGTCAAACCTCTATGAAGCGGTCACCCTCATGAAATTACCATCTGACTGCTTTATGTATGTATGTATTATGTATGGCTTACTGTTAACAGCAACAGTAACTCTAGAAATTAAGTAATTGCATGTTCAAGGAAGTTTATCCCTGATTATCGGATTTCATAATGTTGTTCGTAAGGCAAGTCTTTTTTAAAAGCCACATCAACAGTTTTGCTATCGCATTGAAGATAAATTAGTTATGGTCGTTTGTCATTTAGGCCGAATAGCGTGATTTTGTGAAGCAAGTCATTTTTAAAAGAGTTTACAGTAAATATTTTGTTACTGAGTGATCGCTTAATAAAGGGCCGCTTAATTGAGGTTTGACTGTGTACTCTCTAAAATGTCTAAAGTCGGACATCATGAGCCACCGTAGCGAATCAACTTTTACTAGCATGCTGGCCATGCTGGCGCCATCAAAACGAAGACTCCTGCTATCAGTAAAAATCGCAAGTAACCTGAGTATGAGACCTTTGTTAGGGGAGACCTGATACGAATATTCTCAGGTTAAACAAATTAACAGTTGCCAGAGAAACTGAGAGGTGAAATAACCAGCAGTAAATCACTGTATAACAGTGTTTTGTTGGGAAACGGGTTTCGAATAGCCAGTGTTCAAGAGAGTGGAAGTCACGGTCAAATTTTCAAACTCATTAGTAACCAGATTTAGAAATTTTATTTCATAAATCGGTACATTTTAATGTTAGCTTTACCTATCATAACTGAATTGCAAAGTTGGTATTTGCAGGCTTTCTGCTAGCAAGTTCAATGTCTTGGCTCGTCCAATGTCGTTCGTCGTACCATTTTAATCACAGAGAAAGCCTTGAAGAGGCAGCCAATATCAAACCATGTACTGAATTACAAGTTTTTGCCCAGCAAATTCTAGATCTGTTGTACATTTCTTGATGTGATTATTATAAAAAAACACACGTATTATTGACATTTGAAGTAACAGGTCATCACTTTTACAGACTATACTTGTCACTCTTTCGAGTAGTCTAGCGTTTAACTACCTAGTTCTCCATTTAAAAAGCAATTATAAAACGTTTGTCCTACATATCAAAATACCACATTTTGTGGATTAAAGTTGATAGCTCTCAGACAACTACAAAAACACGCGGTTGGCAGTCCGAATAAACATGTTCATCGCCTCCTCATAGTCCCTGATCTATTAACAAAAAACAAATATCCCTTTCTGAATATCCTGAATAAAGCGAATGAAGAAATTTACTCGTGGGGCCACTGGCTTTATATAAAGCCATTTTAAACTAACAACTCCATTATTATAAAGCAAGAATCACTCACGAATAAAAAAAAATATTCGTTTGTCGGGGTTCTTCTGATTAAAATCTAAAAAACATAAAAATAACACTTCGATTATAATGTTGTCACAACAGTGATCACCTGGTTTCAAAAACCACTTGTTGTTTATCGTTAGGCTAGATTTTACACCAAAGGGTGAGCGGTTAAAAAAGCTACCAGCGTTTTTGTTTTTAAAGGTAACACTATAAGTGTTACCAAACGGGCAAGCATTCTTTGAGCGGTTTTCATTTGAGAAATCAAAGTAATTACTCTGACCAATCACAACAGACGCAGACACTCCAATGAACCAATCAGAACTTGAAGCAAATACAGGTAACCGGCGCCAAGCGCGGGAAAACGCGTGCAGGCAAGTCACGATTGGTTTTGATTTTACTTTTGATTTGTTGAGAAAGTGGCGCGAGATTTGTTTAGCCAATCACAAAGCGTAGCAATTCAAAACCAAAGCAATTGCAAAATTACTTTCGATACTCAATTGAAAACCGCTGTAAAAAGAATATACTAACCATGTTATGATATGAATTGTTACTAAAACTTAAGTAAGAGAACGAAGGTCTTATCAGGAGATTTCTGAACCTTAACAGTGGCGGATCTACGGGAGGGGCCCAGTCCCCCTCCCCATCCCCCGCCTCAATATTTCGTAAAGAAAATAAGGCCGAAGGTCCTAATGTTTTTTTTTTTTTTTTCATCTCGATCCATTTTCACTCCTGGCCTCCACTCAATAAGTACATGTAAGGCTGGATCAGTCAGTACTTTGTCAAGATTCAGAGATACATCTGATCGTTACTGATGTTGTCAGTTTTTCTTCTTTAAGTGTGGTCATCGCATTTAATGTGATTACAAGGCTGTGTAGCACTCGTATTAAGTGAAAATTACATTAGTGCTAGAAACGAAGCTACATGTATAAGCCCTGGACCACTAGTCTTAGAAAGGAAATTGGGTCGCAAGAATAAAAAAATACGTCTGAACTCATAAGCTCTTGATCAGTTCACTGTCAAGAGGATTTCTTTCTAAGGGCCTTTACAGACTAGACCAATTATTATCGGTTACTACTTAGCTGTCGATCATAAAAGTTGTCGATAACAAAAAAGCCAATCTGTGAAGCAAGTTAAACACGATGGGTTTTTTAAATTCTTCGCGGACCACCCTAAACGGCACCTTGATGGTTCAAAACACTAGCGTTCCTTCCTGCACACGTGATACCGAAAACCGTAATTTACACCCTTAAACCATACCTGTACCTGCCATATGGGAGTCCCCCCCCCCCCCCCCCCTCCCGGGAAAAAGTATCTATCTGAGAAAAAACAACAATGACAGATTAATTTTTCTGAAAAACAGACGGCCGCAATTACAAAATCAATAAGTAAAATTGATGCCAGCATCGGAAACAGCATCTTTTTACGTTAAGAATATTTATTAGTCGGGTGCAAATTAATGTTTGAAAAATGTCTGGTCACTATCTAAGCTATGCTGTCATTTATCCATTTCTAGATTGATTTCAAATTTCGTCGCCATTTTAGAGATTGTCAATTCTAACTAGTCTTTGGTTTTCGAAACTAACAGCATGCACTTTTAAATGCACTGTAATTAGTTAACTGTACAACTTATCCTTCTTAAAAGTTGCCTTGTCTATACCTATCAGTCATCGCGCTTTTCCAAATAGCCTGCCTAAGATTCGGAATCTTCAATTGGCTTGTCGTTGTCTTCCAGAACCAGATATACCGTTTGTCCATTTTCTCGGCGATCGGATTGTACTCCCTCTGCAGTGGCGAGCGACGTATACTGAGATTCATCTTGCGATTTTTCCGCATCACCCTGGATATCAATATTTACTTCCTCGCTCTTTACTGTTTTGCTGTCATGTGGAAACAACGACACGTAACGCTCTTCTTCCCCTACCTCGGGCTCTGTCTTCATTGTGATTGTCAGGTAAGCGGGCTCTTCCTTCACCTCCTTCTCTTTTACAAAAGGTTCTTTTTTGGGCAGGGCGCCTGCAGCATCCTCTTGGCTGGCTTTCGTGGCATCAGATTCAGCGTTTGCGCCTTCTTTGTTCATGCTTTCAGAAGACGAAATCCTTGTCATACCTATCTCAGAAAACCGCGGATTGGTAGCTGCACTGCCCTCTGGAAGTTCTTCATAGGGAGAAAATTCCACTGGTCCGATGCCATCGTAATTCCCTTCGCCAGTACCGCCTTCAAACGCACCGGCACTGTCGTATCCGGGATTTTCAAAGGCAGCAACCCGTCTTGTATTTGTTGCCTCCTCATCCTTTTCCTTTTCATAAGATACGTTGCCTCGTTTTACCCTATAAACACACATGATAACGTGGTCAGAAAGGAGAAAGAAACACAACAACAAAGCTAGCAAATATCCCCAATCAAAATTCAATGCAAGTCAGCGTGCTATAACTTTGTTAAACATGGAAAGGAAGCACAATGATTGACAGTTAGCAAACTTGCTATCGATTCACATTCAAAGGAATCATTTTGTCGCGCTAAAGAAGAAAGCCCTATTTATGGGCGAGAAAGAGTCCGGTTGGAGTCTTTTAGTCAATGCTCGGACTTTGTAGTCCTTGTTCCAAAAACAAACAAACAAAAAATTACAAGCAAAACGGTAAACATCGGTTAAGATTCTCTGGGCATATAAAATTAGTTACCGTGTGGCATAAAAATTGCCAATTTTTTACGTTTCGCGGAAACAATTTAATTTTCTCGAATTAGGATTTTAGACTATACCACTGGGAACAAATTTTCGCGGTTTTCGCTTTTCACGTACGTGTACGGTACTTGTTTATAACAACAAGGAAATAAACTGTTGTCTTGTTTATTTTACTTTAAATTCTCTATATTTTTACCATTTTAAAAACTGCAAACCTTCCATTGTCTTTAATGTATATGGGTGGCGTAAAGCGTAAATGTGGTATCACCGATGCCCTTTAGAATGGTGTCCCTTCGGACGGACGACATGTTTTTATAAACCGAACAGTTCATATGTACCTCAGTCATTGTGTTTAGGTTTTATCAAATTTACCTAGAGACCACAGAGATTCTTCGTTGTGTTGCATTTGTAAAGAAGAATGTCGTAATATTGTTTGTACAGTCAATTCAGTTTAATTCGGCATTGATCTAAATAAAATGAGTAATGATTTTCGCAGATTTTTTTCGCTAGAGTTAATTTTCTTGGGATCTCGTTTTCGCGGTTCGTTAGAAGCCAGCGAACTGGCGCGAAAATTAGATCCCGCGAAAATTTCATGCCACGCGATATGTCAATGACAAAAACGAATTATGCTTTCGTGCACCCTAAAGCAAGAGTCATTGCTCTTAACTATAACCTCAAGCACGTCTTAAGCTTCTCTCATGTTATCTAAATTTCCCACATGCGTCCTTGACTTGACAGACGTTAGGCTAAGTATGAACTGTTTGAAATAGGAACTTTAGCTTCGAAATCCAAAAATTCGCTCCAAATCGTCGACATATTGCAAAACATCGATTGTTTTCACATCAAAATACTTCTCGTTTAGCTCATTTACTTGCGTAAATCTGCCAAAATCGTCCTTTAAACTCTCCCATTTTTTTTCATATAAAGGCACAGAAATCGGAGAAATCGGGCTCTCTGCGACGTCACAAGGAGTTTATCTGGTAACTAATGAGTTCATGTATAGTCCAAGTATGGAGGAACGTTACGAAAATTTGTAATGGCGGATGCTCCAAATCGTGATTTCAAAACGTAAAATGTAAACGTTAACAGAGGTAAGTTACACTTTTTTTTCCTGTCAATGAGTATTTTGGACTCCAATGAGTTATTCTAATCCAAAAAAATAGCCAAAAGAAAGAGGTCAATTTTCATCGAACTGGCATTTTAAGATTAGCTTACTATTATTTTCAACGTATTTTAGACAAATTATTATATAGCTAGGGTTTAGTATTTAATATATTCTCATTTACATGCATAGTATTTTTTATAGTTCCTCTATTTTTAGATTGTAAATATGTATCGTGTAAAGTGCATTTGGGCACATTCTGGATAATGCGCTATATTAAGTAATAAATTATTACTATTATTATTATTATTATTATTGGAATGCGCGAACCAAGAAAATTACAAACGGTGAAATACCATACCTGAAATACCATACAGTAACAGCTGCAATAATCACTAATAGTGCAACAGCTACGACTACTCCAGCAATTAACCCTCCACTTGTTCCTCCTTTTTTAGCTGCACTGGTAGGTGTGGCTTTAATTGGTTTTGGCTTAGGCTTTGCTTCTCGGACATTTCCGCCAATTTTCTGTCCTATTTCGGCAGCTTTCTGCTCGGTCACTTCGGCGAGGGTTTCACTTGGTACGGCCACAGGTGTCCCATCTGCTGACGTTTTTACCACAGCATACTCAACTTCAATTCCGCCATCGACTTCTCTTGGATCCACTGGTATGTAAATATCGTCAGTCGTAAAGATTTCTTGCCTTACCTCTCGTTTTGAAATAGATTCAGTACTGAAAGAACGGAGAGAAAAACAATATATATATAAATTCAAATTCATTGAATGCAGATCAGACTTCAGAAGATATTCATTCGTTTAATGCTAAAGCACTGTTTGGTATGGTCAAAAGATGACCACACTCATTAGGCAATTTTAACGAATGACGTGTACATTTCAAAACTGGTGGTTATAAGCATTTAAAAAATGCCTCGTGTGGTGCAGTTCTTACTTTTTAGTAGGAAATTTATGGCCATGGGTTTGTTGAAATGCATTACAACAGAGTTGATTCTCTGATTATTTATTTCTTGTTCAATTAGACTTTATCTCCTTTAGTATTCTTTACATTTCTTCTGAGAAGGTTAATCGATTGTCGCTGGGAAGAACTGATTTTAAGACAGTATTAGAAATCAGAATATATCTTACCTTTCAACTGAAATCGGACAATTTTCTGGGGTTTCAAAACAAAGTTCGTTAAGTGCATCCACGATGGCTTGAATAAAGACCGTTATGTTGAACTAAACAAAGATTGACAAAACTTGTTAGGTAACTGTATAAAGTCCAGTACGGCCAGTAAGGTCATATAGGTCACTCCGAAAAATACCATAATAATCTTTTATATGCAGGCTTAGCCTCAACGGGGTGTAATTGTTCAAGTCTCCTTTGTTAGAATGGCACAATGGAATTCAGAGTACATGCAGTATATGCAGGCTTAGCCTCAACGGGGTGTAATTGTTCAAGTCTCCTTTGTTAGAATGGCACAATGGAATTCAGAGTACATGTAGGAACGCTAGGATGTAGCATTGAGTGTTCGGATACAAATGTGCACCGTATGCAAATTGTCAAGAAGTTGAAGCATAGCATGTGCAGTTCGCGCTGAAAACAAAAGAAATTGGAAAAATCAGGCTTACGTCAAGCACCACCCAAACCTGCACTGTATTATGGTATTTTTCAAAGTTTCTGGAGTGGGGAATTACTGGTCTTAGCTCATGCAAGGTAATAGAAGAGGCCCTTGGATTCCGTATTCTGCGCTGTGAATTCGAGATTCAGTGGAATCCGTATTCGGCGCTGAGGATTTCGGTTCACTGCACTTCCGATTCAACGTGCGCGGATTCCTGATATTCAAAAGTTTGTTGACTGGATGTCGGATTTCAAATCCCTGGATTCCGGATTCCAGGCACAGATATCTCTTGATTGCGGATTCTGGATTACTTTAGACGGGATGAACTCTGGTCACTCCCAGTAATATGCACTTATGCCAAAAACCCAACTGGTATACCCATGGTGCTACTGAGGTCTTCTAACTCATTCCGACCGGGGGGAGGGGGGGGGGGGGGTGGGTTGCAGGGCGAAAAGTGCCCTCGCTGACTTTCAACGTTTATAACTTTAGAGACTTTTTCTGAAATTTATCTGGAAACATTTTGATATGACAGATGTTCATCCAAGAGATGTCACGTTTCCTTGTTAACCATATTTTAATAACCACTTTTACCCAAATTTTGAATTTCTGCTTAAATGGACGTTTAAACGGAAATTTTTTAACTTTCTTAAAGTAAATTTTATATTTAAAATCATTTTATCATTTTTCTTTTGATTTTGATTAATCAGCTGTTAATTTCGACTCACATTTGGCGCGTTTGTTACATGATGGAAATCCAAGATGGTGGATACAAGATGGCGCCATTCAGAGTGATGACGCAATTCCGCGCCATATGACGCCATCACGTCACGTGTCCTATCTTAATTTTGACAGTTTGTGATTTACTTAAAAGCCCTCCAAGTTTCATGCCCGTAGCTTTAATTTAATACTCTTGAAGTTACAGAGGTACGATACGCCTCTCCGGTCCCAGAAGCCCGGTCTGAATAGTGTTAAGATAGCAAGTGTAGCATGAACTTCTGAGAACTGCAGAATTTCATTCTAATATACTTATGTTCGATCTACTATTCTGTCTCTGTTTTTTTTTTTTTTTGCTTCAGCCAGAACGTTTTGACCAACGCTCTGAAAACCGCTGCGTTCACCATCAACCTTTTAAGTGAAAAAGCCCTAGTTTCAGCCTCAACCGTTCATACGTGGGGGATAAAGAAAGATTTTGGCTCGAGGCTACGTGCGAAAAATTGGATTAAACAGAAAAAATTGTTTTTTTATTCATGCGGATATAAATGTTAATAATGAGATAATAATCTCACCTCTTCTAAAGTAACTCCTTGGATAGTCACTTCGACGACTGTTTCTTCATCTACAACATGAAAGATGAACAATAAAGTGTTGAATACCTCGCCGGGAAGCAAATGTGAGTGGCGAAAGGGGCCGATTACATGAGCCTGGGCTGGCTCGGTTCTCATTAAATTTAAGCCACCAATCCAGGTAGCTTAAGCGAGTCGGCAATTAATTTCGGCCAATCACATTTCTCCAGCGTTCAAACAACAGAGAAGGGCACGTCAGAGGTGATATAATTTGCATTTGCCGCGAATATTTGAATTTGCCAGAAACGCAATGGTACGCTATCCATTTCCTCATGATTATAGTTTGAATTTATCACCGTCTCTGATGCTGGAACAAGCGCGATAGCACTGACACCAATAAACATAAAAATCATATATTTGCAAGCGTCTCTGTTTCCCGCCATCTTCTTGTTATTCCGCGAATAACAAGGGACAAACATAAAGAAAAATGAATAAAGCTCTGTCCGTGAAAACGCATAAATTATTTAAGCTGCTTAACGTTGTCGGTAAGTTACAAATCACCTCAAGGAATGTTAAGGGAGAAAAACCGCCTCGTAAAAACACAGCCATTGTGTTGCCTAAAGAAACATAGAAATTTCCATGTTTCTTTACATTGTGGTTACTCTGTTGCTAAAGCGAAGGAACATTGAAATTACCATATTCTTTTTCTTATATGTAATGATTACCCAATTTATTTCAAATGTGGCTTTTTTTCTTTTTTCATACTTGGTAAATATATTATTATTGATATAAACTGATTGCGATTTTGAGACGGCATTATATTGACTGCAAGTTGGAAGAAAATATAATCCGTCGAAAAGGGATATTAATTTTTAAAAACGCTTCGTCTACACGTGTGCGTTGTCTTTCGTTTACACTGTCTACATCTACATCTACATTTAATAAGTCGGTAAAATCCGAAGACATCACACCAACTATAAAACAAACATTTAAATAAGATACACGATAAACGTGTAAACGATTGAAAATAAACAAAAACGTCATTTTGTGGTAACTTGTTCATCGTTGTTACGTCATTGTGTTCGAAAGTTTTTGTTTTCGATCTCGCATAAACGTTTTAATGGTGAAGTGTTGGTATTGTAGTAGTTGAGTAGTGAATGGGTGAAAAAATGTATACGATGCAGTGTTATGTTGGAAACGCTCTAGCAAAAAACAATCAAAGACAGAAGACTACAATGAAAATGCAGATAATGATGCATTAAATACTTGACGATTTTAATACAATAAATAAATAGATAAATAAATAAATAAATAAATAAATAAATAAACACGTTAATAAATATAACTTACCTAACTGGAATGAGCAGTTAACTCCAGCATAGTAATCTACACATTCACACGTGTACCCAAAACCATTATTCCCGCAATTTCCTCCGTTCTCGCAAGGATTATGCTCGCAGTAGTCTACAGGAACAGTGGTCGTCAGTTTGGTTGTCGGTGGTGGGGTGGTTGTTGGTGGTATAGGTGATGTTGAACAGATCCGTCCATCATCCACATCCGGACATGCGCATTGATACCCATTCGAGTTTAACAGACAGAGGTGAGTGCAGTAACCGTTGTTATTCATACAGGGATGATGAGCTAAAAAACAAAGGAAAAAAACTTATCCATCAACAGAACAGTCGTATAACTGGTAGCGCATTCAACTCGCTTGCCTGCAGGGGCGTAGCTAGGATTTTTCAAAGGGGGTCACACCCAGGGTACTTTCTAGATTGTTATGTCGACAACCACGCTGTGTTTTACCAAAATTATCTCACAAGGCGGGGGGGGGGGGGGAGGGGGGGGGGGGGTCACGGTACGCCTCTGGAAGGTAAAACTTTATTACCCAGTCACTTAACTTAAAACATGTGCCTTATTCGTTTTGTATTCTCAGCCAATCGAATAGCCACTCAATGACTAAGGGTTCTTTTGGACATATTCTGCCCATTCCAAAAGCAGAATACCTCAAAATATTGCACCTATTCCCTCGTTAAATATGGAAAGAAGTCGCTACTTTGACTATGTGTACCTGGAGAATGTAAACAACATAGTTTTGTTAGCGGCGTATTCTGATTTCTGACTTTTTAAAAACACTACATAATTCGCTACTTGATATTTTACAAAACGAAAATGACTATATTGAAAGGCCTTTGATAATAAAAAAAATTGTTTCTAGTTAAATTCAACAACAATTATTTTATTTATTCAACTATTCATTTATTTTCTCTCAATTCTAAGCTTTCTAATTGTAAAAAATTATAACTTTCTTCCTGTACTTTTTCTTTAATCTGTCCGCCTAGAATAGCCTTTGCTAAACGCGGGCAGCAAAAATGTATCTCTTCTTTAAAAATAAAGACTTTGTGTTGTTGTTGTTGTTATTTCAGAATGACCAGATTGTGTCCCAAAAAATCGCGCCCTTAGACTTCGGGCTAATCAATCCCCTTAAGGTGGCTCCTAATAGTTTAAACATTCCCATCATGATACATCTATGATATTCAATCACAGCTACACCAGTAAAGTTAAGAGAAAATGTTTAGTACGAGTTTGTAAACACTTAACCAATGAAAAAAATTAGGTGGCTACGACATCAAAATTTGTTACCATGGCAACGTTAAATGAGGCCAAAAAGACCCCATTTTCAACCTTTTGAGGCTAATAACTTCAAAACTGCTCGGTGAAATTTTTTGATTTTTATATATTTTTATCTGATAAACATAACAAACATTTGTGCCAATTTTGAAAAAAATCTGTACATAGGATTCAGAGATATTTCATTTTTACATAAATTTAAGGTAGCTCTGAACTCTATATAAAGAATTTTTAAAAACATTGTTATAATGTTTCTCTTGCCAATTAAAAAAAATATATCGAAAACAAAAACTTTCACCGTGTAGTTTATAAGTTATTAGCCTCAAATGGTCCAAAATAGCGTATTTTTGACCGCTTTTCGCGTTGCCATGGCAACAAATGATGACCTCATTTGGATACCACTTTGTTCACTGATAAAAGATTTACTAGTTTCAAGTAAATGATTTTTACCCACGTCATCGGGCTAGCTGTAATGGAATGCAAAAGACGAGAGGGCTGAACAATATGGAGCCACCTTAAACAGAGTTCCAAGCATATACATTCTAGCACTTTAACCAAGTAACCAGCAATACAGCAGTTGAATTATGATGGCACAATATGACCCTTAATGATACTTGCAAAAAGGTATCATGGCAATAGAAACAGTGGTCCGGATGAAATAATATATTTCCCACGACAACCTTAAACGTGTGCTTTCTCGCTTGGACGATTGTGTGACAGCCTTCTTTGCAGTCTTCCAAGACAAGAACAAGACAAACAACAAAGTGTTCAAAACATTGCTGCACGGCTTATCACTGGTAGACTGTCAGTTGTCCCTTTTCAGTCAATCGAGCGGATGAGCTGATCACAGAAACAAGCTCGGTGAGACTGGAGCGAGCGAACGAGCCGAGGGGAAACTGGTTCGCATTACTTTTCCCTCGCCGCTCGGATCGCCCGCTCGACTATCCCGGGAAAGGGACTGCTAGCAGTCTATATCACTGGCGCCAAACGAACCAATCCGTCACACTACTGGTGTTTCAAGAACTTCACATTGGCTCCCAGTTAGGAGGAGGCGGTTAGATTGGACTGAGTGGACTGAGTGGAGTACTACAATTCAGGGAGTAATTATAATCGGGCGAGTAATCTCAAATCGGTCCCCGGTGTTGTGGTCTGGTCTCCATGGGGGATTGATATCAATTGGGACGTATGTCCTGTTTCTTTCTCTTTTTCGAACAGTGATGTGGGTTCTTTTTCGTCCCCTACTATTTTAATGTCAGAAGGTGTAGGAGACAAGGCCAACGACTTAACGTCAGCGCCCAATGACGCGATCATCTGAACTGAGACAAGGTGTTTGAGCACAGACAGCATGATCTTACCAGTTATTTAAAGACCCTGGTTAGTGGTCCGGCCGGGATTCGAACCCGCGACCTCCCGCTCTACAAACTGGCGCCCAACTTACTGAGCTAACCAGGAGGCGGTTAGATTGGACTGAGTGGACTGAGTGGAGTACTACAATTCAGGGAGTAATTATAATCGGGCGAGTAATCTCAAATCGGTCGAGCGCGTAGAGCGAGGATTATTTGAAATTACGAGTACGAATTGAATTGTACAGCTCGACGTCCGGTAACTAATTAATCGCATCGATAACAAAATTCGAGATTAATAAATCTATGCGAACTTTCATTCTACATAAAACTTCAGGGATATTTTCTGTCAGTTTAAAACCAGCAGAGAAACAGCAAAAAAGAAGCCATTTAACTGCAGTCGGTTGACGTGTGCGCAACATAGATGTCCAATTACTGACAGCTATCCAATAAGCGAGTTCGGAGTTTGAAGAATAGGTTCAGTGGGCATGCATTTTTATCCCGACTCTTCTTTTGTTATTTAAAGTAGTTGAATTTGAATTATATTGTATTTTTGATTATTGCTTGTTTTTATCCCGACGCACACACATGTTTTTTAGAACTCCGAATTAGCTTATTACAAAAAGTTGTAATTGGATAGCTGCAATTGACACCCGCGTGACCGCGCGCCAATTACATAAGAAATAGGCACGCGGATGAGCTATACTATTATGTTATAAATAACAATACTCACTGTCTCGCGTTGGGTTCCCCTTTTTAATTGCCATTCCTCTAGGGTCAAACATTCTTGAAGCTACAACTTCCAAGTTGCCATCCCATGCAGTTTTGTTGATCCGATATACCTTCTCATCCCAATATTCGTTCCAATATACAAACTGGTCATCGAGCGCAACTCCATGTGGACTACCAAAATAACGGTAGTGTGAAAACAATGTCTGAACAGAGTGATTGCCAGCTGAGTCGAGATCAATATACAACAGACTTGACAAAAAGAAGCTAACAAAGTAAAGTCGGTTCATTTGAACATCCAGGGAAAGGCCAATAGCATCATATTCACCCCAGTTATCTGTCAACAAGGCAATAGTTCTGCGGTTTCGTCCGTCCATTTCAGCACCTTCAATAATTCCAAGTCCTGACCAGTACATGTACCTAAATCATAAACAGATATATTTTGCGAAATTAAAAGCATCTTCAATATTTCGTTAAAGGATCACTTAGCTATCGAGGTTCTCTTAAGATTAATAAAGATATATCTATTTTATTGCTTTCAAGAACTCCGCACTGTCACGATGCCGAACTGACTTTATCGTTAATAAAATTACAAAAATGTTGAATTTTTTTTTGCCTCTCTTAGTGATGAAAATAAATTAAGAGCATATAATCCATATAGTCACTTCGGGTACTTTTAGGAGTTCTCTTTCAAATTTCCAACGAGCATTCTCGTAACGTTATGAGGGAGTCCCGCCCGGGCACAACAATGATAAAGCGGCACCCAGTTAGCCCCATTTGAAGAGCGGTATTTAGCAAGTCGTACTTAATATCTTCTTTCAACGGTTGCCACAAACTGTATGGGGCATGTAATGAGCTGGAAGTTAACAATAATAAGCTTATCGCTGCAAGTAACTAAACAGGGAAATGCAACCCTCCCGTGAACTGCCAAGGGCACGGTCGCTGGCATGCACCGATGTGAACACGGCTTTCTGGAAGTACCCGAGCCAAATATTGGCCACGGTACTCGGGTCTCGACCTTGTACAGGGAAGCAAACCAAGCATGGGTACCAGTCTTCAAACTCTGACTCGTAGTTATTTTCCCACTCTAATTTCAAAATGAAGGATGGTTATTGAGATAAATATGTCTCTGACCATAAAGACACTGACACAACCACAACACATTTGGAACACACACACATGTACATTATGCGGCTTACTTTTATTTAAATTTATGTGGCAATTGAAGAACAGAAAACAATTTCTATTGCAAAGGATAATACTGTGCCTAATACGAACGAGAAGGATGTGATGTTCATCATGTCAGGAGCATGGTACAAAGAAAAAAATCTGAGTCTCCGACAGGATTCGAACCTATGACCTTCGGTACACCGGTCGGATGATTCCGTACACCGGTCGGATGATTCCGCACACCGGTCGAATGATTCCGTACACCGGTCGGATGATTCCATACACCGGTCGGATGATTCCGTACACCGGTCGGATGATTCCGCACACCGGTCGGATGATGCCGTACACCGGTCGGATGATGCCGTACACCGGTTGGATGATTCCGCACACCGGTCGGATGATTCCGTACACCGGTCGGATGATTCTATACACCGGTCGGATGATTCCGCACACCGGTCGGATGATTCCGCACACCGGTCGGATGATTCCGCAAACCGGCCGGATGATTCCGTACACCGGTCGGATGATTCCGTACACCGGTCGGATGATTCCGTACACCGGTCGGATGATTCCGTACACCGGCCGGATGATTCCGTACACCGGCCGGATGATTCCGTACACCGGCCGGATGATTCCGTACACCGGTCGGATGATTCCGTACACCGGTCGGATGATTCCGTACACCGGTCGGATGATTCCGTACACCGGTCGGATGATTCCGTACACCGGCCGGATGATTCCGCACACCGGTCGGATGATGCCGTACACCGGTTGGATGATTCCGCACACCGGTCGGATGATTCCGTACACCGGTCGGATGATTCCATACACCGGTCGGATGATTCCGTACACCGGTCGGATGATTCCGTACACCGGCCGGATGTAATGTTCATCATGTCACGAGGAATCGAACTTATGACCTTTCGCACGCCGGTCGGATGCTCTAATGACTGAGCTACGAAAGACTCATGGCGAGCTAGGTCATTTACTAGGTTCAAACGATCGAATACGTTATCAAGAATGATAACAAAAACTTTTTCTCTGCAATGAACGAGTTCAAACCTACCCTATGGTGGTATCCAAAGCAATGTCTTCCGGATATGAAGACAAATTAGAAACCAGCACTTTCCAATTAGCTCCATTCAGCTTTGAAACTTCTATACAAAGATTTGCTCTGCTTATCCAATAAATATTTCCTCCCACTAGATCTAAAGCGATGCCTCTTGGTCCAGTAAGGTTCGAACGAACGACTTCTTGGTTCCTGCCATCAACCGAGGATCGTTCGACAGTGCCACGGGTATAATCGGTCCAGTACACTTGATCGTCGAATGGATCGAAATCAACGCCCATTGGTCCCATCAGATTTTTAAATGGCAGAGAAACGATCGTGGTATCAGATGGACTAAGTGAAGAAATATAGATATTGTTATAGCCAGAATCGGCGACAAATATGGCGTCGCCAACAGTGCCTGAAAATAAAAAATCAAATGAACGTAAATTAGTGGAGAATTTACAATTTAAAATAGAAGTGATACTCCATTTCGAAAAAAGGACTGATTAATAATCACACTAGAATTGATTAAGGTATAAGACTATGTTTCGAGAATAAGCAAATATATTTTGTCTCCTTGTTGCTCTGTCGTCCTTTGAAAGTAATGATGTTACATTGTGGCCACTAGAGGAAATTGATTCTGTCTCATCTTATTGGCCAAATTTATACTAGAGACGATTGATCCGTATGAGACAGATAATTGACATAATTCGTCCAGATATAAATTAGGGGAATAGAAGATTCATGGGGCAAAATTCGTCTTCGGTTGATTCGTCTGTCAACACGTCTTCAAGACATGCTGACCGTAAATGGATAATTTGTCTCCAACGTGTCTAACTAGACGGAAAACGAAGACGTTTTAGACTTAGTTTCCTATTTGTTGGCAAGGTTTCTTGGGATGACAATTTCCTCTCCCCACTCCTTTTCATCGTTGAGTTATTCGTCCTTTTATACTTACTTTAGACGAATTATTCACCCGACGGATAATTCGTCTTTAGTATAAAATCGGTCATTGCTTCGCTCTTCAGCTGACTGAATTTGTGCAAAAATAAAATATCTTATCGATTGACTTTGATTATCCTTTTAAAATACCAAGTTATATGCATGTTACAGTTAATGTTATAAGTAAATTCCCTTGAAGCCCAGAAAGTCTTGCACAATGCTCCGTGATGCGTATACACATAAATAAACGACTTTCAACACACATCTCATGAAATAAAGAAAAAAAAAACACAGTTAATATTTTCTTCTTGAATATAAAATTGCAAAACGTACAAGTCTTTCCATCTTCGGCAGTCTTCATTCCAGCTTGGCACAAGCACCTTTTGCCATTGGGTTTCACGACGCACAGATGAGAGCACCCACCATTATTCTGACAGGCTGTTTGCGCTGCAAAAAAAAAAAAAAAAAAAAAAAACAGTCAAGTTAGCTAACAAGAGATGACTGAGCTTTTTCCCACATTCTTAAGACATATTATAAAATTAAATTCGAAAACAATTTTTGTCTCTTATTATGTATTTTAGTAAGCACCTAGGACATTAGAAAAAAAAATCATTCTACCAACGTTTATACAAACTTTGGAGCATGCAAACGTCGCTAGACATCGTTTAAAGTGTGCTAGAAAATACAAAATTATTAACCATTCCTTTTCTGTTAATCATTCTATTTTCGGTATTATTATTATTGATTAGAAAGACTCATCCTGACACTTGCTGATTGGTTACTTGTTATAATGCATAATTCGTAATAACAACGTAATTCACCTTTAGGGCCGGGTTGTTCAAAGCGCGATTGAACTAACCCAGGGTTAGCGTCAATTTTGATTCCGGTTAAATAAATAATTAATGGGGAATTTTTGTTCAAAGTGCGATAAAGCTAACCCAGGGTTAGCGTCAATTTGATTCCAGATAAATAATTAATCAATGGAAATTTTTAGAAAGTATTTTTGCGCTCTAGTTTCGATTTTGATTTGTCTTCACGTGTAGCTTAAACCATTTTAAACAAAAGAAATAAAATTCTCGGTTAAGTTTTAATCAAGGGTTAGCGTTAATCGACTTTCAAACAATCCGGTGTCATTGTATTTTAAATAAACCATCAATTTTAGTTATTACCTGGTGGTTGAGGCGTATGGGAGTTGTGCGCGTATATCCCATGTGGACTTGAAAACCCATCGGCAATCATATGAACTGTTTTATCAGTTACGTTGGCTTTGAAGATGGTTCCTGCAAAACCTCCATTGCCCTGAGCTGTCCAGTAAAGGGTGTTGTTTAGCATTGTCAAACCTGTTGGACCGTGAAGGTTTCCAGAAAGCAGGGTATGTATCTCCATACTGACCAGGTCAATATACCGGATCACGTTATTGGATTGGTCAGAAAAGAACAGACGGTTTCCAATCTTATCCAGAACCACGTCAATAATAGTTTGTCCAATGTTTGATAAATTTGCAAGGACGATTTTGTTTTTTCCATCCATGTCTACTCGTAATATTTGCGGACTGCTACCAACAGAGGAAACGTACATGTACCTGCAAACAGGACAAAAAATTCACTCAGACCTCAAAGATACCCTTCAGTGTTGTCAACTATTTCTAACACGGGGACCGTCGGGACCGGCACCAATGCAACTGCCCGTCTTAGAGAGGTGACCGCTTTATATATAGAGTCAAGGTAAGCTGACACCGGTAATCTAAAGACAGTAAAACAGAAGGCACACCTACAGTAAATAACATCAGTTCAGGTGAGGAGGTCGTTTATTACAAGTTGCGAACTGGAGCTAGACTACGGTGAAGTAGATAGCGCATTCAAATAAACTTCTGGTTATTATTACGGGGTCACGTATTTGTCTTCCCCATCAACATCTATAATTTGCTCTTAAGCGAAAAACACACTTCTCAAGTGTCCGTCCGTTGACTGCTTTTAAGAGTCCGCTATCCGTTTTAGAGAGGTGTCCGTCTTAGGAGAGTTCAGTTACAAAAAAAATGACTGAAGAACGGCAGGAACCAACTTAATCATGCTCACCCCAAACTGCTGTCCAACGCTATTCCTTGAGGCGAAACTACGTCAACAATGACAGTTTCATGGGAGCCGTCAAATGTTGCAATTTTAATGTTGTTGTCATAATCGTCAGCGACATAGATGTTCCTTCCAACAAGGTCTATCGCAATACCTTTTGGACTCCAAAGGCCTCTAATCACAATTTGGCTTGAGGTATCATTTAGAAAAGCGCGATGGATGTTTCCATAAGCATCTGTCAAGTAGATTCGCTTTTCTATTGGATCGTAAGATACCCCGATCGGTGTATTGCCAAATGGAATGGAAAGTGGTATTGGGCGGGGCGGTGTATGTGGGTGCAATGGAATGAAGTAGCACAATTTACGACCTCCTTCACACGAGAGCAAGAAATCATCTGCGTCTGCAATGAAACATGAACATTAATAACTACAAGTAGTTTATCTCATAGATAGCAATTGCAGTACTGACGTTACTGGGGTTGAGCTGTAATAATAAGTTGAATCCAGAGAGTACTGATAATCTTCGATCATTGGAGCTCCTGTTTTTATACGAACAGTTCGTATTTGTATTACAGCTCATCGCTCTCTCTAATAGCCCTGAGCTTCTTAAATCAAGTAAACTGAAAATAAGTAATTCCCAGTAATATAAAAACAATTACGTCCGTGACGTGATGTGTGGGGGAGAGGGTTGGGGGGGGGGGGGGGGGGGTTGAATTTATCGCATATAAAAAAATTTAGCAGCGTCCAGTGGACACATGCTCCTAGCATTTTATTGTATTTCACCCACAAATCCTGATTATGAACCACTGCTCGCTCTGAAGCAATAAGAAAGGCTTGGTCGTTCCCAGATTGGACACCGATCAGTGTTGTCACTGTGGGTGTTCTTATAATAATTAAAGCAATGGTGATGTATTGGAACTGAATAGAGCGGTTTTCAATTGAGTGTCGAATGTAATTTCGCGATTGCTTTGGTTTTGCATTGCTACGCTTTGTGATTGGCTAAAATATCTCGCGCCACTTGATGAACCAATCAAAAGTAAAACCAATCGTGACTTATTCGAACGCGTTTTCTCGCGCTTGGCGCCGGCTACATGTATTTGTTTGGCAGTCTGATTAGTTCATTGGATTGTCTGCGTCTACTGCGGATGGCCAGCGTGATTGCTTTGGTTTTGGTGGTTTTACGACACTCAAGTGAAAAAACTGCTCTATATTTAGATATAACAGTTTCATACTAACATAAGCCTACAGTCTCATTCGCGCAGACGACTGATGCATCTTCATAGTGACGGCAGTTGTGATCATTCCAGCCATTATGTGGACAATTCTCGATTGAACTTTCATTACCCACGCAATGTACGTTGTCAAGCCATATATGACCATTCCCCTCGCCAAATACAGCATTTTTGAGAGCAAGAAGGGCTTTGGTATAACCAAGCTTACGACAAACGACTTGGGCGTCGTTTATATCCCAGAAATCATCACAAACAGTTCCCCAGTGACCATCGTGAAATAGTTCTACTCTTCCTTCTCCGATTCTGTAGCCATCAGCAAGTCTCAAAGTTTGACCTGAAAAAAAAAAAAAAACAGTCGGTCTCTACTAATGTACGGTTTTTTAAAGATTACTTTGATAAGCATTAATTTAACTCAATTACCCTTTTACTCACTACATTATAACATTGTTCTTTGAATAAATAACATATCAAAAAGTCACTTCCGCAAACAGATAACAATTAACCGTATATTTGACTTTTCTTTCAACATGAAGTTCCGGTATGAAAGGGGCTTGCCCTGGCTATTTTGATCTTCAGTTGTTAATGAATCACCAAAACGTAAGCAGCTCGTTCGTGTGCATGTGCTGTGTCGGTACTCATGTCAGTCGTTTTGCTAGTGCTAGTGTGTGTGTGGCATTATCCGTTTTTTAGTTCGGTTTTAAGCCTGGTTTTCACTAACGACGGAGTCGGAGTCGGAGTCGTAATCAGAAGCGCAGAGCGTTACGATCTAGTGAAAATCAAACCGACGAAATCGGAAGAAGACTACGGAGTCATAAGCGGAATCGGAAGAAAATGGAACCGTTCTGATTCTTCCGACTCCGATTCCGTCGAGTTTATGACTGCGCTTACGACTCCGATTTTCGATTTTCACTTGGTCGGAAACGCTCTTACGACTCCGACTACGACTCCGACTCCGTCGCCAGTGAAAACCAGCCTTTAGTGCAATTCGAAAGTTTCCTTTTACAACACGATTCCGTTTCTCACCACGAATAGGAAAGATCCCTGAAGCTCTTCTTTTGACGTTTCTACCTTTACCTTTACTTTTACCTTTTTTTTGAAAAGCCAAAAAATATATTTGTTTCAATGAAAACCTACAAATAATGGTCCAGTTTTGCTAACAAATTCTCTACCAATGCATAGAAACTAGTATTCGTTATCTTTGGCTGCGGATGGCCAGGATGGAAATGGATTGCAGCTTGAAAAAATTGGCCATTTTTTAAACTTCCTCCCAAGAGTCGTGGAAAAATCACAGAAAAACTTATTATGGTTTGTTCTTCCTTGAAGAAATCACTTGATATTATCTTCTTGGTGTTCTAAAAACAATTTTATGTTTGAGCAAATGTACTTTGTCATATAATTAGTGTATTTTGACCAAAACACAGCAAAATCTGAGTGACAATGCCCCTTAAACGCGATAATTTAGGTGATCGCAAAAAAGGAAATAATCGACTTCTGTAGTCATTTATTTGACGGGAAGTCAGCATTTTCGTTGCTTGAGGTTTCTGGCCCCGTCCACACGTATACGGTTTACGTTCGTAAACGCATATTTTTTATGTGTTTAATTAGGCCTCCCGTCCACATGTAAACGATGAAAACGGTCACCCTAAACGGATATTTTCGAAAACGCATTCCAAAGTGGATATTTTCGAAAACGCCGTTTACCCGTTTACGTAAACGGATATTTTTGTAAACGCTGATGTCACAGATTCGGATCCAGTCCACAAATAAAGAAAATAGAGCAGATATCCAATATGGCGGACTCATCAAGGACTTATCTACGCATGCTCAATGCAGATTTGAAGCGTTTACGTATTTTAGCGCTAACGTGTGGACAGGTGAAAACGAATCGTAAACGATGGCTGGCTTCGTGTGGACGAGAGCGTTTTAGATAAAAAAAAATATGCGTTTACGAACGTAAACATATAAGTGTGGACGGGGCCTCTATTGTACCGAGTTGAAACATGCTCATTGTCAATATCGGTCTCATTAAAATATTGTCCGAGTCAGTGTCAGTGTCATTGTAAAACTATGAATTTTCTACCTGGGGTTGCTATTGGTGTATATTTGCAGACGACTCCTACATTCTCCCTTCGGAAGCAATTGTGACTTCCCCATCCGCCATGGCGACACGCCGCGATGCTCTGTTCATCACCAACACAGTGGACATCATCCAGCCAAATCTGGCTTGGTGCAGAGGAAGAACCATACCAACCACAGCAATGTGTGCTCCATGCTCCTTCTGAATAACCCAGCATCCGACAGATGACGTTTGCTTCATCGATTCCCCAGTAGTCGTCACATATTATTCCCCATGTACCGTTAAGGAACAATTCCACTCGTCCCTGATTTGACGTGGTACCATCACGCAAACGAACCCTTAATTCTACATATATAAATAAAAGAATAACGAAGATATCAGTAAATTTATTTAAATGGATAGATGAACTACATAAAACCATTTTGCTTTGTGGATTCGATCTACCGTGATAGAAAAAAGGATGATTATACACAGTGCCCTTCCGTTTTTAGCAAAATTAAAGTTCAGTTTACTGTTCCGTGACGAATTTGAAGAATATAAAAAATATATACATGATTATGGAATTTGGAGGCATATAGTACGCCTTAAAGTATAAAATATTTTAGTATATACTGAAACAGTGGATAGCATTGTTGGCGCGCTCTGATTGGCTACTGAAACTCAGAATAGCAAGTGCTATTCACCTCCCAGCAATTTTCGCACGAAAATTGTAATCGTTGACAGGCTAGAATAAATGAGTTAAAAAGCATCATTTTCGTTATATTATCTCACTGTTTCATTTCATTTCATTTCATTTCATTTTCATTTTCATTTTCATTTTCATTTCATTTCACTGCTTCGCGGCTCGGTAAATATCCACCACTACCCACCTCCACTTCGGTGAATAGTTGTTAATTAGGTTGGTGACATAATTTGATGACTTTATACGAGGTACATTACTTGTAGGAATTACGGTGTAATCTCGTTTCTCAATTTGATATTATTTTCCTAGATTCAGCACTGTTAATTATGGTATGCATTCACTACGCTACTTTAGACCACTGCTATGGTCAAAGCTAATAAATGACATTAGAAACTCGCGATGCGTTAACTCATTGAGGAGAGCTATTCGCAAATTAGACATTAACGAATTGCAGTTGTTATTGAGCGAACTGTTTATTTCTAATTTGCAACCTCTGTAAGGACATATATTTTTTCTTTGATGTATTTGTTCATTTTTTAATCGATTACTATATTTATTCATAAGTTTTTTTTTATCCTTTACCTTTTATTGCACATACATTTTAGTAATAGTTTACTCAGTTAACTTGCTGCAATAGCTAAATAACTTTGTCACTTTAATAAAGGTATATTAAAACTGTAAATAAAACTGCAAGAAAGTGATATCTTTTGTATTAAACATAACATTTCTCAATTTGATATTATTTTTATAGCGTTGTGGGGATATGTATGTATATTTATACATATATTAATCAGGCCGTTTTTTTTTTAGTTAAATTGCTTTTTTGTTTATGTGTATAACTCCTACCTTTTAAATGCACAATTTTAAACGTAGAACTTGATGTTTTTGCGCAACTCACCTGGATGAGGTCCTGGTGCTAAGGTTGGGCCTTCAATGAAAACAAAAATAGTAAGCAACAATGAAATAACAAAGTCATTCTTTACAATATTTATTTCAGAATTGTTTCCTCGTGCAGGTCAATGTTATAGGTGAGTAACGACCACTTTTGCAGTTGCAGTTGGCAACGATAACTCAGTTATGTGTGTAGTTCGTTGTTATAAGGGATAATAATGCATGTTCCATTTTACATCATGTTCATGGTCGCCAAGCCTATTTTCTATATCCATGCATATCGTCAAGAGTTTAGAATGGACTATCGAAAATTTTGAATCTTGGCAAATTTTAAATTGAATTCTCGGCGATTAAAAAAGGTATCTCGGAATTTTGGGTTCGCCAAGAATAGGGCCGTCTCGGCGTATAAATTTTTGAAAAATTGGACCTTGGAACCTTGCAAATCCATCCCGAGTTTGGCCAAAGCTTGGAATTAAAAAAGCAGCACTGGTTTGATTATGTTCAGTACTAGCCCCAAATTAATGAACTATAGAGGTTTTGCACGGCAGCCATGTTGCATGGCAGGAACAATAGATTCTTTTCCCTATGGGAAAGAATGTTCTTTCTGATGCAAAACATTTTCATTGTTCCTACCATGCAACATGGTTGCCGCGCAAAACCTCTATAGCGAGAGAAAACAGTTGTTAATGTTCTTTCTGTAGCATGTCGTCTCTGGCTCTAACTATTGGAACCCTGCATCCCGGATATTAGAATTATTACATGAAGAACAGAGCAATACTAGCTACAACTTCGACTATCAGTACACAATCCTAACTTTTGTTACCTTCAGTGGGTGGAATAGAATCATTTAAGCACACAACTCCAGCGTCTTCATAATGCATGCAATCATGAGTATTCCAGCCATTGTGCCTACAAGCAGCGATGCTTTGTTCATCACCGCGGCACTTCACATTGTCCATCCAAATGGGAAAAGAGCTGTTTCCTTCTCCAAAATGAGCATATCTAACAGCATAAACTGCCGCAGAGTAATTGAGCATTCTGCACAGCACTGTAGCCTCTCTGAAGCCCCAGTGGTCGTCACAGATTGTACCCCACTGTCCTTGGTGGTATATCTCAACACGACCTTCATGTGATGAGTTTGAGCCTCTAAGACGTACTTTTATATCTAAAACAAGTTAAAACGTTTTTATGCGTTAATTGCATATCTCGGGTATGTATTTGTCGTATATTACCACAAGAAGAAAAATATGTGTCGATAAAAACATTTACATTACAATTACAAGGTAAGTAAAAAGCTATGAAGAATAGGGAAGAAAATTAATATAATGAGTTGCCTTTGTAAAGCCTGTTATTATTATCCGGCCATAAAAAGACTAAAAAGGCATGAACACTGGCTAATTTGGTTAATTGATTTTCCTTCCAGCGCCGATTTTATGAGAACCATAGTAAAGATTAAAAAGATTTTACTTATCCCGATTCACCTTAATTACTTCACGTTTACAATTTCTGGATTAGCATTATCCTGCTTTCTGGAACCTGGGATACGCGGCGGCTTTTTCTTAAGGAATAGGATGTTCTGTTATGTCTAACTTATTACCAACGCTCTTATTACAACAAACAAGAGCCAAGTATTAAACAGGGCCCAAATACATTGATTTGTATTGTCTCTCCTAAGTTTAACTTTGTAGGCGATGTATGACCACTGGATTTATTACTTTACCTGGTACAGGTGGTGGTGGAGTTGGCTGGGTCACTAAAACGAGAATATGGACATTACAGCCAAATTCGTTGTATCGCGATGCGCAAAATGCAAACTTCGAAAAATTTTCTGCTTTTTCTGCGTTTTCTGTTCCGTCAATCATCTCAGTGGGAGGCGGGGTTATGCATTTGCTTGGGCAATTTTAATTAAAGACTGAACATGAGATCGATTTATGAAAAATTAAACGAGCTAAATGCTAGAAATACCTGGAAACTGTAAAATACCTGTAACCGGCGTGATTAAAAGACCAAAACGGAATTATGATCAAACTTCTGCGCCCGAGTCGAAAGAGTGTACCGTACGTAAGACAAACTTATAGCCGAAAATTCTGTCAATGATTTCATCTTCAAAATCATCTTCAAGATGATTTCTTTCAAATATTTAGTTCATATTCAATCACATCGCATCTTTTTTTTTGTATATTTTCTTTTATTTTCCGTCGTTACTACATTCGTTTTCTGCATACATACTGTCAGTTACATTTGCATATTATTACCGTTGATCATGATCGGTCGACCGTAACTGTAAACAACAGGAAAAGCTCAAACTTCTCGGCTCGCCAGCGGAGTCGATTTTGCCAGCATATAAATGAAATATTCCATGGAAGTTGAAGAAGGTTTTTCCCATCTCTAGTCGTCGAATTTTTTTAGATGCAAACTTTTGAAGCCGATAAAACGTCCAACGCCGGCGGAGCTCACTAATTTAATATGCCCGATGCAAACCAGGTTTACAAGCGAAGACACAAATTCTAAGGTAAAAATCGACGGATAAAATTAACTTTCTGAATTACTCTCCTGTATCCATCTTCTTCGATTAAGCATCCTTTCTCTTTCTCATCAGCTCTTCGAATAAAATTTATCGCCATTGAACTCTCCGAATCAAACTTGCGGGAATCTCGCATCGCGCTAAAAACTCGCTCCGTGTTAACCCCGCCTCCCACTGAGATGATTGACGGAACAGCAGAAAATTTTTCGAAGTTTGCATTTTGCGCATCGCGATACAACTAATTTGTCTGTAAGGTTAAAAACAAAATGTCCATTAAACGTACCTAACTAATTTGTCAGTATATTATTATGTGTGTACAGTGATAGGACTGTGTAGTAGTTATGTCTGGTATTTTCAGACAAAAACAAAATCAAAGGCTCCTATGAGCCAACTCGTGAATACGAAACAACCTTTGGACCCTTCCCTGTCCTTTTTTTTTTTTTTTTTTTTTTTTATTTTGACACCACGTGACCTACACATACATTTTACAATATTATACAAAACAATAGTATAACAGTTAAACTAAGGCAATTAAGTACTATACTTAACTGTCCTTGGCGTTTTGCTCCACCCTCTCCTCCCTCCAATGCCTTCCCCATGGGTAAGGCAGATGACCATGTCATATCGCCGGCTCAATGTTAACAGCCGATTGACCGATGGAAGGAGTGAAAATTTGCGTGTTTTCCCGTTTTCTACAACTCGTTCAACGCTTCGCGTATTCACGAGTTAAAAATGACGGAATTCGAGTTAACAAAATCATCTGAAGGCTTTGAAGTGCCTATCACCCTTAGAAAGTTATTTTCAGAATCAACTCTATGTACATTGAATAGTTGAATGGTAAAATATTTCTTGCTTTGAACGTCGTGTTTGTGAGTTATAGAGATTTGAATTTACAAAATGCTAATTAGATGACGTCAACCCGGGAATCATTTATTATACAACTACTTGTTTTCACCTCCAAGTGATATTTTTTACGAATCAATTGACTATCCACAGTTTATTTTTAGTATTTATCAAATTAATTATCCTCAAGCTGTAAACTGCGCATTGTAAATTGGCGTAGAAATAATGGCAAATTCCCGGGTTGACCTAGTCTAATTAGCATTTTAAATTCAAATCTCTATATCTCACAAACGACACGTTCAAAACAAGAAATCCTCTACCATTCAACTATTCAATGTACATAGACTTGATTCTGAACATAAGTTTCTAGGGGTGATAGGCACTTTAAAGATTTGTTAATTCAACTTTGTTGTGGTTGGAAAATTTGAAATTAACAAATCCTTAAAGCCCTCAGGTGAAGCCAAAACAAGAACTCTTGCCCCATGAGCGGAAATTGTAACGTGAAAAACAGTCAAGCTGAGGTCACATCACCAGACACAAGAGCAACATATATTGGCCTTTGCGACCCTCAATTTAAGGAATGATATAGAAACCACACAAAAGGAATGAACGTTACAAAAACGCAACTGAATTATTAATTAAGTAAATATATAATGGAGCCTGAAGAACATTGAATAACAAAAGTGCCTATCGTTATTTGCCTCGTTCTACAAAACATACCGACACATATAAATGAATGGGCCGGGTATTCTGCAATAGCTCCTAAATGGCATATTGTAAAACAAGCAAGATAGTATTCAAAGATTAACATTAACATTTCTTTATATATATATATATATATATATATATATATATATATATATATATATATATATATATATATATATACAGCAGTTTGCAAAAATTTTGAACTCCCCAAAATATATCATTATATCCAGATATATAGCATTGTTAGAGAACAGGGATATAATGATATATTTTGGGAGGGTTCAAAATTTTTGCAACCTGCTGTATATATATATATATATATATATATATATATATATATATATATATATATATATATATATATATATATAATCTTTCACAAGCACCAATATAAAAAGGGGCAGTCTCCATGAATAAATACATCCCTATCACAAATGAAGACAAATTGTAAATTTTGTCAATACCTATATTTCGGCTGCATTCAACAGCCTTCATCCGGTTTTTACCCTGATGAAGGCTATTGAATGCAGCCGAAAAAAGAAAAAAAAGAAAAAAATAGAACAGTCTGCACGTTAGGAAATCTGCTTAAACAGCCAGACTTATAACCCCGTAAGAGTTTAAAACAGCATTTCTTTTCTTACCGTTGCCACTGCAGTTCTTTCCGTTAGCTTCTAATTCTACACCATTGGGGCATGCGCATTTGTGTCCTCCATTAGGGGCCAATAAGCAAAGATGGCTGCAACCGCCGTTGTTTATGCGACACGGAGGTCTGTTTATTGGGGACGCTAAAGATGAAAATAAGTCATTTGAGAGGCCTGAGTTAACAAGTTGGCCTGATTAGCAAGTGTACAGCCGCCCCTCCCCTCTGGAAAATATAAACTAAAGACATCACCTTTGTCAGACAACAAAATTCAAAAAGTCTTCCATTTTAGGATTTTTTTTGGTATTTTGTATTTTGTTTTGAAATGCTCACAAAGCAATAAAATTGCAGTTAAAAGTTGTTTGACAGTAGCCAGTGAAAATCATTGGTTCCCAAGTTAGAAAAATGCAATATTTCGAGCATAAAGGAAGAGAGAGGACTAAAGCGACCGGGATGTACTTAAATTGCTGAGCCTGTAATATTAGTCGCGATCAGTAAAAGTCTAGAATTAGCAAGAAAAAAAAAGTGCAATGTATTATAATTACCGACTGGTTGCCTGGACTCGTCGGAAACCACAGCACCGGTGAGATAGACATCGGAGAGATGTCCAAAGTTACGCATGAGAAGGGGCCGTGTCGTGTTAAACCACTGTATGCTTTGACTGTGCCAGTCTACCCAGTACAGATTGTGACCATACAGGGCCAGATCTGCTGGAAATATGTTTTGATCGATGAAGTGCACATTCGTCCTGTTATTGCCATCCAAGTCTGCAGAATCGATGAAATTGTCGTACGCATCTATCCAGTAAATGCGTTCAGCTTTATAGTCAATGACCACACTCATGGGGAACAGCTGATAATCAATTCCAATTCCAAGATTAACCACCATCTGTCGATTTTCACCGGTTAAATCCGCTCGTTCTATTTTTGGTTCATAATATCCCCAGTCTGTCCAGAACATGTACCTTAAAATAGGCGGAAATATGAACGTTTTGATGTTATTATGTTATTATCATGATCATGGCGGTGAACCGTCAATTGATGGTATTAATGTCTGGTTGTTGTTGTTGTCATTGATCAGTTTAGCCATGATGTTATTGGCTGCTGAGACTTAACTCACAGGACTCTGAAGATGAATCCGCTCAGGCTGTTGAAACGTCAGTCAGTGTCAACAACAACAGTTCTTTTCACAACTGAATTTACCCGGACGATCACACACTCTACAGACTACTGATACTCTTGGGTTCAAACCACTTACATTGTTAGATTGATGGTGACCAATAGAAAGAGTAGACATAGACTAAAGTGTGACGTCACAAAAACTCAAATTTACAAACCCTTCTAGTTTTTGCCTTGGTTCATTAAGTAAAGAACCAAGGCAAAAATTAGAAGGGTTTGTATGGAGTCATCAGAGCATAACTGGGCCAATTTCTCACCCCCAAATTGCAATAAGATGCTGATTTTTGGCAAGCGAACATTTTTCGTTATGCCTCTTCCGAATATCTAATTTAGTTTTTGTCAGGCTCCTGTTTTTGTGACGTCATCACTTTAGTACTCTACTATGCTACCTTACAATAGAGACTCGTGCAAGGGAATGTCATTAAAAATATTAAAAATTATTTTTTTTGCTTAATCAACTCTATGTACGTTGAAAAGTTGAATAGTTAAATATTTCTTGTTTTTAACGTCGCGTTAGTGAGTTATAGAGATTTGAATTTACAAAATGCTAATTAGATGACGTCAATTGTTTAGGCAATATCTTGGTTTGATGAGATTTTAAGTTAAATTTTATTTATAGGACGCTCTAGTCCACCACGTTTCATGACTGAAAGACGCCTAAATTTGCCATTCACCACCTCCCCTCTCTCCCCCACCCCCTCTCAATGTGAAATGTGTGAAATGAAGGATGTGCTATCTCTTTTCTAGTGGAACTCGTGTTTAATCATCTTTCCATCACTTGCAAAATTAAGTTTAAGAGATGAAAAATAGAAAGGTATGTTACCCCGACTTTGGATCCACGGCGATTCCACGTGGGTTGTAAATTTTGCTCGTAAAGATTGTCTTCCTATAACTCCCATCAACCTTCGCACATTCAATTCTCTCAAAGATGTAATCCGTCCAGTATATCACACCACTTTCCCATTCAACAGCCAATCCATCCACTTGTCCCAGGTTGTCCCTTATGATAACCTTCGATCAAATAAACAAGATATCAAGGAATTTAAATAATTAAAAGTTTATTCACTTTATTTCACAGAATGTCAAAGAACTGAAGTGGGTTGAAAAAAAAAAAAGCAGGAGCAGCCGAGTTTTTTAACGACTTCGAGATGTTTGAATGCCTGATTAAACACTATTGTGTGTATTTGATGCATGTTTTCAAACTGATCATTTAATAGGGAGAAACTGAAACGAAGGTCAAAAGTTGCCAAATCTAAGCTAAATCTAGATCGGGTTTCCAAACCGCCGTAACGTGTTTGATTTTCCCTCTTCAAACTTGATGAATTATTAATGAGTTTGAAAAGTAATATATCAAACACGAGGAAGAGGATATCCAAACACAGAGAAGTGGGTTAAACAAAAGGCGCAGGAAAGTTTTTCTTTAAGTCACTTCTAGATGTTTAGATACCTGTTGATAAACGTGGTGATATAGCATAAAAGCGACCATTAAATTTTGATGGGATCTGCGAGGATCGTCTGCGAGGAACTAGCATTTTATCCGCCATCTATAAATATAATGCCCCTAAAATTTTGTTCGCAAACTTTGAAACAGCTTGGTAAATTTAGTTCCCTCTTGCCTTTCCTCGTAATATTTTTTCAATCAATTGATTGATTTCATGCAGTCAACATTCAACGCAGGATTCAAAACATTGACTCTGATGCCAATTATTATGACCTTTTGTTATTACCTTTGTAATTCAATTGTGAAAGACGGCGAAGCATATCATAAAGACAACAGTTACTTTACTCTTGAGACTCCAAAATCGCATTATAAAGTAATTATTATTAGCTCCTTTAGAAAATAAACAAACAAACAACAGAGGAAAATAAAAGGGAAAAACAAACGACCAACTGTGATACAGTATTAAAATTTCCGTCTTATTACCTCAGTGTTGCTAGTAACCAGACTCATCCTATTTATAGTCCACTGGGCGTGGTCGCTCCAGTAGATCATTCTCTCCCGGCGGTCAATGTCTATTGCTCCAGCATCAACGAGTCCAGTTTTTACTGTCTTTACACTGACATAGGAACGATTGTAGCTCTTCAGGTCGATGCATTTAATGCTGTGTTGATCAGTAAAGTAGAGACTGTCGTCGATGCTACAGCCATACAAGTCTGGAGAAAAAACAATTTAGGAACGTGAGGTTCTGAAAGTAACAATGATAAATGATACATCTAGAAAAATGCGACCCTCTTAACTAACGAACTCCTCCCCCCCCCCCCCCCCCCCCCCCCTTCCAAAAAAAGAACAGAAGCAGAAATACAACAACAACAATGTGCTAATGTGCTTGAGGATGACTTACTGTTAGTAGGCAAAGCAATGCGCATACTGTAAGAACATGATAGAAGTAAACATACTTTATCGAAGACAACACCGAAAACAAATGGCGAAATCCAGCTTATTTATTTAACTGTCATGGAATATATACACGACGAAACTGTTAGCAAGTGGGAAAATTTAGCAACAACTTGTTGCAAAGCGATTTTCCACGTAAATACCAATATGTGCACTTATAACGTTACGTCGCGGAATCAGAGAGAGTGAGATGTTACTCACCAGTTATGTGGATACAATTGTACTTCAACTTATTATACTACATGAAAAGCGAACAGAATGATACTTGTTACTCACTGTTGACGTTGATAGTCTCATTGCATATTGCAGGGTTATCGATGGGGCATGCGCACTTGTAACCTCCAGGTTTTAGCAGACAAAGATGACTGCAAATGCCAACACAAGGATGGGGAGCTACGAACACAACATATCAATGGAAAGTAAGCTGTGGGATCTCAACTAACAGGCAGCACAATAAGATAATTATCATCTGTAGATTTCAATGTCATTACCAGTTAGGTGACATTTTACACTTGTTCATTCACTAAGGCCCGGTTCATACGTTGCATTTCTGCCGTATCGAATTCAATTCAAGTAAGTGCGGCAAAAATGGGACTGTTGATTCATACGTTGCTCTCGTGCCACACTTAATTCAGAGTCGATACTACTACTGTCTTTCGGTCAGCAGTAAATGTGATAAAGGCAGAATATCCAATATGGCGGACGAAGATACGCGAACAAGGCTTTACATTAACATAATGTATGTAAACATATGTATTAGATTCAGCACGGCAGCAATGCAATGTTTGAATCGGTGCCGCATTTCTGCCGGATAATGCGACAAGACCAGTAGTACGTGCGGCAGAAATTCGGAAGCTGATTCAGACGTCGAATTTCTGTCGAATTTCATTTATAGCGGAGCTCTGCGGGCCGAAGGCCCGCGCGGAGCGCCATACTCATAGAACCCATGCCGTCATTTTTCATGGTAATGGCCAGCGGAATGTTTCGCGGGCGGCGTCTGTCATGTCTGTCCGTACGAACGTTTTTCACGCGGCTACACAGCCGAATGTCACGTCAGCTGTACGCACAACACTCTTGTTGAGTCAGTTTGTCAGTCAGTCATGTTTGTGTATTTTTGCAATTTTGATTTTCAAATTAGTTTCTCGGGCAATTTCTGACAAGCAACAAGTGTAGTTTATTCGGAAAATAGTCGTACTAGTTATTCTAGACGGAGAAAAAGTTGTTTTTGTGAATTTTTGTACGGTCTGAATGTACTGTGCAGACGGTCGCGTGATAAGCTTACTGTTTTAGAGAATTGCTAAAATTGAAAAATAGCTTTCGTCAATCTTAATTCTAGTGCTTCCGACCTTAAACCTTAGTCAAGCCTGTTCACAGAGCGACGCTGTTAGGCTAAGCCTATCTATATATATTTTAGTTTAATTGAATTCGACACGGCTGAAATGCGACGTATGAACCGGGCCTAAGTCACCTGCGACACAGCAGTCAAACGACGATGATACACATTTCGCATCCAGTAGAATAAATATAGGCGACGGTAAAGCATATTTCGTAGATCTAGTAAATAGTTTTAGGGAAGAACTATTTAGGGGCTTGTAGGCATAAAGAAATAAAAACCTCACTCACCATCTCGTGTAGCGTTCCCTTTTTTAATTGCCATTCCTCTAGGGCTATACATTCCTGAAGCTACAATTTCCAAATTGCCATCCCATGCATTTTTGTTGATCCGATACACGCTTTCCGTAAAATATTCATTCCAATAAACAAACTGGTCATCGAGCGCAATTCCACGTGGGACATAAAGACGCCAATAGTCATAAAACAATCTCTGGACAGGGCCCGAGGCATGTCCAGCTGCGTTTAGATCGATATATAACACACTTGACCTATAGAAGCTAACAAAGTAAATTCGATTCATTTCAGCATCCACTGCGAGACCCCGGGCATCAAATTCGCCCCTAAAATATGTCAATAAGGCAACAGTTCTTCGGTTTGCTCCATCCATTTCAGCACCTTCAATCAATCCATGGCCTGACCAGTACATGTACCTTGGAGATAAACGATGAGTAAATAAATAAACAAACAAAGGTTTTGGTCAAAAAATGAAAGAACCTAATGACACAAATGATATTTAAGTTAGCAAGCCAAGTAGAGAGAATAAAAAAAAATTAACTTTCAATTATTTGTAAACAAAACAGATTGTTAATTCCCTCATTTTGAAATAAAGTCTTGTGACATTGGAATTTTCAGAACTGTAAAATTAAATTTGCTCTTGCCTAACAGTAATAATTTTAAAGGGAGAGTATTGCGGCTGATAAATCGCGTTGTCGTAAGTATGGCCAGGGGTTAGCTTTAAGCATGCTTTATTACCTTGAAATAGGAAGGAAAAATCGCAAAAAGTGACAAATTAAAAGCAAAGAAATAGAAACATAAACACAAAATAACTGCTAACAATCTTACAAGATTGGTAATTTTCAGCTCCGCGCACATGTCACACGAAAACAAATGTGATGAACTGTCAGTTCCATCCTTCTAGTCCTGCACTTTATGCCAAAACAACTTGCTCTTTTCTCTGCTCCGTAGAATCTTTTTATGCAATTGAGTTATATATTTGGTGGCATTTGACAATATAACATAGAAATAAGCCAAGTGAAACTTTGATATTTGGACGGGACACTGTTCCTTTAGCTCAATGAACATTATTGAGAAGTAAAGAGAACATTTCAAAATACTAAATGTTAATGTTAATATTAAAGTTAATGTTAGCGCCTCGCATGATTGTGGCGAAGGAGTCGATTATGAAGACATGTAACATAGTTCTAACTTTTGAGCCTGTCGACGTTATATTAAGCTTATGGTGTAATCATTCTGATGAAACCACTTCAGCAGTACTTTTGCATCGTACCATTTGTTTTTTCAAGTAATATATCAAACACGAGGAAAACCGTTTCATCAGATATCCAAACACCGCGAAGTGGGTTGAAAAACGAGGCGTAGCCGAGTTTTTTTAACCTACTTTCTCTTTCGAATGCTAAATATAGAGCGTTTTCACTCACGTGACCAGCGGCCATATTGGTTTACTGAAACAAAAGAAAATGTTTGCATAAAAATAGAGTTCAATTCCCGGAGGATTGGTTTGGTACACCAACATGGCCGCCGTTTCTTTGTTTTGGAACACCAATATAGCCGCCGTGACATCAGATGAAAACGCTCTATAGCTTATCAAACTGATCGTTAAATGCGGAGAAAACAAAGGATTAATTCGCCAAAATCTATGTAAATTAAGACAGTACATCAAAGCCTCCTTCTCCTTTTATTTTTAAACAAATTTCCTGACAGTAAAGGAGATCTATAAAATGAACAAATTATTCTCGCAGCGATAAATTCAATGAATGCAATTGTACAAAAAAGACAAAAATGAAAAGATAAAATTCTAAAGCTTAGTCGCGCGGTAGAGCATAAAACTTCCAGCGTGGATGCCATGTATTCAAAATCTCTTTCAGGTGTTGTTGTTTTTTTCAAACCTAGTTAGCGTGCCCTAGATAACCATTTATCAGCACAATTTTATACCTAGAGTCTCCTTATCCTTATCATAGAACATCTATGTCAGGAAACGCGTACGCTACAAGGGTTACAAGGAAGAAGATTTATGTACTATTCAATGTTATTCTTTTTTTATTTTTTTACAATTTTTGTTTTACAAAATTGTGGACAGGCACCCAGGAAAATGTTTTATTCTTTTTACAAAATATTCACCTTTCTTTATATAAATGTTAAAGCATTTGTTAAACGGAATTAAGCCAACGCATATCTAGACAACAGTTCAGCGATATAAGGGTTTGTTACTAGGAAAACACCTTTCTTTTGTTCAAACCACTGCTTTCTTAAGAAGTAAAGTAGATTATGTTTAAGTATATGTACAAAACTAGTTTGCAACTGACCCTCTGGTGGTATCCAAAGCAATGTCGTCTGGTGCTGAAACCAATTTAGAAACCAGCACTTTCCAGTTAGATCCATCCAGTTTTGAAACCTCTATAGTCAGATTTATTCTGCTTATCCAGTAAGCGTTTCCTCCAACAAGATCTAAAGCGATGCCCAGTGGTCCGGCAATACCCGGGCGAATGGTCTCCTGGTTGCTACCATCAATTAAGGACCTCTGGACAGTGCCACGAGTGTAATCGGTCCAGTATATACGATTTTCAAATGGATCAATATCTAAACCAACTGGATCTTTGAGATTTTGAAATGGCAGAGGAACGATGGAGGTATCAGACGGATTTAGTGAAGCCATATAGATTTCGTTATAAAAGGAATCGGCAACAAATATGGCGTCTCCAACAGTACCTGAAAATATCAAAAACTCCAAATAAGCGAAAATGGCAAAGTTTGAATTTAAAGTGTTTTACCATGTCGACCAAAGAATGATTTATAATTGTACTGAATGTGCTCACGCAAAAAGGCTAGTTTACAAGAATTTACCAATTAACTTTCTTATGAAGCCCTAACTGCACCCCATGTGAGGTATGTCAAATGGTTAAACTGGAGGAAAAACCAACATGTACTCAGTCAACTTTTGGCAATTAATTATACTTAGTCTTACTGATTTGCCTCCATCCTGGCTAAAAGTGCATCAACGTAAAAAATGTCTCATGCTTGGTTTTAATAACTTCTAAAACAAAATACTTCAAACGCATCCAATCAAAACTTTCTAGCTATATAATATGACAATTTTAGCTCTTTGAATAACACGTAACTTACAAGTTCTTCCATCTTCGGTAATCTCCATACCAGCTTGGCACATGCACGTTCGACCATTGGGTTTCACAACACATAGATGAGAACATCCACCATTATTCTGACAGGCTGGTGGACCTGCAAAATAGTAAGGAAAAACATAAATAAACAAGTAAAAATAAACGATAAAACTGAACAACGTTTCGGGGTCGTCATGACGCCATTATCAAGTTTTATCGTTTATTTTTACTTGTTTATGTATAACCAAACCTCTACTCATAAAAACATAAATGTAAAAGCAAACTCTCATTTCCTGGTTGTTGAGCAATAAACAAGATCTATTTTGCCAAGAGCATAATATTGAAAATAGCTGTTACAATACCAGCAACGTGTTAGTAATGATTGCAAGTGCTATACAATGCTCATTGAATTTACTTTTAATTGATAATCACAAATATTTTATTCAGGCACAACGCTAACGGCAAATAGCAGACAACAAGTGTCTCGCTTACTGTTTTACTGTGACTTAGATCTTAGCATGTATCCGGTAGTGCGGACAATACTATCTTTCTGTCGGCGACAATAGAGAGGTTTTGAATGCCCTTGGCGTGCTCACACTCGACAACTGTGACAACAAAGACAACTGCGACAGCAAGGACAACTGCGACAACTGTGAGGATCGTTTTGTTTTAGGCCCCGTCCATACGTATCCGGATATTTTTGAATCCGCAACTTTTTGGTTGCGGATTGGCCTTCCGTCCACACGTATCCGGCGAATTCGGGCAAATACGATTCGAATACTCTACGTGTGGACGCGAATATTTTCTAATCCGTAACAAAAAAGTTGCGGATTCAAAAATATCCGGATACGTGTGGACGGGGCCTTAGTTTACATTCTCTTGTATCCACAGTTCATATATTATTCATTCACATACCTCATTTGTCAATAAGTTCATAATTAGCAATTGTTTAGCGCAATAATGTCTCGTGACAAGAATATCATCTCATACAGTGTGCAAGGACTTCAATTTAGTCGTATAAATCATGACTGAGGATGCCTTTTCCTGATAGCAGTCACACTGTTACTTTGTTAGTTAGTATAGTTGTATAGTGTCCACAACTAGCTCTAACAACTAAATACTTGACACTTAAATAAAATCTCACTTACTTACATGTACTTACTATTCTCTTTTTGTTTTTGAGTTATTATAATGTCAATTTTAAAAATGCCAATTTATTCCTTAAGGTAAGGTGTCTCCCTAAGGTTTTACCAAAAGCACCTACACTTACCATCATGAGGCGCCAAATAAAGCCTGATTTTATTCTCTTGCAATTTTGGTTCACGAGATTTAACAGTAAGGATGCCAACATATAATGCTTAAAAATATTTACCAGTTACGAAGTTTCGTAAAAAATGTTGCCATGGCAACAGAGCATACGAATGGCAAATATTGTACAAGAATTGAGTTTTATTCTTTAATATTTCGAGTTTCCTTCGATGGATTATTTTAAACTTTGCTGTGTTGCGGAAATGGTTAAAGTCAACGTTTTGGAAGAAAACAATGTATGGTCGTTCGACCGTTTTCCTAACATCACGGAATTTTGTATATATTCTAAAATGGTCTGAGAGATTTAATGAAAGGTGCATTAGTAACTTAAAATTTGCGATTTTTTGTGAAAAAATCATCCAAGGAAATGCAAGAAAATCTGCGGTTAAGTTTGCTGTTTTTCTTTGTGGCGTCATAAAACATGGGAAAAACTTTCATTTTTACTACATCACGCGTCATCAGCGCTCACGCTGCTACAAAACTGTACGGAGCCAAATTAAACAAACCAATGTCATGAAAAAAGATACAAAAAATACAATCCAGGATCTCGCAGTATAACGTCGAAATCATTATAATTATTAAATTACCTGGTGGTTGAGTCGCCCTGGAATTGTGCGCGTATATCCCATGTGGACTTGAAAACCCATCGAATATCATGTGAACTATTTTATCAGTTACGTCGGCTTTAAAGATGGTTCCTGCAAAATCTCCATCGCCCTGAGCTGTCCAGTAAATGGTGTTATTTAACATTGTCAGACCTGTTGGACCATGAAGGTTTCCAGAAAGTAGGGCGTGTATCTGCATAGTACTTAGGTCGATATACCGGATCACATTATTGGATTGGTCAGAAAAGAACAAACGGTTTCCAGGCTTATCAAGAACCACGTCAATAAGAGTCCGGCCAATGTTTGACAAATTGGCGAGGACAATTTTGTTTTTACCGTCCATATCTGCTCGTAGTATCTGTGGACTGCTGCCAACTGAAGAAATATACATGTACCTACAAAAAAAGGGGAAAAATAAAAGTTAGTTATCTGATTAATTATTCGTGGCGGGTGCGGGTATATAAAATAAATAGAACTGAGTAAATTTCAATTTATCAATGATTCAAAGACAAATAAAGTAATCTGTGGAGTATTGACAGTACATTATAATATTAGTAAAACTCCCACTACTACAGCTGCAATAATAATCAATTCAATTATTTCCATTTAAGTACAAGGAGAGCCTATGTTTTGCATTGTTGTTGTCTTGAAAATAGAAGAACTATGTGATTCCCCGACAGAATAAAACCTATGACCTTCCACACACCGATCGGATGCTCTAACCACTGAGCTACGAGAGACTCGTGGCGAGCTAGGCCATATACTAGGTTCATGTATGACACACGTCCTACGTACTGCTAGGATCAGCAATGATGCTCTAACCACTGAGCTACGAGAGACTCGTGGCGAGCTAGGCCATATACTAGGTTCATGTATGACACACGTCCTACGTACTGCTAGGATCAGCAATGATGCTCTAACCACTGAGCTACGTGAGACTCGTGGCGAGCTAGGCCATATACTAGGTTCATGTATGACCCACGTCCTACGACTGTTGGGATCAGCAATGATGCTCTAACCACTGAGCTACGAGAGACTCGTGGCGAGCTAGACCATACACTAGGTTCATGTATGACACACGTCCTACGTACTACTAGGATCAGCAATGATGCTCTAGCCACTGAGTTACGAGAGACTCGTGGCGAGCTAGGCCATACACTAGGTTCATGTATGACACACGTCCTGTGTACTGCTAGGATCAGCAATGATGCTCTAGCCACTGAGCTACGAGAGACTCGTGGCGAGCTAGACCATACACTAGGTTCATGTATGACACACGTCCTACGTACTACTAGGATTAGCAATGATGCTCTAGCCACTGAGTTACGAGAGACTCGTGGCGAGCTAGGCCATATACTAAGTTCATATGTGACATCCGTCCTTCATACTGCTACGGATCAGCAATGATGCTCTAACCACTGAGCCGACGAGAGACTCGTGGCGAGCTAGGCCATATACTAGGTTCATGTATGACCCACGTCCTACCACTGTTGGGATCAGCAATGATGCTCTAACCACTGAGTTACGAGAGACTCGTGGCGAACTAGGCCATATACTAAGTTCATATGTGACATCCGTCCTTCATACTGCTTGGATCAACAATGTCGTCGATAGCGTCATGTGAGGTGATAAATAAAGAAAGTTGGAATTTTTTTTACTGTCTTTCTTTACTTATCATCATAGATGGTTATACTTTTACTTGAACGTAAGAATATCAGAGTACATACCAATAACAGATCAAGTTTTGAAAATATTTAGAGCTTTTTGTCTAATTTGTTGATCGCATTACCGAAAATGTGTTATGATTTTATTCTTAAAAAGATCTCATTGAAAAAATTCTTAACCCAAATTACTGTCCAACACAATTCCCTGAAGTGATTCAACAGTAACAATGCTTAATGATGCTTACCCCGAACTGCTGTCCAATGCAATTCCCTGAGGTGATTCAACAGTAACAATGACAGTTTCATAGGAGCCATCGAGTTTTGCAACTTTGATGTGATTGTCATATTCGACAGCGAAGTACATGTTCCTTCCATCAAGATCTATTTCCATATCCATTGGACGCCAAAGGCCTCTCATCACAACTTCGTTCGAACCGTTGCTTAGAAAAGCTCGATTAATTCTTCCATAATAATCTGTCCAGTAGATTTGATTGTCTATTGGATCGTAAGATACCCCAAACGGTGTAGTGTCAAGTGGAATTGGCAGTGGTACGAGATGGTGTGGTGTCTGCGGCTGCAATGGAATGTAGTAGCACACCTTACGACCTCCTTCACACGAGAGCAAGAAATCATCTGAAGCTGCAATGAAACACGAATATCTTCATTAAATAGATAAAAGAAACATTGCTTGTGCTTTTTTCTTGTTTTGTAAAGTTTGGAATTTGTCTCTATAGTGCAGCATTCTGGTCAAAACATTCCCACATTAGACACTGATCAGTGTTGTCATTGTGGGTGTTCTTATAAAAATTAAAGCAATGGTGATGTATTGGAAATGAATAGAGCGCTTTTCAAATGAGTATCGAAAGTAATTTCGCGATTGCTTTGGTTTTGCATTGCTACGCTTTGTGATTGGCTAAAAAATCTCGCGCAACTTTATGAACCAATCACTAAAATAAAACCAAAACCAATCGTGACTTATTCGAACGCGTTTTCCCGCGCTTGGCGCCGGCTACATGTATTTGTTTGGCAGTCTGATTGGTTCATTGGATTGTCTGCGTCTACTGCGATTGGCCAGTGTGATTGCTTTGGTTTTGGTTTTACGACACTTAAGTGAAAAAACTGCTCTATTTTTAGATATAACAGTTTCATACTAACATAAGCCTACAGTCGCATTTGCGCAGACGACTGATGCATCTTCATAGTGACGGCAGTTGTGATCATTCCAGCCATTATGCGGACAATTCTCGATTGAACTTTCATTACCCACGCAATGTACGTTGTCAAGCCATATATGACCATTCCCCTCGCCAAATACAGCATTTTTGAGAGCAAGAACGGCTTTGGTATAACCAAGCTTACGACAAACGACTTGGGCGTCGTTTATATCCCAGAAATCATCACAAACAGTTCCCCAGTGACCATCGCGAAATAATTCTACTCTTCCCTCTCCGATTCTGTAGCCATCAGCAAGTCTCAAAGTTTGACCTGAAAAAAAAAAAACAATCCTTTAACTAAAAAACAGTCGGTCTCTACTAATGTACGTTTTTTTAAAAGTTTACTTTGATATGCATTAATGTAACTCAATTTCCCCTTGTACTCACTTCATTATAACATTGTTCTTTGAATAAATAACATGTCAAATAGTCACTTCCGCAAACAGGATAGGAATGCTCTCTGAAGCTCCTCTTTTGACGTTTCTAACTTAAAGCGGTGATTTAGGTACGCGCGAAAACGGAAACAATCGACTTCTGTAGTCAAATGAGACGTCCGGGAAGTCAACATTTTCGTTGCTTGAGGTTTCTATTGTACCTAGTTGAACATATATACTCAATGTCAATATCAGTCTCATTGTCCGAATCAGTGTCACTGTCATTGTAAATCTATGAATTTTCTACCTGGGGTTGCTATTGGTGTATATTTGCAGACGACTCCTACATTTTCCCTTCGGAAGCAATTGTGACTTCCCCATCCCCCATGACGACACGCCGCGATGCTCTGTTCATCACCAACACAGTGGACATCATCCAGCCAAATCTGACTTGGTACAAGGAAAGAACCATACCAGCCACAGCAATGTGTGCTCCATGCTCCTTCTGAATAGCCCAGCATCCGACAAATGACGTTTGCTTCCTCGATTCCCCAGTAGTCGTCACATATTATTCCCCATGTACCGTTAAGGAACAATTCTACTCGTCCCTGATTCGACGTGGTACCATCACGCAAACGAACCTTTAATTCTACAGCAAAAAGGAAATAGCCAGACTGTGTAAGTAAATTAATCAAAATGACGACACAAAACCATTTGGTTTGTTGAACTCGATCTACCGTTAAAAAAAAGATGATGTATGAATGTTTATAGCCCCCCGATTTTATCCATCTTCAAAATCCTATTCAAAAGCGAGGGATTTCGCTCCTCCCTCCTCTGTAACGTCAAGAGTATAAAGCTATCATAATGAAACTTGAAAGACAATGACGTGATTTGATAACGTTGGATTTCCACTCTGTGAGAAAAGAGCCATATTTAACTCAAAACTGACGCACTGGAACATACATGCTAAAACGATTTTTATATCGTTTAAAAGTCGTTTAGTGACTTTAAAAAGTCGGTAAATGTGACTGCAAGAAACCGCAAGAAAGTAATAATTGTTAGAGAGCACAGAATATTTTTGCACTTGAGATTATTTTAATACTGGGCCTTAATATAATATTTTTATATAATATGGACACTTTTATTTTTATCGTTCAAATGTTTTTTTTTTCGATTTATGTGCCGTCTTTTTTAACCCATACCCTCGTAAATACACTATTTTAACTAACCTGGATGAGGTCCTGGTGCTAAAGTTGGACCTAGGATGTAAAGGAAGATAAGCAACAGTTAACTGATAAAGTTTTTCCTGACATAATTGTATTATTAGGTAGGTCAGTGTTAAAGGAAACAACGAACAGCGTTGCAGTTCAGGTTGGCAAAGCTCAGTAAATATTTCCCCTAAAGTATCACTCATTATCTTTTATTGCCCTAACTTTGGCTACTTCGGCTAACCCTACAATGGGGGATTTTTTAAGGATTATTTATTTTCAGCACATGCGGTCTTCCGTCTTCAGTAGCTATATATTCATCCTGGGGCACATTTTGGATGACATCACAGATCCCCAGGCAGCAGCGCCATAACCCATAATATTAACCTTATCTTGTAGAGCACATCACAGGGTATCTATTAAAGGTAAAATATTTGGGGGTGGGGGTGGGGGATGTGGAAGATTGAAACCACCTTCTCCTTGTACCATGGTTGGGGTTTAAATTTGTGTGTATTTCCGAGGGTTAATAGAGTAAGTAATCCTCGCATTGCAATGAACTTAAGGAAAATAATTCCTGTTTGTGGTAGCTAATGACACGTTAAGACAACTTTGATTGTCATTTTCTGTGTTTTGTTTAATATACTCCCAGTGTTGTAATTGGCGAGACAATTACCTTGAGTTGGTGGAATAGAATCATTTAAGCACACAACTCCAGCGTCTTCATCATGTACGCAATCATGAGTATTCCAGCCGTTGTGCCTACAAGCAGCGATGCTTTGTTCATCACCGCGGCACTTCACATTGTCCATCCATATGGGAGAAGAGCTGTTTCCTTGTCCAAAATAAGCAAATCTAACAGCATAAACTGCGGCAGAGTAATTGAGCATTCTGCACAGCACTGTTGCTTCTTTAATGCCCCAGTGGTCGTCACAGATTGTACCCCACTGACCTTGGTGGTATATCTCAACACGACCTTCATGTGATGAGTTTGAGCCCCGAAGACGTACTTTTAAATCTTAAAAAAAAAACGTATTGACGCGTTAGAACCACAAAATTCAGTCTTTGTCTTGCAATCCACACTTTAATCAAATCGTCTTTTTTCCCATCTACGAAATAATCTGCTTTGGTGTAGTCATTAAATAACCCGAGCATACATTTGTATTGTGATATCACAAGAAAAAAACGAAAGTAGTAAAGAGGTAAGAAGAAAGAAGGCTAATAAATGAATTTATTTGCTTCCACATATCAACATTTTAAAGCACAATATCCACAGGTTAATTTCTGTCTTTCTCATGGTTCCAATTGAATATATTAATTTCAATGGTCATTATGGGATTCCTACTGGGCAAAATCAATATGACTGCCGTATTGGTATAAAGGTCCATAATGCGACATTTAAGAGACATAAGGGCAGAACTTAAACCAGTTTTACATTCCTGCAATCTAGTATTACACATGTATACATGTGCACATGTATACATATAGTATTACACATATACACATGTATTCGAGTTCTGATTGGTTCATTTTATTGTCTGCGTCTGTTGCGATTGGCCAGTTGATGTTCCTTGGCAACTTGTTGTTGCTCGGCACCATTTCTTAACCAGCTGCTATAAGAACTTAACTTTGCTGAGTAGTTTGCCAATAAAATAATAATAATAATAATAATAATAATAATAATAATAATAACAACAAATAATTTTATTAACAATTAGAATAAACTATTTACAATGCATTAAAATTCTAATACGATAAAATATGTACATAATAATAATAATAATAATAATAATAATAATAATAATAATAATAAAGTCTTTATTTAAAGAGGGTTGCACTAAATAGCAAAGCTAATAAACTTGTGGCCCTCTGTGACTACACTAATTTACACAACTATGAAAATTACGAATTTAGATATCAATCGATAATAATAATAATAATAATAATAATAATAATAATAATAATAATATTTAACATTTATAGTGCGCAGGTTTCATACCTAAATGCTCACCTGCGCATAACAGTAATAAAATACAATATAACGCTAGCTGACATTATAATAATTATTGTACACATAACTAATAACACTAAAAGGTTCCAACTTGAATAGATAGTAAAACTTACTTTACATTATAAGAACAAGAAATCTAAAAACTAACATTTAAACAATGAAGTGATTAAGATGCTGCTGCTGATTAAAAAGTTCATTTCACATTGGCTGCTTAAAAGAGTATAATGAGTCCCTTTGTCTTAAAGAAAGAGATAAAGTATTCCACAACTGACGACAGGTGGTGGTAAAGGTTTTTCCTCCTTCAATCTGACGTTTGAAGCTAGGACATCTTAAGTTAAAATTAGAGTATCTGGTTTGTCTTGTGTGGACATTACTTTGGTATAGAGGTTTTGCACGGCAGCCATGTTGCATGGCAGGAACAATAGATTCTTTTCCCTATGGGAAAGAATTTTCTTTCTAATGCAAAACATTTTCATTGTTCCTGCCATGCAACATGGCTGCCGTGCAAAACCTCTATTCGACACTCAACTGAAACCGCTCTAGGTTTTTTGACTTTTTAAAGTAACACCAAAAAAGGTGACTTTTCTCCGTGGACCAAAGTCCATTTTCTTGGATTTTGTTCTGAATTTGAGCTTTACCCGTACTTGTGTCTTGTAAATACTGGATTAATTATTTCACCTGGCACAGGGGGTGGCGGTGTACTTGGCTGGGTGACTAAAATGGGAGAAAATAAATATGTTAAAGCCTATATGTAACAAGTCATATCCATGTATGTCATACACTTGTGTAATTTGAAAGGAAAGTCATGATATGTTGGCACAAACGATTTTTTGTAACTGTAACGTTGTTGCGATTAAAAAGGGTGAAATAAATGCTAAAAAGACTTACGTGTATTCTATAATGAAGTTTTAAAAATATTGTAAATAGAACGGGAATCTGATTGATAAATGACGCTAATTTTTGGATTCTTTTTCCAGACACGAGTTTCAAAGCTTGAATTTTTGTAAACGGAAGATTTCTCAGGGTATTATACTTTAGATTTGCCGCACATCTATTTTTCCATATTTTTCTTGCATGTCAGATCAACACCAAAATCAGCTAACGTTAGATAAACACTTTTTTACCGTTGCCGCTGCAAGTCCTTCCGTCAGCTTCTAAATCTACACCATTGGGGCATGCGCATTTGTGACCACCACCAGGAGCCAATAAGCAAAGATGGCTGCAGCCACCGTTGCTTATGCGACACGGTGGTCTGTTCATTGGAGAAGCTTAAAGGACAAAGAAATTATGTGAGTATCTTGATTGAGCTAACATACACATGCTTATACATGTAGTTGATCTAATGTTGGTAACCAAATCAATACTTTAATTCATGCGTACTTACTGCGCCTTTCAATAACATGCGGAATTTGAGATTCAAATCTCCACCAACGGTTGCATTATTCCCTGCCGTCAATCATAATTAATACGAAAGCCAACGGACCATGTAAAAAAGAAACAAACAAAATGGATCGAAATCTACCAATCATAATGCACGGAGGTGACCTTTTGAACTCATTGAAGTCAAGATCTGTTTCCTGAGAGGTAAGCTAAGATGATTGACGGCAGTGTAAAACGCAACCGTTGGTGGAAATTTGAATTTCAAATTCCGCATGTTATTGAAAGGCGCAGTAATACACATGTCACGATTGAGAATTTGTAACCATTGCAAGTAAATTCAAAAGTGCTTCAGACATAAATAATGTCTTGAAACTCTCTTGCGAAACGTCTGAATTAAAAGATGATACACCTGTTTATGTATCTCGTTTATGTATCGTTAAGTAAAATTAAGTTAGCCAATTATTGCGGTCCTTATGTAGCCCGTAATATCATATCCTAGGTTAACAGTGAGGTCTTATTGTTAAGAATTTATGGTAAACAGCGAAAATATTCAGATCTTCCTGATGAAGACAACGGTCTGCTAAAATCAATGATGCAGGGACACCCAAGGGTTTGTTTGTTTCCACACAATGTCCCCCCGCCCCCCAGAAATTCGTTCTGCCTGACAGTTATTTTTGTTTAACCGTTTTCCTGGTTGAAAAAAGCCTATCCCATGATGCAACGCGAATGAAAGATATATACAAAATTTGTCTCATCACGTGACCTCGCATTTGCCAGTGACCGCCGACGCGAACAATGGCTGTCAAGACACCCTTTTCAAGGCCTGTTGTCTGTCGGTCTTCTTTTGTCAGGATTTGTAAATGTCAAGAAAACTAATCTTGCAACGAACAGATACATGCTTTCGAAGATTTGTTCGAAGGACGACACCACAAACGAAGTTTTAATATCCAAGCCACTTTGAAAAAATTGTGTCAACAAAATTTGCGCGTGCTTGAACGCGTAAGCATCCAACCGCTTGTCCACGCATATGACGACGCTCTTGCACTGTGTTAACCAAATAAGTTCTCTAAAAAACTGAAAACCCTTGGGAAAAAAGTTCCTCTCTTAATAGCTATTTGTTTTATCACGGTTTTAGCTAGACATAGTAGTTCTAATGTCAACGACAGGAAAAACTGTAACTGACGCGTACAGCTAGCTTGTACGCGCGATATAGCGCGATATAGCACGCACAAGTTTGCTGCGTGTTTTGTACTGATTTGAGCTTTCAGCACTGATGCATTTCCGCTATTTTCCGCATTTCCACTATCCTTTGTTCAAGATGGCTTTTGGAAATACAATATAACCCTTTTTTATACTCATTTACTTGAACTTGCTTCGGTCTGAATTCGTTTAATTCCTCAAAGAATTGTCATATTCAACTCTGCAAACGTGCGCGAATTCCTTAATTCAGTTCGCCGTCAATTCAAAGCATTGAAAAGTGCCTACACTTTGATGGCTTGAAAAAGCTGGAGGGATCTGATGTTTTAAGTCGTTATGATATTAAGGAATACGTTATTTATGTTAAAATGCTAGTGACGCTTCGATTGAGAAGAAGGTACAACTGCACTTTCGTGGTATTTTCGGGGATGATCACCATTTTCTTGTGAGCGGAAAATGATATTTTCTAAGGACGAGAAACGAGGGTCAAACTTAGAAATATAAACTAATTTATCCAAAAGATAGTAATTGCTGCGGTAAATTTGTTGTAATAATGCTGTTTTGTCGTCTTGCTTGTATTACAGAATTTTCTCTTTCGTTTTTTGAGGGGAAGCAAAGCAAATGTAACCGGGATGAATCGACAAAAACTCCAGCTGATATTAAGACTAATTTTGTTTTGTAATTCACGCATCAAGTTCTTGCAATGTCTGTAGAATATTGTTGAGCACAGGACGCGTTCACCACGAGGAAGGTGTGAAAATTTAGGTCAGAATTATTGATAATGAGTATGTTGTGTTACTATTTAGCCGTATCGAGTTCGCGTCTCCATGCGCTCAGCTCAGTCAGGTATGTACTTGGTGTATCCCTTATTATTTTGTATTTAAACACTTAGTTTTTATTTCAGTAGAAAAAGAAGATAAAAACAGCAGAATGGGGAATCGAACCCGGGCCGTATGATCTACTCCATGCACACTATCCACTGTACCACCGAGGACTAGCTGCCGGAAAGTGTAATTTTTAAGGGATATAAGATAATATGCTGCCAGCCCAGACCATATATAAGAACTAACCCTTTCGATACACTGGAAATACTGGAATCAGTGCTTAACCCTAAATACTAAAATCAGTGCTTCAACCCTAGATACTGTAATCCGACCCTAAATTACACTGCAATATATCTAAATACATTACAATAAGGGATACATGAAGTACCATACATTATGATCAGGGATACACCAAGTACCTAGGCTCAGTCATATCGACCGCTGTCGGAGTGATTTCAAAATAAATTTGTCTTTTATTCCGTACAATCTTCTAAAATCTTTGCTATCCAACGGTCCTATCGCCATGCCTCACAGTCCTCGCTCAACTCGCGGTAGTCTTCGACACTTGAGTTCAGATTTCGACTGGGGCATGTTGGACCAAAATATTACAAATCTCGCAGCCAACAGCTTGAAGCAGCAAGCGAGGTTATTGTTCGTGACGCAGTGCATTCTGGCCCAAAATGTGTTCGTGACGCAGTGAATTCTGGTAAAAAGTGATCAAATCGAGATTTTTCCTAGCTTATATTTTTTTCTCAGATATTTCTTTTAAATCCTGATTATGTTGCTGCTCACTCGCTACGCTCGTTCCGCAGCAATGAAATTCTTATATTGTAGTTCTTTTCTATTACCAACGAACCGTTTCCCCGATTCCCAAGTCTCCAATAATTAAAACCATAAAATGAGACTACCGGCAAAATCACCGAAATATGAGATTTTACAAAAAGTTTGTTTATTTTCTTCAAATGTCGCGGGTAACTCGTTGCGTTGCATCATAGGAAAGGCTTCCAACCCCCCTGTTCAAACCTTGACTGTTTTGAGGTGGTCAATAGTAACGTCACTTTCCGACAATTTTACCGATCGCTCTACGATTATATGAAGGCCAAAAAGTCGCAGTTTTCAACTTCCAATATCTCTGCGATGCCAAGTCCAATTAGTTTCAAACTTCAGAATATGTTTATTTCGTACCCATTAAACATATTGCACCAACATTGGACGAAAATAAAAAAATGTATAATTTTTGGTTCATTTTAAGTCTTTTCATTGGTCTGCTATGATAACAATTATACTAATATTCCATTGCTAATAATAACTTTCTGGAAATAATGGTTGCCTCTCGCTCAAGGCTAGGATTTTCAATATTGCCATCACAAGCTAGCAAATTAGTTATATACTACAGCGCTGTAACGTTAAAACGGACATGGTGACCGCCGCTTATTATTATTATTATTATTATTATTATTATTATTATTATTATTATTATTATTATTATTATTAGAAGTTTTAGGAAAATTTCATAACAACTTCTTTTTCGATTGAATCACCTTAAACAATTTATTTTCGAAAGATATAGGGCCTACGATATAATGCGATATGGACAAAAAATGAAATGCATCTTTTTATGTAAAATATATTTACCGACTGGTTGTCTCGACAAATCGGAGACCACAGCACCCACAAGGAAGTTATCGGTCAGATGTCCAAAGTTGCGCATTAGTAAGGGTTGTGTCGTGTTAAACCACTGAATGCTGCTACTGTGCCAGTCCACCCAGTATAGCTTATCATCATACAAGGCTAGATCTGCGGGAAAAACGTTTTGACTGAGGTAGTGCACATTCGTCCTGTTATTGCCATCCAAGTCTGCATAATCGATAAAATTGTCGTATGCATCTATCCAATAAATGCGTTCAGCTTCATAGTCAATGACCACACTCATGGGGAACAGCTGATAATCCCATCCAATTCCAAGATTAACCACCATCTGTCGATTTTCACCGGTTAAATCCGCTCGTTCTATTTTTGGTTCATAATATCCCCAGTCTGTCCAGAACATGTACCTTAAAGTTGGAAATAATAACATTTTGATTTTATTATCATTATTGTTACTACTGTTATTATAAACATAATGAAAATGATCGATGAAACTACAATCATAGACAAAAGTGTTGGGAATTGAAAATAGTAGTTTTCACTATTATTCTCTTTCTCTCTCCAACCCCTGTTACAATGTTGTGTATAACGGGACATATTTAGTGCGTAATTGTTCGCTGAGATCCCAACATTGAATAGGGGGTGGGGGGAGGGACTCAGAAAATTAACTAATTATTTTTACTTTATATTAAGAGAACATTGATGTAATCACCACTGATGCTATTCATTTTTCACAATCTTCCCAACTACTTTTGTCTGCAATTGTAGATACTAAGGGGATATTATTTAGGAAAGCGCGAGACGATTTTTACTTGAAAGGTTTTATTGAGTTTTTAATATTTTTAACTAGCGTTTTCTTATTTAGTTTGTAACGCAAGAAAAATTTTACTTGTAAGGTTTTAATGAGTTTTTTATGTTTTCATGTAGAGTTTTCTTATTTTGTTTGTAACTTAGTACATCATTTCCCTTTTATGTATATCTTTTTTTTAGTTAGCAGGACCCCGTTGATAACAGTACTATTGTACTGAAGGGTTATCCATGCATAAATATTCGATTATTATTACTATTATTATTATTATTATTATTATTATTATTATTATTATTATAATCAGACGGATTTCTAAAGACTAAAGAACTACTGAATCCGAAAACGATTTTAATTTTGTCATGGTTGGGACAGCGGGCATGTGGAACCATGTGCATCTGCCGCTGACTTCGAGCACTTTTTTCGAACTCCTGTCCAAAGAAACGCCGAGATGAAACGTTGGGATTCTGATTCCTAAAACTCCGGACTCAGATTTAGCCTACTGGGTACGTTACGAGTATTATCCGAACCATTTCTGGATTTTAGTAAAGAAAAGGAAGGTCTGTTACTGGACTCAAGAATTCGGATTTGGAATTTCCCAAAGAAATCAGTACTGTCATTCTCTCTTAACGACCATTTTCGTAAGCGGCCACTTTGTAAATAACCGTTTTGTTTCTCATACAGTCAAATACTGTTTCAAACTGATTTTTCTCTTAAGCGACCACTTTTTCAAGCACCAAGGGTGGTCGCTTAAGATAGAGTTGACTGTGCACGCTAAGATGCGCACTGTAATTGGCCTAGTAAGATCACTGGAGTGAGAGTTGTCCAAAACTGGACGGCTAATGCAACTTGGTTGTAGAAACGTCACTCATTGTCAACAACAATAGACCATTTGAGAATAATTTCCAATCAAATTTCAAGGCCAAGAACCCCCTGTCGATTTTTACTGGATAAATTTGCTCATTATTCGCTTTTGGATTATACACTGCACAGTCTGTCGAGACAAAATTACTCATTTCATTTTCAAACGACGACGGCTTACTAAAGCCTGATGTGCACACTTAATGTAGTATGGGAGTATGCGAAAGTATTTCTGTAACCATCGCCTGCGGCTTGGGGCATTATGATTTTCGCATTCTTCTACTCGCTGTCTTATCCACACTTCTACTGGTGTTTGAAAGCGTTTTGCACCAAGAGCATAAAATTTTATGTTCAGATGTTCAAATGCAACGACAAAGTTTACTAAATTTTGTCGTTGCATTTGAAATTACTCTTGAAATTTTGAAACCATCTAGTTTAATTGAATTAAACTTGATGGTTTCAAAATTTCAAGAGTTAAGTTTATCTATCCATATATTCGAAATGCTCTTTTTTTGGATAACGAGTGTTAAAATGTAAAAATAGATGCATATGTTACCCCGACTTTGGATCCACAGCGATTCCACGTGGGTTGTAAATTTCGTTCGTAAAGATTGTCTTCCTGTAACTCCCATCCACCTTCGCACATTCAATTCTCTCAAAGATGTAATCCGTCCAGTAGATCACACCACTTTCCCATTCTACAGCCAATCCATCCACTTCTCCCAGGTCGTCTCTAATGATAACCTTCAATAAACGATACATTGTCGGTGAAAATATGATAGATAAAGTATTGCAAATGTACATTAAGTATTCTAAGCATTAAGATACTGAAGTTTAAGCCATAAAATGTGTTCATTTATTCTTGGTCTAAGATGAGCGATTATTTTGGCACTACTCCCTTACAATGCATCCCGTTACATTTAAGGTGACGAATTTGGAGTGGGTTCCTTATGTTCAACATGGAACAACAAGTAAGTAAGTAACGAAATAAGATTTTTCGAACATTAGGTAATAATTGTGTCTACTGCCGCGTATGTGCGCGTAGACACTATGCTATCGAATGTGTCAAGGGAAGTTTGCTAGCCGAAAGTTTGTTGGCCGGAAGCTTGTTAACAGGACATTAATAACAATAGAACCGCAAAGACCAGAATCATGACAGCTGTAACAATAATGCAATCCATTTATCTCCAGGCAACCAGAAAGAGATCGTCAAGAGTAAATGGTGCGAGACCTCAATCACGCAAAGACCTTTCCACACTTTCTACAGACTAAATTCTGCAAAAGCCGACACCTCGAACATAATGAAAAATTTTGCCGAAAAGATCAGGCAAGACGATTATTAAGGCTAATAATAAGGTTAATAATTGGTACCCACAGGGTAGCAATTATTACAAATGTGCCAGATTCCAAAACTGGAGAAACACAAACAGCTCTTTATGCGGATGATACTAAGCTTTATAAATCCATCTCATCTGTAAGTGACTGGGAGCGCCTGCAACAAGCGCTAAAATACCTTGACACCTGGAGTCGTGACAATATAACATCCAATTTAACGCTTGAAAATGCAAGGTTCTATCCGTGACACGTAAGAAAAACCCGGTGTCCTACGATTATTTCCTAGGATCAGAAAGGCGACTCCGAGTGCAAGAAGAAACCGATCTAGGAGTAAATATCTCCAGTTAACTATCGTACAACTCCCATTTGCTTTCAATTATTGCCAAAGCTAACAAATTCCCCCGACTACTAAAGTGATCTTGTACAATGCTAACCGATACTAATTAAAGTAAGGATGACACATTACTTGTCAATTATAAAGTCTCAGTTGTACTATGCCTCTTAAGTCTGGTCTCCCGCCCAAAAATCACTTCAAGCGAAGATCTAACGAGTCCAGAGGCGAGCAACAGGATGGATTCATGCGGTGAAGATTGGTGACAAGGAGAGATGAGGACATGTTACCGCGCGTTGCCATACATATATATGGACTATATGGCTACAAGACTTTTGTTCTTTTGTAAGCCGTGGCCGTATTCGTTTAAGTTAACAGAATTCCGCACCTTTCTTAAAGTTCCCTTTTGTAAAACCAGCACTTTTCAATCTTCCTACTTCAATCGCACTGTAAATCTATGGAACACTGCATGTAAAATACTCATAGTCCCGGCTCTTTTAAAGTTTCACACAACATATTGTTATTTCATAACCACCGGATATCCGAGTCTTCACATCCGTTTAGCTGGGTGAAGGTCGATGCTTTGAATACTTATTTTTTGCCGTATTGTTGTTTCCTTAGACAATAAGGTTCCCTCCAAACTTGTGATGTCTACCCTCGCTATAAATGGGGTGCCAACCAAGAGTAAGAGAAACGATCCCGTCCGGTTGTTCAAACGGTACCGGTAGATAATGCTATCCACCAGTTAATAATTATTTAGTAGACCAAAACCAGTTGCAATGTCCACCGGTTAGGGCCTGGAGGGGATGGTAGTAATGTTCTCGGTTGCTTCCGCTACTAACGATAGGAGCTAATATCTTTCACAGATGAGTCTTGATAAGTCGATTGATTTGAGCACAGACGAATAATTTGTATAACAGAAAACTGAGAATGTAGTTCATCGGAGGGAGTGCATTTACATGTATCATTAAGCTAACTGTATCACTTATTACCTCAGTATCACCAGTGACTAAACTCATTCGATTTATAGTCCATTGTTCATGGTCACTCCAATAGATCATTCTCTCGCGGTGATCGATGTCAATTGCTCTTGCGTCGGCGAGTCCAGTCTTCACTGTTTTCACACTGACGTAAGTGTCATTGGAGATCTTCATGTCAATGCATTTAATGTTACGTTGGTCGGTGAAGTAGAGGCTTGGGTCATTGGTGCAGCCATGTGCATCTGATATGAAAAGATAAATACGCATTCGTACAAGCCCAAGTGTTTCATATCCTTATCCCCCCCCCCCTGAAAAATGACGAATGGCTGACATTTGAAAGGCGAAAAGTAACTAATACTGTATTACACTTAAATGAAGAATGATCCTCGCAGTTATGAACGCAATTTAAGCAATTGCGAAAAGAAGCCTGAAAAAAATTCAGGACTTAAGTCCTGAATTTTTTTCAGGCTTCTTTTCGCAATTGCTTAAATTGCGTTCATAACTGCGAGGATCATTCTTCATTTGATTTCATTTCCGCAGTTCATATATGATTTATTTCATATATATCATTTCACACTGTATTACACTGTAAGCACACTTTTGCATACAAAACTAACTCGAAGGACCACAACGCACCAATCGAAAAGCGTTTCGTAGTTGAACATATGTTTTCATAATATTAAACTTCAATACAAAAAAGAGGACACCGGTCGCTGTGTTGTTTTTAGTGGCTACTAAAATACACTGAGCCAAATAATATCCTACATATGAACAATCGTACTTATCATACTACATGAAAAGCAAACAGAATGATACTTATTACTCACTGGCAATATTGATAGTCTCATTGCATATTGCGGGGTCATCGATAGGGCATGCGCACTTGTAACCTCCAGGTTTTAGGAGACAAAGATGACTGCAAATGTCAACACAGGGGTGAGTAACTGGAAAAAGAAACAGAAATGGATAGTAGGTTATGGTGAACAAGACGACGGCACGTATTAAATTAAATTTGGAAGGTCTTATAAATCTTAGACCAATTAAGACGACAATAGGAATAAGACTAACTATAATAAGACGACAGTAGTGTTTATTGAAAAATTGATCTTAAGAAACAGTATGTTATGAAGTATGAATGTAAACCATATAAAACAAAAACCTCTCATAGCATTTAACGACCAGTAAATTTGAATTACATACAAAAGTTATGTAGGTAAAAATTTTGTAGGTACCTTTTAAATGGTTGGAAGGATAGAAATTGCAGAAAGATTAAAACAATAAAATTTTTGTACTCCACTTAGAAAAGAAACGCCCCATGCTCCTCTCGCGGGTTCTTAATTTTGCTTGCTTTCGTTGCCGAAAAGCCTGGCCAGGCAGGCTATAAGCTTATTTTCTTCTCTCCGGTGACAAATTCAGGTGCTGGAGCATTATGAAATTAAAGGCGTCTTTTCGGCACGCATATTCTCTAGGACTTCAAGGAGAGATATAAAGCGTCCTTCAATGCAACATACTCACAATTTCCCTCCTATAAATGCTTGTTACACAGGTCAAAATATGAAAATCGGAGGGAATCTTTTCATGCAAACAAATAACAAGCAAGCAAGCTGATTGGTTGTAGATTTACGGTTACAACGTGGTTGGGCAAAGCACTCCAGTGCTGGACGGTTCTAACAAAGAAGGAGTACTTATGAGTATTCGCTGTTCTCATTTCTTTCCATTCGCTTCTTACCTTGCACATCGTCCGGATTGTATATGTTGACTCCTCTTGGTGCATATTGGTAAGGGATAAGTTCAACTGTTTGCTGATCTGGATTCCTACTGGCTCGTATGACATTCCCTAGCAAATCATCTGTCCAGTAAAAATAATTTGCATCGAGGGCGAGTCCCAACGGGTAATGCAGATATTTGCTGAAGCCTATGTGATAAACAATTTCACTCTGGGGATAACGCAGGTCAATGTACTGCAAGCTTGGATGTCGATTTCCTACCCAGTATAAGAGGTTTTCGTCAACATCTATCGCCAGAGCGCTTGGTCCTTGAGTTGACCATGTGGGGAATCGCACCAGAGGAGATATGTGGCTTCCATCCATTTCTGCTCTTACGATCATCGCAGGGTTTCCCCAAGCCGAGTAGTACAAATATCTAAATTAAGATGGAACAATAATTGATTTCAATTTTCAAAAAGCACTTATCTTTACAACAGGGATGAGTCATGTTAAATTTTTGTATTTCTACTTTGGTGACAACGTGAAATTAGTATTAATACTTCTCATTTCCATGTGCCAGTGCAGTACAGTATATTGAAGTGTGCAATATCTAAACTGCTTCCTTTAAATAGGTAAACTACACTGTAAAATCAACATACCCTCGGCTAGAATCAATCGCCAGGCCGACCGGCTCATGCGTGTCACTCTGAATCAGTACTTTTCTGTTCGAACCATCAAGCTTCGCAACTTCTACCGTTTTGTTGACCTTATCAGTGAAAAAAATATTTCCCCCATAACTGTCCACGACCAATGCTAAAGAATGTTCGACATTTGGCACAATTATCTCCTCGTCTGTTCCATCTAGATTGGCCCGAGCGATATGTTTAAGTGTCAAGTCGGTCCAATAGGCTTTTTCGTCCGCTGGGTTCGATGCAACAGCTGATGGGCAGGATGCATGCTCAAGAGGCAGAGTGTTTGCTATAGAAAACAAGTCATTTCCACCCAATGGAGCCTTGTAAATCTCACTATAGAAACACTCGGTATGCAGAATTAAGGGACGGTATGTACCTGGGAAAAAGGAATGGATTGATAAGTTGCAGCTAGTTAACTGACATTTTTATATTGTACTTATGTCCAGGATTGCAAGCAAGTATTGTTTAACACATACCTCATGTTTGACAAAGTTAATTGTAATTTTCATATTACTTCATATGTGACAGAATTATGTGTGTCATGGTGAACTTTTATAAATGAGGACACTTTGTTATGCCTTTCATAGAGTAGCGTGGATCCCCCTTTATGTGCAATCCTGGACATTACTCAACATGCCAGACTTGAATTATCGTTTTTGGTATGGAAATTCGACTTTGGAGAGATTGGTGGGAAACGACGGATAATTTGAAAACCTAATTTGCAAACTTGTAATTCTGAACGCATTTGACCTTTGCTCACTGATATCAGAGATCCCGCATTCCAACCACTCGTTTCAGCCATGGAAATGTCCAAATTGCAGTGAAAATTTTACTGTGTTCCTTTTTCTAAGCCATTAACATTAGTTTGGCAAATTCATCCTGCCAAAAAAAAATAAATAAATAAAACGCGATTTGATTACTTACACGTTGTCTCGTTTATTTGTTTCATGTCGTTTGGACAAGCACAATGAGCTCCAGAAGGGGCATTCAGGCATAGATGACTGCATTTGTTGGCGCATCCAGGAGATCCTGTAAAATGACAATACAAAAAGCGAGTCACACTATTGCCAAAAGAGTAAATAAGAAATAATGTTCTCCATCATTCTTTACAGTAACAATCAGCTGCATACGGTTCCCATCGTGAAAGAACACTACAGCCAACGGCACCCGTTACAATTGGGTTTAGCATGCAGGCTAAAGGGGTCGCTTGTTGAAGCCACAAATGTAATAATTGACCACAAATGTAATAAAGCCCACAAATGTAATACGAATTGACCACAAATGTAATAATGGATTTTACCGTGCATTCTTCAGTTTGCACAACAGAGTTACTAGCCTTAAGTTGTGAGGACCAGGATTTCACCAGTCATGCGTATAACCAAACTTGGACAAACTGAATTGTCTATGTAGTGCGTTGGACGTCATCTGTCATTCACGTGACCAAACCTGAAGTTGCTATTATTTCAACTAAACATTTTCGAGACTCCGAGACTCCGAGACAGAAAAAGCACCAGCCAAATGAGACTTTGAGACTTAAAACAAAAACGGCCGAGATTTCGAGACCGGACCAAAATTTGCCGAGACCCACGATTTTGAAGGTACCATTCGCCACCCCTCAATCAGAAGCTTGAACTAACAATTTCAACAGCAAACATGGCATTCCTACAACAAAAAATTTCAACGTCTTCGTCAACAATAGCAGTGTGCACCGCCGAATTTAATATAAACTTTTGGTCCAAACAATGTACGGTACTAGTCTGAGGCAGTAAAGACGGATGTGTGAGCTTGTCAAGTGCACCAGGCAAAACCGATTATCTCAAACCAGCCAAGCGGTGCAAGATTAAGTTTAAGCCACGCCATATGCCACTTCGGGGAATTAATAATTTCTTTAAGGCGAATCAGAGAAGGGCTTTATTACATTTGTGGTCAATCCTTATTACATTTGAGGGCTTTATTGCATTTGTGGTCAATTATTACATTTGTGGCTTCAACATTGAAGCCACAAATGTAATAATTGACCACAAATGCAATAAAGCCCTCAAATGTAATAAGGATTGACCACAAATGTGAATGATAGATGACGTCCAACACACTTCATAGATAAAATAAGGTTAGTCCAAGTTTGGTTGTCCGAGAAAGATAATGCATGACTGGCGAAATCCTGGTCCTCACAACTTAGGGCTGGTAAGCCTGTTGTGCAAACTGAAGAACGCACGGTAAAATCCGTTATTACATTTGTGGTCAATTCGTATTACATTTGAGGGCTTTATTACATTTGTGGTCAATTCGTATTACATTTGAGGGCTTTATTACATTTGTGGTCAGTCCTTATTACATTTGAGGGCTTTATTACATTCGTGGTCAATTATTACATTTGTGGCTTCAACAGTCGCTACGTTCGGGTAGCCGTTACTTTTGGATGATTGGTTAAATTTTTTTTAAAGACTATAAAGTCGATAGCATAACGCGGCTCGGGATTTCACTGTAAATAGCAGACAATTTTTTTTTTGTAATTTAATTCATGCAAATGTTGAAAAAGTATTTTGAAATAAATTTGGTATGGTATTATAGTGACACGATTTTCACATTCTAGTTATTTTATGGTGCGTTCAATTCACTCAGCCAAATTACATTTCAAAAATATATCTACCAAGTTACTGGAAACTTTACATTCAATACAACATATTTGATAGGTTTTGAGTGGTAACACTTTTTATTAAGGGACCGCTAATTTCAAAGTTTATAATTAACAAAGAAGTAAAAAAAATAACGTTACTTTCGGGGAGGCGTTACTTTGGAGGACCGTTACTTTCGAAATTCTACGGTATTGCTTAAAGGGACACTGTCACGAGGGCGCATGCGCCAATTTTTTCGAATCTAAACTTGAGAAGTTTAGCCTAATTTTTCAAGTTGAAGTGTCAATTCCAAAAATTGCGTCGAGTTTCTTCGTTTTCCACCGTGACCGCCGCCACTAGTCGATGACATTTTGAAATTGACACTTCGACTTGAAAAATTTTGGCTAAACTTATCAAGTTTCAATTCGAGGAAACTGGCGCATGCGCCCTTGTGAAAGTGTCCCTTTAACGTGGCTAATTAATTCAATTAATTTTTATGTGAATGTGATTGCAGCTAATGTCATACTTTATTTAAGCAACTGAACGAATGCAAACAAAAGAAGGTCACAAACAGGTGCTACGGTTTACTGACAGTGTCGCTTTTGTCAAGAAAAAGAAACTTACCCGAACAGTTAATGTTGTCCAAGTCATAGGAATCTATACCCCAGGCATTCTTCATCAAGTCAATGACTTTGGAAACATTGCCAGACCCTTCAAGCAGTGCGCTATATACTCCACCATCCCAGGCGCCAACTCCCCCCGCATCTGTCACGTACAGATTATTGCCATATGTGGTCAAGTCCAGCGGATAAAGCAGTTCACTGGTAATAAACGGTCTGCTTTGGTTGCTGTCCAAATCAATATAATAGACTTCCTGAGCGTTTATGTCGGTAAAATACAACCGACTTTGATTGTCAGAAATGTGATGCACAGTCAGTCCACTTGGGTAGGAGTCTGCCGTCAAATCCAGAATAACGCGTTGATTTTTACCATCCATGTCAGCTCGTTCTATTCGCGGCGGGTATCCGTTGCTAGCCCAGTAAAGGTGCCTGAAGTTTTATTAAAATTATATTAACGGAGCTCCAGCGTTATAGGCTCGCCTACACATTAACTCAAATCATCAGTTAAAAGGGGATAATATGTACTATGAAAAAAATGTTTCTCGCTTTCTTTATGTTTTCACAAGTTTAACGATAACTGGAGTGTCATGCACACGTGCGCACGTGCAACTAAACAAAAGTGTATATCTATCTATATACTTCTCTTTACGAAAACGTTTTTGAAAACGGGTGCCAGTATAAAAATTATTATTACACAAAGGACGTTAACAAAATATAGAACAACATTTGTCACATAGAAAATCAAACTAGTAAACATGGTAAAATATATGAAAAAGATATTCATGAGAAATCTTCATTTGTTATCTTTTGAAGATGAGAAAAAAATTTTGCACTGACTTTGTCATAATAATGAAAAGCCTTTTGATATATTTGGAACGCCTTCTCCAAAACTAATTTCTCTTAATTGTTTTTGCTATGTTTCGTAAAAACCACTAAAAGGATTTATCGATAAAGCAATTTCTAGAACAAACGTGAGTTGCTTTACTTCCTGAATCACTTATATTTATAACTAAATTTCAACGAGTCAATCCTTATTGCAAGTAGGTGACTTAATCGTGATTACTGTCGTCAGTGTTCGTGCTACAATATTATTAAGGCTGGCACACACAAGGCTACCATCCCGGGGGGAGAGAGGGGGGGTACTCCCAGGGGTACCTTTTTGAAGCTGGAGGTATATAAAAGAGTAGGGATTTCACGAGTTAAAGTGCCACTACCACGAAAATTTTTGTATTTCTTTTCCGCAAAAAAATGTCTCTAATAGATTCAGACAAATGCGAACTGCTATAAATTAGATTGATATATTCTTACACAGCCGAGAAATAGCTGGCCGAAAACCCACGAAAATCACGTAAACTCCGTCCGTCATTACTCCGTTCATACACGCGATTTGATTTATGACGTCAATGACTCAACGCGGTTTCCTCGGGGTCACAGACAACAAAGCCAAAAAGGCACGTGTTGAGTCATTGACATCACAAAATCTTTAGGTCAACTCGAATTAACTCTCAGGGTTCGGTACCGGTAATGGCGGCAAGCCGAATTCGAAATGTAAACTTAAAATAATGGCACTTCACGTGGGGTACCCCCCCCCCCTCCCCCCGCCATCAGACCTGTGTCACCCATGTGGTTCATTAAAAATAATAGGGAAGATATCAGTGACGTCACCAATTGTTATTAATGTGCCAACCAGAGCCTTATTGGCTGCCGAAACAAAGAGTTCTTTTGTTCCAGTGGTTGGCACATTTGAATAACAAAAATATCATCCCTATAGAATAAAATTGTTTTATACGTAGTTGTTTCACTTCCACCAATTGACTGATTGTCAAGTTTTTGCCTTAACAAACGCTTTTCGACTCTCAGGAATGCCGAAAATGGCGTTTTAGACGGTAAAGGATGAAAACTTTTCCGGGGGACAGGTACCCGCACCCCCCATTTCAGAAATTTCTGGATCCGCCCCTGCGTACGAGTTTAGACTTGAAACTTCACAAGGTAAGTAACGAGTACTAATATTTTCAAAATATGAAGAGAACAGAAAATGTATACAGCTATTTCGATCAACGTTGTCGGATGAAAGCTCAAAGCCAAGACCGCAAGGTAGTATGGGTAGTTGTAAATAGCCATTGCATAACAATCCCATACTACCTTGCGGTCTTGGCTTTTCGCCTTTTTCATCCGACAACGTTAATTGAAATAGCTGTATTTTTGATCATAGTGGCACTTTAAAATCAGTAGAAAAGGGCAGGGAAAACTGCCATTTAGGTCGCACGTAACGGCTAATTCGTCTATTATTAAAGAAATAAAAAACGCGCCGAGTGCATTATTGAGTTACATAAGCACGCGGGAATTTTTAAGAACACGAGAGAAGTGCAGAGAAGCACGAGCCAAAGGCGAGTGCTTCTCGCACTTCTCGAGTGTTCTTAAAAATTCCCAAGTGCTTATATAACTCAACAATGCACGAGGAACAAGTTTTTTTATTTGTTTTATAAAATAAAAACGGTTATAATGAATCTTACGTCACGCGCGTGCTTTATCGAGTTATAATGAACTCGCGGGAACCAATCATAGCGCGCGCATTTCCTTGAGCATTTTATAAAGTATTTTAATGTTTATACTTATATTAGTGAAACGTGAGTAAACGTTGCTCAAATGTTAGCCATAGACGCTTCGTTCTTCTTTTCTTTTTTTCTTTGTCAATAAAACATGTAAGTCAGGGATGTAAGTCAGGGATGTACGTCAACTAGGTATATGAAAGGGTTACCTATTCTGTCAAAAATGGTATATAAAAGGGTACTAAGGGTTTGGACATCGGAGCGGAGTATCCCCGTACATTGCAGTTATATTTTTGTCCACATCTTGTTGCTAAAACAGCATTCTTGATAACAGGCATTGTGAAGCTAAAGATTTTCCAAATGACTGAAGTGTATTTACCTCCAGGTAAAGATAAATTGTCTTTTGAATCCTGTAATGCTATGTAATTTCCTTTTATTTCGCAAGCTGGTTTTCTCTATTTAAAAAGTTGAATTGGGGAGCACACTCGCTTCGCTTGATTTTTACTTGTTTTATGATTACAAATAGGTCAATTCAGTCATCACTCTCCTTTAACAACCGCACGGAAGGATATGATCTCCTTGATTTCCCTGATTGAAAGACTCACCCGTTTTTGAGATCCAGAGCTAAACCCTCCGGCCAAGGTGTGGAAATCAAAGTGGTGTGGTGCATCCCATTTAAGGCGGCAACATCGATCTTATATCTGGAAGAGTCTGTGAAATAGATGTTACGATTGATGCAGTCAATCGCCAATCGGTTTGGGTAGTACACGCCGTTGATAACAGTCTCATCTCCGGTTCCATCCAAAGAGGACCTTCGTATGATTCCCGGAAAGGACTCAGCATAATATATAAGTTTGTCAATAGGATCAAAGCCTACAGCAGTAAGGCCACGGAGATGGTCGATAGGGAGCGGGGCGGCGCGGTGGGGATCGGCTTCCAAGTCAACTTGATACAAAACACTCCTCGTATACTCTGCAATCAACAGGCTCTTCTTGCTGTCTGTTGATAAAAAGAAAAGTCAAGGAAAATTACAACGGACAGTGGTGGATCCAGACTCTATCGTAAAAGGGAGGAGGGGATAGTGAGATAGCAAGAAGGAGGGGGAGAGGCTGGAGGGGGAGGGGGAGGGGGAGTTGGAGAGGCAGACCCATCTGGATCTGCCACTGTCGGGTGTCAATTGAAACCTGAAAATAATCGTTTACTAAAGTAGGAAAACATCAAATGGATAACAATAATGGGCCAAGAAAGAGTATGGTTAGTATTTTCCCAGTACAGTAAGCCGGAACAGAAATTGCGGCTATAAGGTCATGCCAGGCCTTAAATATACGCCTGATAGAGAGTGGACGTGAAGTGGTCTTTCCTTTAACAATCAACATTTTACTGCTCCAAATCAAATCGTTTTATTTTTCTAATCAGTGTTCATACAGTGTATCTGATTTTCATATACCTGGGTTCATATATAATTTTTATATGCTCATATTCATATAAGTCAACCACGTAGGTCATTTCACAATTAAGGAATTCGGCTTTTACTTCAAGCTGTATCTGCATATTTTGAAAACATTTTCGATCTTGCGACAAGTTTAGATTGAAGTGTTTATGTGACTGAATTTGCACGTGAAAGTCGGAAGCAAGACTCACTAATGCCAAGCTGGTGCAACTCACTCCAACATTTGTCGAGACTAGTTGCACTTGACGCAAGAATCAACGTCCAACGTAGGACCAGCTCGTACGACCGATTTTTATGCCGCCGGCCCCAGGCCTTTTCAAGAAGACCCTAAAAACCATTTGCACGTGTTACTGAACGCAGAAAATAATTGTCTGTAACGGTGGACACTAAGTGCCATTCATGAATTTTTTTTTCAACTTCTCATAAACTCAAAAATCAAAACAATTAAAGAGTCCCTTTGTCAGCTTTGTACTGATAACACAGTGACAGACACAATTGTACGTCTAGTACGTCTAAACCAAGATTTGAACGTGGTCAACCATTTGGATAGAAGCAGGTCAAGGACATTATTTTCTTAAACGTACATGCATAAAGCAAAAGTGGTCGGGCCTGGACACAATAATTATTTTCACAAAAAAAAGTAATTTCTGATCTTCATTTCAAGAACAGCCACCGATGAAAGTGAATCCTGAGCGATGTTTTAAACAGTTAGGGATATAGAAGCATGCGAACTACTCTGTGTGCCCTTAAGTATATAGATATGTATGCGTACCATAAGCTGGCAAAGCGCTGTCGTTTGCTTGGCAAATGACACTGGCATCTTCTTGATGAGAGCAGTCATGATTTCCCCATCCGCCATGTTTGCAGTCCTCAATTTTTGATTCATTCCCCAGGCAAGCTAAGCTGTCCAGCCAAATCTCTCCAGAACCTCTTCCATACGCTCCGTAAATCGGGGCGGCAAGAGCACCACTGTAATTCAACATGCGACAAACGACGGCAGCTTCCTTAAGGTCCCACTGATCGTCACATATGGTGCCCCATTCACCTTTTTGTTCACCTCCATGTTCCCCTACGTGGAAGATCTCTACCCTGCCTTCGTTCGGACTTGTTCCATCCGCCAAACGAATTTTCTGATCTGGTATTAGCAAAACAACACAAGCATTGTAATCATCAAATTTGAACATTAGACGGGACTGTGATTGAAGCGACCGGTAGTGTTTGCAAGTATTTATATAAATATCGACAAGGTCTTTACCAAGAATTCACAAGCAGGTGCATGCACAAATCCAAAGCCCATTTAGTGATAGATTCCTCACATTTAATCAATTAGGTTCCTTGAAAGGCCTCATTGCCTGCTGTTAGGGCGCTGGACTTGTAATCTGAAGGTCCTGGAGGCAGACCCTCCTCCTCGAACACTTCATGGATTGTAAACATAGTCCTCCAAAGCTGAGTCCACGCTATAATTTAATTGGCAACATATCGACCTCCTCCCAGTTGCTAGTTTTAAAATATTTATGTTCAGTTTGGAATGTAGCACGATTCTCAGGCGGTCCGAGGTCAATCGCACTCATGCACTCACTCTACTCGATCCCCGTCTGATGTCCTTTGACTCCCTCCTCTCCCCGTCTGATGTCCTTTGACTCCCTCCTGACTCCCCATCTGATGTCCTTTGACTCCCTCCCCTCCCCGTCTGATGCCCTTTGACTCCCTCCCCTCCCCATCTGATGTCCTTTGACTCCCTCCTCTCACCATCTGATGTCCTTTGACTCCCTCCTCTCCCTGTCTTATTTCCTTTGTTTGAGAGCTTGTTCTTGACGTCATCTGACCGCTGAATATCTTCACCAATCATAGTGGTTGTTAGGTGGTTTTCAAGAATAAACGTACACTGATTGGTCGAAATATTCAACGGAAAGATGACGTCAAGAACAAGCCTTCAACAAAAGGTCACCAGACGATGAGTGGAGTGAGTGAGTGTAAGCGACTTCGGACTGACCTCGGACCATCTGAGAATCAGGCTATTTGTAATGTTGTTTTCTTCTATTTACAGTGGCCCCAGTTAACGTTTCCTTGCTAGATACATTAACACTGTGTGTTTGGGAGTCTTTTTTATAACATAATAATATACATGAAAAAATTACTCAATTCTGATTGGCTATAAAGAGCAGTGCAGTTCAAGTGTAACACCAGTGCAAAAAGTGTAACACCAGTGCAAATTACAAATCGAAAAAAGTTTGATGCAAAAATGTTTGCAAAACAAAATTTTTGAAAAAAAAAAAGAAAAAAATTCCAAAAAAATGCAAGCATACATTTTCATGTATAATAATTAATAAGTAATCATACGGTTCGTGCAAATTAATCCCAAATTGAACTCGAAACCGTATGATAACCTATACTAATTATACACTATAACTTGTATTAGATCTGTTTCCCCAATTCAATCTCAGCTGACGGTCACCGGTAGTGTAGCAGCTGTCAGAAACCTCTATTTTCATTGGCCTTGTAAAACACAGCTGCTATTGTTTTTAGGGCTAGGGTCCATTGTTGTGTTGTTTGCTCTATTTTTCTCTCGAAGGGTATCGAACCAATGGTGTGAGACCTTACGAGAGCTGCTACATCGCCATAAAAACCATGAAACAGCCACTAAGTTAATTTTGTACAGATGCACTGAATATGCTCTGAATTTGTAATTGAAACATTACCTGGAATCACAATTGGATTAGGAATACAGTACACTCCAACGTCGTTGTAATGACTGCACACCCGATAGTGATTTCCCCAACCTCCATGGGCACATTGGACTAATGAAGTTTCATTCCCTGAACAATGGATATTATCCATCCATATCTCAAGGCTAAAATCATATCCATAAAATCCGCAGCATTCCGTTGACCAAGCGCCTCTATAGCCCAGCATCCTACAAACTATATGTGCATCCTGTATGTCCCAATTGTTGTCGCAGATTGTGCCCCACGTGCCATTGTAGTTGACTTCAACGCGGCCATTATTCTCGCGGGTACCACCCCGCAATCGAACGCTGATATCTGTGAGTGAATAGAAGCAAAAGCTAGTTCAGCAGGAATGCTGTCAAAGAAAACTAGACAACTGGTAATGATAGGGAACAATTTGCTTTCTAATACAAAAAAGTTAAAAAAGATCGCACTAAAAGTGATAAGTTAGTATACACTACAATAAAATAATATTAAAACTTCAATAAAGGAATATTACAGCGGTTACCATTAACACGTGACCCATCGGTTAGTTCGTTGGTACTCAGAAAAACTGGAAAGATTCAGTTTTCTTAAATGCCTTTTAAGCATATTTTAAAGCTAATAACATGCTTACTTGCTGGAGGCCCCACTGTTGGCGGAGGAGTAACTGAAAGAGACAGAAAACAAAATAGCTGTTGTGGTGCAATTTTGTCCTTGGTGCAAATTTTATTTTCCTTTGTTTAAAACTGATTATCATACATTATCATACATTTCCATGCTCAAAAACAAAGGAAAATAAAATTTGCACCAAGGATCAAAATTGCACCACAACATAGCCATTAGCTATCACGTATATTGTGATTTCATAACCGAGCTTAACAAATTTACTATGGATAACACATTTTATAAAAAATATTTCATTGTATTGTGATTGATTTATGCAGGTATATAGGGAACAAGGTTGATAGATAAGTAGAAATCTCGATCAAGACTTTCAGCCGGCATAAGAGCCAGCCTGGGGTCAAATGCATAAAGGAGTTTGAAGTTCTGTTTCGTTATCGCTATGTTTGGGAACGCTTCAATTTTTTTGGCAGTCCTCACGAACTATTATTTTATCACCATTAATGAACGGGAACCATGGATTTGTCTTGACACTTCGTTTGGTTATACTTTGAAATGGTTATAATTTATTAAAACGTTAAGGCACATACCGTGAGCTCTGTCACATTGATGCCTCGGTGATAAGAAATAATTTCATCAGGTATAAAAGTTATAGATATTCCGTATTTTAATAAAATACAAATTTGAAAAATAGAATAAAATTGGCTCCAGTGATTCCGGCAACGGGACAGCCAACAAAAGGAACACAAGGAAACTTGTTTGTCATATCTGCGCGTCTGCTTTAAAAAGGTTCGCCGTACGTTCGTTCAAGAAGCAGTGAACAAAACGGTCATGTCAAAATGGTTTCTTTAATAACATACCGGTCGGAGCAACAGAATCATTCTTGCATACAACACCGACATCTTCGTAGTGTCCACAGTTATTGATACCCCATCCTCGGTGCCTACACTCCATCAAGGAATTCTCATCACCTCGGCACTTTAAGTTGTCAAGCCATATGTTCACATCATCACTGACAACGTCATAAGCAAATGCAGCATAAAAGTATCTTTCTGCTCCGCTGTGATTAAGCATTCGGCACACAACTTCGGCGTCTCGAAGGTCAAAATGGTCATCGCAAATTGTCCCCCAGTTTCCATTGAGCCTGACCTCCACTCGTCCTTCCAAAACAGACTGATTTTTGCCTTTCATTAGACGAATTTCGATAGCTATTTTGAGAAAAAAAATCATTACACCGCGAAAAAAGAAATAATACGTAAAGAGATTTAGTCTATCAAATTTGAAGTGGATGGTGAGGCGACAATATATGTTAGTTATGTAGCCATTGCCAAGTTTTGAACGGTTCTCGACCAGCTGAGATCAAAACCTGTTTTAAAACCGTTAGAAACGGTTCAACCCTGTTGTTAGAAAGTAACTTTTAGATCCCTCCTCGTAGACATTAAACATTTTATATTCAGAATAAAAAATATACATTTGTAATATATTTTTAACATACCTGGAATAGGAGGTTTTGTTGTTGGCGCAGAAGCTGTAACAATAAACGAGAAAGGTTTGACTTTGGTCTTATCTGTCACCATTTAAGCGCTAATCCAGCTATAGGCTTTAATAGTTTCTGGTACCTGGGAATCTCAAACATGTTGGAATTATCCAAAACGGAGTATCCAAAACGTTTTGTTATAATGGTGTCAAGGGTGCATCGTGACTTCACAGGACTTAAAATTAGTTCTTCAAATTATTTTGAAAATACTATAAAAAGTATTTGCGAGTAATCACTTGAGAACAGTCACATTTACAGATTTACGCCATGGTCTTTTGGAAATAAAATATTCTCATGTAAATAATAGGACATAAAAGAATAAGTATATTGACTGATGGGTAAATGTTGAACACATGTGGAAACAGTATATTGAATTCCACGTACCGTTGCAGGTTATGTTGTCTGGTAACAGTTCATAACCATTCGAGCATGCGCACCTTCCACCATTTGGTGTCAGTAGACATAGATGACTACAGTCTGTATTTGTTTTGCAGTCAGTCATTCCTGAAAAAAGAAACACCACTTGCACAATCAAAGAAACAACTAACAGCATTCAAGAACAGATGTAAACAAAAATCCTACGCCTTTCGATCAGAGTATTAAAAATCACTCAGTGATACGGTTGTTACAAAAATAGACTGAAAATGAATAAGGCTAAAGAGGGACTCCAACCGATGAAATTAGGATACAGGTGGAAGGCTTTCACTAAATTGAATGACCTATGAATTCATATAGAATGTTGGTTAAATGAGAGTTTATATTATGTCTGTAAATGATGACCAACTTAGAAATGCTCAAAGATGTGAACTGGGGATGAAACACATGAAGATCCTAAAATACTGCGAACTCGACATTTACCGCCATACATACCTTGCGGTTCCCTTGAAGAATCATTTAAAGCAATGCCATAGATCCTTTTAGAACCCAACCATCCCATGTTTCTATAATGCTGGCTTGTAGTGAGATTAACTCTTTCGATGCTTTTACTGAAAAAATCGCTCGCATACAACATGTCTCCATACAACGTCAAACTGAAGGAATAGAGGTTCAAACTTGTAAACATTTTGACTGGATTTCTGTCCGAGCCATCGAGGTTGATATGTTCAATGACATCTGTTGTAGCATCAACCCAATACAGCAGATCGGAATTGAAGTCTATGACCAATGAATTTATTTGGGTTTGTGGGGATGAGGATTGATAGCCATCCACTAACATTGTTCTCTCCGTCCCCGCCAATGTCGCTCGCTCAATTCTTGGAAAATCCCAACCTCGCTCTGACCAATACATGTAGCTAAAAAGTAATGAAAAAAATGCAAACAAATCCTAACAAAGAGAAGGCTCGCTTAAAACACTTATCGCAATTTAAACGCCGAAAAAATAAGCGTATTTCAAATTTTGCAATGTAAGTTTTATATCCTGAAGCACCAACGTCAGAAGACTTATAATGTTGATCTGACTGCAGGTCAACGAATACCTAAATGACAGCGTACACTTAAATTCTATGTAACTAGATATTCATAATTATTTTTGCTCTTTTCTCATCTTAAAGGGACACTGCCCCGACTTATTAAGTATTTTCATGATTATGGCCAGGAGCGTGCTTTATTATCTTGAAATAGAAATAAAAAATCACCAAAAGTGATGACGGCGAAGAAATATGAAATAAACTAAAGAGACAAAACGACGACAAAATAGTCAAAATTTCACAAGAATGGCAATTCGGATTTCTTGACCGCCCGTCACGAAAAGAAATTTGATGAACTGTAATCTACTTCCATCCATGCAATTCTGCAGTTTATCTTCAAACTACTGCTTGTAATGATATTTTGCTCTGTGGAACCTTTTTTATCCAATTTAGTTGTACATTTGCTGGTATTTGGCGATAATACATGGAAATAAAGTAACCGGAATGTTGTTATTTAGGCGCGACAGTGTCCCTTTCAACGATAGTTCCCTCTGGCAATAAAAAGCTGCACAACTCACCCATGCCGTACATCGACAACAATTGCCCAAGGATTGGCCATATTCTCCCAGATGAGAGTCTTTCGGTGGGATCCATCCATCTTTGCGACTTCAATTGTCTCGTGCATATAATCCGGCCAATAGATTAGACCAGTCTCCGGTTCTATGGCGATAGAGTGCACTTCGCCCAAATTGTTCATGATTACCTCCTTGGTCGACCCTTCTGTGAGGCGCAATCTACTGATAGTGGAAGGGTTGCCATATTCACTCCAGAAGAGCCAGCTCTCTCTCATGTACAGGGCCAAAGACGTCGCTTGAGTCAGACCAGACAGCACTTCTCCTTGCACTGAAAAGTTTTGGATGTCTATATATCTGATGCTTTCTCCATCAGCGAAGAAGATGCTCGGGGCTGCATCGGACTCTGCGAAAATAAAATGAAGTTAACTTGATAACTTCAACCGGTCATTCACACTTCTTCGATAATGCTGCCGCAATTACAGTCGCTTATATTTCGCCCAAATAAGGTTTCCGTGAGCTAAAACTTCGCAAACAGCCCTTTTCCATGCCCAGATTCAAGCTGATAAAAAATCGCAGGATTCTGAGATGGTCATGTTGGTTATAGCCTCTACAAGCTCCCAACTCCCAAGAAATTTCCAAATGTACCACTCACTACTAGAAATGCTTGAAATAAAGATAAGTACAGCATATCGGGCAAAATTCGCCCAGTGGCTTTGCCACTTTCTTCTTTGAATTGAATGTAAAGCTGTGGGATGTTTCAGTAAAAAAAAGTTTATTTAGATCCTTTCATATTCACGAGTTTGCTCACTCTCAGCTTCAATGGCCGTTTTTATACTAAAGACGCATTATGCAACAGACGTATTTAATGTGTTTGGACCAACAGTTCGTTGAACAGTTTGGTCAACTTGCAGCGTGCATACATCGAGCACGCGGGAGGCTTCTAAGCATGAAAGAAGCGTAAGAGTGATCGCTCGAGGCGATAGCTTCTTGAACAAATGAACCTCCCAAGTGTACCCATAACTCCTTGTACGCATAGCTGTGACGTTTATCATTTCTTTTAAAACATGTCATGGCATATCAAAATTGCCGCCGGCAAAACAAGCCGAGTGTGACCGTGCTACCCACGGGCAAATGGATGGCGCATTGATATCAACCACGAGCGCTCGCTTTCCTTGGGGTATGTCACAAAAGAAATTGTTAAAGCTCAGACAGCGATAAGTGGGTGGTTAGACGTTTCAGTAGGAGTCTCAAGGATGATAAATTACCAGCAAAGGATTGATAGAGAATTAGACACAGATATTTAGTCTTCTGAGGATGACAGCTTCTATGTTTGCATTGAAATGAATGTACTTCGCCATAGGCTAGAAATTGTGAAACACTTTCCTGTTCATTCATTCATGTCCCACCAAAAACGTGTAAATTCAATTTTTATGCATTTTTTAAACCAATATCGTAATTTCACTAACCTTCGGAAATACACCCCCCCCCCCCCCCCCGCCACCCTTTAAGGTTTTTCTCCGATATTTTCAAGACCATTTAAGATTAGCACATGCCATTTTCAGTAGCTGTCCATTTATCTATGGTAATTTGCTATGGTAACGATATATGACGTCATAAGCAACATGTTGCGTCAAGCCATTTTTGAATAAAAATGGGTGTTTTTCACCTTTTTTCAGTGAAAAACATATAAAATGCTACCAAAAGCATCAAAATGTTTAGTTGTGTTATTTTGCAACTCTAGCAAACAATATTTGCAATTTCTACATTTTCCTGATAAATTTGAATTTTTAATAAAATCCAAAATGGCGGCCGTCTTGGCGGCCATTTTAGATGACGTCACGGACCCCAAGCAGCGTCACAACCCATAACATTTACCTTATCTTGTAGAGCACATCGCGGGCTATCTATTAGATGTAAAATATTTCCGAAATATTGCAACATCGCAAAAACCCAAGGGGGGTGCAACAACCCCCCCCCCCCTTGTACAACGGTGGGGGTATAAGTTTGCGTGTACGTCCGAGGGTTAATCGACTACATAACTCTTCTAATAAATGTCAACTTCAGTTTCTTACATCCCTAGGGGACGATTGTGAGCTATACATATCAAAATGACATGAACAATAGCAAAATTTCCTTCCGTGGATTAGCACAAGTCACAATCGATGAAACGTGTAACAGAATGAATGGTTATTAACTGAATGCACGAATGAACTGAACCCGGGGGTAGGGGTACTGTATATAGTGGGTTATACAGGGATGCTTCGCCTACGTCTATGTCTACGTCTACGTCTACGTCTTGGTATTTGTTAGGGTCGAAAAAGTAGACTCAAAGCTAAGGGTGGAAAATTTGTGCTACATGCACGTAAAAGGGGTGTCGTTTCATTATAAGGGTAAAGGTTCAACTCCTTTCCCCGGGTTGAATTATCGACCAGAAGACGTGGGACAATTTTCATCTTGAAATTATATTGGAAATATGAGCTTTGTAAAAATGTTTTTGTTGTTAGAAATTAAAATCGTGAAGGTGCATGTGTTTCAAGAGCGAGCGAACGATCGCTCTTTAAAACTTTCGTCTAGTTTTTAATGCCACTGAAACTATAAACAACTGTCTCCGACTACCGATCGGCCAAGATTGAAATGGATTGCAACTAGACATAGAGCCCGACAAGACATCTTCTCAGTGTTTTTCGTTTGGTTTTTATTGATTTCATTATAGCTAATACTGAAAACAACAAAGAACAAAAGAACAGAAGAGTCGTTGTCGGGGTCTCTGTCTCAGTGTCGACAATTGGGTCTTTGTTAATGAGTAGTTATGTAATGTCCAAAATGAATAAAGTTATGAAGCCGCAAAGATCACGATATTTTCAATCTCCAAAAAATGCTGACTAATCCTTGAAGGGAGAACAAACCTTAATTAGTTTTTAGCAAAGTTCTCAAAACACATGGAACGCACTTGAAAAAAAAAATGAGTGGCAGTCCATTTTCATCTTGGCCATCTATATACCCCGACTAACTCCCCCTGGGTCTACTAGGATGATTAAGTTGTAATAATTTAATGTACAGTCAAACCTCCTTTATACGGACACCAAAGGTACAGAACCCAGTGTCCGCATAACAGAGGTGTCCATATTATAGAGATAGGGATTGTATGAAGTTTGGTATCTTAGGGACCAAGAGAACTGTCCGTAATAGAGAGGTGTACGTATTATGGAGGTGTCCGTAAGGAGAGGTTCGACGGTATTAGGTAAAAAAATATTCAAAGGAGGGTATGAACGTTTGTCTTACCTTGAGAGGTCCATACTGCGAAAAGGGCCAACCAAATGGGTAGACGCATCAAAGACATCGTAGTCGGACTTCCGAACAAAAACATCACGAGAGGATGCTGCAAACAAGTTATTTACATACTTAGTTCAATTGACACGTATTTTTAAAACAAATTGGCATTGTAGTTTGTACATTAAGTCTTCTTAGTTTAAAGTCGAGTTCAAATCGCGTGAGATTGTTGAATTGGGATAATTAAACTATATCTAATCGTTCATTCTTAGATGCCATTTTTGTTTCGGCTGAACAGAATTTTGAACCGATCATCAACGGACTGCTTGTAAGCTATCAAGGTCAAACTTCATCTTACCTTGACTCGTTGTTTCGCTGTTTTAACGAAACAGTCAAAGATACCGTTTCGCAAGATGGCAAAAAACGTAATTGGCTGTCAGAACGACCTTCTGTAAGTGTCATTACTTGCTCTATGATTGCCCTTGAGCAATAGGCACAAACAATTAAATATGCGGTCACAGCAAGTTACACTTTTTCTTACGAAAGCGACCATTGATGCGTGTAACTCAGGTATGGCGCTTCGAGAGCTGATTTTTTAACGCCCTGTTACATATATACATACAAAATTTACTGAAACATTTAGAATACCCAATATTTATTCTCATAATACGATACAAGATCAAGATCCTTCCCCAAGCACCCATTGCCAGTTTTAGTTGTTGAGATAGTTGCTGCCAATTTGTACGTTCTAGAGTTTTCGAGTGGATTTTTACTGCCTTAACTGTTCTTGCAAATAATTGCAGACATGTTTAACGTTCTCAGTTTAAAAATAGTTTCACAATTAATCTTTGTCGGCAGCTATATTTAAGTGGATTACTGATGTTTGTGCATGGCATCCTTGAATATTTTAGCCTTTGCACTATTACTTTAATATACAACTCATTTCATTCAGTCTTGTTTACAGTTACTTCTCTACGTTCAGGGATTCATAAGAAGGCTCTGGAAACATAGTTATATTTTAAAGAATCTTGATTGACAATGCAAAGTTGAACGACATTCGACAGCCACATTGTGATGCTCTTAAATTTTGTCTATTTCTTAAAGATGGAAGAGGACTTCAAATAAGATACTGTTTTTTTTTATGATAATTAGAATTGTGATAAATACAAACAGACAATTATCCTGGAGGCACAGCAAAGACACCGATGCATAATATATAATGGGACCGAGAACTGAGCACTCAAACCCCCCGGGGGGGAGGTACTCCCTTATATACACTATATAGGTATGTGCCGCCCGATAGGGTAGGGTTTTTGAGGTGCTCATTCCTTAAATAGGGTATCCTTTTTGGTATTTTTGGTATTGTGATCCTTAGATATTCCTTAGATAGGGTCACTAAATTGCAGTATCCACTGCAACGCGCAAAACGAAAAAGATATGGGCTATTAAAACTGTACTACACGCCTGAATTGGGCCTTAAAAAGGGTATCAAATCTTGATTTTCTACCCTTACACAGGGTCAGGGTTTGAGAACCTTGGCGGCACACACTTATCCTAATTTGCCGGGAGTACCCCCCTCCCCCCGGACTCAAACACGATCCTGGTCGTAGAACAAAATAGACTAGTTCTTATAAAACACAAATATTGCAATTTTGAATTTTTACAACCACCAGTTAACGAATCTGCTTTCTGCGAGCAGAAGTTTCTTTGTTAATAATGCATGGTTCTCCTAACCTGTGGCGTTTTTTTTCACATTTCTGAATAGATAGATTAATTGGTTAAGGCATTCCTCACATACTTGGAAGCCAAAGGTAGATTTCTGATCACGTAATGTCAATTATTCAAAGTGAAAAGCCGGAAAAAACAAAAGTTTCAAAAACAATCATGCGAGCGGAACTTTCTTTTCTATGATGACTAGGAATATGCTTCATTCCAGCAGTGAAGTTTTCATCCCTAACGCTTGTTGTTCAATTTATTTATCACGGATAATATCACGCATGGCACTAAAAGTGCCTATCACCCCTAGAAAGTTATTTTCAGAATCAACTCTATGTACATTGAATAGTTAAATGGCGAAATATTTCTTGTTAATTGAACGTTGAATTATTGAGTTATAGAGATTCGAATTTACAAAATGCTAATTAGATGACGTCAACCCGGGAATCATTTATTATACAACTACTTGCTTTCACGTCATCTTATTAGCATTTTATAAATTCAAATCTCTATAACTCAATAACATAACTTTCGAAACAAAAAATATTTCACCATTTAACTGACTATTCAATATGCGTAGAGTTGATTCTGAAAATATTTATTTAAGGGTTATCTATAGGCTCTTTAACAATGGTTCTCCTTCGTTTTTTTTTATAATTTGAATAGATAAATTAATTGGTTAAGTGATTCATTCCAGCAGTGAAGTTTTCATTCCTAACGCCTGTTGTTTAATTTATTTATCACGGTTGACATCACGCATGGCCTGTTCCGTTTTAATCTCACTTGCATACATTAGGCACTTGCGTAATAACGGCTGCTCTCTGATTAAAGTAAAGTCAGTTAACTATTCAGTACGCGAAAACATTGTTTAGCACTTTGGTGAACGTTTCAACAGTTTGGTGAACGTAATCCATAAATAACGACTGCCTAATTTACAGCATATATTATTCAACTTCTACATCAGGTTGTAAGTTGTCTTTACGTGTATACATTTTAATTGTCAGATATACAAGGCGAGCATTTTTCTTTTTTTTTTTTTTTTTTTTTTTTGCGCCTTCTCATTCCAGCCCATCTAACTTAAACTTGACCTTGCTATTTTGGACGAGCAGAACGTTCTAGTTTGTGACCAACATTGGGAAAAATATTGGTCTTTAACCTTAATAAAAGAACAAAAACTTCTCTTCAAGAGCACACTTTTGTACTGTCCCCCATTTTGTCCGATCAATTTATTACGTATAACGTTGCAACTAGTGTTTTCCTTTTCTAATATACCATTATCATACCTACAAGAAGCAATTGTTACACGACACAAGTTTAACAGTTGAAATGTAACTGAGTCAATGCTTGATGCTGTCAAAGAAATCTTCTGTTGATCTGTTTTGCATTAAACTTTAGTCGCGTAATAACACTTATTCGTTATGGGTAAATTTTACGTTTGGGCTTCTAGATTGTGTTCGTATAACGAACGGGGGTTTCGTTGCACCGCGTTTCGTTTTATCAGGGTTCGGTTCGATACATTTTTACTGTAACATTAGCCGGGCTTAAGAACATCGTTCGTTATACCGGGGACTTCGTTATGATATAGGAGTTCGTTCGTTATACCGGGGACTTCGTTATATAGGAAATCAACGAACTGCAAATACCGTGAACGATCTATTGCGTCACATTGGATCAATACAAACAGTGATAACCAAAAACAGATCGTGACTGCAAGGACCGATCAGCCAATGTGAAAAGGCATTCTATCGAAATGGAGTGGCACTACGGTATATGGGAGTTCGTTCGTTATAGGGGTTCGTTATATCATTTCAGTTTGCAATGATTATTCTAACAGCTGGCTATCTAAAATAATATGTAAGAGCATTTTGGAAATATTTTGCTTTGTGCAAATTATTTGCTTCATTACTGTTTTGCCTATCATGCCCTAAAAATGATTTTTGATTTACTCGAAAACCGTCTTATAAATTTTCTTGAAACTTCGTCTGTAGCGAATGATACGTGAGTACTTCAACATTGAAAGTTTCATTATGAAGTGTCTGACAAGCTAAATTTTGAGAAAAACAACACTGTTTAAAACAAAGGGCAATAAGCTGGCATTGCTATAGTAACCGCTGTTGCTTGGAAACCAGTGAAACATAAAACTTGATCACATTTCATAAACTTGGTGAAGAATGAAAGCAATCGAAGTATGTCTTCCCTGCGAAATTTTGATTTAAAACATTAACACCCCACGGTAAAAAAAACAAAAACTGAGTCGAGCCTCCTCAATCACGCCAACTTGTCTTTCCTGTTTTAGATTTCCTTCAGTAATTGGTAAGTCAAGACCGCCATTCATGCTTTGGATAGATATTCGGTTACTAGGAATTTAAAGCTTATGGCCTCAAAACTCATATTCTGACCCGAGGAGGTGATGAACTTCTTGACCACGACGACTGCCGATGACGACACTGATACAATCTAATTCGTGCATGAAAATATCGTTCAACTTCCAGTTTAATATCTGAGTTTTGCTATCCCCATCAACTGATTATTACGGCTTGAACATTCGCAACCCTAGGCGGGAATTTAGTACATGTAATGTTCACCGGCTCAGATTATTTATTATCTAAATTCAAAACAATAATAAAAAATCTAGTCGGCGAGGTTATAATTACTGCAACTTTTCAAACAGGGTTAAACAGTTATTTTTACCACAGTTGTCGGTAATCTCGTAATCTGATTGGTCGATGCGAGTGGTAAATGAGAGTACAGACAACGGTGCTGACGCTAACATCACGCAATGTCTACAAAAGCGCGCGCTTGAGAAAAATAAACCAATCAGATTGCGAGGAAGTTATAGACAACGCTTGCGCTTTCTTAGCAGTCGCGTTTTGTAACGAAACTTCGATTTTTCTCCGTATTTTTTTTTAAATATTGTGGTAAAAAACAGATTTCCACCGGTTTTCCGTGGTGTGGACTCTTATTTACCACGATTTACGTCATCACATGGTCAAAATTTGTTGCTGACTCACTCGGCTGCGCCTCGTGAGTCCACAACATTTTGACCATGTGATGACGTAAATCGTGGTAAATAAGAGTCCACACCACGGAAAACCGGTGGAAATTTGCTAAATTTCTACCTCCAGACGAGACATTCAATGTGAAATATATAGTTTATTTAGGATGAGTCAGTCAATCATGCATCTTATGTATGTATCCTATACATATTCTGTCTAATCTCCTGATCCTTTTAAATTACACTTCACACACATCATATTTCAAAAGTTCAGAAAATTGTGCCACACCAGCTATACGAAAAACCACTAAAAATATAATCATATACGATGCGAAATTCATTGACTTATATATAAGCTTTACTTATCGGGTTATTCTGACAAAAGATATTGTCTCTTTGTTCAGATCTTAATTGAAGAGATAGTTCAGAAATTAAAAAAAAAAACACGAAACTAGACAGAAACTGCATATACAGAAGTCTGCATATGTTCATTTGTATTTTGGCAACAATGATGTTTTAAAAACTTAGATTTAACATCGCGTGCAAACATGAAGTTCTGACGCTTTTAAATCGGGCGACATTGCCGGCTGCTCAGGTAAAAATTAAGTATGTATTTCTAATCGTTTAATTTCTTTCAGTGATGAACTGATTTCGTATATATTGGCTGAACCGAATTGTAACTGATCACGAACTGACTCGTTTTAAGCTATAGTTCTAATCAGTCTCACCTTGACTCGCTGTTCCTGTCGGGAGGAAACGAGACAGTCAACGATGCTGTTTCGCAAATCGGGAAAAACGTAATTGACTGTCAGAACAACCTTCTGTAAATCTAATCAATTGCCGGCTCTACAATGTCCCTTGAACAATAGCGCAAATATTTAAATATGTGGGTCAGGACAATAAACATTTTTCTCTTTTCTTAACAAACAACCGCCGATGCGCGAAACCAAAGGCATGGAGCTGAGAGCTCTTTGTATTTTTGGCAGGCATACTTACATGTTCACCAAATATATTGAAACATTTTGAATTACTCAGTTTTTATTCTTATAAGGTTCATAACAGTCACTGGCCCGCTTGTTCGTGCGGCAATAAATACGATGCCAGAGCCCCACTCCCGCATTGTCAGTTATTGAATGAGATAAAAATACTGCGGATTCGCATCTAAAGTACGTCGTGCGTTTTCGAGTGGATTCTTAAGCTCTTCAGATATAGTTCTTGTGTGAATTCGCACTGAATAAACTTTACTATCCGCAGACAGGATTTTTCCCGCAGACGTTCATTTATCCAGTCATTGTACTGGCTTGTAACAACTTAGGGGTTCACGGTGTTGTGCCACTCTCTAATATTTACAATCCAGTACTTGTGCTTTGTAATTTCTATTTTCTACCCATTTTACACAGATTCTGTTTATAAATAATTGACATCACATCAAGTTTGACGATCTATTTATAATATTTTATCAATTAATCTTTTTCGGCAGATATTCTTATTAAAAAGTGGATTGTTAATATTCATAGCCTTAATGAACGGATCTTTGTGTTTCGTCGAGGAGGGATATACAAAAACTTTATATTTTTCCCGACACTTCTACTTAAATATCATTACAGATAATTTAATTGGATGTTATGCATATACTTGCTTTTCTCTAACAGTCACCAAGTCATAACAAGGCTCCGCACACACACTGATCATATTTGAAAGAATATTGGTTGGAAAATCAAAATTGAACGATAATCGGGACGGTCACATTAGCTAGCGCTCTCAGTGGATTAATGGTAATGGACTGATAGCTGGCATTTGAAGCTAACGTATCTTGAAGATAACTTATCTGAAGCTTATGTGACCTTCAGTACCGTGGGACTCAAATGACAAAGGCCATGGCAGCCATGTTGGTGTTCCTAACAAAAAAAGTTAATTGAAATTCTTTTGTACGGGAACACCAATATGGCGGCTATGACGTCAAGTGAAAACGCTCTATAGAAGGCAAAGGATAAAGACACAATATTTCTTACGATAATTAGAATTGTGCATGACAAATACAAACAAGCAATTATCCTGGAGGCACAACAAAGGCACCGATGCATTACTAAATAATGGGTCTGATAAGACTCAAGATAAGACATTTGTTTACAACTTTTGCTCATCAGCATATGTGCCTAATTTACTAATCGAGCTACTAGAAAACAATCAAATGGCCACAGCATAATTAGCTTTATGTGGAAATTTGAGCCAGATATACTGGATACACTTTGTCCAATGCCTTTTTTAACCCTGTTATTCCCAAGAGTGCCAAAGATCAAAATTAAAAAAATACCAAATTTCGTTCAACCTCGTTCCCAGGGTCTCTCTTCTTCCGGACGAGTTGAATTTCGTTTTCCAAAATATTAAAAAACCACTGGTTCCATGCAAAAGTACTACCAAAGAGGTTTCATTTGAATGGTCACACTATAGGATTTCGTCAACAGACTCAAAAATTAGAACTACATTTCATGTCTCCAGGGACGACTCTGGCAGTGAAAAAATTACAGCCATGCTCCGTCACGCGTGACCAGTATTTTTGAAAATTTGAATGGATTTTTCAAGTTTACGCGTCGGTTTTGTAAATTCATTAAGAGATTCGGAATTCCCGTAAGAATTTTACTGCATATTCGGAAACAAAGAGCAACAGAGAGATCTTCAAGGTTTCATTCAAATCTCGGACGTTACAAAGAAATATTCAAATGTTCGTCTTGTGATTACTGGTCACGCATGACGGAGCATGGCTGTAATAATGATCGAAATTTTAATTTTTGCAAGTTTGGATAGCTGATATTCTCTTAAGGACGGTGCCACATATTGTTATTGCGCATACGTTCTGCGCATGCATTGCGCGATAGTCGCGCGAGACACTGGTTATTTTTTAAACGCGAACGCGCGAGGTAAAGGCTAAGTTCCGCTCACTTTTCATGTAAAACTGTAAACTCCCTGGCTCAGTTTCTTAACTTACAAGATAAATAGAGTTCTCAAAAATCTATGAAAATGTGTTTATAGACCATCTGCAGCCTAAAACTGCTAAATTCTTTCTCTATTTTGCAAATTAAACGACAGAGCCTCGGTAATGAAACTATTTTGAGCTAATTGGCGATGCCGCCTCGATCAGCAGAACGCGTACGTTTTGCCTTTCTTTACGAAGATTGTTTACATTGCCTACGTACTTTTCTCCATTCAAAATTTCAACAGAACTTCAAGTCAAACCAGACTACACTGTAGTGTTTTCTTTATACATATAAAACAAGCATCCTCAAGGCATAAAATCCAAGGAAAGGCTGGCATGTTGTTATTTCCAATTAGCACAAGTTTTTGTTTTGGCGGCCAAACTCGCGTTGTTTGAAATTTCTGTTTATCTGCAAAAATCTTTTGCCAGTCGCCATTTTTGCGAATAAAAAAAGCATGTAACAAAAGCAGAAAAACAACTGTTCCATTTAAAGCAAACAAATGTCGAAAAGGAGAATTGAAATGAGCAAAACGTTTTCAAAAAGACCGTTTTTGACAATTGACTAAGATATAAAAACAAGGCTGAAGCCAGCAAGTAAAGAAAACTGGCCGCTCCAAAGCCGGAAAGCATCCGACTAAAGTCTTCCCTCCCTGGATTGCTGGCAAACATGGTTTTTGGTGTAATCTTTCGTACACACTTTTGTGCATTTAGGTACAGTTGATTTCCTTTATTCTCTATTATAGACAAATGATGTTTTTCGAAGTCGCATCGTGTCAGTTCTCAACTTCTTTGCATCAGAACAAATTTTGATAGGCGAAAAACGTGCCATGATAAACTGACAAGAAATCTTATCTTTTTAGATCAAATAAAGCCGTAGACTTCGGTAAAAAAGTGTTTTATTATTTCACGATTTTTCTGATATTAAAGTGTACCGACTTATTTTTTTCCAAAGTTATCAGAGAAGCCATGAAAACTACGGGAGCTTCACAGAAAATAAACACGCGGCCAAATGAAATTGCACAACTCAAGCACTTTTCGACAAATATTTCTTACATTTTGACTCTAAATAACCGTTAAAAGACTAACCTGCCAATCTAGAGTTTTTCAGCAGCCGACCAGTCACTTCGATATAGCACTGATGTTTTCAAGTTGGTAATGGATCGAAAGAAGATGCACACAATGTAAAGTTATTGTGCTCGAAGGAACATAATAAATCCGTAGATCCACTGTAGATCAATGGAAGTGAACCGATTTTTGCGTTTTTACTCCTTTGCTGTGCTGCCTGACCTTGCAATCCCCGAAAAATGTTTCTCAAAAGAGCAACTTACAGCTACAAATAGAATTAACTTTGAATTCTACAATGTTTGTCTTTTTATTGTGCCTGAAAGTAAAAGTTTTGAACGGTAAGCCGTCAAGTGGACATCCCAGCATGCCCCCGAAAAAGACACGCACAATATTTAACTTACCAGGGAGGGCATAGAAAAAAATGTCGCGGACCGCGAAAACGATTCCGTAAAAGTTGAAAACATCTAAATATAACTTGTAAAAACGCGTGGTGACCCCTACTTTTTATCTTATAAAATGAAAGTGGTAAGCATATTAAGCACGCAATTAATTTTTTGTTGTGGGCAAAAGTTATTTAGACTGTATTTTTGGCGAACGTGGGAAAGCTGTCAGGGCCGATAATGGCTCCATTGTGATGATTTTGTAGCTTAAAACATATAAACAGTAGTTGTTATGTTACCATTTGTTATGTGTTTTAGAGATTTTTAGAATTATTGTTGCTTTTGTGTATGTATAGGCGAATTCTAAGGAAATCCGCGAAGAAAGAGCTATTTTTCCTTTTTTCGAAAAAATGCTGATGTCAGCATTTTTTCCAGATTGAAGCTTAAATATCTCCGAAAATTGCGTGGTTACCCCCAATTTTCTCTTTGGATTCCAATAGCCCCTGCTAAGATCTACTTTTCCCGCATAGTCAAAAACCTGGCAAAATACCTCGCCATTAGGTGGCACCGTCCTTAATATTACACGAAAAGGGCTAAAAATTGGGTAGATTACTAAGTTTAACAATCTCCTTCAACGTTTGAAGTCAATTCGTATTTAGCACGATGCGTTCTCTACGTAAACTTGTATGCTAATGAAACAATATGTAAACAATGACATCAGCAGAAATTCATCTGAGCTGATCAGACGATGTTGGCACTATGATCGTAATGCATTTCAGGATTTTTTTTAAACCACGCTTCCAGTTTGCTCGTGCTGGCCGCTTTGGAAAATATTTCATGCTCTAAGAGATGTCGATTATTGGGCAGTTTGAGTCTCCAATTAGTTGAGAAAACGACTGTTTTTGCCCGTTGGAATCAGTGTGATGATAACCCTTTTAAGACTGATTTAGACGGCACAACTTTTACCTACAACTATCGTATGCAACCTGCTCACGCCATACATACAACACGAATCGCGTCGTCGAAATCAGCCTACAACTCGCTCACAACTGTTGCGTGCAACAGGAAAAAAGTTGTAGGATTTTCAAACATGTTTTAAAACCCTACGACAATCGTAGAAAAATACAATGCTACTGAGAGCGGTTTACATGTGAGTGTCGTAAAACCAAAACCAAAGTAATTACTCTGACCAATCACAACAGTCGTAAACAATCCAGTGAACCAATCAGAGCTCGAAGCAAATACATGTAGCCGGCGCCAAGCTCTGGAAAACGCGTGCAGGTAAGTCACGATTGGTTTTGGCTTTACTTCTGATTGGTCGAGAAAGTGGCGCGAAATTTTTTAGCCAATCACAAAGCGTAGCAATGCAAAACCAAAGCAACTGCGAAATTACTTTCGATACTCAATTGAAACCGCTCTCTCGTGAGAGTTGTATACAATTTTCCCTTGACGCAAGCAGCGACAAAATTGTGCCGTCTAAATCAGCCTTTAGGCTCTTCACTTCAGTTTGAATAAGCAATCTACTCGTGATTACCATTGTTATTTCTTTCATCGACTAAATGTATCGACTAAATGTATTTAAAAAGAGGTTTTTTACTTCGATTTTGTACTGTACTGTTTCGCTGCTTGCTACATACATCTCAGTTCTTTCCCTTCACATTCCCAATGCAATGAAAAGAGAGGTCTGTGCTGATTAATATGTACAATCTCAACTGTGAGTCATTTCTTCCCTCATTGGTCGAAGTAGTACTTGTACTGTGAAATCAGTTTGGCTCTCTGAGTTATTTTAATTCAACCCTAGTAAAAGACTTGAACTTTCAGATGATTTAAGAACTAACCAAGAGATCTTAGTCTGTCGTTTGTGATCGTCCGGGTGAGTGTAGTTCTGAAAAGAACTGTTGTTGTTGACAATGATTGACGTTTCGACAACCTAAGCGGAAGCCTCCATTGCAAGCTAGTTCCAGTTCAATACCGAGAATACGAAAATGGTCTATTGCAATAGGCTATATGCTTTTCGGGGTTTTTATGTGGTACCTTCAAATATCAATTACCAGATGATGTTGCCAATACGATCGCAATACACTGTATTTTGTGAAGATGGCGGTAAATTAGCGCGTGAGACTGATATTTTACAGGTAACAAAACCGATTTGTTTTTCTTCTGATAGTTAACTAAGATTTCTTGTCATTGTAAATGGTTTTACCCAGGAGTATCAGTAGTCTGTCGTTTGTGATCGTCTGGGTGAGTGTAGTGCTGAAAAGAACTGTTGTTGTTGACAATGACTGACGTTTCGACAACCTGAGCGGAAGTCATCTTCAGAATCATGTGAATTGTGAATGGTCAGTTGATGTTATATAGGTCTGGTTATAGCTGTCATTGGTCAGATTAGCCGTGATGTTATTGGCTGTAGAGACTCAAGTCAGTGATAGGTGCGTTTCGATCCGTGTATTGTTAGTGTAATTCCAGCGGCTTACAAACGACTTGTCAGCAAAACAGACGAACAATAGACTGAACTCACTGACGAATTTGACTAACAAAACGACTACAGAAATTACACTAACAATACACGGATCGAAACGCACCTATCACTGACTTGAGTCTCTACAGCCAATAACATCACGGCTAATCTGACCAATGACAGCTATAACCAGACATATATAACATCAACTGACCATTCATAATTCACATGATTCTGAAGATGACTTCCGCTCAGGTTGTCGAAACGTCAGTCATTGTCAACAACAACAGTTCTTTTCAGAACTACACTCACCAGGACGATCACAAAAGACAGACTACTGATACTCCTGGGTTCAAACCATTTACAATGACAAGAAATCTTAGTTTACTATCAGAACAAAAACAAAAATTTTGTTACCTGTAAAATATCAGTCTCACCATGCTCACGCGCTAATTTGCAGCCATCTTCACAAAATACAATGCTTTGCGATCGTATTAGCAACATCATCTGGTAATTGATATTTGAAGGTAAAGGTAAGGTAAAGTCGCACACGGGCCACGATGGCCCACACTGCCGGAGCTTAACCCGGTTTCTGTAGCATGAAGCAACTAGGAATATTGCTACTCCCCCCTGGATGGGATGCTAGTCCATCGCAGGGTTACCCCCAGCATTTTGTCGCCGGTACCCATTTATACACCTGGGTGGACAAAGACAGTGTGGAGTAAAGTTTCTTGCCTAAGGAAACATCACGACGGCAGAGACCAGGCTCGAACCACCGACCTTCAGGTTGAAAGTCCGACGCGCTAATCACTAATATAGACCACCGTGCCGCCCACATATATGACATTTGAAGGTACCACATATCAATCCCGAAAAGCATATAGCCTATTATCTATATGTTTATCTGTTCACCCTTTTGTCTGTATTGTTGTGTAATTTAAATGTCACATTGTAATATTTTTTTGTTTGTCAATAAAGTCAGAATTAAAAGTAAAAAAAAAAATATATATATATATATAGCCTATTGCAATAGACCATTTTCGTATTCTCGGTATTGAACTGGAACTAGCTTGCAATGGAGGTTCATGCGGGGGAATATCATTAAAAATATTTGCATGTGATAAGTCTCGACTCCGGGGGGGGGGGGGGGGGGGGGGGGGTGCTCAACAAAGTTTTGTACGGGGATGGTCCGCCCCAAGGTCCAAACCCTTAATCTTTCATACACCGTTTTTGACAGAAAAGGTACCCCTTTCATACACCTTTTAGTGAAAATGGTACCCCTTTCATAAACCTTTCATTGAAAATGGTACCCCTTTCATATAGCCTTTACGTGCGCCTGTTTGATATATTTTGAAAGGCCCTTTTTATAATATTTAAATGGCAGTTTTCCCTACCATTTTTACACTTCTTCTTTTGTTTCCCGTGGGTGGCACGGTAGTGTAGTGGTTAGCGCGTCGGACTTTCAACCTGAAGGTCGGTGGTTCGAAGCCTGGTCTCTGCCGTCGTGTTGTTTCCTTAGACAAGAAACTTTACTCCACACTGTCTCTCTCCACCCAGGTGTATAAATGGGTACCGGCGACAAAATACTGGGGGTAACCCTGCGATGGACTAGCATCCCATCCAGGGGGAGTAGCAATATTCCTAGTCGCTTCATGCTATAGAAACTGGGTTTAAGCTCCGGCCGTTATGAGCCTTCTGGCTCGGGTGCGCGACTTTACTTTTACTTACTTTTGTTTCCCTACCCTTTCCTACACTTCGTGAAATCACTACCCTTTCGTATACTTCAATTGTAAAATCTCTACCCTTTCATATACCTCCAGCCTCAATAAGGTAACCTTTCAGGCGGAGCGGCATCCCCGTATAGCCCATTATAGGGAGTATCCCCCGCCCCCGGGCCTCGACTGCAAACTAGTTCCAATTCAATACCAAGAACATGAATATGGTCTTTTGCGAACGGCAGAATCTAGTCTAGAGTAACGTTTTTGTCTTCCAACGGTTCTTCACATTTGAATACATAAACATGGTTGATTGAGACATTCAATACATACATTGTTGCACTGAATAAATAAAAAACAGTTTGGAGTGTTGAGCGCACTATGTTGGGTGATCAAAAAATATTTATCGTTTAAATTATTTAACATACACCATCGTCGATATCTGTGCCGTCGTGTTGTTTCCTTAGACAAGAAACTTTACTCCACACTGTCTCCTTCCACCCAGGCGTATAAATGGGTACCGGCGACAAAATGCTGGGGGTAACCCTGCGATGGACTAGCATCCCATCCAAGGGGGAGTAGCAATATTTCTAGTTGCTTCATGCTACGGAAACCGGGTTAAGCTCCGGCCGTGTGGGCCATCTTGGCCCGCGTGCAACTATCGTCGATATCGGCATAAATGTAAATTCAGATAATAAGTAATTACTTTTTTTTTTAAATTAAGGTTACAGTGTACCTTCGGGGGTGTCTCCAGTATAACAGCTCTAGTGTCTTAAGATTACACTTAATATACCTAAACCCAGATATCAAATTAAAGCTTATAGAGCTAGCTATCTAAATATGGAAAGCATTTGGTAATAAAATGAATTGTCGAATTTTTTACGACGTCTAAATTCGAACGTCCGAATCAGCTTTGAAACGCTATAACTCAAAGCGATTATTATATTTTGCTAATTTGTTCTCGGGTTTCCGGACACGAAGCGCTAAAAAAACGTGTCGGCGATTTTCCATATTCAATTGCAGTGAAAAGTTACAGAATATTTTCGAAAAGGGGAGAAAAAAAATTGGAATGATCGCACGGAAATGCCTCTTGACGAAAGAGTTTTCGGAATTAAGAAATTCGCCGACACCTTTTTGTTGATTATATGTTAGCCTAGCTTCTGTCCAAATTAAAGGAAAATCGAACAAATTCCCTTTGAGTTGTAGCTCTTTAAAGTGTCCCCAACAAGCGAAAAATTAACTTTGAGAAAACGGCGCTTAAAAAAAACATATCGCTTAATAAACAAACTCCGCCCACAAAAGTTATACCGTCATTTCTCCGTCAATTTTCACTATTTTTCGATACTTTTTTTGGGATGAAAGTTCATTCTGTAAACTTTATTTTAACGCCAAAAAAAAAATTTCAATAAACTTTCGATCTGAAGGTACACTGTAACCTTAAGTAATTAAAAAATTCATCCTGTTATAAGCCAATCAGAACACATATTTAAAGCATTACTTGAAAATATTGTTTAACATGTTTAGATTTAACAAGTAGCCGGCTATGGCTTCACAAGTAGGCCGTTTGGACTTGTCATTTGTAAAAGTTCAAATCAAGCAAATTTTAGTTCGAGTGACATAAATATGCATTGTGTGAAATGAGAGAAAATAGGATGACGTAATGCGTTAAACTTTGTGACCTTTACTTAAGGGGAGAGTATCGTGTATTGCATATCACGAATGTTTTTAACCCGTGAATACGCGCAAGAGTAATGAACGGGTTATCAGTAACGGTGGCTAATTCACTCACTCACTCCTTCCATCAGCTGCCGGTAAACTTAGTGACGTACTGCTTTGTTACGAATGCGTTTCGTAACAAGAACAACGTCAATAACAACAAGCGATAATTACAATAACTAATTTGTTGTAAACGAATATAAACAACAATAAGCTTAAAGGTGTTTCGCATTTGGAGTCTTTAATGCAACATTAAAATCGATCTAAAAGGATTTTTCAACCGAGACACGCGTTTTGACGCGTATACCTTGAAATAATAAAATTATTATATTTCTTTAATGTTGGTATATTGTAATTGAATAAGTGTGAATAAAATGAACTTGAACTTGAACTTGAACTTAGTCTTAAATAAGTATGTGTTCCACGATAGTGTAGTGGTTTGAGGTCTTGGGTTAGTGTCGGGAGCGACAGTCAGGAGGTTTAAGTTTAAGTCACGCTCAGGACCTTCTTATTTCTTTTTCTTTCTTCGGACTAGACATTATGAAAGTGATGTACTTTTTTCCTTACGTCCTGATTTAATAAAAATATCGAACCGTGTCAGTGTAAAAACACAAGCTTACCGCAATATTGCGTTATCCGTTGGCATTTCTTATTCATGGGTTGGCTCTTAACCCTATCCAGACCGGGCTTTTTTTTATACCGTCTGGGATCAGTGGGGGGGGGGGGGCTCCAGAAACCCCCCCCCCCTATGAAACTTTGAAACCGCTTATGCTATGGCCACCAAATTTACACAGGATAATGTGTGAATTATAGTTACTACAGATACTTTGGTGTCATAATTACGTAACGTGACGTCATTATGACGTCATATAGTCGATTTTATTGGCTAAAACAGTCTTTCATCAATATTTTCTCAATTTTGAACATATAACAACAATACTTTAACAGCTACCTATTTGATAAAAGTCTTTCGTTTACTAACATTGTTTTTGTTGTTAACAATAACAGTGACGTCATTATGACGTCATATACAGTAAAATAACCAACTGAAACGTTCTATAAGGCATATCTCTGAAACAAACGGTAGTGTTCATACCAAACTTTCACATATTGATGCAGGAGTAAAAGTTAATGAATTCGTACACTTTATTGCCATGGTAACAGCATGTGACGTCATAGAAGTGATGTGTACATTTTCTAAAAACTGGAACAGATAACTTTGCAAATTATGGCTTATCATGTACCTAATGAATTCAAAAAAGCCTTTCTCAAGTGAAAAGGACATTTTTATGATACTTTGACAATAAATGTTTAGAAATAATGGAATTACACAGACAGGTAAATAAATTTCCCATTTTATTGTCCGCCATCTTGGATCCGCCATCTTGGATCCGTCATCTTGAATCCGCCATCTTGAATTAGTCCAAACGTGTTTATTTCGCTAAAAACACCGAAAAATAAAGCAAATGGACTGCTAAAGCTTAGTTTATTGTGGGCAAATGTTTTACAATCCAAAATATGGACCAATAATAAAATTATAGAGAGAAAAGACCTTTAGTAAAACTTCGATCCGCCATCCCGGATTTTGACATTTCATATTCCACATTTTCCTAAAATTACCGTTAATTAACCTTAATTAATAACAATTATACATAATTTGATCAATTATCCCTAAATTAAGTGGAAAATATTAATTCAATAAGAAAACTTTGAAATAATCTTGATTAAAGCGAAAAATGCTAATTTTGTAAAACATAGGTGTCAAAAAGCGGTTGCTATGGAAACGTCAATGTCAGTGGACAAAGGACGCTAACAGGAAAATGTTTCCAGATAAATTTTAGGAAAAGTCACCAAAATTTTGGTGGTCATTGCATCGACCGTTTTGAAACGACACAACTTCAAAGTTCGAGCGGGCTCCAAAGCCCCCCCCCCCCCTCCCCCCCGGTTTGGATAGGGTTAATTAGGAGCTTTGATTTTTTTCAAACGCAGAACAAATTCAAAGGCGTATGGTTGACCATTCAAATCCTTTCGATAGGAAAACTTTCTTTGCATTGTACAATTCAAAACAAGCACTGATGACTTCTATTAAAAATACAGGTATTGAGAAGAATCATCGATAAAATTTAACATAAATTAACAATATGCTTATCGACATGATCGATAAATCTTTTACTGTTTATTCTTGCAAGAACTCTACAAAAAGTAACTCTTCTTGCTAAACAATCTCAACTGATTCTGAGCGGTCAATTGTGAGTTCCGTTTGCATGTGAGTTATCAGATATAAACAATACTCTTTCATAATTTTGCGACAATGATCCCACATGTTAAATTTGCTGATATTAGGTCTGTTTTGCTGATTTGCCAGTACTTGATCACTGAATCCGTTTTTAAAAGCAATCGTTAAACTAGCGTAAATAGCCGTTTATTTTAACTACTGCAAACGAAAGCATCGTCTTACCTTCAGAAGTCAAGGCTCGCAAGTGTATTCAGACTATTGACAGCTTCTGAAGATTGAATGAGCGCGTTGCCAGAATTATAGATGGTCTTATAAATAAATCAAGACTGAGACATCCTAAACAAAGGAAGTTGTTGCATTGTCTTTCATGGCACGTGCCCCAATCGGCCGGAAAAAGTAACAGAAAATTTGCGTTATTGCCAACTAACAATCTCATTATCGCAATAACCTAACTATTCAAAACTGGCCCACTAATTAACCCGAGAAGATTCATTTGGATTTACATTGTTAACTCAACTTGTTTACATAAGAACAACAGCGTATGTAGTTTTAAGGTCGCGGGGGACAGGTTCCGCTCATCAGTATGCATTTATGAAAAGAGTATGCACGAAGTGCGACGGCTGATACCGAAAATGCACGAAATATTCACGAACAGGCTCTGTAATATTTCTGCATCAATAATTGCACGTGCAAAGCGCTGTCTGGTAAAATACACTATTTTTTAACGCATTGTTCTTTCCGCATGAAGTGTTGACAATAGCGCGTGGATTAAAATTAGCAAAATTACCATAAATTTATATTTTTTGCATTCGTGTTTGCTCGGGAAGCCTTCGGAAGCGTAAAAACAAGCAATTTTGTGTCCAAGAATTCAGCGCGGATAGAGAATTTCATGAGTTGACACTGCAAGGAGGTAAACTATGTGTATTGTAGATTGTCATATCTGACTCGAAATTTTTAAATAGGCTTTCAAAGGGAAGATATGAGGCTTCAAATTCTAACATGGACAATTTTACTCCTTTAAAAGCTAATAACTTTTAATTAAAGTTGAAATAAAAAAATCGGAGTCAGATATGACACAATAGACGTTTTGACGGATCAGTGAGTGGGGAAATCAACTTGCTTTGTGTTCTTCTCGAGGAGCAAACTTGGACACAAAACCACGTTTTAAGAAAAGATAACTTTAGTGGCTTACAGTATTGCCGCAAGCGCGATCCCTTCAGTAAAAAACAATCCTTACGCACTTCCATTATTCGCCAATATCTCTGTTAAATTTTAGCGAAATCGGCTTTCAAACCTTCACGATATAACGTTTTTAAAAGTGACACCCCTGCCAAAATTTTGCCTTATGAATTTATTCATGGCCAAGTGTCCCCCGCGACCTTAAGAATGTGTCAAACACAACCCTTCGACCCCCCAGTCTCGGTTTATTAATTTGCATGAAATCGCGAAGTGGATTAAGAGCCTACAGCCTCTTATTTAGCATTCAAATACCTAAAAATATAAGAACCTGTTTAGCCTGGCAAAGAAAAACAGGTTCTTATATGAACTGAAGAATCAACTGAAATGTGGGACTATAATATGTAAATTTCTTTAAAATTATGGAGGATCAGTGCATGTAGTCCTGATAAGCATAACTTGCAGTTAAAGGGCCACACACATGCTTGTAGTGTTTTGGTCGACAACACGTAAATCTCCCTTTAAGAAATTAAGAACCTATTTAGCCTTAATTATCAATAACTACCCCAAAATACAAGAACCTGTTTAACCTGACTTCGAAAAATGTAAGCTCTTATATGCGGGTTTTTACTGTACTAAACATTTCACTGACGATCTACCTTTTTTTTCATTTTTTTTTTTTGGACAATTTCATCTATTTGTGCCTTCAACCAGGAGCCGTAATCTGTGACGCAGACCGTGAAGTACGTATTCGGCTATTTTTACCTCAAATTAAGCTACCCTTGACACCATGAGAGCACGTGGAAAATAGAATTATGGTTAGGCTTGTTGATTGCAATGAATAAAGTTTTTGCGTTGACTCTAAAAGTTTGCAAAAAGACAAAATTATGCTTTGTATCTACCGAACTGGTCCCAACAGAACAGAAACATACAACATATGAACAATTTTAACCGCACAACGTGCAGCTTATTGAAAAAGTTATTGATCTGTTCTTGGCTAAGAGGCATCCGCCAAAAGATTACCCTGCGAGCAGAATTGTAACCTGTACCGAGGATAAAAAGAAGGATAAAACTGTTTTTGTAAAGATTCAAAACTGTAATGTACTTTAATTAAAAACAATTATTTCGTAAACAGGAAAAAAGACAATGGCTGCGGTCACATCTATGACGTAACTAAAGTTTAAATAAAGTTAATCTCAAGTTACGTGACGTCATACCTAACTGTAGTTAGTCCTTTTTAACTACAGTTAGTTCTAATTAGCCTATGGATGACGTCAAAATTAAAAGAGGTTATTGACGGCCCTTATTGCTGATCCGTGAAATGTCAACATGGTTGACCGACGTAAAGTGTGTCTAGATTTTCTTCTTATTTATTTTTTTCGTGCGGCAAACCGTCGGAGAGAAATGAGAAATAAGCTGAGAATTTTAACGGATGCTCGACGCCGGGTACACGTATTGCTACCTTGTTGTATGTAAAGTTTTCAATAAGCTGCACGAAAACGTTATTGACCTGTTCTTGGCTAAGAGACATCCGCCAAAAGATTACGCTGCGAGCAGAAGTTACCATCGCCCTGTGTACCGGCGTGCAAATAGTAACCTGTTTCCTATCGCACATGCGCGGGACTCGTCACGTCTATTAACACTTCCTGTGTTGCACGAAGGCACGTCATTTCCCTTTTTACAGGAAATGTCAAAATATGGCAACAAGTCCGCCAAGGTTTTCCGGCCGACTTTTCCGGTTTCTTTGCCAAAACCGGATTTCAAAAGACACCCATCCACTGAAGTATAATACTCGTTGTTGAATATTTATGAAACAAAAGAAATGATAAACTAATCCTTACGGCAGAAAAACAGAAACAAAGCGAATAAAATAAAGTAAAAGGGAAATATAATAGTGCCCACTTTTTCGCTTTGCAAAACAAAGCTTCGGAAGCTAACACTAATTAATTATAACTGTAAAAACGTTATACTTAAAAACTAATGAAATACGAAAACAATGAATATGGCTGGTGAAGCATTTGACGGGGTGACAAAGTAAACTAACTATATATAGTAATGAGAAAGCTAACGAAGTTCGTTGCGTCCGTTCGTTGATTCCAAGTGGTAAGTATTGATACTGATCTAGGTCTGGAAGCCTAGATGCGACCATTCTCAACAGTTTGTTGCAGTGATCGTGCATTCTATGAAGTTCAAACTGACACATTCTTAAAGTATAACCTTTATATTCTACTGTGTAAAACATTCTTACGCGGCCTGATAAAAGGGTTCCGTTGAGAGACGGAAACGGGAAGTGTATTTTGATACCACGGACATCCGTGAGACCGGCGAAGAAAGGGCTTCCCTGTTCCGAACACGGAACTTTTATCAAGGACGACTGAAATCTGTCATACTGTAGGAATATCTTTTTGCCAAGGATAAAACTGTTTTTGTAAAGATACAAAACTGTAATGTACTTCAATTAAAAAAAATTATTTCGTAAACTGGAAAAAAGACAATGGCTGCGGTCACATCTACGACGTAACTAAGTTTAAATTTAAGTTAGTCTCAAGTTACGTGACGTCATACCTAACTGTAGTTAGTGCTTTCTAACTACATTTAGTTCTAATTAGCCTATGGATGACGTCAAAATTACAAGAGGTTCGTGACGGCCCTTATTGTTGATCTGTGAAATGTCAACATGGTTGATCGACGTAAAGTGTGTCTAGTTTTTCTTCTTATTTATTTTTTTCGTGCGGCAAACCGTCGGAGAGAAATGAGAAATAAGCTGAGAATTTTTTACGGATGCTCGACGCCGGGTACACGTGTTGCTACTTTGTTGTATGTAAAGTTTTCAATAAGCTGCACAGCGTGCAGCTTATTGAAAACGTTATTGACCTGTTCTTGGCTAAGAGACATCCGCCAAAAAATTACCCTGCGAGCAGAAGTTACCATCGCCCTGTGTACCGGCGTGCAAATAGTAACCTGTTTCCTATCGCACATGCGCGGGACTCGTCACGTCTATTAACACTTCCTGTGTTGCACGAAGGCACGTCTTTTCCCTTTTTACAGGAAATGTCAAAATATGGCAACAAGTCCGCCAAGGTTTTCCGGCCGACTTTTCCGGTTTCTTCGCCAAAACGATTTCAAAAGACACCTATCCACTGAAGTATAATACTCGTTGTTGAATTGTTATGAAACAAAAGAAAAGATAAACTGATCCTTACGGCAGAAAAACAGAAACAAAGCGAATAAAATAAAGTAAAAGGGAAATATAATAGTGCCCACTTTTTCGCTTTGCAAAACATAGCTTCGGAAGCTAACACTAATTAATTATAACTGTAAAAACCTAGTATGTGTTCTAGCTCGTCACGAGTCTCTCGTAGCTCAGTGGTTAGAGCATCATGCTGATCCCAGCAGTACGCAGGACGTATGTCATACATCAACCTAGTATATGGCCTAGCTCGCCACGAATCTCATGTAGCTCAGTGGTTAGAGCATCATTGCTGATCCTAGCAGTACGCAGGACGTGTGTCATACATGAACCTAGTATATGGCCTAGCTCGTCACGAGTCTATCGTAGCTCAGTGGTTAGAGCACCATTGCTGATCCTAGCAGTACGCAGGACGTGTGTCATACATGAACCTAGTATATGGCCTAGCTCGTCACGAGTCTCTCGTAGCTCAGTGGTTAGAGCATCATTGCTGATCCTAGCAGTACGCAGGACGTGTGTCATACATGAACCTAGTATATGGCCTAGCTCGTCACGAGTCTATCGTAGCTCAGTGGTTAGAGCACCATTGCTGATCCTAGCAGTACGCAGGACGTGTGTCATACATGAACCTAGTATATGGCCTAGCTCGTCACGAGTCTCTCGTAGCTCAGTGGTTAGAGCATCATTGCTGATCCTAGTAGTAAGTAGGACGTGTGTCATACATGAACCTAGTATATGGTCTAGCTCGTCACGAGTCTCTCGTAGCTCAGTGGTTAGAGCATCATTGCTAATCCTAGTAGTACGCAGGACGTGTGTCATACATGAACCTAGTATATGGCCTAGCTCGCCACGAGTCTCTCGTAGCTCAGTGGTTAGAGCATCATTGCTGATCCTAGTAGTAGGTAGGACGTGTGTCATACATGAACCTAGTATATGGCCTAGCTCACCACGAGTCTCTCGTAGCTCAGTGGTTAGAGCATCATTGCTAATCCTAGTAGTAGGTAGGACGCATGTCATACATGAACCTAGTATATGGCCTAGTTCTCCATGAGTCTCTCGTAGGTCAGTGGTTAGAGTATCATTGCTAATCCTAGCAGTACACAGGACGCGTGTGCTATATGAGCCTAGTATATGGCCTAGCTCACCACGAGTCTCTCGTAGCTCAGTGGTTAGAGCATCATTGCTAATCCTAGCAGTATGCAGGACGCATGTCATGCATGAACCTAGTGTATGGCCTAGCTCGCCACGACTCTATCGTAGCTCAGTGGTTAGAGCATCCGACCGGTGTGCGGATGCGGAAGTATCCGACCGGTGTACGGAATCATCCGACCGGTGTGCGGAAGGTCATAGGTTCGAATCCTGTCGAGAACTCAGATATGTTCTCTTTGTCCCACCCTCGTGACATGATGAACATTAGAGCTTTCTCATTCCTTTACAGAGCTAAAAGGCCCACCTTCACCCAAAATGCTGTGCGCGCCGTGATCACTTTCTGTGCTGAATATCGTGTAACACGAAATTCACGCTTGAATGCGTGCAACCAATCGGATCACGCGTGTGAACAATGGAGCATTTCAAAACAAAACTAAACGACCGCAACGTCTTTTGGGTGAAGGTGGGCCTTTGACATTTACCATCTTTCTTTATTTATCAATATTTTTTTGTTATTTCTAATTGGATTGTTTTTCTTAGTAGTAGATGGATTTCGGAGACGCGATGACCAGTGCCATTACAAGTACTATGCAAATTTACCTTCGCAGTTGTCGTTTTGCATCGTATATGTAAGACTTAAGTTTAAATAATCGAAATTAAGCTCTGAGTAATGCTATCCACATCAACCGAAGTCAATTTGAACATTCAGACACCTATTTGGGTCTTAAGTACATGTTCTCTTCAGTTTGCACACAAAATTGTAAATTTCCATCTTTCTGAAGAGCAAACGCCAACAAAGTCGACTGTCAAGATTGTCTGTAGGGTATGACATATTCTTTTTATGCTAAGAACAAACAAATGAAATTAACACTACTTTACTGAGTGCAATATGCTGCGTTATCTAAAAACATTTTTCTTTAATTTCTTCAACATAAAGTATTTTGGCATATAAAGCATCCCCATCCGAACCGGTGTATATAACGTCCGATGTGACATAATGCTGTAAAAATAGTCTTTCAATTTTCGGTTTATCTAAAAATATGACCTTTCTGTTTGCAGCGAGCAGAGCGTTCATGTTTTAAAATAAACATTCAGTTTTATGTCAACTTCCCTTTTCATTTTTAGCAAGTAAGTAACAAGTAAGTTAGCTTTCTTTCAGTAAATGGTAAGCTGAAAACCGCCCTTTATACTTTGGATAGCCTAACATTCGGAAATAGGGGTATTTAACGTTTATTCCCTTAAAACGTATATTCTGACCTGAGGAAGTGATGAACCTCTTGACCACGAGGACTGCTGATGATTATAACGATGATGTTATTAATACAATGTAATCCGTGTATGAAAATATCGGTGAACTTCCAGTTTCAATAAGAATATTATCTGAATTATGTTATCCACATCCACCGAAGTTACAGTTCAACATCCGCACAGCCCTACGCGGGAATTTAGTACGTGTAATCTTTAGTTTGCACATCAGATTGTATGGTTGTCATCTTTCTAAAACGAATGTAAATTAAAGGCTGCAAAAATGACAAAATTGTCAAGACTGTCAGGGTGTTAAGACACATTCCATCAGCCTCTTGTACGTTAAGCCCTTGCATGGCATGCATGAAAATTTAATTTTATCAACTGAGATGATAACGTAAATTGGCCACCGCTTAACCCTTTAGCTCCCAAGAGTGCAAAAAATTAAAATTCAAGAAAAATTCCAAATTTCATTTTGTAAAATATTGAAAAACAAATGGTACCATGCAAAAGTACTGCTGAAGAGGTTTCATTTGAATGGTAACACCAAAGGATTTCATCAACAGACTCAAAAGTTAGAACAAATGGTACCATACAAAAGTACTGCTGAAGAGGTTTCATTTGAATGGTAACACCATAGGATTTCGTCGACAGATTCAAAAGTTAGAGCTACACTACATGTCTGACCATTCATTTGACTCTGGGAGTGAAAGGGTAAAGAGATTCAAAAGCTGACGTTTCGATCGTTAATAAAGGGGTTAGTTTCTAAAGAAACTGTGATGCTGCGTTGTTGGAGGAGTAAAACATGAAAATTTGGTTAAATTAACTGAGTTAATAAGGTAAATTGGCCACTGTAAAACAATTCAAAAGCTGCCGTTTCGAGCTAGCCATTCGTTAGGCGGCCCGCGGGGCGATTACCGTTACATGTTGCCTGGTTTTGACAATTAGAGCATTCTCTTTACCGAGGACAATGAAGGTTGGAATCAGTATTAGTGCAATACAGTATTTCAATTCAGAATTAACCTAAAATTCATTTTCTTTTGCTCTTTTGTGACGGAATGGTCTTCTGCGGTGGCTATGTGGCCCCAGTAACAGAAGGTTGCACTTTACCAAAGTGTAAAGTGCACACTTATCTGATCTGGCATGTGTAACAACATTGTCTCTAAAAAGACAAGAAAGAAGTGCCAGAAATGATTTTTATATAGCCTGGTGGTGAGAAGTTCTGCTCCAAGTTTGCAAGTTAAGAATAGAAAAGCGGCGTTTTTCGCTTTTACGGCTGACGTAAAACTGCGGTTTTATGTTTGGTGTTTGCCGTCCGAGGTATGGCCTTTCTTGTACTTTTAGCAGAGCGTTGTCACCTCAAGTAAAAGCGGCCGCCATATTGAATTACAAACATGACCAGTGGTTTTTATCAAACGACAACGAAAAGCTTCACATTTTCCCTTTCACCCAAAACTACACCTAAATTTGTAGAAAAAGACTTGCTCTACAAAATTTTCTTACTTTGCAGTATGACACAAACATAAATTTCAGCCTAAAATTTCTTCAGGCAAATCACTTACACGTACGTAAACCTACCTCTCCACGATGAAAACGCGCGTTGAGAACGACAGACGTGACGACAGGGCCTGGTAACGTGACCTCCAGGCGTCCGCTGTTCGTTTACGGAAAACACGAACGGCAGAAAGTACTACATGATCACGATTTTCCCGCCATTTTTCACGTTTGCCGTTTTCAACGCGAGGAAGGCTGTTTTCACGTTCTACGTTCAACGTGACTACTTTTTCGTTTTGCTGCATTGACAACTCCAGCTTTAAGCCTAAGCACAAGGACGGCGAAGCCCCCCCCCCCCCCCATTTTCAAGCAAAATAGCATTTCCAATCCTCCAGGATCCTCTAGATTCAAGCCCCCCCCCCCCCCCCCCCCCCCAATTGAAAATACGCTCCGCCGTCCCTGAAGCATATTTAACTTATGTTTTATTTCAAATAGCTGATAACATGTAAATTTACACGCAGACAGATCAAAAAAGTAAGAAAGAAGCTAAGTAATGCAGTAAAATTATTACACTGATCGTCTTAAGTAAGCACACTAGTAACTCTTATCTTAATTAATCCTCTACAAAGTTGTTTTATTTAAAATAACGAGTTTATGTGAAGCTGATGCACAAAATTGTACGAGTTCACCGTTTATCGTAGAACTGCGACGCCTTGAATAAAAACACCGTTTAGAGATTCGGGAGGAAAAAAATAATCTCGTTTCGTAATTTACATAGTTACATATATAAAGATGTTAAATTAAAAAGCGTCTTTTTCTGTGAACGGCGGATGTGGCGAGTTTGCCATCAATGACACCGCTGAATAATATACATCTAGCGAAATTCATTTTAGCTAAGCTTTACTTATTGTGCATTTTTGACAGAAAGATACCGTCTATTTGTTCAGAGATTGTTGAAGAGCTCTTAAAGAAATTACAAACAAAAAACTGGACAGAAACAAAACACGTGAAATAATTACAATAATTAGCATTCGCTCGCTCGTAAACACGTCTTCATTGACAGTGCGTTTCAAGGCATTCAATTTCACGAATGTCTGATAATCGCAAAAGACCGGCAACATCGTATTCCTTTACATGTACACAGGTCTGAATGTTTGTATTTTGACAGCAAAGAGGTTTTATAAGTGACATTAAATTGACATTGCGTACAAATTTATGGCGGTAAAATCGCTGCGGCTGTGTGTGTGTGTGTGTGTGATTATTTTCTGGCGTTCTCAGTGATTATATTCGAAAATTACACAGCATTCGTCCTGTTCAGGCTTACTTTAAAAATGGTTCATTTCAACAATATATAAAACTTTAAAAACTTACCACGATATTGTTAGCCTCTCCGTTTAGATCATTGTTATAGCTGGTTATGCTGGTAAGTGGTTATGTCGGAGTCTTTTACTTTGCAAAGTACATTTTCTTTCACTACGATAATTTCAGTCCGGTAGTCCAATTTTAGTTTCAAATCGCTAAATCCTCTTCACACGCTAAAAGACTCAACAATCTTTTGGTTAAAATCAAAGCAGATTTTCTCTAGAACGTTGTAGTCTTCTTGCTTGCCAACAGTGTCGATATATATGAGTACATTTTAATTCAATAACTATCCCCAAGCGATCACATCAGTGACGTCACATGGTTGTTATTATTATTGTTATGGAGATTACATTATATAGTTTTCTTTTCAGGTTAAAACAGCTACGCCTCCAACTGGGCTGTGTTAGAAAACAAGCTTTCTTTGCAGATATCTAAGACTTGCTTTAGCCATTTTTGGAAACAAAACTGAGTAACAAAAGTCTATTTTAAAAGAAAGATGAACCACGAGACCAAGAAAAGAACTATATAAACCTAAAATGCAACGGAAGGCTTGTTCTAGGCGGCGTCCAACGTCTTCTTGTTATTAAAGAAAGCGAAATATATGCTTTGTCTTGTAATTAACAAAGGGAATGCTGGAGAGCAAGACAGTCGCTCAGTTTTATTGAGTGGACAGGACACTCCGCAGAATTCCTTTGGGCTCGTCATACAATCTTACGTCCAAGTGCGTGACGATAGTTCCAATAAACGCTTGCATAGAAGGCTAACAGGGAAAATGGAAAGCGTCCTATCATGTTATTACAGACAAAAAATTAAAAGAGAAACGATTTAATTTTTTTACAAAAGAAAAGCAAGAGGAAGAGCATTCTCCCAAGTTTTTAAATGCATCCATAACTAAGGGGATGTTTACATGACACCGGGGCGACTCGGGTTTATTTTTATGTGCCGCCCGGGTCTCCAAATTTGGACCCGTTTTAGAAAGAATTTGCACTCAAAATGACACCTCGTTCTAGAAATAGGTAAATTTTTAATATCCCGTTCTAGAAAATATGGCTGCTGATAATCTGAAGCTTTCGTGCCCCGTTCTAGAAAACGTCTCTAAAATGGATACCCCGTTCTAGATCAGGAGTCCCAAAATCACGACCCGTATAGGTATTTTGGGGGAGTAGCCCCCTCCCCGGGCACACATTGTAGTGCGAGTCTGCAAAGCAATTCTATACAGACTTCTAGTTGCTGCTCGGTTTGATGCTCAGATCCCGGGGGGGGGGGGGGGGGAAACTCCCATATAAAAATGACGGGGGTACTCGTCGTACCTTTCAGGGTTCAAAATTTTAACATTGGTACCTCTTAGGGCGCTAAAATTCAATATGACCACCGTTGGAATTATCACGGTACCTTTTAGGGTATTGAACCGAAAAAAATATGACAGAATATGACATGTGTTGTTTAAGAATTGGTACCTCTTAGGGGTAAAAATTAATTTGAGCCACGCCCGTCAAACAACATTCTATACCTTTTAGAGTGCCTTTCGAAAATATCCGACGAGCACCCCCGTCATTTTTATATGGGAGTCCCCCCCCCCCCCCTCCCCCGGGGGCTCAGACTCGACTTGAGCATGTCAAATCTGTGTAAGACAAGGGTGCATAAAGTAACTTTAAGAAATCATAGATCATGAATCGACCATCCAGTGTAGTCTTTACAACAATCTTTAGTACGATATACAAAATGATGACTTTGGAATACCTTGCCGGGTACCGCGGAAAATCCACGGTTCAACATTTTTTTTTTCCAACGGTTCAACATTTTTTGATCGACAAATGTTGCGACTGCTGTTCAATAAATGTCGAACAGTGTATCGTGAAATGTTGAATGATTGGGACGGAAAACCGTCTTGGACGGGAAACTCGTCTACAGACGGAAAACTCGTCTGATATGAATCTGGTGAAGGATGAGTTTCCCGTCTCAAATTTATCCTTCTATTTTTCCGTCTAAACCGACGGAAAAATAAGACGGGAAACTTGTCTTAGACGGAAAACTGTCTTAAATTCATATTAGACGCGAAAATCACGACAACTTCTTTGCGCTACGCGCTTGCATGCGCTGGGAAAAGACTAGAACTAGAAAGACAGCAACTGTTTCTGGGTAAAAGAAAAATGGCGCCCAAGAAGAAGGTCACTGAGAAGCAGTCTCATGAAGACGATTTCGCCGTCCTTAAATTCATATCAGACGGTATTCTGTCTGATGGAATTCCGTCTGTTACTAGTTTCCCGTCTTCTCATATGAATTCGGCCATTGTTGACCGCCGTTGAACGAAAATAGAGACAGGCTCTATTCCGTTTAACAAGTCGCAACTTCTTAAGAGAGTAAATATTAATGTTAAATGTGTTTTCCACTCACACAAGAAGTTGTAACATCGTTCAACATTTGACGGAGGTTGAGCAACAATTGTTGAACGAATCGTGTATTTAATATTCGCTTAATTGTTTTAACGCAAACCAATTCAAAGAGCATTATGTATTGAGAAATCAAGCGCGCGAATATTACAAAAAAGGTATGTTCATTTTCATAATGAGGTCACGTACATAGACCCATTTTTTTTAAATACCGTCGGCCGCTAATACGTTTATTTACAATCATCAGCGTTTCGAACACAGCAATTCGTTTTAGCCCAAGGGTTTTTAATTGATTACTAATCGTAACAACGTAGCAACCGGAGACCAGCGGGTTATTCCAACCTGAAAGGTAAAACAATAAACTTTTCGATTCTACGTTTTGCGTGTTTTAGTCTTCCGATAGCTTATATGATGTCCGTACTGAATTTCAATTGAAAATTTCATTGTCTTACTTTTTGTTGGAATAATCCTTTGGTCTGCGGTTGGTAAGTTGCTAGGAATTAAGTCATTAATTCGAAAGTCGTGGGTTCATCATGGATCACAACTCCAAATTGTGGTATGTACTCATGAAAATGAAAACTATTAAGCAGAACGTTTCTTAAGTTGAATTGCTCTTTATTGTGTTTCGTTTTTCGAAAATTAAATTTCAAGAGAATTCGTCAAAATTAGTCTGAGAGAATGTGCTCACGGTTGGAGGCGAAGCTGTTATTAAGGTAACAATAGACTCTATTAATACAAACTGATCATCAAGCGTATGAATCTCAAGCATTTGTTCCAACTGTTTAGCCATTTGTATGCATTATGCTAATAGACGCCATAAACGTACCATTTATACTGTAGCTTTCAGTCAGTTATTTCTTCCATGCCCAACAGAATCCGGTTGGTCTGATGCTAATATTAGAAAATGATTTTAACCTCTGATGAATGAGGGACAATTCATTTACAGATAATTTCGGGACAAGTTAGACAATGGGCGTTTTTTGTTTCATTGCATTGAAGTGTCGTATTCAGCGTGGTTTACGGATGGGCGAGTCTTTTCATTGTGCTGACATCAATTCTTTATGATAATTGTTTCTTTCAAGAGGCAAGATAAGTGGATATTTATAGTAGAAGGAAATATCGGCGATGAATAATATTCAAGTGCTTTCGCTTGGGGTGAGATTGTTTGTCACAAATTTTCTTCTTACCGGTGTTGATTTTGGCACTTCATATGAATCGCATCCATCGTTTTTAACAGTTATCTTTGCTCTTAAAGACAAACATCATCCTCGAAGAAACACTCAGCTTTAGGGTCAGTCCAGCTTATTGGCGGCAACATTTTACGTGGTAAGTCTTTGTGAGTGTTATTTCAGTAAAAGTTTCTTAAGTTTGCTAAACTAACCCCAAAGAAGTGAAATAAGTTAAAAGGGATTTAAAACGGAGTAAAAATTTAAAGGGGAGTTAAAAGGCCAAATTCAATCTCTTTTGATCAACAAGATATAACGGATAAATTTATTATAAAGTTATTTTATGCATATTTTATTTGCTTGTTAGTATTTATTGTGTAAATGCCGATACTCGTTCAGGGCTGACTTCTGAAGCCGCTGAGATTGGCAGAAAATGCTTTGCGCTACATAATAACAATGCAACTGAATCAGTGATTGTTAGCCGGCGATTTTTAAAAGAATATTGACATGGTTACCGTGAGTGGCTGAGTTTACACTATAAAGTTCAAGCGTGGCACGCTTTTGAAATAAACAATCCTTAGAGTTGAATCGTGATTAGTCTTTGTATTTCAAAACCTACAGCAAAGTTATACATTTGAACGACCGTTTTATGTAGGTTTTAACTTTCTATACTTCAATCAGTGGCTTTAGTGCTCCACTTTCATTACACCGGGGAAGTTTTGCCTCCACACAACACGGTTATTTTATAATTCGATTATGAGCTCGAGAACTCTATCGCATGACAGTTGATGCGGGCGAAGCCCGAATCAACTATCATGCGATAGAAATCAAGAGCTCATAATCTAATTGTTTTTAGGATATATCTATAGCTACTAGACGTTCAAAACTTAACAAAAAATACTCTTCACAGACACTTCGATTAACGCGAAGCGGCCGCCATTAGGATGTATTAGGCTACTCACTCTACTCACTTTCTACAACAGAATAAATAGTGAATAGCGTAGCCAATAAGAGAACAGCATTCGTGATAGAACACTAGTAGATTTATACTAAAACAGAATAGATAGTGAGCAGTGTAGCCAATAAGAGAACAGCATTCGTGATAGAACGCCAGTAGATTTATACTGAAAGAGGATTGTTCCTCTCAGACACTATAAATTTTGATTCTCCGTTTTTTCCTGGCTGGTTTTTCTCTCCTCGTCGTAGGTAAACGTGACTTACGAGACCTGAGCCTCAACATTGAGAAATATAGCTCTATTGTTGATGTTTTTTTTTATCTGTGGAGTTCTACACAACTGTCTAAACGCATGGTTTAAGCGCGACTAAAACAAGCTGTTAAATAAAATCACGATTTAACAGACAATTCGACATTCGACAATGTGAGCACACAGCAAAAAAGGAAGTATTTTAGAATGTCTTGGAATACAACGTGAAGACCAGAAAAGGAGCAGCCATTTTATAGTTTCATACATATCACGTTTCTAAAAATCATCATGTTTGGTTTTCTGCTTGTTTCGTGTGACGAGTACGAGACATTTTTAATAACGCTTTAATAAAGCTTAATATAGACGTTGTATTTCCGTTCATTGTTTTGATGAAATATTCAAGTGTTAACTAGTATGTATCACGACGTGACCCTCAAATTAGTCTTACTTATTATAAAATCGTTTAAGGCAACTGTTATTTTTATTTTCATAGCTTAATTTTGTTAAATATTGTTAATGTTAGGCTCAGTGTCACATGATAGTTTTCTTCGTGATCTTTACGGCACAGGGAATGACAGTAAGTTATGCTCGATCACGCCATATGAATAAATTTTAATAGATGATTCTTTCAAATGCCACTGAAAACACAGGAAATTACAGATTCTAGTCAATAAAAGACGTGAAATAAAAATAAATCACATAAATACCTGTCAGAAATCGAGTTTGAAAACGCCTGTGATCTTTTAAACCAGAAACGGCACACAACCTCCATTTTACATATTAGTCCCAATTCTAGTCAATAAAAGACGTGAAATAAAAAGAAATCACATAAATACCTGTCAGAAATCGAGTTTGAAAACGCCTGTGATCTTTTAAACCAGAAACGGCACACAACCTCCATTTTACATATTAGTCCCAAGTATTTAGGTCATGATTTCAGGATGAAAATAGCAACTACTGACTTCAAGGGAAAGCAAAGTCCTGCGGGCACATCTCATGACAAAATTCTCTAATCCAGAGTTTACAACAACGACAAAAAAAAAACAGTTATTAAAACTTTATATCAGCAATAACATTACCACTAACTGTGAATTGATCAGGGTTGTTAATTCAAAATCCACCTTCCGAATGATAACGCAGAATGACACTGCAATTTCCTGTTCACCCTCTCTCAATAAAATCAATGTTCAAGTTTCTATAGATAGAATTGTTTTGGTTTTCACCCAATCCGGTCCATTGCATGACTGAACTTGAATAGTCTCCTCTGGGAGTCACTACTTATACACTCTGACCATACCGGCTTTTGTATTTGGTTTGATTTGTTTTCAGGTTAAACAACTTAAATTATGGTCCATTAGCTCAGATCATGTAATAAGCGAAAGAATTCGAAACCAGTCTTCATCAGTATCAATTTAGAAGCAGCCTCGTTAGTCTGGTCTTATTGCAGACGTACAATTATTAGTAGGATTTTTCGGATACGCGATTGGAGTCACTAGAGTGCGAAAGTCAAAACTGATTTTTCCAAAAAGTATGAAAGTTTAATACTGAAAGAACTTGCAATTAAAGAAAACAAAAATAGTGAGACAAAAGCACTGTCAGATTAAATGAGCAGATTGTAGCGTCCTTAAGTACGTTGGCTGCACAATGAATACATGTGAATAAACAAGTAATTTAGACTATTTTAAAGAGGTATGTCCAGAAATGCACGCTAATGAGATTCATGCTCTTTATGATAGACATCATGAAGTGTTCCCTAGACCTAATTCTCACCTAAACACAAGCAATTCTGTCAAACATGAAGTCATGTGGAAATTACAAATAATTGTGTGTAATATGAAGTGCCCAAGGTCCGAGTTACATGCATTTCTGGACATAAGTGATTGCCAGGGTTTCTTGGGCGAACAGGGTACCCTGGGTACCCTGTATACATAAAGCTGATTTACTATGTATATTTTTTACCATTCAAACTTCTTCATTTATTCCACAACTCTCCATCGGAGGTTTTATTTCATTTGAGTTCTATAGTCTATTTAATTCTACATTTTTAGAATCCATTATACAATCACAATCATTCACTCATTTTAACTGACAGTAAACACTTTTTATTGCAGATCTAGAAGTTGGCAATATAAACAAGTGGAAATCAATTTATTGAGTTTGGCATCTTTGGAATCAAGATGAATAACACGACATACACATCCAACCTCTTAAACTGCACAGCCTGCCTCAATACTTCAAAGTTAGATACAAATTCACCCATTGACTGGACTTTAAGTCAAGCCACAGTTGTAACCTTGACTTTAATCAACAGTGTGTGTTCCGTTTTTGGAGTGCTCGGAAACGGTCTCGTTTTGCTTGTAATCACAAGAAACCACATATTTCGATCCGTTTCAGATTTTCTCATTTTTAGCCTTTCGCTGGCTGATTTAATGGTAGCAGCCATTTATATCCCTCTTTACATCAGCGGCATAGTTTGGTATCAGGGGCTTAAAGAAAACACTATTTTCACCACTGTTAAGAGTTTTGTTGGTCATTTAGCTTTGTTAGCCTCCATTGCTAGCATAGTGGGTATCACGATAGACAGACTTGCGGCCATTCGTTGGCCTTTGCGTTACCACAAGCTGCTGACAAAGAAATTTGCTTTCACGTTTATTTTTATTGCCTGGTTGATATCTGTTGTTATGGCTACATCTTATGCATTCTTCGAACCTAACCATATTTTCCTGTCATGTTACTGTATGACTTTGCTTTTGGCAACCATTTTAATGTATTCGTACATTTTTAAGATTGCGCATGGTCAACGCAAAAGAATAATCTCCATTAGATATCGAGACGACGAATATAATCAACAGCAACCTAGCGATACCCGAGTGCAAAGGAAATATGGCAAGACGTTAAAGGAACGAAAAGCTGCAAAAACATTTGCAGTTGTCATCGGGGTATTTGTGATTGCATGGATTCCTCTATTAGTTTATACAATGACCGTTTCGGTGTCTAAGACATGGTTCTATGAAGGATTCCTGTGGGCGGAATGCTTTTCTCTGTGGAACTCATTCATAAATCCCTACATCTATTTTGCTAGGAGTAGACAGTATAGAACGATGGCCCTAAAAATGCTTGGACTTAGACAATGGTTTCGAACACGTCGAATTGCTGCTGAAACATCAAGAGCAATGACCGTTTTAAGACAGACCGGCTCCACTACCTGACGGTTACGAATTTAAGTTGTGTGCATGACTGATCCAAACACAAGAAGGAGTACACAAAAATCCGAACATTTATGTGACTCCGCCAGAGCCGCAGGCGGTGATTTAGATTATCTCCAACTTTTAGATTCTCACAAGTCCCTCGAGAGTTTGCGGCAAGTTAACCTAACGTAGTATTGTATGTGATGATATCAAGTGTCACGTTTAAATCGGAGTCAATAATATCATGTCAAAAATAATTCCCTAAAACAATGATGTAAACTAACTTTATGTCTGTTTTTAACTTGATAATACAACGTGTGCTTTTCATGCAACAAGCGCACATGTGGTGAAATTATCGTCATCTGATATTTCGCAAGGTGGTCTTGTAACTGAAGCGACAACCTTCACTAAAGAGTGCATGTAATGCAATAAACTTCCGTACAGATATAACACTTTGCCTTATACTTTTTTAATTGAGCTAGGATATCATAGTAACAAATCAAAGGCTCCCTTGAGCTGACTCGTGAATACGAAACGTTAGAACCTTCCCTTCTCCTAGACGATCCCCCACCTACTTCGTCTAACTTCCCACCCTCTCCTACCTCCAACACCGTCCCCATGGGTAAGGCAGGCGACGGCCATTACACATCCCGCGATCAATATTAACAGCCGATTAACCGATCGAGCGATTGAGTAAAACGTTTTATCATTTGACCCGTACGGCCCTGCGAACCTTTTCTTTGCAAAACCATTGATGAAAGTCCCGTATGAGGGCGTACGCATTTGCACGAGCGGGGCCGGAAAAAGGTGTACGGCCCTACTACAAAAGCGGACGGCCTCGCGCGTAAAAATTTCAAGTAATTTTGTCTTCAATTTGGTCATATGATAAAACGCTTATTGACTAAGTTAGGTCGGCCCGGATGGAAAAATGTTTGGCTCTCGCTCATGGCGCACGGACCTCGCTGCGCTCGGTCCGTACGCCATGACCTCGAGCCAAATATTTTCCCATCCGGCCCTCCCACTTAGTCAATAAGTACATATTGTCTCACTGCTATAACTTGTTCAACGCTTCTCGTATTCGCGAGTTAAAAAGTGCGCGATCAGGGAGGAACACAACGGACGATGGCATAAAGACAGTCCTCCACCCGAATTACCCCGGCGAGCTATCTCGGGGAGCGAGATAACCCGGGTGGGGGCGGGAGTTGTTTCATCTCGGCAGGCAGGGTAATCTCACAGGTGGGACAATTTTTAAGGCTTTTCATCATATTTTAATCATATAGACACTAAGGCCCCCCCTACTCGTCCCCAAGGACGTGACTTATTTACTGGAGTCGCCAAAATTTCATATAAACGCTCGGTAAACTCTCGATTGGGGGGGGGAGGGGAACGTTGTCTCGGGAACAACTGTTCTCCATATAAATGGGACCTCGGTCTGCAGAGCACGTGTTTGCGTCCTTAAAAGACGTCATATGACTCTCAATATAGAAGTAGCATATCGCCTTCCGGAATGGAGAGTTCCATAACAGACCTCAGCAACGAAAACTTAGCATTATGACTGGCTAACATATGACTGACGGTCAGTTTGTTTGGGTAATCAGCGTTAATCCGAAATTGAGTACAGCTGGTAGCAGCTTCTGTCATCTACTGCTCTTAGTCAAAGTATGAAAGTAAATGAGTTAAAATACCTTCCAAAGTACCGTACTTCGCATTCACTCTTAATTTTTAAGGATGATTGCTGCATCGGGTTTGCTTTGGAGTAGCCCGAGCGCAGACGTCTTCTTAATTTCCTTCCTTCCTTCTTTCCTCAAAAGGAAAGAAATACTAGAGATGTCTGCGCGCAGGTAGGCTCTTAAGGGAGTATAATGTCTTCCTAAGATCGGCGGTATTATAACGTTATTATAACATTTTTATAACATGTTACATGTTTATTGTTGAAATTACCGAAGTAGAAAAGCTATTTGTACGAAGGCAAAAATCTGCTATTATACATATTCACTTAGGGTATTACGATAACTGTTTAATTTTGAAACAATTTCTTTCCAAAATGCACGAAGACATGCTTTCTACATGTATATCGTGCGTTCCATGGCAAAAGATGCAAAATATGCATTTTTATCCTAAAATAATAATTAAAGCTTGTCGTGTCGCAAAAATACCAGGAGTACCTGGTGGGCCGCTCGACAAAAAGCCCGCTCTGCAGGCTGGAGCTGGCTGGGACGTTAAACATTAGATGGTTAACTAGCTGAATTTTTTTAAGCGGCTGCCTTACTAAGAATTTGTGATTAAAACGCTGATTCTAGCTATGACAAAAAATGTTTAGATGTTTGATGTACACCTAAGCTTCTAAGCTAAACTTGCCGTACAATGATAACATTGCCATAGCAATGCATCAAACTTCTGCTCATATCGTGGCAAGCATGCATTCTACATTTCCGAATCTTTGCCAAACCCTTCGCTATCTTTCAAGATTAACACTGATGGCGCCTTCTGAGTATCCGTTTCCAAATGCACTGCGGATCCCTCTTGATTCTGCAGCTCTTGGCTGGCAGTTATCTCCAAAGAAGTGTTATTTAGGATATCATTCCTTGGCATTCTGGGGTAGCGGCCAAACAAATGATTGTCGACATTATAATTTTCAGATGTATCGAAGTTCTCACGTTTACCATCAAGCGAAGAGAACTTCTCCTGGCCAATTGTATCATACATCGGGTTGCTTGCAGCACCAAATTCGTGGATGTCTTCATATGGAGAAAGAACAACGGGGGGAATATCCTCGAAAAGTACACCATCAGTAGTTCCAAAACCAGCGGTATTGTCATAACCTGGATTCTCGAATGAAGTTGTATGTGCATTGGGTGCATCTGTGTTCTGTTTGTATGGAATAGTTGTTCGTACCCTGTCGAAAGAGCAAAATGAATGTTTATAATGAACCATTAAGGTTACAGTGTACCTTCGGGGGTGTCTCCAGTATAACAGCTCTAGCGTCTTAAGATTACACTTAATATACCTAAACCCAGATATCAAATTAAAGCTTATAGAGCTGGCTATCTAAACATAGAAACCATTTGGTAATAAAATGAATTGTCGAATTTTTTACGACGTCTAAATTCGAACGTCCGAATCAGCTTTCAAACGCTATAACTCAAAGCGATTATTATATTTTGCTAATTTGATTTGTTCTCGGGTTTCCGGACACGAAGCGCTAAAAAAACGTGTCGGCGATTTCCCATATTCAATTGCAGTGAAAAGTTACAGAATATTTTCGAAAAGGGGAGAAAAAAAATTGGAATGATCGCACAGAAATGGCTCTTGAGGAAAAAGTTTTCGGAATTAAGAAATTCGCCGATACTTTTTTGTTGATTATATGTGAGCCTAGCTTCTGTCCAAATTTAAGGAAAATCGAACAAATTCCCTTTGAGTTATAGCTCTTTAAAGTGTCCCCAACAAGCGAAAAATTAACTTTGAGAAAACGGCGCTTAAAAAAACATATCACTTAATAAACAAACTCCGCCCACAAAAGTTATACCGTCATTTCTCCGTCAATTTTCACTATTTTTCGATAATTTTTTTGTTTGGATGAAAGTTCATTCTGTAAACTTTATTTTAACGCGAAAAAAAAAAAAATTCCATAAATTTTCGATCTGAAGGTACACTGTAACCTTAAGTGCACAACACCATGCTTCTGTGTGAAAAACAACTGTGTATTTTACTGCCTGATCAAGTGACCTAAATACATGTGATGAACTCATGAATAATTAACGACATAACAAAGGCAAACTGTTTAAACAGAATGGTTTGGAATGTTTTCGGTTGTTTTGTGATCAGCTACTTTTTATAAGTGTAACAGGTTCAGTCAACTGATCAAGTACTACACATCAAAACAGGCTTCGCCATGTACGTCACATAGCTACAATTGCAATTATACAATTACGCAACATCATATTGGATTCCTTGCAGCTGTGGGTTGCAATAAGCCATTTGAACGATGACGTCATTTGACTACTACTACCAGAATTCATTTCGTTTTTCCTTTGTTATTTAAATTTTGTAATCCCAGTGCGGTTTAAATAACAATAGCCCTAATTTGCACTACAAAACAAAAAACTGAAGGATTCTGGTAGTAGTAGTCAAATGACGTCATCGTGCAAATGGCCTATTGAAGAGGTTGAACTGGTTGAAGAAACATGTAAGTCACGTTCATTCTTGTTACTTAACAAATTTGTTTTGAAATCAGTGAAGTAAAAAAGTCAGTGCTTTCATTGAAATTCAAAAAACGCGAAATGCCATTTCAATATCTATGCTATTAAAATAAGCAGTTCACGAGTTGTATATCAGTCAGAACCTTAGAAGTTGAATTTAAATAACAAGGGTCACCGCTAATACAGGTCTAAAACACATTTCATTTTCTTTTGTCACAATTATCGAAGGGTGAGTGTCCCACCTGCCTTGCCTTTTTTAGTTGTTTGAACTCCTTCATTTAGGGGCCGATTACATGCGAATTCCAGCCCGGGTTGAGATTTCAGCCCGGTTGACAGGGCTGAGATTTCAGCCCGGCTTCCGAAATAAATCCTCTTAAAATGAAATTAGCGATTACATGAACAAAGTTTCAGCCCGCTGTCTGAGTTTCAGCCCGGGCTGAAAATTCCTGGAATTTTCAGCCCGGCCAAACGGGCTGAAATTCGCCATGTAATCGCATCAGAATTTCAGCCCGGGCTGAAAAGTGAATCAATACTTAAGGTTTACCTGAAATACCAGATTGAGAAGGCGATAAAAACAATGACAACAAGAACGGCCACAACCGCTCCTCCGATAACTCCACCATTGGTTCCTGCCTTTCTAGCAGCCGCTTTACCAGGCGGTGCTTGTTTTGCTGTTGTTGTGAGGGTTGGTGCCAGTGTCAGCGTTGGTATCACTACTGTTCTACTGCGCCATGGTTGAGTTGTCGGAACTTGGATCTTGGGCGTGACGCTTATTAACCTACCGCCGAGTCTCTGACTGATATTTGCAGCCAAATTCAATATTATCTGACTCATTTTGTCACTGGATACCACAGCGGGTGAACCGTCTGCCAAAATTATAAAAACAGCCAGCTCCACTTGAAGGTTTGCATCCACTTGCTCAGGCTCAATCACTACGACGTCTTCCGGTTTGAATGAAGCCGATTGTAATGCTCGTTTTCTCCTCCTCCGTCCCCTAGAAAAAGATTTAGGGGCCGCTTGCATAAAACTTAACGCCAGGCGTAACAGCTAACCTCGGACGTTCAGCCCAGTCAAAGTTACTATTTTAATTTCAGACGTTAGCAGTTACGTCCGACATTAAGTTCTATACAACTGGTCCCAGGTGTTAGAATCGAGGTTAATCCTTAATTACAGCACGATATCCCCTCAAGAATAATGAATAGCATTACTTGCAAAGAGCAGCTTGAAAGTATGGATATCATTCAGGTTACTTAACGAACTGGAACGAAGACTCCAATTATATGAAAGCAACGGTGCGGGGACAATTTTTCCAGCTCATGAGCTTCTGTATCCAATAGGGTTAACCCTGACCCTAACCCTAATCTTCGTTGGCACTTTTCCCCCTTTTACTCCCTTTCGCGGTCGTCATCTTTTTTCTGTTACGGTGCAACAAAGCACCACGGGAAGATACCATCCCGGTGGCGGCCTGAATTAATGATATCCATAATTTCAAGCTGCCCTTTACAAGTAATGCTGTTCATTATTCTTACGGGGATACCGTGTTGATCCTTAAAGGGATGGTTTCTCGGTTCGGCGCATTTACACAGATTAAAATGCTTTATTCGCTTTCTCACCAATTTTATCGGTTAAAAAACCACTCACATTTACTTCAATAATCACATACTATAATTAGTCCAAACAAAGCGAAGGATGACCAAAATTCAAAGAAAATTCAATAGTCAAGACTACACCGACAAAGTCGACACTGAATAAGACATTTGACCCAGAGAGTTATCTACTCGCTTCCGATTGGTCTAAACAATGAAATTAAATGGGTTACGTCATAGCTTGCATATACGCCGAACCGTGAAGCCCTCCCTTTAACCTAAAGACTACGATTTCCCTCTTCCATCCCCTTCCCCTCGGGGGAGCCTTCCAGGAATGCTCTTTGTCTCGTTTAGCAGTTTAGAGGTGTACAGTAAATTACAGATTTTGCTATAGCTTAGGTGAAAATTTGGGGGTGACTGTATTGGTGTCTTGATTTTAAAAACTGCTTCTAATATCATATTTAGTTTTAAGCATATAGGTGTAAATTTGGGATATGATGGGACTGGGGGTACGATAGGAATGAGGATATGAAGGGAGTGGGAATATGATTAGTCACGATGTTAAGGTACTGCCCAGACCGCGGGGTTGGTGTTCGAGTGTGTCACTTGCTTTTCTCGTGTTTTTAATTCAGAAAAAGATGGTTTATTTCACTGAAGCGTTGCAACCATTAGTCTGAATTAAGTAAAAGGTTGTAATTCGAAAGGGACAGTTATAACTGAATGCAGGTAGCCGCCACCAAGCGCGGGAAAACGCGTGCGAGTAAGTCACGATTGGTTTTGGTTTAACCGGAACTTCTCAGTGGTTGCAAAAGTGGAGCAAGATTTTTTAGCCAATCAAAAATTGTAGCAATGCAAAACCAAAGCAATCGCGAAATTACTTTCGACAGTTAATTGAAAATCGCCCTAAATATACATAAAATACTAATGATTTCGTGAAATGCATATTTACTTTACTTACTCTGAATGCGGTATGGGGCAATTGTTACTTCCATCAGCACAGAGACTGTTCAAGTCTTCGACTACCATTTGCACTAACACCGTCTCATTAAACTGGAAATAAAGAAGAAAAATTTTAATATAAGAAAATAATTTACACAAACCTCAGCCTTGATAATTCTCGCCATCATGCGAAACCGAATCCAATAATTCTTTTTTAGAATAATAATTGTCTTTTTAAAATCTAAATATAATATGTAAAATCGGACATCTTCTTAGGCACCGACTGAACAGATAAACTGTTCCCTAAATGAGGGATCTAATTTCACTTTTCTGGAAAATTGATTAAAATTACAGGAGTCATTGAAATAATCCTAAACAAAGTTCCACAGTACAGCGCCTCTATGTCGTATAGAGTTTTTCATATACGCAGATATACGTAATATGTGGAAAATCGCGGAACGACGGCCTTTTTATGTCCTCTTAGGTTATAGAGTGTTTTCACTCACGTGGTCTGCGGTTATGCTAATTTATTTGAACAAAACGGAGTGTTTGCATTAGAAAAGAGTTCAATCCCAAAAGGATTAGCTTGGGACACCAACATGGCCGCCGTGACGTCATGTGAAAACACTCTGTACGGATTCCTTCTCCATACAGCTAAATCTGAGATCAACGACAGCATATTGTCGCTATGTTGTACAGTACTAATTCGTCATTTCAGGTGGCTAAACTTTGCAGCCCGTTTCCAGCTTTTCCCTTTACAGATGGTAAAAAAAAACTTGTAATCTCTTGCTAGGGTGAATTAGCTGTGTAATCTTAGCCAATGAGAATAGAGATGGTGAACAAAATATATAATTATATTATAGCTTTTGTGGAATTAAGAGTGAATGTCTCTAGTTCGGAGAAAAACAAGGAAATTGACTACTTTCGCATTCAGAAGGGAACAATGTCCAAAATTAAATACTGAAATTCGGTACTACAAACTTCCATCGCACTGCCAAAAGAAAGTGTACAGAGAAATTTGGAATTTGGACACTAATAATATATATAGTTAAGCTTAGCCTAACAGCGAAGCCCTCTGAAGACCCTCTGAACAAGCTTAACTAAGATGAAACTTAAAAAGGTCGGAAACACAAGAATTAAGATTGACGACAGGGCTATTTTTCAATTTTAGCAATTCTCAAAAACAGTATTACCCGACCGTCTGCACAGTACATTTAGACCGTACAAAAGTTCCAAAAACAACTTTTTCTCCGTCTAGAACAACCACTACGACTATTTTCCGAATAAAATACAGTTGTTGCTTGTCAAAAAATGCCCGAGAAACTGATTTCGAAATCAAAATTAATTGCAAAAATACACAAACATATTTGCATAAGGCGACGTGAGTATAAAATCTAAATCTTGTTTTGTTTACATAAAATCGCTTCTCAATCTATGTAATGAATGAACAAACACATAAAAATGGACAACACAATCTTCTTTCGAAAAAATTTATTCAAATCTCCATTAGTTTATGTTTAAAAGCAAAACGCGTACCATTTATATCATATCGAGGCCGAGCCGTGTCTTAAAACTCCGCTTCTGGTTCTGAAATCCGTAAAAAAAAAACATCTCCCGGTTTAAAAATAAGCACTTAGCTGTATATTCCTCCAAATCGGCTTGATTTGCAGAGTTTCGAAGCCTCAAATGCGATCTTGACCACTGTTTGAAAAATGTGAAACTTTAAACCGTTTTATCCGCTCAGTAAACACAGCAAAACATCATTGAAGTGTTTTCCCAGCTGACGTGACATTCCGCCGTGTAACCGCGCGAAAAAAAAGCCTCGCTTTGGTTTCAACATGACGTCGTACGCGCATATTTTGCGACGTCATACGCGCCCGCGAGCTAGTCCTGCGCGACGGAGCTACAGTAAAATTCAGTGAAATTGACATTTCACTGACGAAGGGCTAAGCCCGAAACGTCTGAAAACTTTTACATTTTCTGCACTTTTTAAATTAACATTTTTCCATTATTTATTGTGTTACAAATGCCACGCTGTTAAAAAAAAAATAAAAAATAATATAAAAAAAAACGCCACGCAGTTTCTTGAACTTTTTTGTTCAAACATTGGAGCTACAGTAGTCCGGTCCTGCGCGACGGTGGAGGGCGGGCACACGCGCGCTCGCGAAACATTCCGCTGGCCATGACCATAAAAAATGACGGGCATAGGTTCTATGAGTATGGGGCTGCGCAGCCGGGCCTTCGGCCCGGCGGGTGCTCCGCTATTAAACAATACCTCCTTTTATCTACAGGTTCAGCTGAAGTTGGATTGAAGACGTCAAAGCTGCGTTTGTCCTATGTACAACGCTCGAAACGAAAATGACACCGTCAATTTCATAAAAAAAAAAATAGCAAAATAACAATTTGCTAACGAACCCCAACTCAATTCAGTCGAAACTCACCTGATTTCCTTCCATGTTTATCACAATCACAACAACTCCGCTACCTGAAAATGAAAGCGAAAATTAGCGCATTGCTAAAGTTACTTTGAGCAAACGGTTTTAAACAGCGAGAATCGATATTTATAGCATTTCTGTGGTACAACTCGAATGATGCGAAAGGTGTAATGTTCATCGTGTCACAGGAATCAAACCTATGACTTTCCGTACACCGGTATAGGTTCGCGGTTCGATTACTGTCGGGGACTCTCTGTCCGACACTCGAGTAATATACTGATACAAATTTTAATATTCCTAGTTCATGTGCCACTTCTCACCGTTATTTCTCTCAAACACCTTTAGTGTCAAAAATATATATAAATAATAAACAACTGTTGGAAAAACATGAAGGAAGTATACATTTATCATGTTCCCTGTACGGAGAACAGCGGGGTCGTGGGTTCGAATCCCACAGAGGTCAAAGATTTTTTATTTCCCTCGTGTAGTCCCTCATTTCCGTACTAGGGCTAAACGCTCAATACAGGGAAATTTATGGGTTGACCTTCAGTTCTGTGGGACTCAAATGACAAAGGCCATGGCGCCCATGTTGGTGCACATAACAAAAAAAGTTCATTAAAATTCTTTTGTGGGTGTGCACCAACATGGCCGCCGTGACGTAACGTGAAAACCACCTATTCTCTGATTCCATGTTTGTATCACCAGTGCTAGGTGGCTCAACATTCATCGAAAATATCTCAATTTGGTATGGGTCAATAGAGGCGTCATGAGTCATTTGACTGACATGTTTCTCATTTTCTCATAAATAAGAAAGCAGAACTTACTTATGTCTATAGAACAGTTTTTGCCGGTAAAATATCCTGTGCACATGCATTTATAGCTGAGACCGTTAACCAGACATACGCCTCCATTTTCGCATGGGTGGTTCATGGAACAGAAATCTGGAAGAGGAGATATAGAAGACGACATGGAAGGAGTGGCGAGTGGCATGGTCGGCGCCAGTGGTAAAGAAGGTGTTCTTGGCGTTGTCTGGCATGGTTTATTGATGTGGATTGGGCAAAGACAACTGTAACCTCCTGGCTTTATTAAACAAAGGTGGGAGCATCTGCCATTCTGTTTTGTACATGGATGGTTGCCTGAAAAAAAAAAAGAAGTGGGGGGGGGGGGGGGTAAGGGTTGTTTTTAATAAACAATTGTTATATTTAAACCTGGCTTACCAAAGAGCACATAAAACGTAGATTTTTATTTTATGTTGCTTTTTGTAGAAACGTCTCGGCTGGAAATAATATATCAATGCCAGAGGCAGCCAAGATGCATTTTTTGAATTACTGGCGATGGGACACTTCTATTTTAAGATTCATTAAACCAGCACCATACTAAACAGACAGCAAATGTGCTGAATTAGAGTCCATTTTAGTGTTAGTAGTGACTTCATCAGTGCTGTCCTTGTCTGGGCAACTACAAAACAACCAAGACCCATCAGAAAACGAGTACAAAGATCACCTTACCTGATGGCTCGATGGCCCCAGAATCGTGTGCGTACAATCCTTTTGGGAGCGATAGAAGGTCCGTTACCTTATACACGCTGCTACCATTTACATTGTTCGCGTCTGCCTTGTAAATGGCACCACTGAAGGTCTGTGATTCACCGCCAGTCCAGTAAAGTGTTCCATTAAACAAGGTGAGACCTACCGGTCCGTGAGGGCGGTCAGATAGCACAGGATGATGAACCAAAGTTGCAATATCAAAATACTTTACTAAGTTGCTGTTTGAGTCTGAATAGTATAAACGTTTATTAACTTTGTCTAACGCTAGATCAAGGGTAGTTCCTCTAATGGAAGACAAATTCGCCAAAACAACTTGATTTCTGCCATCCATGTCTGCTCGCAATATCTGTGGATTGATACCAGTGGAAGTAAAGTAGATGTACCTGGAAATGATAAGAGTGGATGAATTAAGAAGTGGCATGTGCGATTATATACCATGTCTTTTTATGGAATATACGGCATCCTTTCAATTTCAGGGATCTTATCCATTCAGGTGGAGAGACAACGTGGAGAAAAGTTTCTTGTCTAAGGAAACAACACGACGGCAGAGACCAGGCTCGAACCACCGACCTTCCGACGCGAGAGGGAGATGTTGAGTGAATGTCACAATTTACGTTATCAAGCATGATTTCAGAATCACTTACCCAGCTTCTTCGTCCAAAGTAATCCCATGGACAGACGGTAAGTTGATCACAGATGTCTGGTAGGAACCATCAAGTTTTGATACGCTTATTCCATTCCGGTCTGTGAAGTACAAATTTTGGCCGACATAGTCTATTGCAATCCCTGACGGAGACGTCAACCCTGTAACAATAACTTCCCTGCAACTTCCATTTAGGTGAGCACGAACAATAGATCCAGATTGCTCAGTCCAGTACGCCATATTTTCCTTGCTGTGAAAAGTTATGGCTAGCGGTTTGTCTGTCTTGATTGCAAGAGGCACTGTTTTCTCCAGAAAGCTGTTATCAAGTGGAGTGTGGTAGATTAAACTCCTTCCAGACTCGCAAGCCAGGATAAAATTATTGGACTCTTAAAAGAAAAACACCAATCTGTTAGAAAGTAAGTAGTGCTAACGAGCGGTGGTTTTCATGAAACTGTACGCTGTGTTATTTTTATATCTGGATGAGTCTCATTATTGTATTATTCTTAGTAGAGCCACTTTGGTCAAGTGTTTGAGCGCTCCGAACTCTACAGAAATAGGAATCCCCGTGACTGTAGCAAAACAAGACATGACATGAACTTAGCTCCAAATCGTCTCCTATTTGTCGGGAAAACTGGAAAAAAAACTAATAATTTAACATTGCATTGGACTAGCAAACCACCCGTTAGAGAGGGTAGTCCAGCACTTGTCCAACGATGTCTGTAATTCGCTAAAAAAAAAAAAACAGTAGATGTGTCCCGCTGGGATAGGGATAAGGGATAGTGGCATTGTTCAAGTGATATATTAATTGTATCGTTCGCCAATCATAGACATTGTTTGGACAGCTACGGGGTCGCCCGTTAGAGAGTGAAATGTGGAAGAGTATATACAGTTATACTCGCAGTTCGCGGTCACATAATGATAAAAAGAAGGCTTTTCCATTCTATTGGGAAAAAAACTTTAACCATTGACTCACCTAAATTTGCTGCGTCCTTTTGGCAAATCACGGATGCATCTTCGTGGTGGTCACAGTTCTTGACATCCCAGCCTTGGTGTCCACAATGTAGAAGAGTAGTTTCATTACCAACGCAGTTAACGTTACTTTGCCATATTTTTCCATTTCCACGGCCGAAAAACGCTTGGCTCGGAGCGCGTAACGCTTTTGAATAATTCAGCATTCTGCATACCACATTTGCATCGTTAATATCCCAGTTGTCATCGCACACTGTTCCCCAGTGACCATCATGGAATATTTCCACTCGTCCTTCGCTTTCTCTTGCTCCGTCTGCCAGTCTCACAATTTGATCTTTTGTGGGGAAAAATATTGTATGTTTAAACTTCATTGTTACCGTTGCAATGCACGAGGTTGTGTATGATCGAGAGGGATATATACATGTGACATTTGTCAAAGCACGATCAAAAGATGTTTTAGGGTGGCCAAAATGATTAAAAAAGGAGATCGTGCCCAGAAAAACTCAATTTCAAATTTCGTTACTTTAGCGAAATAAAGAACCATCGTAAAATTATCAATCCAGGTTGGGATTTTGGACCATAACGAGTTAGAAAAATAGTCAATAGACGAAAAAACAGCAGATCCCGAGATTCAAGATTAAAAGCAGTGACGCGAGAAAAGTAAAGATTATGCAATATACCTCGACGCACGAATAATAGGGGTCTGGTGACATTCATTACATCAGTGAAACATGTTTGAAACAAGCTAGAGTACCTGGAGTTGATAATGGTGAATGTTTGCAGACAACTCCGACATCTTCAGTGTGCCTGCAATTGTGACTTCCCCATCCGCGATGTCGGCACGCCGCGATGCTCTGTTCATCACCAACACAGTGAACATCATCTAGCCATATCCTCTCTGCAATCCCATAGCCATTATAAAAGCCACAGCATTGTGTACTGAAAGCTCCCTCCGTGAAGTTCAACATTCGGCAAATCACATTCGCTTCCTCGATCCCCCAAGAGTCATCGCATATTGTTCCCCAGGTTCCATTGAGTTTGATTTCAACCGTGCCCTTGTAATGTGTATCTCCGCCGTACAAGCGTATTTCAAGTTCTGAGATGAGAAAAAAAATATTGCATTCAAAACTAGCAACCACAGGTACCTACTTGGAAACATATGCTCAGAACCAAACGTATCGGTAAGAACAGGGAATGAACGGTTTCAGTAGATATACATTAGTGTCTGTAACCTATGTCTTCACTTCCCAATAATGAAGGCATACTTAGTATTTTTTGAAAAACGTTACTGTCTTGTATAAAAAGCATCACTCAAAAAGAGCATAAATTAATACTTGACATGGTGGATAAACTTGAAGGAAATTTTAAAACTTAACAAAACAAATCTAGAAGACGCCATCCAGGTTTAGAATATTTTAAATATTTAACACATAATTCATACATACCTGGGTGTGGCCCAGGAGCCAAAGTTGGTTCTGCAAAGAAAATTTAAAGATTTTTCAGTTATCTTTATTGCTTGCTCCTTACAAGCACTAACTGGATAAAAATAATTCAGGTGGAAAGGACAATGTCTTTGAGAGCCCATTACTTAAGTCGGAAATTTGTTACTTGACTGAACCCCTACATGTAGCTTGTCCAGCGGAGTCGGGAAAATATTTGACACTCTTTGCTAAGCCCAGTATAAAGCTCAATACCTTGACCAGCAGGCGCCGAATCGCTCCAGCAGACTACACTGGCGTCTTCTGAATGTTTGCAGTCGTGTTGTCTCCATCCATCGTGGCGACAGGCTGCAATAGTGGACTCGTCGCCTCGACATTTCACGGTGTCCAACCAAATGGGAGAAGAACGACGGCCAGGGCCAAAGAATGCCTCACGAGGTGCAAACTCTGCACCGGAGTAGTTCAGCATGCGGCAAATCACATGTGCTTCGGATATTCCCCAATAATCGTCACATATTGTTCCCCACTGTTCATTATAGAGGACTTCCACACGGCCTTGGTTGTGCACTCTTGAACCAGCCAGACGGACTTTGACAGCTTTCAATTAAAAAGGGAAAATTTGGGAAAATAGCAATCTAAATTGTGACCATTGTACTTTCATATGGCTTATTTGCTTGTTAATTGTTTCGTTGGCAAATTTCAATGTCATCGAGAAGTCTCTTATTGGATTGGCGCAACATAAATATTTCGTCCAGCTATGAAACCGATGTTAGAGTTATCTGATCCCCTATTTGAAAATAGTTTCTGGATGGCTTTGTCATAATCTAAACTCTTAAATGTTATGCATTATTTTACCTTATGTTTACAACCATGGATTTAGAATGGTAGAACTCTAGCCCTTGACAATCTTTTATAGCGGAGCCCCATACTCATAGAACTAAATCTATGTCCCGTCATTTTTCATGGTCATGGCTAGCGGAATGTTTCGCGGGCGCGTGTCCCGCCCGCCGCCCGCCTCTCGCCGCCCGTGTTGGACAGGGCTAGTTCGAGGGTGCGTATGACGTCGCAAAACATGCGTGTTTGACGCCACACAACATCCGAGATGTTTGTCTTCATTACGGATTTCACAACCAAAGAAAAAGAATTTCCAAGCAAGCGAGGGACTTAAAGGTAAAACAGATTACATTTTTCGATGGGAATTTATGTTGATATAAATCTGCGATTGACTTTTTTTTTCTTTGCATTCTTGTGTAGTTTTGGAGAATTGTTTTAAAAACGTGCTTAAATTCAGTTATATCGATTTCTTGAATTTCATCCAAGGCAGCTCGAACTCGATGCGCTATAAATGGAACGCGTTTTGCTTTTAAACATAAACCAATGGAGATTTGAATAAAATCTTTCAAAGGAAGATTGTGTTGTCCATTTTTATGTGTTTGTTTATTCATTACATAGATTGAAAAGCGATTTCATAGTTCTATCTTCACTCGCGTAGCCTTATGCAAATATGTTTGTGTATTTTTGCAATTTTGATTTCCAAATCAGTTTCTCGGGCAATTTTTGACAAGCAACAAGTGTATTTTATTCTGAAGTAGTCGTAATAGTTATTCTAGACGGAGAAAAAGTACTTTCCTGTGCTGCTACAGTAAATTTGTTTTCTAGTAAAAAAAAGTAGGGACTTCTCTTATAATTTATAGGGCGGGACACCCACTCGTTAACTTGTTGAACCCCATTACCTATCAGTCTACGATACCTACCTAAGAAACGAAACGTACTTCTCCTTCCTGAAGGAGAATCTTGTTTTTTACCACAATTGCCGCTAAACTCGCAATTCGATTGGTCGACGTGAGTGGTAAATGAGAGTCCAGACAACCGTGCTGACGCTAACATCACGCGCGCTTGAAAAAAACCAATCAGATTGCGAGAAAGTTATAGACAACGCTTGCTCTTTCTTTGCTGTCACGTCTTGTAACAAGACTTCGATTTTTCCTTGTATTTTTTCCAAATATTGTTGTAAAAAACAATTTTACACCGGTTACCACGGAAAACCGGTGTAAATTTGTTAATTTTAAGCCAATATGTTATTACATTTAATTCACATGACATACCTGGAAACGGCGGCGACTGGGTAGCAGGTGCAGATTCTAGGATGAAAAAAGAAACTATTTTAGTCATCTGATATGTATGTTTAAAAAATATATCAATTATTTTTCTTTTAATATCTTCGAATTTGCAGCAGAATCACTGAAAATTGGATTAGTTTTCAACAACATGGTGATTTGCTTACCATTATTACAAGTCATTCCATCCGAACCCAAGGTAATGCCTTGAGGACATGCGCACTTTCTTCCTCTTCCTGGAGTTATCAAACACAGATCACTGCAGTTGCCATTGTTTACTGCGCATGGGTGCTGTCCAGTTGCTGTTAAAAGACCAAAGTTACCAGATTACCAAAATCATCCTTCCATCCAAACAGCATATACAATTCATTTTTCACTCAACGAGAAAAGAAGTCTTAAAAAAGTCGTTTTCAAATTATGTTTCTCGTGTACAGTGTAGTTTTACAGCATTCGGGGCTGTATTTCAACACCTAACGCAATAGACCACATTTGAATTTTCAGTATTGACCTGGAACGGAGGCTCACGCGGGGGAATGTCAATATTTGCATGTAAACAGATTGCCCCGCATGAGCCTCGACTCCAAGCAAGTTCCAGTTCAATACCGAGCCGAGATACGAATTTGAATCTCTTTTTGAATTATATTAGAAAGTTTTAGGCAGTAAATTCTGAACTCACGAGGTACGACAATATTCAGTGTATAAAAAAGGGAAATTTAGCTGGACTGATTTGGTGTTCCCAGTCACTGATTCCCGCCCACAATTAGATGAGATAATTTCATAATTCCAAATTTAAAATGCAATTTTCTTAAAAAAAAAAAACTGAGAGTATTAAATGCCAGCTCAAACGAGTCACTTGTTCTCTTAAAGTTGAACGATATGGATAAAGAAACAAAAAATGACCACGTGCGGTAATATTCTCGTGGTAACGACAATAAAACCTCAATAACATAAATTCCATAAATGTTCCTGAGGTCCGTTTCTCGAAAGTCCCGACAACTCAGTTTTGGGGACGGAAAGCTATTTTATGTGGGAAATGCTTACATTAAAGATTCAAACTTTCTTAGTTTTGAAAGCTAAACAATAAATTTTAAGTTGAAGAAACAATCGGGCTAGTTTGTACGCTAAAAACTACACCACCATTAAGCTGTGGTGATTAAAGTGGCTATGTCGTCGTTTTTTAAAAGTGTCACTTTAGAAAGCCGAACAGAAAAACAACGGTCCAGTTTTTTTCCAGAATTATTCTACTAGTTTTCTAAGAGTAAAAATAAGTGTCTGGCTGCAGATGGCCAGAATGGAAGTGAATTACAACTTGAGAACATTCTGGCCACTTTTTTTCAAGTTTATCGCCGTGCGTCTTTAAAACCTTGCTAAAACTCTGATTATGCTTCTTCGTTGTTCGAAAATTCACTTGATAAGCATTTGTTGTACATGTACAACAAAGGACTTTACCCTGGCCTGTTACTGTGCTAACATACATACTAAGTATCACACGTACCCATGGGTTGTCTACATAGATCGGATACCGCAACTCCGAGCAAAGTGTATTGAGACAGTCCATCACGTACGGCCGGCCAAAGGTAATTAGTTATAATTTGCGACAGTATTCACCCCAAAACGTCAAAACTCCAATGCCAAAGCTCCTTTAATCTAAGAACGGAAGAATTTCGAGAAACGGGCAACTGGCCCTTTACTGTACTAACATACATACTAAGTATCACACGTACCCATGGGTTGTCTAGATGGATCAGATACCGCAACTCCGAGCAAAGTGTATTGAGACAGTCCACGACGTACGGTCAGAGTTGTCGTTGATGAATTTTTGAAAGGAAACCATGCAAGTCCACGCATATTCGCGTCAGCCCAGTAGAGGTTATTTTGAAAGATTGCAAGATCAAACGGAAAATAAACGTGGTGAAGAAATTTTACTGCTCTAGAATTCTGTCCATTGAGATCCACCGAGCCTATGAAGGTGAATGCATAGTGAATATCGACCCAGTACACCCGGCTTTCGCTGTAGTCTATGATTACATAAAAAGGCACTCCATAAAATGAATTGACCAGCACTCGTTGATTTTCACCGGTTAAATCTGCACGCAAAATCTTGCGATTGGCGTAATCGTAGTCGCACCAAACCATGTATCTAAATTCAGAATAATTAAATTATGAAAGTAAGGAATATGCATGATAATAGGTTTTTTCTTGAACAGTTTTGAAAGGGTCAGGTCAGTACCCAAGCATACCCAAAAATATGATTCGATTCATTGTCAAACTGGCCATACCAGAAAGACGAGAAATCGTCAATGCAAGTTATGGATACTGTAGCGATCTACCATCAAATTCCTATAGGGCAAAAGACCAGTAAAAAGGAACGAGATTTACACAAAATTGACAAGGAACCAAGAATCCAGTATATTTTTCCCTCAACTTCTAATTCAACCAATGTGTTATGATACATTGTCAAAAGGAAACAAGTGTTGTCTTAAATGAACGAGAAGACATCTCAGCGAAGCCAATCTGCCATAGATGTGGGGAAGCGGGGAGGGGCTGGTTTGCTTCGGTAGAGAGGATTCTTATTATAAATTTGAAAGGAACTCTTAAAAAGTACCTACCAAAATTAAATGAAACCACTATCCTTAATCCCTATCTCATTAGTATACCAAAAAAGTACCGGACAATTGCAACCGTGAACACACATCTTTCGGCCACTAAAACAACCAAAGTTACTAAGATAAATGACGGGGCAAGGATTAAATTATGCTGTAAAGTCGACTTACCCGTTTACTGGATCAACTGCAATCCCAATCGGAGATTTCACATTTTGTGTCACTAAAGTCCTTCTGGCACTTCCATCTGTATGCGCCACTTCTATCCTCCCGTAGAGGTTATCCGTCCAGTAGATCAAGCCACTTTCCCATTCAACAGCGATGGCATAAACTTCTCCAATATTATCCCTAAGAATAACCTTTACTTCTCCAGATGTCAAGTTTTTCCTGTTTATAGTCCACGCATGGGTGTCACTCCAGTAGACAATATTGTTCCGTACGTCTATGTCAATGGCTGTACCGTCCGCAATGTTGGGGACGACTGTGTGAATGGTTGGGTTAGATTGATGCAGTGACCCAAACTCAATACATTTAACGTTATGGTCGTCAATGAAGTAAAATCCGGACGTATCGTGTTCACAACAATCAATGCCTGTGGATGGAATAACAAAAATTTTTGATACTGCTATGCATCCTCAAATAGGTTTTTAAATTACACTTTCTTTAAATGAAGGACAACTTATATAAAATATTTGCCAGAGCAGCACTAAGGGATTCAGTTCTGGGGCAGGGAGAGAAGGCATAAAAATTTATTTACCGGTATCTCAGGCCCTTTAACGACTTGTAGCAGTGATGGTCGCAGTAAAGCGCAACACCCACACATGTTGTGGCCGCCTTTAGAGTAACAATCGTGATGGGGTGAATCCTGTTCAAATGAATCAGGTTGTATTTTTGTCTGTACCACAGGACGAGCTTTTTGTATCGCGTGATCGCACCTCCTTTGTACAGTGTTTAAAATCAAACACGTGACACGAAAAAATGCAATCACGTCACTACAGCTAAACAAATGTACCACGCAATGCATCTGAGATGGATTTGCGCAGGGCGCTGAAAAGAATGCCATTCTTTTCAGCGCCCTGGATTTGCGGCATCACGATCGTTTCTCTGTAGGTGGCCAAAATATTTGTGGGAAGAGCAATAGCAACAACTGTAACTGACTTTTTTTATTGGTTTTATTGTAATTCGTGCCATAGGACTTAACAAGTGCTAAAAATTGCGCAATATTGAGAAAGTGCTTTTCGCGCTTCGATGCCTTTAACGAAGTTTTATTTATTGTTTTGTTTTTGTTTGTGCACTTTAATGACAATCACGTATTGATCAAGCATCATGGCCACTAGGGTCCTACTATTTTTTGCATCTCAATATTTACGGAAAAATAGGTTTCGATTTTCAACCATGCTCAAATCACTTAATTCCTGTTAAAAAACCCATTTCCCTGTTAGAAATTATTCACAGGCCCTTTTCGGCTGGTGGCTGTATTGTTAATGTAAATTATAGATGTGGCAGAAAGCCAGAAACTTTAAAACCTAATAAGAAGCATAGGAAATCGTGATACTTCTGTGCTAACAAAAATACGGAGTTATCAGTCTTGTTGAAGTCCATTTGCTGTTGGGATCATTATTGAAATGTCAGTTCGTCATAACATGTTACTAAAATATCTCTCTCAAATAAACAATAGACCGTCTTAAAATTCCTGAATATTAAGAAAGTGTTTCTCGCGCTTCGATGCCTTTATAGAGAAGTTATATTTATTGTTTTTGTTTGTGCACTTTGAGTGACAAGCATCAATGTTGCTGATTTTTCGCATCTCAATACGAAAACGTAATAATAATAATAATAATATTATTATTATTATTATTATTAATATTAATATTATTATATTAATATTAATATATTAATATTATTATTATTATTATTATTATTATTATAATAGAGAGCTATAATGTTATAATAATAATAACAATAATAAAAGTAGCATGTCTTTGAATTTCAACCATGCTAAAATCACTCGATATCCTGTTGAAAAGTCCATCTCCCTGTTAATTAGAAATTATTCACAGACCCTCTTTAGCTGGTGGCTGTATTGTTTACGCAAATTATAGATGCGGTGGAAAGCCAGAAATATATTTAAAAATAAGCATACTGAGGAAATTATGCTCCTGTCCTGAAAAGAATAAAGAGTATTCAGATTTTTATATTTTGAAATGAAACTCTTTTGCAAGTTTGTTGCTTTAAAAGTGTAAATTCATCGCGACTGGCGTCTTGTCTTTTATGACGTATACTTTACGTCATAAAAACACAGAGAGAAAGGAAGTTTGTAAACAAAACCGACTTGAAAGCACGAACATGATTCAGCAGGTTTCTAAGAAAAGGATAAATAATAATAACAATAAAAATAATATTAATCTATCGGTTTCTTTACTCTCATTACAAAGTTTGACTTCGAAAAATTAAAACCATCAAAACATATAACACCCGTTTCTTAACGAGTAGACTATGTACAAAATTGAACAAAAATTTGGCATTTTTTTCCACTTATATTGGATACCCCATAATTTTAGGCCATAAGACAATATTTTAGTTTGATATTAGCAATGAAAACCACTCAGTCGTTTTGAAGATGTTTAGCCCAAATTTTCTCACTGAATTTTCTACAACAAACTGTTCACAAAATAACATCCAAACAAAGAGTATCGAATTAAAAATTTGAGGCCGAATTTTTAAACGACTGGCGTTTTGGCAGGGTTTGACAAAACCTGGTCTAAACAAATCTCAATCTTGGCAAACCAAATATTTGAACATCCCTCACTGTAAACAGCGCCCAGATGGCATATAGCACAGACACTGACAAAAAGCAGTCTTAGAGCTACACAAAACACAGCTTGCCTAAGACTTCGTTTATAAAACGGTTCTTGAGGTGTATATTTTCCCGTGCATACACAGATGAATTGAAACAATTCTCAGACCTTTGATAATCGCCAAAAGGTGATTTCCTTAACATCTTTACATAATGTTCTAAGCACTATTCTGGTTTCAAACAGAACAACGGAGTTGACCTTTTTTAACCTGACGTCTGTCAGTTTTCTTCGCCGTGTTACTGGTCGTGTAATTCTTAACAGTATATATGTATACACCAATGAATTTTTGAACCCCCAGTAATTAATGTGCATATGTTCTAAAATACAAAACACTGAATGATAAATGAGAAAAAAAAAATCACAAACCTTGCATAATCCAGCTACCCAATACATTTACTGTTAAAACTGCCATCATGCGACACGCGGACATAAGATTACACTGCATATTTGTTATCGATAGCGTTCCTCGCTTTCTTCCACCAAGTTTCTGTCGAGAATAGAACCAAACGTCAGTGACATGCATCAAGTTTCGTGTGCTTCAAGTATTTACAATATGTTATGTACTAAACTTTGAGCAAAATTAGCGCTACCTTGCAACTGCTACCAAGTCACCCCAGACTGTAGTAAGTAGACTCTCCGATCAACTGATAAAATCACATCTTGGGGTTGCAAAGTTCGGTTTCCGTTGCGAATAACCAAGAGTCCATGTTAGTTGTTCACCATTTTTTTTTGGCTCGCACCTGCTTATTTTAGGATACTTACAACAATGACCTTACGGAATACATTGTTATTCAAAGTAGCCTCTTTGCAATATGTATAATTATCATCCGTGCTTAATCATCTCGCCTTAGGACAAATGAAAACTTTTGGCAAATTGCGCTATAAAAATAGACAGTTTCTTTTAAAGAGTCTCAACAATAAAAACACCAAAGAACGCAGTTGGCGAGATTGATTTACCTGCCTTTTGTATTAAGTTTCTTATAGCAATGTCAGAGCTCAATTCTTCAAAGAAAGCAAAAAGGAAAGAGATATTGGTTATACAGCGAAACGGTAGTGTAATATGGCATATGGCTGTGTATTTTTAGGAAAGAGTCTTTATTGTTTCGAGTCTAGGCGAGAAAAAATAAAAACTGACGAGTTAAAATGCCCAACTGTATTACACAACGTTTCGCTGAATAAATTGTTTACTATACGACAGTCGTCTTCCTCCAAACTGTAAAGTTTTTCTTAGCGCGTGGTGCGCGTGGTACGCGAGGTGCGCGTGCGCTCGTTTTTGGTTTGGTGCGTATTCGATTTGCACCCGAAAATGCTATGACGAATGATAAAACATCTTATAACTTCCCGCTTTTGTTATCGGTTCCCACTAGTCTACCATGTCTTCAAGCATCTCTATCACAACAATAACAGAATAACTTGGTGCGGGTGTGTGTCTAAATGAATCGACAAACCGACAGCTTCTCTACATACTGTGTTTATAGACACCCTTTTGCGAGCACCCTTTAGCTCTAATTCATTCAGCACACCAATATGCTACTTACGTATACCCTTCAGTGATATTTGCCTTTCCGCTGATCGGGATCCTTCTGCTATATTTGCATAACAAGATATCTGAGGTATTACCTACAATCGTTACGCCACTTATCAAGTTGTGACGTTTCAGCTGTTTTAGTGACTTAAGTAGCAAGGACTTCAAATGCAAACGAAGGGCAGCGAAAAAACGAAGGCCAGATTGCTATAAAAAAGGCCGAGAATTATTGTCTTCATAACAACTTCCTTGTGAACGAGTTATTGCATTATATTGACCAAACAAGACAATGACGATAATAAAGTCAAAACAGGACATTTTTACGATGACGTCATTCAGGGACCCCCAATGGGTAATGTTTACAACTGTGACACTTGGGATTGGCGTTCTGCTGTGCTGTTTTCCATATATAATTCTTATGCCAAAGATTCTTATTCTTCGGCCATTTCAACTTTAACAGAAATAAAATACACACTGCGGTTATAAACATGACAAAACAACGTATGTTGTAAAAAACTTTGATTAATGGCTTGGCGTTTCGTATGCTTCAACATACATCTTCAAAAGTGACGGTTGGGTATAACACAATAAAATTTAAATGCTATGGAGAAAGACTGGAACCTAATTTAAAAGAAATGACAATAGTGAAAAAATGATAATATACAGACCTATCTTAAAGTCTGCTAGAAAATATAAAAAAATATATAATATGTTTATATTTTCTAGCAGACTTTAAGATAGGTCTGTATATTATCATTTTTTCACTATTGTCATTTCTTTTAACTTAGGTTCCAGTCTTTCTCCATAGCATAGCATAGTTATATCCAACCGTCACTTCTGAAGATGTATGTTGAAGCATACGAAACGTCAAGTCATTAATCAAAGTTTTTTACAACATGCGTAGTTTTGTCATGTTTATAACCGCAGTGTGTATTTTAATTCTAATGCCGTTAAAGGAAACTGAAATGAGAGCTAATAACGTTTGCGCTCTTCAATTCTTTCAGCTAAATATTTTCAGCGGCAGAAAATTTTCAGGGGAAGGCATCTTTTTCGCCGAATTTTCTTGCTGCTTTACAGGGGCAGATCCAGGGTGGGGGGGGGGTCCGGACCCTCCAACCCTCCCCCTGGATCCTCCACTTCTTTACCATTCTCTGTATAGACCAATTTCGATATATTAAAAATTCAATTAACTTGAAACAAAAGACATCACTATGAGGCTTAGGGGAATAAACCATATAAATCTCTACTATCATTCTCCTACGGTCTCGCAGTGATGTCTGTTGTTTTAAGTTGAATTTTAATATATCGAAATTGGTCTATTGCCCATAACTGACACTTTGTTTACCCCCAAATTTTGCATAACTATTGTTTTGAAATACTCTTGGGAATATGCAGTCCTCCCAAGAGCATTTACAAACAATAGTTTATGCAAAATTTGGGGGCAAATAAATTGTATTAGGGGCAATTCGAAAATAGAGAATTCCGAACATCCTAGCTGACCATGTTTCGAACCCAAAGCATTTCTTTTCCTTCGAAAACAAAAGCCGTTAAATTTTGTGATGTTACGAAACTTTGAGTTGAAGCGGACAGTTTACTTAAGAAAACTCTAGTTTTTATTCTATAGTATGATTTCATTACGAATTTTTCAGATTACTAACAGCTTTATACCGAAACGTTTCGGACATTTAATTACAAAACTACAATCGTTATCATTGTCGTTTCGTTTTCGCTTTCGTTCGTTCCTTTCTTTTAATTTCAATTTTATGCGACCCAGTGGAAAATGAAAATATCCGTAATTAGCAAACGAGAACAAAGGAATTTTGCTACAACGTTGTTGTAAAATGATTCCATTGAAAACGCACTTTTGATGTCTTTTCGCACTTCGCTTTTGTTTCATACAGGTATTTGGGATGAGTGTGGAGGGGCGAGGAGTAACTTGGGGGGAAGGGGCAGAACGTCCACGGCGTGCAGGGATAGGGAGGATGGAAAGCCTTATTGGTAGGGAACTGGGGAACAACCTCTAAGGAAGGTGTAGGAACCAGAGTCAAGAGTACGGGTAGCTGGAAATTTAGAACCTGCTGTCCCCCATCCCCATCCCCTTCTCTCCCCCTATTTCTTTCTTGCACATCAAAAACGACAATTTGTTTCACACAAACCACAATATAATTATCTGGTTTACGGAAAAATTGAAAATTCCGCCTCTCCTTTTTTCCCCTTTCTTAATTTCTTTAAACTGCCAAGCAAACAAATTTATAGTTTCCATAGTTATAGAGATCATATCGATTGCATTCTGACGTCAATCTAAGGAATGCATGCAACCGTGACACCTTAACACCAGCGGGTTATTAAAATGTCGTCAAAGAAAGTTGTGCATTTTTGAGCCGATCCAAACGAATCCAAGGGATCTATTACGAAGATCATCGATTCCAGGGACCATCGAATAGCAGCTGCAACATGTAAGTATCTTAAGGACTAAGCAGACAACACCGCATTCACGAATATTCTTTGATGATCTATCTGTGGTTTTTCAGGGCATCGGATCGGTGAAATGAAAGAGAACCAAGCATGACACACTTTTAGTTGATCAAACGGCCTCGTAAGTTGCCTGTCTGTAAGATTAGTGAATGGACAGTTGCTCCATACGGTACGGATGAAACTGATATTAAGTATTCGAACGGCAAACCAAAACTTTCATCTCCGCTGTCTCTGTTGAAGATTCTGTTCGCGTTGTGTTACAGAGCTTGGTAATCGACTAGTACTTATACATGTCTCACATATATGTGTCACATCAGCACCGAAACAATTTCATTGTTCACATTAGTTGTTAATTTCAGAAAACGTTTCACGCCTGGTTCGATAGTTTATACTGTTTTACGAGAAGGCATATAAAGCTCGCATCAAATCTTTATAATTACACATGAAACAAAACGAATAGAGCGCGAACTTGCTGTTGTATGATTTTGTAGTTTAATCCCCGGGTTTAATCTCAGTCACTTGTCAAGCCCTTCGGGAACGAAGAGTGATGCATGCAGTGTTTAACAAGGGGACGATTTGGACGACGTTTACGCTAACGTGCTTTGTCTGACTTGCCCAGAGTGAACATGTTTCGATCATGATTACTTTTTACAGCGAAACACGTTTCATTCGTGATCAGACTAAACATGTTTCGCACTAGTTTGAACACAGCATTATATTAAACTTTCGGTATGTCAATAAGCTACTTTTATGGAAGCAAAATGATCATGGCTCCAGGCAACGCTGATACAAATTTGATTTTATTTAGTAACTTTTGTTCTGATGAGGCAAAGTCATGCCCTTATAACCACATTCTTTTAAAAGTATTACTCTATATTCCTCTGTTTGTAATCATTCATGCATGAACTAGCATTGCAGTGCACACTGTCGTTTAATATGCACTGCTTTTGATTTCTTCAAATAATTTTGTTATTCTTCAGGGTTGCAAGACTCTTGCAATGTATTTATTCCTTAAATGTATTCCTAGCAATGAAACGTCGTTTAGCATAATGCATGGTAATCATTTATGCAAATGAAATCCAATTCGATCTGTAACCACAAAGTCATAAATTTAAACAATATAATGGGTCACCAATCAGTCAATAAAGAGTAACAGAGAACATTTGCGTTTTTACTAAAATTCCAGAAGTGTTGCTATCTTCAGACAATGTACATTAGCCGGTGCATTGGTAGTTGATTCAGTTTATTACTTGAGACTGTCTGATATAATTTCCTCCGAGCTTTTTCCTCGTTCGGTGACCTTGTTCTGTGTGTGTTGATGAAAGCCTAAAATCTTCAGCAGTACTTTTTTTATAGCATCTTCTTGAATTTTGATTTTTCTACACTTCAAGGAGTGAAAGGATAACATTTATCTTGTTCCTTTTGCAGACGTTTATTTCGTGAGATTCTCACCGCAGGATGATTACAACCACAACTTGTACTCACTTCATCTTTTATGTCTTGTTGGCTGCAGCCTTCTTGAGTTCAAGATGCGAAGGTAATTTTTTTGTTCTTGTGTGCTTCCTTAAAGCTTCATACATACATGTAATAAGTTCGAAAGAATAATTTCTGAATTAACGTAAAATTTGCCGTGTGAAACTTTCTTACATCGCAACACAACAGAAACTAGAGGGGGGGGGGGACTTCCAAAAAATCCCTCCCTCCGCTTCCCCCCTTTGGTCCTTTGTACCATAGTTAAAAGTACGGGGCGGTCAGGCTTCAATTATCGAATCCCTTCCCTTTCTTCCGGCCCTTGTACCACGATAAGAGTATAGTTTGAGTGTACTTCCTATTTGTATTTTTCACTATAGCGAATTATAATGTTCACGTTTCTTTTATTTGGGATTACAGGTGGTGCGTTTTGCTATGAATGCGATTCAAAGACGGATGCTAGCTGCACTCCTAAATCACCTAGCAAAGCCAGGAACGGTTCATGTTCCAGAGGCAATGACTTTTGCGCCGTTTACAAGAAAGAACCACCGGGCAACAGCTCCACTCATCAGTATACAAGATACTGCGCCTCTGAGTGCAAAAGGTTTAATACGACATACAGTATAGGAAAATATAAAAAGACGAAACATTGCATATTGTGCTGTGATGGAGACCTTTGTAATGACTACATTATAGACCCATGTAATCCAGAATCGAAAGTAGGACGTTTGGGATGCAGGATTTTAACTGTGGTTCTGCTCGGTGTTATGCCTGTACTTTTGAATTACTACCTATGAATGGAACAGTTATAGACATTTACAAACTTAATGTAGCCATGCAAGTACGGTTACAAGTTTTTTAGGTCTTTATTTAAATACACTTTAATGTCTGAATGGGCAGTGAGATCGCACTTCAGGATGTATTAACGGCGCCGCTTATCTCCCTTTCGTTAACGGTCGATGCCATCATAAGTAACCAAGCCTTTTGTAATGGTCGATGTCATTTCTGCTCTAGTTTATGCCTGGATTAGGACGATGTATGTATGTATATATCGTTATTAGATAAAATTCGGCCTTGATAAAGCGATTATTAGACCGATACTAGATTCACGGGAGACTGGGCAGGATGGTGTCGGAGTAAGACGTGCCCAAAAAGCTCCGCGTGCCATTGCAAATGTCATAGATTTGGAGCCGAAACCAATTGCAGAATTGCACACATTTTAGGCATCCTACTGATGAACAGTTACGAAATTCAGATATGTTTAGTAGCCACATTTATTTGAAGTTTGTCCCCTTTGAATAGAAATTTTTTTCGTTTTGTTTATGGCTGAGAGCCACAAAAGGACAAACCAGAGTAGCAACTCAAGTTAATACAGCGAAAGCTCGTCGTCAGCCGTCGATAAAAAGCAGAAAAATCACTCCAGTGAAGACGTAGACGAGGTTTTCATGGCGTCAAATATGGCCGCCGATGTTTGTGAGAGCATTCAACTGAAAACTGTGACGACTCTACCTGGAACCCCCTTTGTTCTCGCAAATTTTACGTTGCTACTTAAATTTAAACGATTAACGCTAACTGAAATCGATACCAAAAAACTTTACAATGAGCTTGTATCCAATTTTCGAGAAACGCCCACTGCACAAATCACATTTAATGAAATGTTTTCTGGATGTGAAGTTGATTGTAGCAAAATTTAAAGTCTGCCTTTCCAAATCGCGTTAGATACACGAGATATTTTCAATATAAGTTTTTAAATAGGATAATATTTACTTATACAAAATTATGCAAGTTTGGCTTAGCCGATCAACCTTTGTGCATCTTCTGTGTCAAGGAAGAAGAAGCCCCCGAACACTATCAGCTGGAGTTTTCGTCGATTCATCCCGTTAACATTTGCTTTGCTATCACTCAAAAAACGAAAGACAACATTCTGTAATACCAGTGAGACGATAAAACAGCATTATTACAACAAATTTACCGCAGCAATTACTATCTTTCGGATACACTAGTTTATTTTGTGTAATTCTTCAAAGTGTTTTTGGCAAGAAATCTCTTGCTTGTTGGAGAATTGTAACATTTGCATCGCTATTGACTTGACCAATCAAACCAATATTATTTTTGGCCTGTTAGATAATGATAGACATGTTATGTCTCTTAATCACGTTATTTATTATAGCAAAATAAACTATTTTTCTTTGCCTTCGAAAGAACATCGCTCCAAACTTCAATATATTTCTGGTCTGAAACCTTAAAAAAATGTAAAAAAAAAGGAGAATTCCTAGCTAAACAAACACCAAAATGAACATACACCTTGAAGAATGGAAACTTTTCGTAGACCTACTTCAGTAAGCATTTAGAATTTGTAATAATAATTCCACCCTGTAATAACTATAACTTCCTATTTTTTTCTTTCTTTCTTTCTTTTCATGTTAGACTCCTCGCCCACGGAGTCGAAAGTACTAATGATTTTATGTATTATTTTTCCTTTTCTTTATGTACGTATGTAAGTTTTTTCTTTTCAATCCATTTCTGTTTCTTTTTGTCATGTTATTGTTGTATTTCATTGTATTATATGTCATTAAAGTTCAAATTAAAAAAAATAATTCACGCTTACTTAAGATAGATATATGGATAGGGTCACCCGTTATAGATGTATTGTTAAAGAAAAGCGCTTTCGCGCGGCTTTCGAGGGTTTACCGTTCAACATGCGTAGTGGTTTGTAGCGGTGAATGAAGGATGCTAGCATGCATGCAAGAAGTTCTGGATTCAATTCTTGGAAGTTAATTACATTTTCCTTTTACTGATAGTAAAAACTTTCGATGACATCGATCGTTTACGAAAGGGATATTTGCAACAGCGCCGAAGACAGCCGCTATCCGTCCATGCAGTCCTATAAACTCACCCCAGCACCAAACCCAAGAATAGATGTAAGGGCCTGTTTTCAAGGAAGTAGTGTCCCTCACGCGTTTCTTCTTTTTGTTGTCGCCTTGTTTAAAACACAGCTAGAGTTATCCCAGTGCTAGGGTTACCCTAACTAGGAGGCGAGAAAGGTTTTGTCCCCCTAAGCGCTTCAGATAGGGACACATGAATCGCCCACCCGGGAAAAAGTTTTGCTTGTTCGCAAAGTCAAAATGTGAAATAAGTAAATATCGAATAAGAATGCTGCAATTAATCTAAAGTATAAATTTATTTCGCCTACAGAAAAATATGTTTTTCAATTACAAGGTATTTCGACAAGATTTTTGTTTATTTATGTTTGTCGGCAAAAACCGTGATAACAAATAATTTCTATTTTTGGCCACTCAAACTTGTAAAACGTCTTTTTACAAATGCTTTTTCGATCTTGGGATTGAACTTGGTAACTTTGTTCAGGCTGACAAGTTAAGCTACAACAACCAAAATTGGTTTAATTTGTGCGCCAAAATAGTTTTCCGTTGCGAGTTTTGTGCACATGAAGGAAATTTTACTGCCATATTCTTTTTACGTTTACATGGTTTATATCCCTATTATTGCATCTTTAGTGGATTTCGTCGTTTGCGTAAAGAATTTCTACTACTTTTGAAGATTTATTCCAAGGACTGAAATTTGCGACATTTCCCGCGCGTCCAAACATGCCTTTGTGACGTCGCTCGCGTGTTAAATCGCAGCGTGCAGATCGCGCTCAATATAAAATATAACGGGAAAAAAACGTATACCGGGAAAGTTTTGTGCGGCTGGCGGCCCTGGGTAGTTTGCTGTAACAAAATGAGCCTGTAACGAAACCATGGTTGAAATTTGTTTACAAGTATCGGCCCGATTTTAAGCCAACAAAAACAACTGTTTTCATAACGCTTGAGTTATCCCGGTAAGGCGGGTTGTCTCAACCTGAAAAATTTGCTTACAAACCTAGGGTTAATCCTGGCGCTGGGATTACCCTACCTCCTTGTAAACAGGTCCAAAGGAAGCGGGAAAACACAGCGCGCAGGACATCGTGGGAAGGATTCAAACGCGAGTGCAGTGCATCAGTCACACAACTACACACGCGCCGAGCTAGAATAAGGAGGAACGCCTGGGTACGAGGCAGTGCAAGAATGGCATCCGGAACATCACAAAGCCTCTTTTCCTTCACATAACAGTTGCTACCGTCAAAAAAGCGAAAGGAGAATGTTACACGTAAAAATAACTCCATTGTTATCAAACTTAAGAAGCCAATTAGCGTGAAATTAAAATATGGAAAAGTTACACGAAAACGTATGTTTTCACCGATAGTCTAATGGGACTCGACATTCCTATGATTCCTTTTGACGAAGGCTTACGCTTCCAAGCAACAGTCATTTTTTTCAAGTTATAAACTGAGTGTTTTCACTTTTAACTATTGAGCACAATTTCACAACAGCAAAGAGATTCCTAGTCCCCCTTTTCACCAGATATAAAATGTGATCGAGCAAAAGTTTGCAACTAAAAGCGCATACGATTACAAAAAAATGGAGACTGACAACTCTTGTTGGCGCGCGCGATGCTGAATCCGCGAGCGGCGAATCCGCGAGGGGGACCGGCAAAACCGCCAGCTACGCAAGCTATCTCCACCAGGGTAACTCTTCTGTTGAGTAAGCAAATAACAGAACTAATTGGAATGTAACATTCTTGTCAAATTAAAGCGTTAACCTTGCCTTGTTGGATTTGTTAAGCGGGAGAAGCTTGACAACGGCCGGACAGTCAATTGTTCTTCAAGTTGAGGATTGCATGGAACTGAGCGCCAATGAGTGGACCCCACCTCGTAAAACGTTCCTACAAAAACTATAATTACATTCTGTGAAACTCAAGTAAATAATTTTTTTCATTCCTTTGTTTACTTCAACCTTGCACAAACTCATCGATTGGCGAAAGTAACAAGCCCCTGTATGAAACGGTGCGCCAAAGACAGTTTACTAATAACCTCAGCTGGACATAATTTGATTTTCTTTCAAATACGCTTTGAGAAATAGAATGGTAACTTCGGGTGTAGTGGCGTCGTTACACTGCCTAATGGCTTTGCGAGACTCGTTGCGCCAAAAATTGCATATCGTAACATACCTAACATATAAGATGCTAAACGTTCGCAGGAACGAAAATACATCAGTACCTATAAAAGACGTTTTAGTGTATATTTACTTTGTCTTGCATTTCCTGTCGCACGTTTCCCTCTTGAGCAATTCCAAGTGTAAGACTACCTTCCGCGTTCGCCAGGTAAGTTGCATTTACACAATGCCTCTAGTGTAATGCATCCTTTTATGCAACAGCGTGACACACTTGCATGAAGTATCGGGGGTCTCCAATGTAACAGCTCTTGATCTAGCGTCAAGAGATTACTTTTAAGATACCTTAACCCCTAAATCAAATTATATATAGCTTATAGAGCTGGCTATCTGAATATGTCTTTCATTTTCCAGTAGGAAGAATTGCCGAATCAGTTTTTGAAAGCTACAACTCAAAGCGATTAATATATTTTGCGAATCAGAAGTTCCCTTGATCTCGGGTTTCCGGAACCGAAGCGCCAAAGAAACGTGTCTGAGTTTTCCCATATTCAATTTCAGTGAAAAGTTACAGAACGTTTTCGAAATAGGCCGGGACGAAAAAACTGGAGTAATCGCGCGGAAATGGCTCTATACTAAAGAGCCTAACCTAGTCCAAATTTAAGGAAAATCGCACAAATTCCATTCGAGTTGTAGTTCTTTAAAGTGCCCCTTCAAGCCTAAAATTCGCCTTGAGAAAACAGCATTTAAAAAAAAACGCGCGTCATAAACAAACTTCCGGTCAAAATGTCATATACCGTCATTTCTCTGTCAATTTGCACTCTTTATCAATATTTTTTGAATAAAAGATCTTTCTGAAACGTTTATTTTGACCCCAACACAGGACGAAATAATGAATTTACTAATCTTTGAGACAAAATTAAATTTTACTTAAAGGTATCGAAAATCTTTAAGTTGAGACGTAAATACTCTTAAATGTATTAAAGTAAGTATCTTTCAAATGTTTTTGAGAACATTTAAGTTATCATTAATTCAATTTTTCGACAACTTAAAGGCAACTTAAATTGTTCGTTACTTGCTTTAAGTGTTGTCAAGTAAAGGCTTATTTAAGTAATTTACGGTGCACTTACAGATAGTCGAAATTGTTCTTTAAGTTTTCTTTAATGAACCTTTACTTGCACTTAAAATCGTTATTTCGTCCTGTGCAAATACAAATTTCAAGAAATGACCTGCATATAAGCAGTCTACGTCCTTAACTTTTATATATGGTTCTCAGTGTGATAAAATAAGCTCCTGTTCTGTGGATGCGTTCAAGTCAGGAGCGTTACTGCGTCCAAAATGATACGAGCAAAGAAACCAAGATATAAATCATATGAATCAATTACCAAAACCACGTGCGTGCGGCATGACGTCACAGATAGGTCTTCAAGAAACCTAGCAACCACTCTATTCTCAAGGGAATCATGGTAATATAGTAATTTTGGTGCTGGTTATCGGATAAGAATACATATGTATTATTTTTTAAATGCGGAAGACCGCTTTTACTTTTCTCGCGTCGATAAGTTTCCGTACAGGGATTTCCAAGAGAAGCGGTGAGTACTTATAACTGATGAATTAAGCTTATAATATTTGCGATTTTGCCGTGCAGTGAATAATATTTATTAAGACTGAGGACAGGTGTGTGTTTTGGTCGGTTTTTCGGCTTAGCTCATCATGTTCCATAAAACAAAACATGTTAACTTATAATTTGAATATTCGTAAAATCGTTTCCATTACCTTGGCCGACTGAGAACTTCCTTTTCTTGTTCTTAATCCAGTTATGTTCCTTGTGCATCAGTTAAACGGTTCTGTCACTGCTTAAATTTTTACGAACATTTGCATATTAAAATTCAGGATTAACATTTCGTTTTTATATTTACACTAGCCTGGCTTCTTTTCAGCTAAATCTATTACATCTGACAAATAACGGAAAGCAAATCTTGAGACCTTTTAACTTTATTATCTGTGGCAAAGCAAGGTTTTTATAACCATGGCATCCAATACGCAATCTCATATTTCGCAAAGTTATAAATTTATCGAAAAAGCTGTCATTTTCCAACGACATTTAAAGCAAATAAATAAAGTAAATATGTGTTCGAATTTCAGTCTTTTTTCTATAGAGCAGTCATGCTGACAAGCTTTTTTTGTAGAATTTTCAGCAGTCGATGTCTTTCTTTATAAAATCATCAATGCCTAAAGATGCGTTTTCTCTTCTAATGATGATGGACGTTATAAAGATCGTTAAAATATGCATAAATATAAATGTTCAAAAGTAAATAATGCTCCTCCTCGTAGTTTAACCCTTTCCGCTGTCGAATTTATTGCTTAATTAATTTTGTAACCAGAAATTGCTAAAAGCAAGTCAAGTGCTGCGAGGTGAGCCATGAAATAATAATAATAATAATAATAATATTCATGATAATAATAATAATATTAACAATAATAATAATGACAATAACAATTCATGTCTGGAAGGTTTGTTGCATATCGAGTGAAAGTAATGGCCAAATGTGAGAAATGAAAAAAAAAATAGCAATAGCAAGGGAAGGAAACAGTGTAACATGATAGGTAATGTTTTATTACATGAATCTATAAGTCATGTAAGGGACGGACCATTATTTTTTTGACTGGGGAGAGGGTTGGAAATTTTTTAAATAAATTGTTTGCAGAGGCTATAAACACCGAAATAAATTGTACGCAAGCAAACAATAAAGAAAAAATTGTTTGCTGAAAATATGGCAGTTGGACGGAGACACAAAAAAATTGTTTGCAGCAGGTGAAAAAAAATGTTTGCATGTGAAAATTTTCCAACCCCTCTCCCCCCATCAAAAAACTAATGGTCCGTCCCCAGGTACAAGGTAACAGAAACAAAACGTAGTAGTGACTTCAATAATAGTGAAGTCAATGTTCTCTTTTAAATATGAAAATCGTCACAAACACGTAGAAATAAATAGAAGAGACTTTTTTCAAAACAGAACCCGAAAAATGTAATGATACTGAGGTCAATGTTTTCATTCATAAATAGAAGAGACTTTTTCAAAACACAACTTGAACGACAACCACCACAATGGGTAGATCAGTATTTGTCACCATAATAGGTGATTCGTTTAAAACAGTTTTTTTCCTCAACGGGCGATTGTCTTATTGTTTGCCTCAGCGGGCGATTTTGTCACCTCAACGGGCGAATGATTTTGTTGTGTGACCTCCATGGTGAGCGATTGAATGGTCGAGCGAGCTCGATCTGGCAGATAAACGAGGGACAACATGTCTGTCAGTCTGGAATACTTTGACTTTCAAGTGCATTCATGTACATCCTGTCTCCTTCGATTAAAATTTGATCAACAGTAGCGGTATCGGTCCCAGTGACGCACTAGACATGATTGTGCACACAACAGCGCTGAAAAACTCATAAACTAAAGAGCATTGTCTTCCCCTAGTAATATCACTAAATCTTTCATGACCTACAATGTAGATGACTACTTCCAGCGATTGATAAAATTGCGTTTGGCATGATAACTCTGTTGAAAAAAGTAATAAACTTACCTATATATCGACTGTAAACTTTCTCGAGCGCGGAGGGAGGTGGCTACGTGGAGGGATGGGCTGAGCACGTACAATTCGGCAACTACTGCCGCTGATCCTACATACTGCATGCATATACTCAAAATCATCGCCAAGGAAAAATAAGCCGTGAAAATCAACAAGATTGAACCAGTTGAAAGTTATTTTTGAATTATAGATGCTTATGAGCTGATTTAATAGCGGAGCACTTGCCAGGCCGAAGGCCTGGCTGCGCAGCTCCATACTCATAGAACCTATGCCGTGATTTTTCATGGTCATGGCTAGCGGAATGTTTCGCGGGCGCGTGTTTGCCCGCCCGCCCGCCGTGTTTGAACAACATCCGGGATCTTGAAAGCCAGGCTTTGTTTTTCGCGCGGTCACACAGCCGTGAGCTCGGTAAACACTTCAGTTGTTTTGTTGTGTCCAGCGGAGAATTAAAGTCGTTATTTTCCTGCATTTTTTCGCGGTTTGCTACTCAAGACAGGGATACTAATTAAGGTATACTCAGAAGCCGCTTTAGTGGAAAAAGACGCGCTTTCAGGGATAAAATCTTGCTTCGAGAAACTTCATGTATTACGTTTTTATCAATGCGGAAGATGTTTGTCTTCTACGGATTTCAGAATTAGAAGCGGAGATTTTAATTTCCAAGCAAGCGAGGGACTTAAAGGTAGAACAGATTACAGTTTTCGATGAGAATTTATGTTGATATCAATCTGTGAGTGACTTTTTATTAGTGTTATTGTTACACTTAGTGTTAGTGTTACACTTAGTGTTAGTGTTACACTTAGTGTTAGTGTTACACTTAGTGTTAGTGTTACACTTAGTGTTATTGTTACACTTAGTGTTAGTGTTACACTTAGTGTTAGTGTTACACTTAGTGTTAGTGTTACACTTAGTGTTAGTGTTACACTTAAAAGCTGCCAAAATAATCTACAAACTACCTAGCGAAACTCCTGACTCTGATGTTCTTGATCTTGTTAAATGGAAACCCTTAGGCTATATTTACAAGGGTAGGCTCGCTTCCATAATGTATTAAGTTTTCCACAATAGTTTACCTGACCATCTCACAGCCTTATTTGAAACATTCAACACCGACAATAATTATAACTTAAGTAAGGGTTATCGGCCTGAAACGAGGGGATATCAGATTTATTCACCTCTGGTTCCGCCCGAGGGCTGCGCCCTCGGGCGGAACCAGAGGTGAATAAATCTGATATCCCCGAGTGAAAGGCCGATAAAATGCTTATTTTACACATTGGTGAGGTTTTCTAAAACAAAGAAACTATTAAATTTTTCGGAGAATAACATTACGTTCAATTCAAATGCAAAAAAGCATGATTCCGCAAGGCCGCATTGGGATCACGGCACATTACGAAGCGAGACGGTAAACATGTTTTGCTTTTGCCAAATTTGCATTGAGCACGTTGCTTCGTTATGAGTAGAAGGAGGGAGAGAGAGAAGAAAATGTATGAACAGTACTCGTGGTCTCGCCATGGCCCAACTGCCCGCCTTCATCTTTCGAAGCTCAATGGAGTGGTTGCGGTGTGTTTTCCAAGGGAAACCGGCGGAAACATTCAGGTTCAAGCGTAAAACGAGGCGTCATACATTACTGAAGACCCGAAACCTGAATCGAGGTACGATACCATCGAATAATGTTATTAACATTTCGCTTTTTGGTCGCGACCGGCAAGTTAATTACGTAGGAATAAGATATTGATGAAGTTGTCTTTTTATGTAAACAAAAAATATTGACCGATGCTAGAGTGTTTTCCTTGTTATGCCCTATTTTGTCTTCCCGTTTATGTTATTCTATTATGAGGGGAATAAGTCGAGGGGAATAACTGGAGGGGAATAACTGCCGGGGAATAATTCAGCCCCGCACTCCCCTGTTACAATCAAAAGCCGCCACCAGCTTTTCAGACAGTTTATTATTGGCGGGGAATATTCGATATAATCCCCTGCGAGAACAAAGGAAACCGAGCCATGTGGAAAATAAGGCGTATTAATGACTTTTCGCATGTACGGTACAACTGTAACCTTGGCAGAAATAGTGTAAGGTACAGAGGTCCAATAGTTTGGAATTTAATACCTAAAGCCATCAGGGATGCTTCCTCTCAGCAACTTTTTAAACAAAAACTCAGACTGGCCTCAAGGATACTAGATCAAATCCAATTTGAAAAAGAAGTCTGTCAGATAACTTCAAAACAAACGGATTTTCTGTATTTTTAATTTTTAGTATATTTTTGTAACTTAAGTATTACATTTAATATTTTCATTAATTACTTATATTTTTTGTTTAATTTTGTAATTTACGTATTAAGTTTCTGGCAGGTCCCCACCAGCCTTTAGGTTGCCACATATCAACCTGCCTTAACAAAAAGTATATGTATGTATGTATGTATGTATGTATGTATGTAGTTTTGGAGAATTGATTTAAAAACGTGCTTAAATTCAGTTGTATCGATCTCTTGAATTTCATCGAAGAAAGCTTGAACTCGATGAGCTATAATTAAATGGTACGCGTTTTGCTTTTAAACGTAAACTAATGGAGATTTGAATAAATTTTTTCGAAAGAAGATTGTGTTGTCCATTTTTATGTGTTTGTTCATTCGTTAGATAGATTGAAAAGCGATTTTATGTAAACAAAACAAGACTTTGATTTTATAGTATAGTTCTATCTTCACTCGCATCGCCTTATGCAAATATGTTTGTGTATTTTTGCAATTTTTAATTTTCAAATCAGTTTCTCGGGCAATTTTTGACAAACATAAACTGTATTTTATTCGGAAACTAGTGGTACTAGTTATTCTAGACAGAGAAAAGTTGTTTTTGTGAACTTTTGTACGGTCTATAAAAATGTACTGTGCAGACGGTCGCGTAATACTGTTTTTGAGAATTGCTAAAATTGAAAATAGCCCGTTCGTCAATTCTTGTGCTTCCAACCTTAGTTAAGTTTCACCTTAGTTAAGCTTGTTCAAAGTGCGACGCTGTTAGGCTTGGGCTATGTTTATATATATATTAGCACTTATGGTGAATACAATATTTTGTGATGAGATTTTTGGTGTAATTGAGGCTTTGAATTTTTGGCCGCCAAGATGGCCGCTCCATACATTTCTTACTAAAAATGTCTAACACTCGTTCGCCTATAACTCTTGAACTAAATGCTCTCGCGCTTCAAACTTTGGCCCAGATGTGTAGTTTTACACTCTATACAATTCCATAAACATTTTGGAATCGAAAATGGCTTCTGAATTTTGATATGACGTCAGTGAAACGCTCCATACGTTGGTTAATTTTGTTTTATTTTCCCTTTTTATCTCGTGAATACGCGAACTTAATACTGGTTAATGCTTGAACAAACGCACAGGACGAAACATTTTTTTAAATGTGTAGCCTGCGATAAAGCGCGTGGTCTCGGGGGCTGGATCATAGGGAATCCATACGCTTATTTGTAAACTGCCAATGGAATTAAAGTGGCAAGCTTACTTTTATCATTTTACTTTTCGTTTTTTTTTTTTTTTTCGCTCTTTGTTTTAGGCTTTTTCGCTCAAATCGCTAACCCTAACCGTAACCAACACCTGCTCCCAAAAGCATGAAGCGCCGAAAGCGTGGATTTCTCGCGCGTGTCCACTAGCGAATTGAATGACCTCTTCCCCCCTCCTCGCCCCCGCTTATAAGTGTCAACTGCGGATTACAATTTTCTGTACTGTTTACTGCCTTGCTGGCTAAAACAATGGATAATTTTTCGAAGTTAAAAGATTGTTAAAAGCTTGAAAGTTAATTACAAAATATCAAGGACGACTAAAATTAACGTTACGTCGTTTGGTATTCACGAGATGGCTCTTAGAGTCCTTTAATATTAATGATAAAGTTAATTCAATCAACTCGTAAGAAAACTCATCGTGACTGACGTTGGAGTACATAGTATATATGAATTCATTTAATTATTGCTTTCTTACTTCAGGTTGATGTAGATGAGTGTGAGATGTGTATGGAGTATTTATCTACAGTTTTGATAATTTCCGCCAATGAGTGCTTTACATTTTCGTAGAGTTGTTCTTTGCATTGTGGTGTTCACACATTTGCTTAGAACCGAAGGTACGTAATCCCAAAACCACCTGAACTATAGTACTTCAAAGAGTCAGTATAGGAAGATGTCATTTTGCTCTCAGAGCATTCGCTTTCGTATGTTGCCAATAAGATCTCCTGCATGTACCTTGAGCCAGTGTTTACTTCGTACAGCGGACGTCATGCTCCACCGCCAGCCTCGTCCCCAGGGCCTTTTCCGCGTTCAAAATGGCGGGCGAAAAAACCCCTGAACTCCCAATATAGACCCTTTTAATAAATACCAGAATGCATCACATTCCGCTATCGATGTCAAATGTATTCTTTTGAATTGCAAGAGAATTCAAAAGAATATGTTTGACGTCATTAGCGGAAAATGATGCATCGTGGTATTTATTAAAAGTGTCAATACTCGGCCCTGGAGCATTTTGTAGCATAAAACATGTTTACATGTCTTTGTTTCGTTTGAACCACGACTTAAGAGTAGCAGAAAGCAAACACGGCTGCCAATCGCTGGAAATAACCTCCAAAACGCCATTTTGTGGTGTGTCACGTGATTCTTGGAGTATTTTGACTTCCTTGTGCAGGGGTTTGTACGCCCGCCTCCTCATTTTGAAAGCGGAGCAGGCCCTGGGTACCACCGCTTTCCTCGACCGTAAACCGACAAAAGAGCAAAGAGCAAAACCACAGCAAAACCTCGAGTCATGTGAAAAGGTTAAAAAACTCAAGTCTTTGGATGAAATCATAAAATGTGAGCAAGAAAAGGAAACAAATTTTGAATATCTTTACGGTGGCCAATTGACCTTAAACACAGCATCAAAGTTTCTTTTAATTGGAAACTCTAAAGCCCTGTATCCATTTAAATGAAACGTTTTATCCAGTCCTTTTCGATGGTGTAGTTTATTTATATTTATTTTTACAAATGCAATTTTGATATTTTCTTTACCGGTAGTGAAAGGTTATGTTTGTTTTCAGATGATTGTAATCATGTTAGTACTTGCGGCTCTTGTTGTGTTTCTTGGTTAAAGGGGCACTGTCCCGGCTGCCATATCATGTTTTCATGATTATGGCCGGGCACGTGCTTTAATATCTTACTGAATATAGGAAGAAAAACGGCCAAAAGTGACGAACGCTAAAAGATAAAGGAAAAAAAAAGAAAATAACGACTTAAAAACTCAAAATTCCACCTGAATGGAAACTTTGATTTCTTGACCGTCTGTCACGAAATCGAAATTGATGAACTATAATCAACTTCAATCCTTGTAATCCTGCACTTTATCTCCAAACTACTACATCTGTTTTGCTCTATAGAATGTTTTATCCAATTTTGCTGTATATTTGGTGACATTTGGCGATATAACGCAGTTTTCAATTGAGTGTCGAAGGTAATTTCGCAATTGCTTTGGTTTTGCATTGCTACGCTTTGTGATTGGCTAAAAAATCTCGCGCCACTTTCTCGACCAATCAGAAGTAAAACCGAAACCAATCGTGACTTGCTCGCACGGTTTCCCCGCGCTTGGCGCCGCCGACATGTAATTGCTTCGAGCTCTGATTGGCTCATTGGATTGTTTACTACTGCTGCGATTGGTCAGAGTAATTACTTTGGCTTTGGTTTTACGACACTCAATTGATAACTGCTCTAACATGGAAATTAAGGAAACACAATTCGTTATTTCGGCGGGACAGTGTTCCTTTAAGGCAGGACAGTGTTTCTTTAAGGCAGGACAGTGTTCCTTTAAGGCAGGACAGTGTTCCTTTAAGGCAGGACAGTGTCCCTTTAAGGCAGGACAGTGTTTCTTTAAGGCGGGACAGTGTTCCTTTAAGGCAGGACAGTGTCCCTTTAAGGCAGGACAGTGTCCCTTTAAGGCAGGACAGTGTTCCTTTAAGGCGGGACAGTGTCCCTTTAAGGCAGGACAGTGTTTCTTTAAGGCAGGACAGTGTTCCTTTAAGGCAGGACAGTGTTCCTTTAAGGCAGGACAGTGTTCCTTTAAGGCAGGACAATGTCCCTTTAAGGCGGGACAGTGTCCCTTTAAGGCAGGACAGTGTTCCTTTAAGGCGGGACAGTGTCCCTTTAAGGCGGGACAGTGTTCCTTTAAGGCAGGACAGTGTCCCTTTAAGGCAGGACAGTGTTCCTTTAAGGCAGGACAGTGTCCCTTTAAGGCAGGACAGTGTTCCTTTAAGGCGGGACAGTGTCCCTTAAACGCGGGACAGTGTCCCTTTAAGGCAGGACAGTGTTCCTTTAAGGCGGGACAGTGTCCCTTTAAGGCAGGACAGTGTCTCTTTAAGGCAGGACAGTGTTCCTTTAAGGCAGGACAGTGTCTCTTTAAGGCAGGATAGTGTTTCTTTAAGGCAGGACAGTGTTTCTTTAAGGCAGGACAGTGTCCCTTAAAGGCGGGACAGTGTTTCTTTAAGGCAGGACAGTGTTCCTTTAAGGCAGGACAGTGTCCCTTTAAGGCGGGACAGTGTCCCTTTAAGGCGGGACAGTGTCCCTTTCAGTATAGAAGAGGGATAGTGAAAGCAGAGCCATCTTCTTCAGCCTCCTTCCCACACAGTGTCTGCGGGATAATATGTGCCTCCAAGATAATACTTCATCTTATATGAGATCCCACATTCACTAACTACCTGTCTGCCTACGCATTTGTCGCATCACCAGGAAAATCGATCAGTTGATGAAGAAAGGAGAAAAATGATATAATTAAAACTCTTTGTACTGGCTCTGAGGGTGTTTTGATATTTTCTTTAATTTCTGATTCTCTCGTAGGAGGTATCGTGTGCCATTTTTGCAACTCCAAAGATGGAGACTGTAGCACGGACTCTTTACATGGAACAAGAGAATCGCTCTGCGCTCGTAATTATGATCACTGCGCGCTGTACAGAAAAGTATTCCCTAATGGGACAACAGCGCAAGTTGTAAGAAGCTGCGAAAGAGATTGTAGAGGACCCTTGCTCAAATGGACTGTAGGCACATACCAGAAAACCTCCCACTGCAAACTGTGTTGTGAAAGCGACTTCTGCAACGACCAGCTCATGGATCCTTGTAGCAAGTCTATCCCTTTGTCTATCAAAACATTTCAGGTCTTCTTATTTGTGATTATAGGACTATGTGCAAATTGGCCGTAACATATATATTAAGATATATTTTGTGGGACAAGTTAGTGGTGATGGAAGAAAAGCAGTTAGCTATGAATTCGCCGAAAGAATGATAAAGGCGTGCGCGAATTGTTCCGACCACGCCCTTGTTTACATTTTGTTTCATTAGCACAGAGAGAATTAATGCACCATGCTTGTTAAGAAACTTACTTATTTACGCAACTTTTAACTCTCTGCATGTAATATGTTAGAATTAAATATCAGCTATCAAAACTGCAAAATTGCTGGGTGGTAAAGAGGCTAATGAGCCATACATTCTTTATAAAATGTCGAGTTTTTAAAATAGCATTGCATAAAGAGTATCTAGTATATCGGGCTCAAATTTTTAGAGAAAGGTGCTTTGATTGGCGAGTTCTTGAATATGATTAACAGTCTACACCTCAGAAATCACGTTTTATGTATATAATGTTAAATAAGCGAGTAGCAGTGTTTTCTCAATATATATAAAGTGCATGCAAGTGACGTATTATCATCGATTTCATTGGGTCTAGTGCTCATGAATTATTAACGAATTTTTGAAGACATGTTAACCTGGAATGATCATTTGATCTATGTTAGCTTTACCCGACAAATGAACTTTAGGCATTTTTTTATATTCTAGCGACTCTAAGTTCCCGAGTGAGGGCTTTGTTATGATTCTCATTCCATCATTTTATCATAACGCACCCTAAGTAAAAAAGGAAAGAACTGTCCTTTTTACTGACTGGGATTTAGCTTTAGACCAACCAACTAACTGGGGCACTGTACATAAAGTTACAGATAAAATAAAGACAGTATTAATACAGTATGGCGCATTCAACTTTATAAACTCCACCCAATGACTATAGGTAAACATTTATTCGAGAGAAAATAAATTCCCGGGAGGACTTCCATGTAAAAATGACGTGGGGTGATTGTGTCAACCTGTTTTCGACTCAATACCCTAAAATATACCGCGATAATTCTAACGCTGGTCATTTTAGATTTTAGCATCCTAAGCGGTACCAGTCTACAAATTTTGACCGCTGTATACAATCTTCGTGTATCACCTAGCTTTGATCGATGAGAAAGTGGTGACAAGAAATTCTCATTTTGGGTTACTGCCACTCTTTGATTAACATTCTTTATAATTGTAAGGTAAGGCTTAAAACGAATTTTCAACATTTTTTAGTTTACTTAAGTATCAGATTTACGTACCCTTGTGACTTCACGTGCAAACGCTCTATATACTGGAAAATTCACTTGTGTGCATTGGGCTGAGTTTCAATTGACGACGCTCCGCCCGCTTTTCATTTTAAAGTTGCCGCCATTTTGAAACTTTTTTAACAAACATTTTTATTTATTCACTTCGCACAATACTTCTTACAATAGTCTTACTACATAAAACTAACCTAATCGTATTGTTACATACATTGGTCCAATGGTACATACATTTGTCATTTTTAACAACTATCCTACAATTATTACACGAACTAGAGTGATTTTACTTCAACTGTGAAACAGAAACTATTAGTTAGTGTGTAACACTATCTATCACTATCTATTACACTAGCGCTAGACCTTGATAGAGTGATTACAGTTAACCCGTGAAACACAATCTAACAATTAGTGTGTGATAGTCCAAATTAAACAAAAGAAAACAATGGAATTATTGTCTAATAGTGCGTACTATTCTACTAACTATTTCACGGGTTAACTGTAGCCTAATCGCTCTAATATTTGAGGATAATAGAAAGTGATACGAAGTACTGCGGCGTAAAATCCTACTATTTCACAGTTGAAGTAAAATCACTCTATCCTATATATATTTTAAATTACTATCCTTTACATGTATCAAGTAACCTATAATTTAACTATGGTTGTAACAGTTGGTATCAAACCACCCACAAAATTAAACTAAATCTAATAGTTATTCATATGTAAGAATAATTTCCACTTAGCCTGGAACACAGATTGCCAGTCTTTATTGCTATACATGCAGCGCTCAATCTCACACTTTCTTTGAACTGTTTCAGTGAACAATGGGAAAAAAGGAAAAGTCTTGTCCTTGCGACAAGTCACAAATGTTGCTTTGCTATTACATGAAAATAATTTAACAAATCACACTTTGTGCCATTTTGAAACTTTGAAAGTGGGCTGGGCTTAGCCCCTTTATACCGCGATTTCACGTTTCTAAAGCACGTGCGAAAAAATGCTTGCGAGCAGTTAAGGCACGTGCCAGGAACAAATGTGTTATGTTAGATACTGGCCTGGGTATAATATTTATTTGCCATAAAAGGTAATAACACGTGGGGCGGGAAGCTAGCGTCAAAGCCATTAATGACTTTCCGTTAGCAAAAGAACTTGGAGCGAGGTATTATTCACTATAAAAGGAAGTATGACGCGTTTCGGTAAGCATCATGTGAGGGTCGCTGAACCAATTGGCAACAGCTAGAGGAATAACAACTGGATTATTTTACTTATATATTTGGACTATTTTCTATAAAAGGTCATATAACGTAGGACAGCAACCTGAACTTCGTAACCCTGGGAACGAAGTTTCAAACGTCTTACGACATAATAGGGAATCATTCCTGAACGAATTAGCAATTTAAATCAACAGCTTAAAGAAAAATAACTGGATGTCTCTCTTCAACTGGACTTTCTCTGCCTGGCCGTAAGGTTTGAACGTCGAACTTGTTGCTGTAGTTGCGTTTCTTTTTATCCCGTTTACAATCAAGAAAATGGAACAAAATTCCGAACCAGAATGGGCTGATAACATCCAAGAAGTTGTGTTTCCTATTCCCATCAAAGAAGAAAAACCATCTCCAGATGATGAATCAGAAGCTAATTCCCAACCATCCAAGCAAAACAAGTCAAGTGAGTGGGCATTAAGAATATTCGTTGTTTGAGACTCTTGTTTGGTGCGGTATAGAAGAATTTACAGTAAAAGAACGCAGATGTTGGGCAAAATCTCAGATTAATGCTCAGACCAGAAACCAGAAACGAAAGTAGAAGAACAGGAAAGATGGTACTTGTTGGCTGTGTTGGAAGAGAGTCGGTGCAATTTCGTTTTCTAAAGTATATCAAAAATGATAAATATTCTAGAAAATCACGATCAAGTTGACACTGAGTTATTGATTTTAGAATAATCAAGCTGTTTATATATAGACGATAATTTTCTCTATTACAATCGGCTATATTTATATCTATGTCCTTGTTTCTTGAGTTATCTTGGTTGCATTGATTCGCCTATAGTAGCGGTTCATTAACCTTTATGTATATGTATTTTTTACCCGGTCTTGTCCGCCGTTTTGTGAAAAAGTTGAAAATTGAAAAGGCGAAAAAGCAGAGTTAAAACGAATGGCGAACGGCGAGAAAATTTACTTATAATAACACATTTGCTCAGGTATGCAGGAAATGATAAATCAAGAAAAAAGTAAATGTGGAATAAAATTGACACTCGATTTAAAAAGAATTTCTTGTTGTTTTTTTCAGTCGATCCTGGCAAAAATTGAGTAGCTTTTCTACTCATTTTGTCAGTACTGAGAGTCGATCTAAAGTTTCCACTTCACAGTATTTGTCGATAGGTCGATAGTGTTTTGAACGATAGTTGAGCAATGAGCGAAATTGAATGGGGCTAAAAACAACGTTGAAAATAATTAATTTTTTTCTCTGCTAGCAGAATCTCCTTTTCCGCTGTATTTTCAGCGCTTGATAATACAGCGGAAAAGGAGAAAGCTTGACTAAATTTCAGTGTTTATGGGAGTTAGCTTTTAAAAGGAATTAAGTTTTAAAGAAATTAAACTTTGGTGCTGCGTCAGTCCATGAGTCAGGAAAAACGAAAGTCTGGTTTGCTCCAACGAAAGGCTAGCGCTCGAGACATCTGCTTTTGAAACTCTTTACGGTGGCTAATTTACCTAATTTACCTCAGTCGAAAAAAAAAAATTCTCCTGTTTATTTTTCAGTGTAGTCTTTTCATTTCTCATGAGCATCTAGCTCTTTGTCTTTGAATTAAACTTATTAAGTCAGGCTTTTTACCGAACAACGACCAAGCAATCCGTTGTATTGGAAACCTGTTAGAATTTCAGACCCTTAAATTAAATGACTTACAAAAAGCAAATATATAGCAAAACGAACAATGGTGGTCTGTAACTTTGAGCTTTTTTTCTAGCCGGAAAATGTTTCTTCATTTCGCATGATGGTCGATCTTTTCACTTAATCAAGTCCGATCTTAGCTTTGATGGACATTCACCAGAGATCTCCTCTATTCAAACTTAATATTATTTGTTAACCGCTAAGTGCAAATTATGTGATGAGTAAAATCATTATGTCATTGTATAAAATCGTTTGATTGTGAACAATTAATTTAACGGCCCGCATTTTTTCACGTTTACAGCTATCGTCTATTATGAAATTTTAGCCGTTTGGGATGATTTGTAAGATCTATTGTGGGACTGATCAACATTTTGCGATTGGTGTTTTCTAGAAAGCAACCATTTCAGTAAAAGCTAACTAAATGCGCTCTAAATCAGTTCTTGTTTTTTTATTGAACATAGTTATTTACAGATTGCTTTCATTAAAGCTTTTTTATTCGCAACAGTCTAAAATGCATAGTTGAGCAACTACGGAATATCTATTTGGAAGCACCTCTTCTTAACTGCGGTCGATCCTGGCAAAAATTTAATAGCCTTTCTACCCTTTTTGTACTGAGTGTCGAGCTAAAGTTTCGTCATCAATGTCACTGCCGCGTGTTAGCATTTCTTATTCACGGGTTGGCTCTTAGGAGCTTTTGATTTCGAACTGAAACTATTTATCGATATTTTGAACTATATTTGCGCAATGATCTAAATTGAATGGAACTGAAAACAAAATTGAAAAGCAAATAACATTTCAGTAAATGCTTACTTATCGGTGAAAAACAACAGCTAAACGCCCTATAAATAAGATATTGTTGTTTTCTAATTGAACTTAGTTATAAACGGATTGTTTTAAAGCTTTTTTATTCGCTATAGAGAAAATGAAAAACGTTGTGAGAAACTGAGGAATATCTGCAGTTAGCGGCACCTCTTAGTACGGGACTGCAGGCATGTTTGTGATGTTTTCTGGTTATGGCTAGAGAAATTTCGTTTATTTTTTTCTTGCTTAACCTTCAAAGCGCCATAAATGTAAAATTGTCGTGCTGCTTTCATATACATGTCGTTCAGCAAAATAGTTCCATGGCAAGCTATAATAACCGTGAAAATCGATCTTTTCGGTATCATACATGGCTTGAAACTCTTTTCCGAAATTTTACATTGCATTTACGTTAAGCAATTTTTGTATTTTCCATTGAGTCTACCTTGATGTGAAAAAAAACTAACAACACTGAATTCTAAAAATACAAATTATAATATCATTAAAATTAATGAACTAAATTGCCTTAAATTACATACTTTTCTGGAATTAATTTCATTATTATATCAGCCTTTAATGTGGTGGGATTGCTAGCCTCCCGGTTGACCCCAGCCTTTATCGAGTTTGTGAAAACAACAAAAAAGCCATCATTTTTTAGCTGCTTCCCGGCCCAGCAATCGTAATGCCTGCAGAAGGCTAACAAATCCTCCATCAGATAAGAACAAAAATTATTTTCAAAGCTATCATGCACTATTGACGGGAATACCGCACAAGTTAACTGTGCCTGCCTAGGTTTCGTACCACTTGATCTCGCTTGCCATATGTCATTTGACGCCTGTCACATGAAACGCCGGTTTACAAGATCGCCGCGTTAAGGTGGATTTCCACTGTCGTGTAATATTTACGTGCGTAAAAATAAATTAGAAACGATGCATGCAACAGTTCGCGTAAACTTTTACGCAAGATGTTCATACATCGTCTCTTATTATATTTACGCACGTAAAAATTACGCGACAGTGGAAATCTGGGGCAGTACGCGGCTCTTACAAGGTCTTCTCTGATTTGCTGAGAAAACAATAGAACAAACAACACAACAATGGCTAACAATAGACCCTAGACCTAAAAACAATAGAGCTGTATGATAAACAGGTCCAATGAAATTAGAGGTTGTAAATAGAGCTGCGTGGTATCTTGGAAATCTAGCCTTAGTCTGCTCCAGGCCTTCAGATAGTCGAGGGCACCCAACAAGGAATATTAAGGAGAATGCTTGGAATGTCATTGTACTGCTTTTCCATATCATTTTAGTGGCTTTGAAGGAAACTGTGTGAAAGCTAATATAGTTTGCGCTTTTCTGTTCTTGCAGTTGAATATTTCAGCGATAGAAAATTTTATGGAAAGGAATCTTACCCCCCCCCCCCCCCCGAATTTACCATGAGCTGCTTTCACCTTTCCGAAAATCTAAGCCGACCTTGTTTCGTACCCAAAACGACATTTTTATCCCTCCTAAAACAAAAGGCATTAAATTTTCCGATGTTAGCAACGTTTGAGGTGACATTTTACTTCAGAAAACTCTAGTTCTTAATCTAATTTATTACGAATTTTTAAGATGACTAAGGCCTTCTGAACAGCTTTCCATGGAAACTATTCGTTGGTTGTGACTTAAGTGGATACTCCAAAATCAGGTTTCTGAGCCCGCGAGAATGAGAACCCCCCACCAAACCAATGTTTTCACTGCAACCGCTGGTCCAAACCTGATTTTGGAGTATCCATTCTAGTCACAACCCTAAAACAATAGGAAATGTTTGAATAAGAATAGAGCTAAGGTCCCATAGGATTCGTTTAGGACACCAATATGGCCGCCATTTCATTGTTTTGAGACACCAATATGGCCGCCGTGACGTCACGTGTAAACACTCTATAGGCATCGCGCGAAGAAAACAATTATTCAAGGCTGATGGCGGGCAATAGGCCCAATTTCCGCTTACAATTTTTCCTTCGTGTCGCTCCCAAAAATAAAGAGAGCAAGAGCGACTGTTGGTAGTATATTTAATAATGGTAAATCACATAGAAGCCAACATAAGCACTGTATTCACTCAAGAAATATCTCCCTAATCTAAACTGGAGAGTGCGTTTCTGCAAGAACTGCTCCCCTGTGTAATTATATAATTGTAGAGCTGTGCTTGTGTTTTGAGGTGGGGAGCATTTTCGAGTAAACACAGCAGTTATATTAGTTGTATCGTTTATTCTGTTCTCGTAGGCAAGGAAGAAAATCTGGAAAATGTACAAGAACAAGATTATTTCCCAGTCGTTGGGAAGAAAAGAGAACGCACTCGTTTTAACATTTTTCAGAGGGCGGAGTTGGAAAAAGTTTTTATAGCTTCGCCATATCTTGCACCAAAACAACGACTGGCCGTCGCTGCCAGATTGGGAGTCACCTCCGTGGCCGTGCAGGTAATTTTAATCTCTACGTAAACCAAAGAGTGAGAAATTAAAGTTTGAAAATAAATCGACCTTTTTAGTTGAGGGGAATTGAGTTGAGAAACAAACAGCACCACCGGAAATGCTGTTAAACGCTTTGATTTGAATAGAAACACTTAACATGTTTTGGATGTTGTCCGCCTATTCAAAAGTTATAAAACCATCTTGTACAGCATCAAAAGTACCACAGGAAAGTGCGGTTCAGTAACCTTGAATGGTCACACAGTAGGTTTTACCACAGACTCAAAAGTTAGAATCACCTTGTATAGCATATTAAACAGTACCACAGGAAAGAACTGCTCAGTAGGTTTCATTCGAATGGTGACACTGTAGGATTTCATCGAGAAACTCAATAGTTAGATGGTCACATTTTTAGGATTTCATCCACAGACTCAAAAGTTAGGAGCACCTTGTACAGCATAAGCAGCACCACAGGAACTGAAGTAATGCTAAACAGCTGAATGGTCACGCTTTAGAAAATCAGAATGGCGTGGAAGAACGATTGTAATTAATTTCCCCTTCTAGAGTAGTTTTCAATTGAGTGCCATAAAACCAAAACCAAAGCAATTACTCTGACCAATCAGAGCAGTCGTAAACAATCCAATGAACCAATCAGAGCTCGAAGCAATTACATGTCGGCGGCGCCAAGCGCGGGAAAACGCGTGCGAGCAAGTCACGATTGGTTTTGGTTTTACTTCTGATTGGTCGAGAAAGTGGCGCGAGATTTTTTAGCCAATCACAAAGCGTAGCAATGAAAAACCAAAGCAATTGTGTAATTACTTTTCACACTCGATTGAAAACTGCTCCATTCATACCCATTTTTAACTCGTAAATACGTAAAGCGTTGAACGAGTTGCAACATTTGTGTAAAAATTTCACTCGCTCGCTCACTTGATCGGCTGTTACCATTGAGTATGTGATATGTAATACGAATAACCTGCCTTAAGTATGGGGGCAGCGTTGGAGGGAGGCGAGGGTGGGGAGTTAAACGCAAGGGGTGATGGCCGGTGGATGAAAACGCCTAGGAGAGGGGAGGATCCGAAGGCGTGCAGAATCTTCTATTTAGAGCGTTTCGAGGGTCGGTGAACATTGAGCCCGCGATATATAATGGTCACCTGCCTTACCCATGGAGACGGCGTTGGAAGGAGGGGAGGGTGAGGAGGTGGATGCAGGGGGGTGGGAGTCGGTGTAGCAAAACGCCTAGGAGAAAGGAGGGTCCGAAGGTGTGCAGAATCGTTTATTTTGAGCGTTTCGTATTCACGACTTGGCTCATAAAAGTCTTTCATATAGGAGCCTTTGATTAGACGAGACATCAACGAGCATGATTAATCTTATGTGGTTCATATGAAGCAATTTGTCAAATCCAACTATTCTTGCGTGGTCACTTCTCTTTCTACCTTTTCCATTTGAAGATTGACTCACCATAAATATATTTGCACGCTTTGTAAATTCCCCTTTAAAAGAACAGTCGTATTCAATTTAAAAGAGAAAAAATTGTACCCCCGTTTCAGCGTAAATTACTTAGAAAATCAGAAGCTTTACCATTAACTCCGGGGTTCCATGATAACCTGAATGAAAAATATGCCGTAGACTGCTGGATAAACACCCTCACCCTCAAGAACAAACCCGTGTATCTAAGACACCCTCTTTCTAACCTACTAGACTGGAGTATTAGCCACTCCCCCCCCCCCCCCCCCCCCCCCACCCGCCAACGCCACGAGTTTACAGGTTGTGAAAGAATAAATGGATAAATAGTCACGGAGGTGTCATACATGGCAATAATTAAGGTTTTAGAGCTGGTCGTCGAGCAGCCAGTCCCTAGAAAACGGATTTTAACGTCCGCGTTATATGGCAAACGTCCAACGAGAGTAGAATTAAATGCACGAGAAACTGAGTGGAATGTTTCGGCTACATATTGGTAAAGTACAAATTATCAACGGCTTCGTTTGTTTTTAAGTACTGCGATAAGTAAATTTTCTTGTACTTAGTAGATGCAAAGAGAATTTGACTGCTTGATGGAAGCGACTTCCTAACGTTTCCACATACGAAATTCCAAGGTGTTATGCAAAAATAATACGGTAAACTATTTTTCTAGACTGACAGGCGCACGTACACCTTTCTAAGACGGACATAAATTATTGTTTGATTCTGGCCGAATTTCACTTGTTATTCTGTAACTAAACTCTTTATAAGGCGGACACCTCTGTAAGGTAGACAGGTAGGGCTGGTTCCGTAGGTGTCCGGCTTAGAGAGAGGTCACTGTAGTATGAAGATTGATGTTACAAGGATTATTCGTTTTAATTTTCTCAGTCATGGTTCAAGAACCGACGTTTCAAGTGGCGCAAAGAAGTAAGGCAAGGCTCAAGCAGTCTATCTGAGGGCCGCCCGCAAAGGCTTCCCTCTCCAAAGGTCTATCTTCCTGTCATGCACCAGACTCCATATGCCTACAATTCTGGCCAATTTTCAATGGCTCGGTGCCAAGGATGTTGCACACGCCACCCAGCCAACGAAGCTGAGTACAGAGCTTTTTATCAATATCCCCCTTACTAACAAAGTGGGATAATAGGTACTGAGGTTTCATTGCACACATGTAAAGGTCTCGACGCATTGCGATGCCATATTGCATACATTGAGCGTTTATACAAATGAATGAATGCATATCACAAACGGGTAAATGGCACAGAAATGCTTTCAATATGCAATGTAATGCATATTGCAATGCATATGCTTTTAAGGTTGATTCCATTATACGGAGTGTTCACGCAAACAAAGTATGCAATGTAAACGGCCTACGCCCACTATTTTTAACTGCTGCAACATTCCAACATAATCTACATAACTATGAACCATTTTTTAGTCGGCTTACTACTTAACGACGACTTTGTTACCTTTTCATTCAACAATAATAAACAGTATTGTCTGTATGTTTTAATTTTTTAAATTATCATTTGCAGTTGTTTCAACTTCTGACAAGTAAACAACAGCAATGCTCCCAATATTATATGCAATGTTGCATCGTGCGTCTTGTCCCCTACTCTCAGTAAAAAATGATAACATTCTGTAATTTAAAATACTGAAAAATAGTAATTTGTACTATAATGATTTAAGAAGATTCCCTTGTTTTACTTTGCTTATCCTCACGACATTTTTATTTGCATGTAAATAGTCGCCTTGAGGCCACCCACACTCGAAACATCGCGGGTGCTTCCTAGTTTAATAAATGCTCCTACTTTTCTTTATGAGCCTGTTCCGGGCGTTCAAATAGTGGGGAAAGAAGGGTGAGAGGCGCGAAAGAGAGCGAGGCAAGGAAACCTGCAACCATAGTTACGTTGGGCGCCAGTATCACATCTACGCGAGAATGGGGTCATATTCTGTTTATTACATATTTCAAAATTTAGCATTATAATAAACAAACAGCGAAAAAATTCGAGAATATTAAGTTAGATTTAACTTCCAGGCATCGATCACCTTAACTCTACACACATGTTTCTTATTTTTCTTTAAGCTACCTACATCGCAGCCGCTGATATTGGGTCGTCACGCATCACTCCTCCTTGCATGACGGCCCAAAAAATGACTGCACAGGAAGGTCAAGTTGAAATGCAACTCCAATATGGATTGTGGGACTGGACTCATTTTACGAAAATAACAACCCAATATAAAAAATTCCCAATTTTAAGAAACTTTAGTTTTGCAATTGGCCCTGAATATAAGACAATACCTAATCGAACCAAGAAATACGTTACGGTATAACTGTACCAAATGCAAACGGTCAGTACCATGCATTCACTGAATGTTTGGCAAGGGGAAGTTTTTAGGTTGTTACACTATGATCCGAACTATGAATTCATTTCATTGATGAATGATTTTTTGTTTCTTTACTGAAAAGTTACGAATTCACTAGCCCTCCCTTAATAGGTTTACGATTGATCATTGAGTTCTCTTGAATTTTATTTAATTTGATTTTTCTTATATTTTATTTTATTTACAGTTGGCGTGATATCCCATGGATTTTGCCGACTTATTAAATGAATGTAAATGTAAATAAATGTAAATGAATTTAGTATGAAGTCTCAGTACCTATACAAATGACAATTACTTAAAATTGCTTTATATATATTATTGTTCGCAAGCTCGCTTAAGCGTTTTATGATATATCAGGATTTCTTCTCGTGAATTAAAATTTTATGCACAACCAACAGCCAATCTTTATTAATTGGAAACATTTAAATCTTTAACTGCTGCTTGCAAGCGCGGGGAAACGTAACACATGTCTTCACATCTGGCCAATTACAGGAAATATGTAAATACCACCGTGAACCAATCAGAACAAAATCATGCAACCGGTTCCAAGCGCGGAAAAACTTGCAACTGGTGCCAAGCGCGGGAAAACTTGCAACTGGTACCAAGCGCGGGAAAACTTGCAACTGGTGCCAACCGCGGGAAAACTTGAAACCGGCGCTAAACGGAGAATAACGAGATTCTGTTTATTTGCAAAACAGTATGTTTGCTGTGATGCTTAGAGTTCGTAACCGGGATTTTGATTCAAAACAACCCTGACAGCAATACAACAAGATGGCGACAAAACTCTTTAGTGCATTAAAATTAGTTCACGAGTAGTTGATCCTAGATTGCAATATTTTTTCTTCTACTGACAAGTTGTGTTTGTGACTGGCGAAATAACTCAATTGTCAACGCATGTTTCCTTTATGGTATCTTCGGGAATCCTCGATGTCCGGCTGTCGAGTGCCTCTGAATCATCTTCGGAAACATTCAGAGGAATCTCGAGATATTTCAGAGGAAAAGACTTCTCGGTATCTAGAAGTACCCGGTGGCGGATCTAGGGGAGGGGTTCGAGGTCAGATCCTCTTATCTCGCAAAAAAATAAGAGCCGGAAAGTTTTCTCAGTTTTTTACACTTTCAATCCAGGTCCTCCCCCCTTGCTCCCTCCACCCCCACCCGCTCTTATTCACTTCGCACCCCACCCCACCCCTCACCATGGAGTCTGAATCCGCCATTGGTACCTGATAATCGCCGAATTTGGCGTTGAGTGATTTCGTTATTCACATCGATAAATAATTTACGACAGAAAAGAACAGTGTGCTATAACATCGATATAGAGGTGGGTTATACAGGATACAAACCCTTATGGACACCCTAATTAATGCCATTTTTCGCAAGGCCTTTTTGTCAATTTTGCCAGTGGTTGAATATTTGCTGGATCCGACAGAATTTATCACCATAGAGTGATTGCGTTTTTGATCTGACAAAAATGACTTTTGTTCTTCTAATATCTTTTTAAGTTTGCCAAAAAATATGGACATATCATTTTCCGCCTTAAAAAAGGCATTAGGGTTTGTAAAGAATTTGGAGGCTGATCTCCTTAAGTTTGTAATAAGATTGTAATAGTTGCACGGTTTTACGCGCATGAAAGAAGTAGGGAGTAAATAAAATTGCTTTAGCCTGGGCTTTTTTTTTTTGAGTTCCTGAGCTTTTTTTTTTTTTGGGGGGGGGGGGGGGGGGGGCACATTCCCGCCCCCTCGTAACTTCAAGAACATTAAGGCTATCACAATGAAACCTAGAGGGTACATAGTACGTCCAAAACCGTCTCCTTTGCGGTCCACACAATGGGACGATGACGCCATATGACGTAGTTATTAGGTAATTAGTTATACGGCCGCCATCTTGGATCCGCCATCTTGGATTTCTGAAATTTTTTAAAACCTCTTAAAAACCATCCAAATTGACTCAAAATTAATCAAAACCAATACATAAACGCTGAATGACGTAAAAATATAAAAGTTATACCAATAAACATTATTTTTCTTCATTCAAAGGTACAAATATGCAAATTAAAAAAAAATGGCTGTCAAAATCTTGTTGCCATGGAAAAATCAAGTCACGTGATCAATAAATTGTCATGAGGAATTGTTGACACATATATTTTAGGAAAAGTTACAAAGTTTGATGGCGTTTGAATACATATTAAAGAAGTTATGAATGATGAAAGTTAGCGTGGGCACTCCCCTAGGCTGAATAGCGGAGCTCCTAATAGATAAATTACAATTTCGGGATTAAATTTTCGAGTGCTTTGAGACAGATGAGAAAAGTAAAATAGTCAGATAAAAAGGAAATAATCTTAAGATCGATTGGATATTAGCTTGTACAAAAAGGTGTTATTTAACATCATGAGGAACAAGGAAGGTATTAACCATCACACGTACACGCAAACTTATATCCCAACCGTGGTACAAGGGGCGGTGGGTTGCAATATTGTGGTGTTACAATTTCTCCGAACAAATTTGCCATTATAGATAGTCTGTGATGTGCTCTACAAGAAAAGGTAAATATTATGGGTTATAACGCTGCTAGGGACCTGTGACGTCATCCAAAATAACGGCCAACATGGCAGCAATCTTTGGTTTTACTGTCAACCCCCCTTGGGTATTTGCGATGTTGCAATATTTCAGAAATATTTTACATCTAATAGATAGCCCGCGATGTGCTCTACAAAATAAGGTTAATATTATGGGTTGTGGCGCTGCTGGGGGTCCGTGACGTCATCCAAAATAGCAGCCATACTAAAAAATCAAACTTTTTGAAATAATGCGGAAATTGCAAATATTGTTTGCTAGAGTTGCAAAATAACATACAATTAAACATTTGGATGCTTTTGGTAGCATTTTATATGTTTTTCACTGAAAAAAGGTAAAAAAAACACGCACTTTTATTCAAAAATGGCTGAGCTATGTTACTTATGACATCATATCTCGTTTCCATAGGAACTGGTTGTCGCCAAACTTTCTCAAAATGTGTCTCAAAGATAAACGAATAGCTACTGAAAACGGCATGTGCTAATCTTAAATGGTCTTAAAAATATGGGAGAAAAACCTTACTTATCTCGCTTGAAAGATAATGGTAATATGACTTACTGTGATACAATCGTTAGTTATGACAAATCAAAGAAATTTTAGCCTAACTGAAAAATGGCATGAAAACATTAATGAAAAACGTACAATGTACTTGTGGCACCCGGCACCTATTTTCATTTGGTATACACCCAATTGCAGAAACGTTATCATAGAAAGTACAAAATACCAAATAGGAATTGATCATTTTAATGACATTCACAGAGGTTTTATTTCGCATACATGACGTTTCAACAGATATGTGTTTCAGCAGTATAGGGGGTTACTTGTCCTGCACCACCCCAAGGAAGTATTTATGCACCCTATAAACGGGGCCTTTATACAATACTTGTCGTCCCTATCCCCAAGCTCACTCGGCCTCTCGTTCGCTTAATCGGGGATAGGGATGGCACGTATTCGATAAAAGCTCCGTTGGCGTGCATACATACTTCCTCGGGGTGGTGCAGGACGAAGTAACCCCCTATACCACACTCCACTTGGATGTCGCAGTATCACCCACCATACTGAGCGTGGTATTGCCAATTGCCAATTACCAACATTTATGCCTTCTTGAAATTTGCGCCATGGATGTCGCACTAGGGAGAAATCAGACTTTTCAAGGTTGGCTTCATAGCTATAAGATGGTCGTCCCTGAAAGTCATCCCACAAAAGACCTACCATTGTTTTACCAAGATAACAAGCCCACAATCGTTCGAACGACTGGAGAAGTGGTTGCGGAACTGAGTCCTCTTAAAGTGAATTTCACGCTTGAAATTTGCTTAACAAAGGAATGAGTCAATGGCACAGATGCAATCAACCATTTCTTCGGACTGCCTAAACCATTAATATTAACACACTTCAGCCAACCTGAAGTTGCTAGTCAAACGGACGCCGTTATCAACTCGATAATGTAAGAAGCAGCAAGGTGGGTATACATGGGATGAGGTTGGATCATTGAAAAAGTAAATACTGTTTATCTTGACTTTAGTAGATACCAACCTATCAGAGGCAGCGCTTAAATACCTCTTCTTAAAAAGTTAAAAGATAAGAAGGCCATCACAAACATAAAAAATAGAGACGATTAATGCTTGCGTTGGGCTTTACGTGCTGCGTTGTTTCCTACACTAGACACGATACATGCAAACAGATCAAGTAAGTACCCAACAGACGACGGGTGGATTTCACTGGGATTTCTTTCCCAACGCCCCTTAATCAGCTCTCAAGAGTTGAAAAGCAGAACAGCCTTGCCTTAAACGTCTTTGGGTGGGAAAATAATAATGTTGTCATCTATAGAGTTAGTGAAGTAGAAGATAAGGGCGAAAGACGAGTAAATCTTATAGTAACAGAAAACAACACTCACCACTGCTATATAAAAAGCCTAAGCAGGCTTCTTCGCAGCCAGCACGACACTGGGAATAAGGCCTATTTCTGTGATAGGGGCCTTCAAGAGTTTTCATCGCAGCGCGTACCCGTCGATCATCTGGTCTACTGCAAAGGCATCAAAGGTCGGCCAGTTCGAGTCGAAATGCCAAAGGAGGTTGAAATCATCCTGCGTTTTGAGAACTATCAGAACCACGATTGCAATCCAGACCTCACAGAAAGCAGCACAACCAAGACAGAAGTCCACACGCCCTATGGATTTGGCTTTACGGTTGTATGCTGAAACGGTAAATCACATGGTCCTTTCTACTATAGAGGTGCGGACGCAGTTAAAGTGTTCCTGCATAACATCCAACAAGTGGAGAGGATCATCAGAGATAACCTAAGGTTGAAAAAGCCCCTTACCATGACAAGGGAAGACTGGGCAAACTACAACAGAGCATGATGAGTGCATCATCTGTCACGAAAGCCTGTATAAAGATCCGAACACTGGAGAATACGTAGGTTTGGTTCACTGGAAAACCAACAAATGTTACTCCAACGCCTACAAAAAGACGTTCGTCCTAGACGAGGCGCTTCAGAGACTCTTTCAAAGACCATTGCCACATAACTGGCAAATATCGAGGCACTGCTTATCGGGCTTGCAATCTGAACTACTTCAGAATCATCCCAAACACGATGGTAATACCAGTTGTGTTTCATAACCTAAAAGGCTACGATGCACACCTCCTTATCAGCGATATAGCCAATGTCCAAGCCGACCTGAAGTGCATACCAACCACCATGGAGAAGTACATCTCATTCTCCCTTGGCAAACTGAGGTTCATCGACAGCTGCAAGTTCATGCAATCAGGCCTCGATAACTTAGTTAGATCAAACAGTCCCGACTCCTTTTCCATAACTAGCAAGTATGAAAATGATCCCGACAAACTAAAGCTCCTACTACAGAAGGGAATCTCCCCATACGAATACATGGACTCTTGGGAAAGGTTCGACGAGGAGACTCTACCTGAAAAGGATGCGTTCTTTAGCAAGCTCAAAATGGAGCACATCAGTAACGCAGACTACGGTGTGCAAAGCGTTTGGATGTAAGAATCTCGGCGATTATCACGTCCTATACCTCAAAATGAACGTGCTGCTGCCAGCTGATGTTTTCGAGAACTTCAGAACAACCTGCATGAAGCATAACAGCATCGATCCTGGGCATTACTACTCAATCCCTGGTCTAAGCTGGGACGCTCTCCTAAAACACACTGATATAAAGTTGTAACTCCTCACGGACCCTGACATGCATCTGTTTGTCGAAAAGGGAATGCGTGGCGGTATTTCAATGGAGAGCAGGCGTTACTGTAAGGCGAACAATCCCTATCTTTTAGACTACAACCAAGACTAGGAAACAAGTTACATCATGTATCTGGATGCAAACAACCTCTACATGGGTTGGGCCATATGTCAGCACCTCCCAGATGGTAATTTTGCTTGGTGTAGAGTAATACCAACGGAAGACCAAATCATTCTTGAGGTGGATCTTGAGTATCCCGAAGAGTTGCATGACCAGCACAACGCCTACCTTCTAGCACCAGAAAAAACAGAGTCGAAAAGGCGTTGATGTCTGACTACTATCATGTTCGATCTTGTCAGTGCTAGCCCCTGAAGAAGCTTTGTTTTGCAAAGCGAAATATTGGGCACTATTATATTCCACTTTTATTTTATTTTATTTGCTTCTGCTTCTGCTTCTGTTTTTCTGCCGTAAGGATCAGTTTGCCGTTTTTTGCTTCACTTCAAGTATTAATACTGATCTAGGTCTGGAAACCAGATCCGGCCATTCTCATCGGTTTGTTGCAGTGATCGTGCATTCTATGTTTCTTTTCAGAGAGAAGAGCTCGAGAAGTTCAAACCTTTCTTACATGACAACCAATTTGCTTATCATAAGATCAACCCCCTAACCGCAATACAAGTAAGTAAGTAAATACTGTGTTCAAGTGAGTTCAAGTAAATACTGTGTTTCTCGATCGAACGAATTGTTTAGCATGATTTTGGGCATTAAGTTTATCATGAACGAGTTCTAAAAAGCACATACTGCTGATTGCTGCACACGTTCTGTTTTTATTTTCATTACCGTTAAAATAGTGACGTTAAAAATAGTCTGAAAAGCCTTCTAAAACGCTTGTCAGAGCTCCTTGTTATTAAAACGTCAATGTTCGAATCAATTGCATATCTCAGTATAGCTAGTTGTTTCAGCTTAATATTTGGGTAGCATGAATGTAGTAAATTAAACTAAATTGGCGGTGGACGTAACAGGTGAACTCTGGCCACAAATTTGCATTTAAACCTTTAGGTAGCATTATACACTATCTTCTTCGACTCATATTGATGTGCTCTCACCTCGTGTTTACTCTTGAATAACATATTATGAGGAGTATAGATCGCATGTACGAAACTCTGGAAGGTGCCACGTGATAATTATTTTCCCGCCGTTTCTCGCTTTTCACAGCTATTTGTAAAAGCCTCCTATTACACTACGGAATATCTAATGTTAAAACTAACGTTACTGTTCTACTCAGTTGTTCAGCAACGTGATTTGTGATCTGTATTATTTAATTAGTCCACTTGTGCTAAGAAAAATAATTCAGATTGCTGTTAGTTTTCATTCAATTATTTCCTACAGTTGGCCTTTATCTCATGCTCAATGCTAGACAAAATCTTATTTTGAAAAAAATATATATTAAAAAACTCAATATATTCTACATTGTGAATCTTCGATTGTGGAGGAGTTAAACTGCTAGCTAAACTTGGAATTCTTAATTTCTTATGTACGTTTAAAGCCCGATCACTACTCGTAGAGTTCTTGTTCCATATTAAAGCTAAATTATCCCTGAAAAATGCGCGTTAAGCCTTTATTTTCTCTTTGGATTCCAATAGCCCCTGCTAAGATCTGCTTTTCCCGCATAGTCGAAAACCGAGCAAAATACCTTGGTATTAGGAGGAACCGTCCTAAAGGCCGTCCAGTTTTATACTAGACGTATATGTCTGTTACGTGCGTCTGAACGACGCACATGAAAGAAGAGTGACGTTAATTTCGTCAGACATTAAATCCGTCTGGCTTATTATCCGTTTTTTTTAATCAGACGACTTTACATTTCCTCTCTAGCATAATTATATAAAACAGCCATTTGTATACAACCACGCGTATATCTGCCTTCTCACAGTATGCAATAGCATCATATAAATAAACTTCATTTTTCCTGTCCCAATGCCATACGGTATAACAAACACTTCCATGAACATCTATTTTCTTATTTCACCATCTATACACAAGCAGAATGGTGGTATTAGAACATAGCCTATGAAGACTAGGAAAGCCTGAACTGGCGATTTCATAGGAAATATATTTTACTTTTTAATGTAATTAAATGATGTCCATTAAGAAAAGAACAATATGCAGACATTCCTGCGTCACATTCCCGCGTCAAATTCAGGCCGTTCTGAATATTAAAATCAAACACGCTAGAAATTAAGAAAATATTAAATTGTTTTTTGCTCAACTACTTTAAGAAAAGTTTACAATTAAAATCGAATTTTAGGTCTGTGATAAAATAACCGTATGAGAAAGAAAAGAAGAGAAGTTTATTAAAATAAGATATTTAGCAACGCCACAAGCTGTTTTCCTCTTGCGTTGAAAACCAATATAGCACACGAAATATTATAACATGGCAAAATGAAGTAAAAATAATGAATAATAGAACATTTGTTTCGCCTTTATATACAGCTATTTCAAATAACGTTGTCGGATGAATGCTCAAAGCTACAAGCCAAGATAGTTGGGAGCGGCGCAAAATAAACGTTTTTCTCGCTCGTCGCATCGCTCTTTCGCGCCGTTTCTTTTCGTTTCGCCGCTCCCAACTATTTACATGCCTTGAACATGCACAGGCGCCTGAATTACTCGTTCGGTCTTGACTTGTAGGCTTTGAGCTTTGAGCTTTCACTCGACAACGTTAATTGAAATAGCTGTATAAACAGTTTATCAAAAGGTGCAATGAAACAAATATACGACAACTCATAAAGAGAAATTATATTTCGAAACCCGCGTTGAAATGTTAAAATTAATGGTCGGCATACGCGAGACGACCAGTCACGCGAACCTGGTTGTGCACTCGAGGGGTAGGGGTGGAGGGTGGGTAGACACCCAAGTGAGACGCACGAGAATGCTCGTCATCTCGTTAAGAAGTGCTAATTACGGATTTTGGTATCAGTTAAGGTTTTCAGGAAGGAACGCCGGTATTGTTAGTCATCATGGTATCGTTAAGGGTTGCATGCGAAGTTTTATGACCATGTATGTTAGTCCATTACATGATAAAACAAGCTTGTTAATAAAACGTCCATCATTAATATGAAACGTTTTCTTCAGTCATATGTCATATCAATGTGGAACGATACGAACAGTCGTTGATTAAGGACAAAATATACCAACTTGGTAGCAGCTGTTTTTTGTCTGGAGATGTAAAAAAGTAAAATCGTGTTTCTTTTTTTTTTTTTTTCATTTCTGAATTTTATAAAACAGTACTTTATAGTCACCAAGTGAACATATAACATTTTTCTTTTAAAGTCGACTGAACATTGCGTGGGATTTATTCATGATTTTTTGGTGTCCCGTTTTGTTAAGCTATTAACCCTTGGACGTAGACGCAAATTTATACCCTCCTGCGTTGCATTTAGTAGCATTTCATATGTTTTTTCAGGATTTTTTTTTTCACCGAAAAAAGGTAAAAAACCCGCATTTTTATTCAAAAATGGATTGACTTCATGAAACTTGTGACATCATATCTCGTCACCATAGGAACTGATTTTCGCCAAACTTTACCAAAATGTGTCTCAAGGATAATCGACAGCTACTGTATGTGCGAGGCTTTTAACAACAGCTGTACAAGGCTTTACTTCTTGTGCGTGCGTTCGGCTATGTTCATGCTGGCGATCTTCACCAACAGAGAAAATCGAGCATTCTATCACTTTAGCATAGAGAATCGATCATCAAAGTGGTAAGTTATCAATTACAGTTTATAATGCGTTATAATTGCCCTTAATTTTGTTGCACCATTCTGTCACTTTAACACTTTTAAAAAGGAGGAAACTAGAAATCAATAAACACGTATTAGCCTCCCTCGCATTCTCACGTCTATGACAAATAACCCTTTGTATGGACGTGACGCCAACCTTAAAAAATTGAAAAAACATGTATCTTTTATCACTGAATGATGATGCAATTTTAAAAAGGATTTCAAGCAAAAACGGATTGAAAGTGGAACGCATTAAAATGAATAAACTGCACATAATTAATTATTACTAAACGTTATTCTAAAATTGTTTTCTCATATATAGTTGTTTATTTAATTCTCGTGATAAAGAAAGATAAATGGGTAACAGGGTGTACAAAATACCGGCTCAATTTCTGATCACGATGTAAAGTAAAACTGTTTTATTTATCATTTCCGCTTTTTTTTTGCGAAATATATAAAATTTGCATGTTTAGTGTCAAGACATTTAAAACTAAAATATTCTTTGCTCAGATATCCATCTCACAGATACTGTCAGTATTTTGCTTAAAGATGGATAATCCAACGCTGCCTTTATCGTTTGGTCTACTTTATTTATCAACTGTGATATATTTTCAATTGATCAGACCTGACTAGCTTTCCAATATTTCTCCATTCTTCACATAGGTATTTTCTGACCAAAACATTTCATTCGTATCATATAATCCTACAATGATGAAAAAGTATATATTTGTAAGTTTTATATCATGGATTCTCTGAGAAAAAAAAGGTAAAATGTTTTCCACATGCAGTTGTTTAAACCCGGTTTAGATAATTAAATGTTTCGAAAACAAAAGAAGAGTTCGAAATATTCTACCGTCTGTTTTAATTTCCGATGTTATCTTATGTTCACGTTTTATGTTATATTACCTGCTAGCATATTCTTCATTTGTCAGGGGCATTCAACAAATTGTTTCGCCAAATAGCTGTTAATTCGGGATGCTGAGACCATCCTTACATTTTCGGTCAGCGGAAAAAACGAAGGCTCTGGGAACAGTGCCTTCCGGATGTCGTAAAATCCACGACATCCGTTAGCGCATGCCTAAATGTACTATTGCGCTTGCTCAATACCAGAAACCGTTGTCGATGTCTTCAGGCTTGTACTTATGTTTTAGCGATTACCGGTGAAAACTCGAAATGCCATAATTTTATGAAAACAGCATCATTTATTTTCTTTTCCAAAAAAGCCATGTAGATGCATTCGTTAATCGTTTCGGTAGTGCGTTTACTATAAGACAACACTTGATCGTATTCACCGATTCCGATACTCATACTCGCTGTTGCTCGATTTACAATAGTAATTGAACTGAGTGGAGTGAAATTTGGTCTGATGTCATACGCGTGATTTCAAAATCGAACGAGCGCGCAGCGCGAGTTCGATTTGAAATCACACTGAAGTATGATTTCAGACCAAAATTGCACGACACGAAGTTCAATTCCACTTTATTACATCCATTTTGAAATCGCACAATTTAATTGCCCAAATACAGGATTTTAGTCAGTACCAATATTAATGCGACTTATAGATGCGATTTAGAGCAAAAAATAGTGCGATTCGGGAATTAATAATATACATGAAAAAATTACTCTATTCTGATTGGCTAAGAACAGTGCAGTTCAAGTGTAACACCAGTGCAAAACGTGTAACACCGGTGCAAAAAGTATAACTTCAGTGCAAATTACAAATCGAAAAAAAAAATTTTTTTCTTTTTTTTTTTGAAGATTTCCCGAAAAAAATTTTGCAAAAAAAAAAAAATTCCAAACAAAAATGGATGCAAATTTTTTCATGTATAATTATTAATAAGTAATCATACGGTTTTCTCGTTCAATTTGGGATTAATTTGCACGAGTGCAAAAAACTTCCAAACTCTTGGACATTTTAAGAAATTCAAAATGTCTGAAGACAGGGAAAAGGTCGAGGATGAGTATTATACAGAATGAGGCTTCTGCGTCCGGTGGATCATGTGGATCAAGTGGGTCCGCATATATTAAGCAATTTAAGCGGAAAAATGACATCATCGTGGTAAACAATAGGGTTAGAAGACTTGTTTAAGCTTGCCCAGTCAGTAAAGTATGACGTAGGAGTTAAAAATACGACATACGATAACTTTTAACTGTTTTAGCTGTCTTGACTGTGTTTTTTTTTTCTGCTGTTTTCTATTGTCAATAAAATAATTGTATTGTATAATTATATTGTATTGCAGAGTTGAGTAGATATATGCTTTCGTCTTTATAGTGTTCGCTGTCTATTCTTTGTAAAACTTAATCTTAATAAAACATTGTTTCTCTCTCTCTAAAAGACGATTGGTTAAAAGCGGTTTTCGCACCATTCAATTCTATGAATTGGTAGTTTTATGAAGGCTATTCGATCCACAAATTGTTAACTGACCAATAATTTTCTCCACACCAATAAACTGGGAACTGGTATATTTCTATAACGCCACCTTTATCATCCAAGAAATTTATTATTCGAGGCTGTTCTCGCAAATCCTTGATCATATATAAAAAAGTAACTAGATAACCGTGTTTACTGTTGTGATCAAATGATAGAGGTACAGGAGGGGTACAGGAGGGGTAGAGGAAGGGTACAGAAGGGGTACAGGAAGGGCACAGAAAGGCTACAGGAGTTTTCACCACCACCACCACAATTATCCTCCACCACCATGTGGGGTCGATGTGGGGTCGATGAGGGGTCAATGTAGGGTCGATGTGGCCTTCCTGTACCCCTCCTGTACCCTTCCTGTACCCCTCCTGTACCCTTCCTGTACCCCGATCATTTGATCACAACAGTAAACACGGTTATCTAGTTACTTTTTTAGATATGATCAAGGATTTGCGAGAACAGCCTCGAATAATAAATTTCTTGGATGATAAAGGTGGCGTTATAGAAATATACTAGTTCCCAGTTTATTGGTGTGGAGAAAATTATTGGTCAGTTAACAATTTGTGGATCGAATAGCCTTCATAAAACTACCAATTCATAGAATTGAATGGTGCGAAAACCGCTTTTAACCAATCGTCTTTTAGAGAGAGAGAAACAATGTTTTATTAAGATTACGTTTTACAAAGAATAGACAGCGAACACTATAAAGACGAAAGCATATATCTACTCAACTCTGCAATACAATATAATTCTACAATACAATTATTTTATTGACAATAGAAAACAGCAGAAAAAAACACAGTCAAGACAGCTAAAACAATTAAAAGTTATCGTATGTCGTATTTTTAACTCCTGCGTCATACTTTACTGACTGGGCAAGCTTAAACAAGTCTTCTAACCCTATTGTTTACCACGATGATGTCATTTTTCCGCTTAAATTGCTTAATATATGCGGACCCGCTTGATCCACATGATCCACCGGACGCAGAAGCCTCATTCTGTATACTACTAGGATGTCTGATCTGAATATGGTTATTAACAATAACTACAATCCTCGTCACATTTAGTTGGGACACCTCACGTTCAAAACATTTTATTCGCCCTCCAGTTGGCATCCTTCCCTCCCAACGTTGAATTTTGCGGCTCTGAGATTACTAAATGTCAAACCAACATTGAGAAGGGAGACAGACCCACATGTTTCCCAACAAATGTGGCGAGTACTGTAGGCTTTAAAATCTTTATCTCTAGATAACAAAAACGAACTGGTGGAAAGGAAACGAACCAATTCCGGAAGCCATGTCCGAATCAGCTTTGATCGCGATAACAACGGTGCAGTCCTTACTCGTCATCTTAAACATTGCAGGGAACTCTTTGGTTTGTGTGATCATAGTGAAGAATCAAGAGATGAGGTATGTCACAAACGTTCTGAAGCATGTTAAGACATGGGCTGTCCTTTGATCCCCCCGCGAAGAAAACTATTTTTCTAGTAGATGTAATGTTCTTTTCGTATTAACGGCCATTAAAAGTGCAAAGCAGAAATATTTCAACGTCCTTGAACCTTTTGAGTGTTAACATTTGTGGTCACGTGACTGATGACGTCATAATTAAGGAAAAAAGAGCAATCTGAAACGAGCCAAGGATGGTTTATTGTGGCGGCCAAAAGCCCATGCCGTATTTATTGACTTGGTAAACAGATACAATCCGTGTCCTGAATGGAGAAATATCTTCTTTCATTAAGAAGTTATTTAAAGAATAAAAGGGTCACGTGACCTATTTTTTGAAAATTACTCTTTAACGGTAAATCGCAGTCAGCCATTCAGGACAGATTCTTTTTAAAGTAATGACTCTTGACGGATTTTATGCAAATTAGGCTCTGGGTCATGCCTTAACATGCTTGAGAATTGAGGCACAACGTTTGTTAGTCAAACAATTTAATGCCCGAGTGATAGGATAGCAGCTGAATTCAAAATTCAAGAAAAATCCCAGGTTTCATTTTAGTACAGGAAAACAAACAATACATCGTCAACCTCCAATAGAGTTCACTATTAATGAAATATGCATTGTTATCATTGGAAAATTCTACGTTTATGTTTTTTTACTTCTAACTTCTACGTGTACATGTATATATTTTTTATTTCCCTAAAAAGTATATTATATCAACGACTGTATCGAGATTTACAGATATTCATTAAATGTTCTTTTCTTTTGTATTTCCTTATGAGATTTCATAATTTGATTAAAGGTAATTATACTTAGCGATGTTATCACCAAGAAACTGGGCAGCCTCTCAGTCGAAATTACCTCTAATGTAGGTTTAAAAAGTTAACAAATAATAGGTGTACTCAAAATCCATATGGATTGCTCATTTTTCACAGGACATCAATCAACTACCTTCTGATGAACTTAGCTGTCGCAGACATGACCGTAGGCGTATTTTTAGCACTGCGTGACATTTTCATACAAACGTTCACCCACCCAGATGGAGTGACTGGCAATGTGCTATGCAAACTGTTGACAAGTGGAAGCTGGGGCTGGGTTGGAGCTTCCGCCTCTGTATTCTCTTTGGTTGCCATAGCAATTGAACGGTACTATGCTGTTGTGCATCCCCATGGGAATAAGGGAAGGTTGTCTAAGCGCAAAATAAAGGTATTTGGAGTTTTCTGTGTTATATTTTTATAACAATCACTTACGTTACACGTAAATATGTTCCATTCTTAAGAGATAAAGCGTCCATTAAATACCTATTGAAATGCATGTGAGAGCTCAAAGCTTTTATTAACGCTGCTTGCTGTAAGAATCCCGTAGTTAGCTTACGTGACCGAATGTTTTTGCGGGTAATTGTAAATTGTAGTGGGGTTTTATTCAAAATTGAAGCCTCGAACGTTCAACGGGAGGGTGAGAGGTGTAACCCTAAAGATGTTTCTTCGATTTTTTCAAGACCATTTATGGCTAGCACATTCCGTCTTCAGTAGCTGTTTGTTTGTCCTTGAGACACTTTTTGTTAACCCTATTCAGCCTGGGTGGGGGAGGGGGGCACAAAGTGCCCGCGCTAACTTTCAACATTCATTACTTCAATATGTATTCAAACGCCATCAAACTTTGTGACTTTTCCTAAATTTTCTCTGGCAACAATTTCATATGACAACTTTTTGATCACGTGACTTGATGTTTCCATGGCAACAAGATTTTGATAGGCATGCTTTTTGAAATTTCTACATTTGTACTTTTGAATGAAGAAAAACGATGTTTATTGGTATAACTTTTATATTTTTACGTCATTTAGCGTTTATTTATTGGTTTTGATTAATTTTGAGTCGATTTGGACGGTTTTTAACAGGTTTCAAAAAAAAAAATCCAAGATGGCGGATCCAAGATGGCGGCCGTATAACGATTTGATAAAAAAGCAAGGCTGATAAACGGTACGGAAACGACTACATTTGTAAAAAATCCAATATTTCGAAAGGCACAGCCTTTCTTTTTCAGGGTCTTACAGATAATAACTCGTAAGGCAAAAAAACGTTACAATTTAAATTTAAAAGGGGGCGGGGGATTAAATATGATACTATGACAGCATAAACTGAAGTGACAAAGTAAATGTAAATAACCGTAAATAACTAAGCAATATAGAGGCAAGAAAAACATGCAACACAATACTACAGTAAATATAAGTAATGGAAACTGAGAAAAGATGTCATGTTTCATCTCTTCTATTTAAACCTAAAGGTTCAAGGGTCTGACCCCTCTCAATAAGATATGCTTCTCTTGCTTTACGTACACCGTCAGGATTAGTTTTAACGAGTTCAAGAGGGATAAGTTGCATATCAGAAGCGGTATGATCGTTAGAAAGGAAATGTTCTGAGACTGCAGTAGGTTTAGAGATGTTAGTTTGTTTGTCAACTGGTCTACGATGTTCGTTGAAGCGGTCTTTAAGTCGTCGTTTGGTTTCTCCTATGTATTGTTTGTGACAACGATTGCATTGTACCATGTAAATGACGTTTTTTGAGTTGCAGTCGATGTGATGATTAATACGTCTTGTTTCACCGGTAGAATGAAATGTATAATTGGTAAGTCCGTCCGTTATGTAGTTGCATGTCAAACAGTTGCTGTCACATTGAAAAGAACCACAAGGTTGGTTATTTTGTGAAGGATTACGTAGTTTGGAGCTTACTAATAAATTACTAAGATTGTTAGTTCGTCGGAAAAGCAACAATGGGTGGAGCTTTGAAAACGTTAGTACAGCGGGGAGATGAAGACAAGATGTTAAGGTGCTTGTGAATAATGGATGATATAGAGCGAAGAGCTGGATTATAGGTGATAACAAGGGGTACTCGTTTGGGTTGGTTAGTTTCAGAAGTGTCTTTAGGCGCAATAGCTTCGGTACGTGTGATGTTGTGAACGCGTTTTATTTCTTGGTTAAGGAAAGACAGATTATACCCACGTTTATTAAGATAAGATTTAAGTTCATTAGTGCGGAGTGTAAAAGTCTCGTTAGAAGAACAAATACGGCGGAGTCTAAGAGCTAAGCTGAATGGAATAGCACGTTTAGTGTATTTGGGGTGACATGAAGAATGTAACAAGTATTGATGTTTGTCAGTAAGTTTAGTGTAAAGGTCAGTAGTGATTTTACCGTTATCGAGTGAGATGTTAACATCTAGAAAGGGTATAGACGTTAAAGAATGATTACATGTGAATTTAATGGTAGGGTGAATAGCATTAAGATAAGTAGTGAAAGTTAGGAGGTCGTCTACTGAGTGTGTCCATATCATGAAGATGTCGTCTATGTAACGCCACCATGTGTGTGGCTGGTAAGGGGCACGTGATAAAGCGTCCGTCTCAAATTTGGCGAAAAAAAGATTGGCATAAGAAGGTGCCATTCTAGTTCCCATGGCAGTACCGTGCATCTGTAGATAGTGTTGGTTGTTGAATGAGAAGTTGTTCATAGTAAGGATCATGCGTATGAGGTCACAAATAGTTTCTGTTCTGACGGTCGAAGTACTGCGGTTGCGTGTGTCGAGGAAGCGTCGACAGGCATTAATGCCTTCGTTGTGGGGGATATTAGTGTAGAGAGAAGAAACGTCAAGAGTGACCAGAAAAGCATTATTAGGTAGTTGTCCCAGTTGTTCTAGTTTATTGAGAAAGTGTGTAGTGTCTTTAATGAAGGATCGTGTGGTCTGTACTAGAGGTTTGAGGTGATAGTCTACAAACTGTGATATATGTTCCGTGGGATGGGAGTTACTAGAGACAATGGGGCGCCCAGGGTTGCCCTGTTTATGAACTTTCGGTAAAATGTAGAAACGTCCGGCTTTAGGGTTCGTCTGTATCAAAAAACGTTTAGTGTCATCGTCAATAACTAGGTCACGGTGCATGCGTTCTACATATACACGTACGCGTTTTTGGATGTTATCGGTAATGTCGTTGTCAAGTGTTTTGTGGAATTTTGTGTCGTTAAGTTGCCTTAAACATTCGTTGATGTTCGTTATTCATATAACCAATTACCTAATAACTACGTCATATGACGTCAACGTTACATTGTGCGGACCGCAAAGGAGACAGTTTTGACGTACTATATATACCACCTAGGTTTCATTGTCATAGCCTTAATGTTCTTGAAGTTACGAGGGAGCACTCCCCCCCCCCCCCCCCCCAGGCTCAGGAACTCAAAAAAAGCCCAGGCCGAATAGGGTTAAAGTTTGGCGACAACCGGTCGCTATGGTAACGAGATATGACGTTATAAGCAGCATAAGGTCAAGCCAATTTTGAATAAAAATGCGTGTTTTTCACCATTTTTCGGTTAATAGACATAAAAAGTAAAATTGTACAGTTGAACCTCTCTAATACGGACACCGAAGGGACAGAGTTAAGTGTCCGTATTAGGGAGGTGTCCGTATTAAGGAGGTCACCACGATGACGTCACTTTAAGACTCCACTGACAATTTTAAGTGTTTAGAAACTAAAAACAGGCCCACACTTGTCTTTTAACTGCATATATATTGATTAAAATACGCACAGCATCAAGACGCTCTCTATCAGTAGTGTACTACATTGTACATCTCAGCTACATACTGTATGCTAATCACTGTTTTGAAACGAAACGAACTAATAAAAAATAACGTCATATCTCGTCACCGTAGCAAGCGATTCTCTCCAAACTTTACAAAATATGTCGCAACGATAAACGAATAAGTACTTATGTTAACAATTAATGGTCCTGAAGAAACTGGAGATAACTTTCGAACGTCTGAGGGATATCTTGCAAGCAACATGATAACGGAGTTTAAATAATATCCGTGGTATTGTGTTTGGAAAAATCAGGTTTCAGACTAAAGACATTAGATTTATTAACAGCCTAGATATAGACAAAATATTTCGACTGTTTAAAAAGCAGAAGGGTGTTTTTCTTTCCATGCAAGACCAACGAATTGAGATATGTTCTCAGGCCCCGTCCACACTAATGCGTTTTCGTTTGAAACGCATACTTTTTTATCCGTTTTTACCGATCGTCCACACTAAAACGATCAAAAACTCAGATGTTTATCTACGAAAACGGAGGTTTTCAAAAACGCTTTTCAGAGTGGAGACTTTTGAAAACGCAGGTCTATCGTTTTAGTGTGGACGGCAAAAACCGAGCTTTCCAAAAACGCTTACGTCACAACTAGTAACGCGTAGTGTCGCTGACGCTATTGGAGCATAAGTATTAAACAAAAAAAACGTCCAAGCAGAGCCTGGTGATGAAAACGCATCATTGGATTATCGTTTTTCAGCCCCTTGTGTGGAGGGTCAAAAACGATGTGAAAACGCTAGTGTGGACGCAGATCTTTTTATCCGTTTTCTGGGAACGAAAAACGGAGCTTTTCGAAAACGCATTAGTGTAACACGCGTTTTGAATAAAGATCCATGTGTTATCAAAGTTTGGCTAGAAAATTTTAAAATGTGAAATTTTTAAAACTGAAATTCGATTAATTTAGTTCTTTTGCTTCACCTTTTGATGAAATCATTTAAAATCACCAACTTCCAGAGAATGTCTGCGCGTCCTTACTATTACTTACAGTTTGCATCAACCAATTTTTGTTATGCTAATCTGGGCTTCTTTGATTTAAACATGACTGGCTCTTGTCCTTCAAAAGTTGGTTTTGTAATAGTAGATGTTAACCCATAGCATGTAACTAGCCAGACTAAACGAATGAACGTTTTTAAATTCACTGACAGTGTCTCGATAAGGTAAAAAAGTTGTTTTTTCGTCACGGATTTTAATTTAACGCTCGAGCGTACAAAGGGGGGGGGGGGGGGGGGGGCAACCACCCCCCTTAAGGCTTTTCTCCGATATTTTCAAGACTATTTAAGATTAGCACATGCCGTTTCCAGTGGCTGTTCGATTATCCTTGAGACACATTTTAGTAAAGTTTGGCGACAACCGGTTGCTATGGTAACGAGATATGACGTCATAAGTAACATGTGGTCAACCCAGTTTAGAAGAAAAAACGCGCGTTTTCACCTTTTTCCTTGGGATTCCGTGATTAAATAAAGATGATTGATTGATTGATTGTACCCAGGCTATCTGCTCTTGTAGATAGCCTGTGATGTGCTCTACAAGATAGGGTTCATATTATGGGTTGTAGCGTTACTGGGGGTCCGTGAAGTCATCCAAAATGGCCGACAACATGGACGCCATCTTGGATATTACTTAATATTCAACTTTATCGGGAATATGCGGAAATTGCAAATATTTTTGCTAGAGTTGCGAAATATGATACAGTTAAACATTTTGCTGCTTTTCGTAGCATTTTATGTTTTTTTTTTCACCGAACAAAGGTCCAAAACACGCATTTTTATTCGAAAATGGCTTCACCTAAAACGAACAGCTACTGAGGCTAGCATGTGCCAGCAATAATTCTCTTGAAGAAAATCCGAGAAAAATCTTAAGAGGGTGGATGTCCACCCCCTCCTCCTTAATAAATTATCCATTCATGCCATTAACCACTGCAATCCCTGTAAGCTACGCAGTAAGGCTAGTATTCTTGTGGCGTAAGCTTTATTAATTAACGATTTCATCCAACTATATTTCTGCGTGTTTAACTTTGCTGTTCTTCTGAAACCTCTAACTCCCTTATTCCTTATGAAGTCATTGGGCAGGGTTGTTTTATGAAAATAGTTCTTTACCACCTCCTAGTTCCGACATAGTTTTAAACAAATGAGAAACCACATGGTACATATTACTTGATATTATTTTACTAGGTGATTATACCTTGTTCCTGGATCTTTGGAGTATTTATGAATATCCCGTGGGTCCTGGTTGAGAAGTATTCGAAGGAATTGGGACACTGCAGTGGAATGTGGCCAGAAAAATGGATGGGGAAGGCTTATAGTATGACTTGGTTTCTGCTGATGGGATTTTTTCCAGTCTCTTTGATGGCTGCTCTGTACATCCGAGTCGTCTACAATTTGTGGTTCAAACGTGCAGATCCTAGTCAACAACAGGTTTGAAATAAGCCCTTTCAACGGATTAAAACAAATTACATGTCTCTTCGTAATTTTACATTTGTTATAGTATGGACGCTATGTTTTTCCTGATTTAATGCCGAACGCCGTTTTCGTAATCTTGTTAATCATTTTGCTATGGACTAATTAGGAATGCCTCATTGAAGACGCTCGAATTTCGAGCCTTGTCGATTCTTATTTGAACCCTCGGACTTACAGGCAAACTTATACCCCCACACTGGTACAAGAGGACGGGGGTGGTGGTTACAAGACCCTCCCGTGTGTTTTTGTGTCTCTACAAGATAAGGTAAATATTATGGGTTATGGCGACGCTGGGGGTCCTTGACGTCATCCAAAATGGCCGCCTTACAAAAAATTAAACTTTATCAAAAAAATGCAAAAATTGCAAATACTTTTTGCTAAGGTTGGAAAATATGATATATTTAAATATTTTTCTGCTTTTTGTAGCATTTCATACGTACGTTCGCCTAAAAAAGGGAAAAAACACATTTTTATTCAACCGACGGTCGCCAAACCTCACCAAAATGTGTTTTAAGGAAAAACGAACAGCTGCTGAAGACGCCTTATGCTAACGATAAATTCTCTTAACAAAAATCAGAGACCCTCCCCCCCCCCCCCCCCTCGGTACGCGGTACGTCCGAGGAGGGTGGGCGTAAATTATTTGGCTGGATATAATTAATGACTTGTCATTATTAGCGGGGGAAGGTTATTTCGCTTTTGGGGACGGTCACAAACATTTACGCACAAATCATAGTGCAAGAAAAACGAATTGAAAAAAAAACAACAACAACAAAATAACAAACAAACGTGGAACGCTTAGAAATCGTTAAAGTCAAAGACCACAAACGCGTAAATCCCTTGACGACAACGACGAAGCCGACGAGCAAGCGTAACAGCGGTTCTTTCTGGCTTCATCCAACATCCAGTTCTTGTTAACGCCGTGCTTTTACAATTGAGGATGATTCAATTGAACATCGGCTTTACATTTCCGAGTTTACAGTTTACAATCATTTGCACTGTATTTCAACCAATCAGTTAAATAAACATCTAAAACGCCGACGTTAGAGGGTTTTTTTACGTTTTTCGTTCGCTTTCTCTCTATTTTTCATCACATGTTTTTCTCATACAATTTGGAATAAGTAACCACTTATAATTTAGAAAACTATATTTACTCTTGCTTATTTATTCTAAATTGTACGAGAAAGCATTACCTATACTGTAATTCTGTTTTTATTTGCAGGTTGTGATAAAAGTTCGAAAGCGAGTCACCTTGACGGTAATCATAGTCAGTGTAATCTTTGCTGTGTGCTATTTGATTAACTCATCTAACTACCTCGTGTACCATTATCATCCGTCACGTGCATCTCTATCATGGAAAGAAGGTTCCATAATGGTCTTCTTCAATTCCGCCATCAACCCGATTGTATATGCTTTGGTGAACAAGCGATTCAGGGAAAAGTTCAAAGGAATGATGCGCTGCACTCAGTGCCGCCCAGCACCTGACATGATGCAACTACAAGAGGAAACTCCTGACCAGCGGATGGAACTTGCTATTGGCCCCACCCAACAGACTCAGGAAATAGATAAAAGCTATAGGAAGTGATGTACATGTTTTGGCCTGCATCACATATTTGTGTTACTTGACACTTGACATTTGACACCTTTTAGAAAATGGATTAATAGTAGTATCAGTACGAAAAGCAGTACTATAAAAATAAAGTTGAAATAGCTATCGGCTAAAATTCATTGCAATTACGTTGACAATTTTTGATTCGTACAATAGACCAATATCACGCTAGCATGGCATGAAAATATATTTAATTTAATGGGGAAAAGAGTCCAGTATCAAATTCAGCACATCAATATTAGTAAAACTGCACAGTTTCGTAAAGATTGCTCGTACACTGACGGAGATATAAACTTTTGAAACTTAGTACTCTTGCCTAATTTTTACAAAGAAATGTATGGAAAAACACGAAAACGAGGCTGGACGGGCAATCTATGCCCGTCCACCATACATTTCTTGGTAAAAATGCTCAGTTTCAAAATTTCATATCTTCGTTAGTTTGCTAGCAATCTTTACAAAACTTTGTAATTTTTCTAATATCGATATGCTGAATTTGATGCTGGGCTCTTTTTTTTCCCCATAAACTAAATATATTTTTTGTGCCATGCTAGCGTGATATTGGTCTATTACAGAATTAATACAGTGAAATCGTGTGTCTAATGATGCATCACTTTGAATGTTAATCAAGACGTTAAAATACAAAAGTGCTAGAATTCATCACACGATGAGGTCGAGTGGTTACTTCAGTGTCAACAGCTAAATAAAAACCTCAATAACATATGCTTCATGTAAATTGTCTAATTTCAAATAAATCATCTCGCTTGGAAGAAAGTGGTAGGAGGACTTGGAAACAGAAAATACGTGCTTGCTGTGATAAAATCGTTAGTTATAACAAATCAAAGACATTTTGGCCTAACTGAAAAATTGCACGGAAACATTTGCTATATGACTAAAATATTATAAAGGTTATTATAAGATGGTTTAATGATTATCATAACACAAAGATACCACTTTCAAATAAGCAAATTTCATTCAACACATTGGAAGACTCCATTCCATCCGAATTGTCAAATTCCCATAAATGCAGACTGCGTCTATTGATTTTATTGCAAAAGAAATATTTATACACTTGTAAAAACCTGACAAATAAACCTCAACCAGATGAATTCTTAACGAAGTTATTTGAACAGTACAGTATTGAAAATTGTGGCATATCAAATATGTAATAGCGTAATGCGGCTGACGGACTTGTGGACATTGTTGTCTTTTTTCCGTTTTTTCCCTTTCTTTTGTTTAAATACTATCTGTAGGTCTCGTGCAAAAAATATAATTTATAGCCTATAATGTAGATATGATTTGTAGTTTTGTAAATCTTAGTTGTAACCTGTAATTTGTGATTGTGGAATGTAACAATAAAAAAAATAAATAAAAAATAAATAAAGGCCTCATTAAAATTTCTATATTAATATTGCTCGAAATCAATAATAGCAAACCAACAATATTTGTATTTTTTTTTCTTTTGACGAGTTCTTTGAAATCTCGGGCAACCAAATAAAGTGGAATGGAATGCAATGGATTTGAATGTAATGGAATGGAATTTCGGACAATCAAAATGCATTTAAATTGGGGTGTTAACAAAACTTCCCCAGTACCAAGGTGTTAGTGTAATAAATTCGTTTAACTTCCTTGTCGCGTCGTTAATATTTATTTAGATAAACAGCTTAATTTTTTCTCTTAGTGTTTCATTTGTTCACCTTAGTGGTATATATAGAGAGCGGGTAAAACATCGCATGGCGTTCGGTTCAAAATCTTCTGGTTGTGGAGGAAGACGAGCAGAACCGTTGAAAAAAAACACATAAAGTGCCCGCGCTAACTTTCAACATTCATAACTTCTTTAATATGTATTCAAACGCCATCAAACTTTGTGACTTTTTCTAAAATGACAATTTTTTGATCACGTGACTTGATGTTTCCATGGCAACAAGATTTTGACAGCCATGTTTTTTTGAAATTTGCATATTTATACCTTTGGATGAAGAAAAACAATGTTTATTGGTGTAACTTTTATATTTTTACGTCATTTAGCGTTTATTTATTGGTTTTGATTCATTTTGAGTGAATTTGGAAGGTTTTAAGAGGTTTTTAAAAAATTCAGAAATCCAAGATGGCGGATCCAAGACGGCGGCCGTATAACTAATTATCATATAACGACGTCCATACGTCCATTGTGCAGACCGCAAAGGAGACAGTTTTGGACGTACTATGTACCCTCTTGGTTTCATTCTCATAGCCTTAATGTTCTTGAAGTTACGAGGGCGGCGCCCCTCCCTCCCCCCAGGCTTCTAAACTCAAAAAAGCCCAGGCTGAATAGGGTTAAGTTATACGTTCTCATTGAGGTGTCCGACCTCCTTCTCATCTATAGCAGGTAGAATCTACATGTTACAACGCATCCATGCAAGGAAGCGAGAAGTGCATGTGAATTTTTGTGGTTGTATTTATCGTCTTCACGAGGCGATGACTGCGGTTTTGGAGCTAAATGGAAGATGGATATGATGGTCCCATAGCGTATTCGTTCTTATTCTATTGTCATGACCTTGACCATTCCTAACAATGAACTTTGAACTTGTTCCTCGTGCAATTTTCTATGCTGATTGTTATTATAATTTCAACCCGTGAGGTATGTTTGAGTCTTTGATGTCACTTTCTCCCATTCGCAACCAAGCCTTGGAACAAGGTTGATTAATGGCGGCCGTAAATTTTCGGAAATAAATGTTAAAATAAAATGACTTCTGATGTTCGTAATGGATTGAAATTTGGCAAGATGTGTAAGAAAGTCTAATAGTACACGAAAAATGTAAAAACTTGACAATCCGTCAATTGGTGGAAGTGAAACAACTACGTATAAAACAATTTTATTATAATATTTTTATGAACCACATGGGATCGAGACACAGGTCTGAAAGGGGGACCCCCCCCCGACCCTCCCCCTGGATCCGCCACTGGTTCTTGAGTCGTCGGAGGGCAGAAAATGCTGCCCAAGCGATATTTTTGGCACCGAAACGTGGGGGAGGGGGGGGGGGAGCTACAGCCCCCTGCCCGCCATGCTCCGTCGCCTATGTCTGTAGGCTATTGCTTAAATTAGACGGATTTCCTCCATAACTTCAATCGGGGGGGGGGGGGGGGGGGGGGCTTAGATATAATCCCCGGTTTTAGTTGGAAGATATTGTGTTTCAGTTTATGAGTCTTGATGTGATTTCCTGTTGCCATACGGGATAAAAATATTAACAGATTTCACGGGCTGTCAGTAGTAGAGAATTAATTAAGGTGCTCAATATTGAATAAAGAACAAACTTTCTAGAAAAGCATTCTAATAATTTATGTATATACCTGCCAACTTTTTCCGGCGTCAGAATGTTTTGGTGGGAGTACCAGGATTTCCAAAGTCGACCCGACCAAATCCGAAGACAATCCGATCTATTCCGAAGATGTCGGAAGTTGTCCGAAGTCTCCGAAGATGTTCCAAAGAATTCGGAAGTTTCCATGGACCTCAGCCGGACCTCTGCATAGTAATATCCAGCTGTAATCGTAATGTTCAGAACGATAAAAACCCACAAAAAAGGTGCCTTATTTTCATGCGATCAGTTAAGGCTAATAGCTCAAATCTGTAAGTCAGGCGTGAGAAATTGCTCCACAGGCGTGAGATCGGAGTTTTGGACTTGCAGACGTGAGACTCGCGCCTAAGGCGTGAGACTTGGCAGGTATACATGTATGATTTTGCTCAAGCCAATTGCTTTCAAACGATGGTGATCTTTTCCTGTTTTCTCCCAAGGCATGGGATGAGTAGTGAGGGAATTCCAACGACTTACTTTCGGGATCGCTTTTTTCTGTACTTTAAGGGAGGGACCATTATTTCTTTGACGGGGGGTGTTGGAAAATTTTCGCATGGAAACATTTTTTTTTTTATATGCGGCACCTGCTGCAAACAATTTTTTTTGTGTCTCCGTCCAACTGCCATACTTTCAGCAAACAATATTTTTCTCTATTTTTTGCTTGCATTCAATTTATTTTAGTGTTTATAGCCTCTGCAAACAATTCATTTCAAAATTTTCCAACACCCCCCGTCAAAAAAATAATGGTCTGTCCCTAATACTGTAGTGGCTCTTTGTAGCCAGAAAATGAGTGAAACTTGATTTTTCGAGTTCTGCTATTAAACCCTCGGTATTTCCTGACAAAACATACCGCGTGACAACACTCAGCCAATCAAATGGTCCCGATACCTTCAATATCCTCAGAATACAGTCAGCCAATCAGCAAGAAGCTTCTTTTCCGGGTTTCGACAGGTTTCGACGCCTTGCCCGCGCCGCCATTTTGAACGCGGCGAAGGCCCTAGGGACGAGATTGATGGATCAGTATCCCATGTATGATACCATCAAATGTCCTGATGTCGATTTAGAAAATTTTAACAGAGCAAGATGTCTAGGAAATCGCTAGTATTTGTAACTGGGAATCAAAATAAGCTTAAAGAGGTAAGTGTGTTTCAATAAAAAAAAGTTTATGTTCTTATTTCCTTTCTTCTGTTTTCGATTTCTCAAGAGTTATAAAAAGGTATTTGAGGTTTTTTTTGTAGGACCGTAGAGAATTGTGAGCATAGTTTTTTTATGTCTCGCAACTGAGGTTGTAGCTTTCAAGTAATTATTGGAACAGCCATTTATTTAAGTTTATTTTTCTCTGATTAAACTTTAGGTAGTGGCAATTTTAGGGGATACTTTTCCATGGAAAGTGGAGTCCAGAAATATAGATTGTAAGTATCAATTGAGGTATAATTACTGAGTGCTAATAAGGTTGCCATACTTGTTGGTTTATTTGATTGATTGTGTGACACATTATCTCAGTCAGTCTTTTCATTTAAAAGGACTTTTTCTTTTTAAGTGATTTCTTTACTCTATAGTACCAGAGTTTCAAGGTGAAGCAGATGAAATATCGATAGAAAAATGCAAAGTTGCTGCCAGAGAGGTTTGTATTATTTTTTGAAACCTCAAGGTGGCTTGACTGGATTTTTTGAGGGCGATACTCCACAAGTTTGAGCATTACAGCTGTAACTACGACACCATCAATAATGCTATGGAAAAACGGTCACCACAGCTGCATTACATAAAGATGAAAATTAATTTTGTTAAGAGTGTTATATTAACATCGGAGTTGCCATAGCAACGCAATGACGCTATGACGTTTTTTACTTGCCGTCCTATTTCTCGGCACCAGGAGGTTTTTTTTGATAATCGCTTAAGGAAGCTTGTACCTCCCAATAGCCGCCTCAATTATGGAAAAGATTGAACAAATTAATTCTATAAGAGTGTTTTAGAAATTTTTGGGGATGAAGTTTTGGGGATTATAAATACAGTGAAAAACATACTATTAACATAATTGGCTAATATCTAAAGAAAGCAATGCGCTTTGGTAGTGCAGTTTCATCTCATAGTAGTTTGATTCCATTTGAGATCGTGTATGAAAAAGTGAGGGGGATTGCTTTGGCCGATTGCGAGAAAGAAAGATTTGATTGGTGTGCGTTCAGATGCTCTTGTGGCCATTTTTGTATGTAATTTGGTCTACGCCTACAAATGTGATGATAATTGGAAACCGCTTGATAATTTTTTTTTAAATTAGACAATCTCAAGATTAATCATCAATTTATATGGTACAAAATCTGCAGTAAAAAATTGGTACATTGGAGGCCCTATTTTATTACCTTACATAATTTCAATGTTCTTGAAACTTTGCAGGCCATATAAATTGATGATTAATCTTAAGATTGTCAAATTTTGAAAAAAAATTATAAGCAGTTTCCAAATTATCATCACATTTGTAGGCGTAGACCAAATTACATAAAAAAAATGGCAACAAGAGCAGCTGAACGCACACTAATCAAATCTTTTTTTCTCGCAATCGGCCAAAGCAATCCCGTCTTTTTTACACATGATTTCAAATGGAATCAAACTACTGTGAGATGAAACTGCACTCCCGAAGCGCTTCGTTTTCTTTAGATGTTAACCAATTATGCCGATAGTATGTTTTTCACTGTATTTGTAATCCCCAAAACTTCATCCCTGAAAATCTCTGAAACGCCCTTATAGAATTTGTTCAATCTTTGCCACAATCGAGGCGGCTATGGGAGGTACAAGCTCCCTTAAGCGAAAAAACCTCCTGGTGCCAAGAAATAGGACGGCAAGTAAAAAACGTCATGGCGTCATTACGTTGCTATGGCAACTCCGATGTCTTAAAAACTGGTCTTAAAGAATTTTCATCTTTATCTAATACAGCTGTGGTGACCGTTTTTCCATAGCATGTAAAGGCATTGTAGTTGATGAGCCACCTTAAATTGTGCAGAAAAATAGAGAACGATAATCTTCAACATTTTACTGTCACATTGATTTTCTAATTTCATCATAGCCATGACATCTCTGTGAGAGACTAGGGAAAGATTCCTGTATCACCCCGTACATTAGTTATATATACAGCTCTTAAAACTGAAACAGAAGCTGAAACAATAGAACACCTAAAGAAAAACAATGAGGCATTCAAACGTAATTAATGTACACGTATGGAGTTATACATGTACAGAAATCTTACCGAGACTGGAATCGACCGGAAGATTATTATATCATGGCAAACTACTCCATGATGAAAAGGAGCATTCTGATTGGTTCCCTCTGTGGCCTGAATTTTGCAATAATATGACATGCTAAGATGGACTGCTTATGAACTCATTTTGCAGAATTCCATTCATGAAACATTGAACAAAAGAAAACCGTTTTCTATTAAGTAGGAACTTTTTCCTTATGTCTGGTGGACAATTTCGGTTAAAGGCAAACCTGCGGTATAAAAGGGCAAAGCCCCCACGCCGAATCTAATGCCTTTTTGCAACAGTGGCTCAAAAATTGCAAGTAGATGCTTAACTTTGGTGCATGGGTTTGCTGAGAAAGGATGCAATAATTCAACAAAACTTTTCAAAAGCCAATATTGATATAAACTTCATTGAACTAGCTTGTTTGGTCTGTATTGTTTGGTCCATAGTTTTGGTCAAGTTTCTTTTTTTGCAACAGTGGGTAGTTTAATAACATCTCTATATCTGTGTGGCATGTAACAAGATCTAATTATAAAGCAACTTAACCAGGCATTTAAATGTTCTCTTGAACATAACTTAGGAAACAACCTCTAACAAGAATTTTTGCTGTTGCTTTACAATGTCAGATACAAGGGCCAGTGATAGTTGAAGACACATGTTTATGTTTTTCTGCACTGGGAGATCTTCCAGGACCTTATGTGTGAGTTGCTCGTACCAATTATTATAATTTTGATAAAGAATTAATATTTAAATTGGCCTACTATGATATGCTGACTTAGTATTAGGAATAAAACAAAATATTATAATTGCATCCTTTGTTGATAATTTCCCTCTTGCATGTCACACTGCAGTTTTTCAACCATTCATTTCAACACTATTGATTTTCTTAATAGTTATTAATAATAACACGACTTTGTGTCTTGTTTTTCTTTTATAAAGGAAATGGTTCTTAAAGAAGTTAGGACCAGAAGGTAAGTTAAGGCAATACAAAATTACCGGTAATACTGAGTGTTCTGCGTCATGTGATATACATGTGATACATAAAGTACATGTGACATGAAAAGTACTCATGCGGCACCCAAGTGGAATGAAGGAAACATGACATTGTGTGGTATAATAGGAACCTTATGCCCTAGAGGGAGTTGGAGAGCTACATTTTTTAAAATTATTTTTTAAATATTTTGTTGTAGGTCTGCACAGACTTTTGACAGGTTGGGAGAACAAGTCTGCATATGCACTCTGTACATTTGCTTATTCTACAGGAAATCTAAAGGACCCTGTCAAGTTATTCAGGGGAAAGACTATGGTAAATTTGAAGTAAAGACTACAGCTGTACATACAGCCTGGCAGGGCTGTCATTAAGCCTTGAAGTAGCTAGTTAAACAAGGAAAGTAGGCAGTCATAAACTCAAGATATCTGAAGTTCCAAAAGTAATGACCCCCTGCCCCTGAAAGTACAACGTCAAAACTTTGTGGCTGCTAATTATTCCTCAAGATAGTGAGCACCCCAAAATAAGCTACTCCCTCAAAGTAGTGAGCCCCTCAAAAGTAATGACTTGCAGAAAGTAGCAAGTTGCCCAAAAGTAACGAGACTATGTTTTTTTTAGTTATACAGAAACACATCTAGACATGTGGAGTGATGATTTCATCTCAATTTTATTTTCAATGAACAGCAATTACTGGTTGTGAATTTCTGTTTTTTTTTAGTTTTAGTCGGAAATAAAGTTTACATTGTACATGCACTAGCTTTGTTTAACAGTTTTTGTCGTTTTTGTTCCCTGAAAGTAACCGAAAGTACATGTAGCGAGCCTTAAAGACTGCTAATTCCAAAAGTAACAATTAAGGGTCATGTCTTTTGGAACTTTGGTTGTCTTCCATAGCTGTTTTCCTTTTGTCATTTTCAAATGTTGAGTTACTGGTCATCTTCACCACAGTTGCCCAGCATACACTGTAATAACCAGTTGTCGACAACTCATGACAGCCCTGCAGTTAATTTATATACGATGAATGCAATCGTCTCACTGCTGGCAATCATCTACATGTATCTAAACCCCTCCCCCCTTCAATTTGTTTTTGCATTATCCCCACTCAATTCCACCAGCAATCCATCCTCATCAAAAAAGAATGGATGAAATATCATATGTCATAACTCAATGACAAAGGTATGGAGTTTCATTATTAAAATTTCTGTCATAGTTACAGTTATGTCCAGGATTGAAGATAATTAGATGCATGACAAATTTAATAAGCGTCACAAAGTGTCCTCTTGCTCTTCTACTCAACTTCAACATCACTTGTTTTCAAAAAATTAATACGGACAAAAAATGTCATGAAGTGTCCCCTAAATTCTGCTCTTTAAGTAAAGATAAACACGTGCGTTTACCCTAACCTAAAAATAACACTAACACTAATGCTTACCTTACATTTCAAAAAAGATGGTAAACACTTAGACTTAACGGGACACTTCGTGTCGGATATCAAAATTTGCCATGCATCTAATTATCTGCAATCCTGGACATAAGTGCATAGTTATACAAACATGCACAATAGAGCAGTTTTCAATTGAGTGTCGAAAAGTTATGTCGCAATAATTATTGCATTGGTTTTGCATGGCTATGCTTTGTGATTAGCTAAAAAATCTTGCACCACTTTCTCAACCAATCAGAAAACCAAAGCCAATTACTTACTCACACATTTCCCTGCACTTGGCACCACAGCTTCATGTACATGTACATGTTTGGCCAGATTGATAACTTTGGTTTTATGATACTCATATGAAAACTGCTCCAAGTGATCGTTATTAACATTATGTATGCTGTATAACAATAAATTTTAGATTGGGCTACAGATTGAAGCTTTTACAATATTATCAACTCTTTTTCTCAAAGGGCAAAATAGTTGAACCCAGAGGACCAAGGAATTTTGGATGGGATCCATGTTTTCAACCTGATGGCTTTGATCAGACGTGAGTAACATAATAATTTTGTTGTTGACTTTAAAGGGCTACTACGATCAAATTTTTGATTTTCATTTTTTTACATTTTCGTGTACTATTAGACTTCCTTACTCATCTTGCCAAATTTCAATTCATTAGGCACATCAGAAGTCATTTAATTTTAACATTTATTTCCGAGAATTTACGGCCGCCATTAAAAAACCTTGTTCCAAGGCTTGGTTGCGAATGGGAGAAACTGGCGTAAAAGACTCAATCATACCTCACGGGTTGAAATTATAATAACAATAAGTGTGGAAAATCACGCGAAAAGCAACAAAAACTTTAGACTCGTTCTTCGTGCAATTTTCTATGCTGATTGTTATTATAATTTCAACCCGTGAGGCATGTTTGAGTCTTTTACGTCACTTTCTCCCATTCGCAACCAAGCCTTGGAACAAGGTTTTTTAATGGCGGCCGTAAATTCTCGGAAATAAATGTTAAAATTAAATGACTTCTGATGTGCCTAATGAATTGAAATTTGGCAAGATGAGTAAGGAAGTCTAATAGTACACGAAAATGTAAAAAAATGAAAATCAAAAATTTGATCGTAGTAGCACTTTAAAACATGTACATACATTATTTATACCATTGAAGGCCAAGTTAATGTTTAAGAATATCAGACTTTAATGATGTTGCTTATAATGGTAGCATTATACATTTTGGTATTCAAATACATGTACATGTATGTTGTCTAGATTTTTATCAAAAAATTATGAGGTGGTAGAATGTGAAGATTTCACATCTTAATATACTGTGTACTGTACATTAATATTTTGTATGTGTTGTAAATAGAAATTAGCTAACTATTTCCTTCCCCTGGATAATTTATATCTGGGGGGTTGCCTGGCCAGGAACTTTTCCAAATAATTGCACCTGTACAAAACTGACCTAAAAAAGATTGCCTTCCTTAATTACGATTGGTTTTAGAGAAGATAATAAGAAATGACACCATCATTATTCTCCAAGTACAAAAGCTGGTGAATACACCTTATTCCAAAATGGTGGCCAAAATTCAACTTCAAACAAAAGACATTACTACGAGGCTTAGGCAAGAATAAGCCATGTAAATCCCTTAACTATCATTCCCCTAAGCCTCGTAGTGATGTCTTTTGTTTGAAGTTGAATTTTAATACATGTCAATTGCAATTGGGCTATTTATTCTTTCATATGAATGTAATGGCTCCTTGCCTCATTTTGGATTTTGCATGAAAATTCTTGTATTTTGCACATGCTGATGAGGAAAAGAGGGCTAAATACATGGATATACAGCTGTAAAAAAATAATAAAAATATTAATGGTCCAACTACTCTTGTAAGCATTCTTTATTTGCACATGCATTAAAGTGCACATAGCATTTAATTTTTTATTTTCTCATCTGAATGTAAACATCACACAAGGAACCTCTGCGAAACAATTTCGCGCTTTGCACAAAACGCAAATTTTTTATGAATATTTCAAATCTTCAAAATCCTATTTTTTTGCGGTATACCCGTCCCGCTGTTAAGAAGGCCAATGGGCTCACATGTTCCTTAATCTACGTCACAATTCCTTTGTTTGAAGTTACGTGTTCCTTTGTTTGAAGTCACATGTTCCTTAATCTACGTCACAGATCCTTTGTCAACCAAGAGGGACCGAGAGGAGACTATTGCGAATGCTGTGCTAAAATGGTGGCAAATTTGAGCGTTTTAAAAAAATCTCAAAAAATCGCATTTTAATTTAATCACAAAATTTTTTCACGGAAGTTCTTGTAGTAATATCTAGTTTCAGATAAAATAATAAACAAAATTAGGTTATGGGCACTTTAAATATCATCCAGATTTTGTTAGGACTTTGATGGTCATTTTTTGTCTCATTGATTTTCAAGGTATGCAGAGATGCCATCAGAAACCAAAAATTCCATCTCACACAGAAGCAAAGCTTTACAGGCCTTAAAGGAGTACTTTGACAGCACCATAGCAACCAATGATCACAAACACAGTGATGAACCAGAAAATAAGAAACCAAGGAACTTCACTGAAGATACAACATAACCTGTTAATGTCACATTTAAGCTATTACCATACTTCATTAAAATAATCAATGAAACATGCCATTTCAGTCTGCTGTTTTGCTTGTCACCCTTACACTGTAATTCACTCTAATCAAGGAGGAAACAACATTCTCCAAACAACAACAGTCACCACTGTTACCTTTGCAGTTGTTGTTTGGAATGACATACTGTAGATAGATCCACTAAGAAATCAAAACCAGTGAAAAATTTGTTATTTTTAATGGCAAATGCATGGCATTTTTATTTGGATTTTCAAAGGATTTTCATGGTCAAAATAAAATTAATGATATTTTCATGGAATTTTATTATTAGAAAAGCCATGAAAATCCTTTGAAAATGTCAATTTTCATCCATAGACTCTCAATATTATTTACTTGTTTTTCAATGTATTGTGATATTGTTTTTATTTATTTTTTACTATAATCATTAACTACACCCGTTTTCCATGAATGCCATGTCTCCTGTTTTCATTGTGTAGTTCCAGAAAAAATCATACCCACCCCATGTTAGGTCAGTGGAAATTCCTAGGGGGAGGGGGGTCTTAAAAGCTAACATTTTAGAAGCAAAGTATGAAGCTAAACTGGAATTTCCTGGGGGGACGGAGGGGTGGGGGGAGTATGGATATTTTCTGGAACTGCACATTCCTACATTAATCTGTGAGGATGGAGGGAGAGTGTCAGAGTGAATTGGGGGGGGGGGGGGGAATTGTCAGATAAGCAGATAAGGGGGGGGGGGAGGGGCTGGTGATGACATAGCTTTGATGACATAGCTTTGATGACATAGTTTACGCCACCCTAATGCCCGGAACACATCATCCAAATTACTATCGTAGCTCGCAGACATTAAAATGCGGGCTGCGCGATTTTGAAGCCTTTGAAGCTTTTCAGAAAGGCCCTTGTTACAGTTTCCCCACACCACACTGCAATAATCAAAGTGAGGCTGAGCAAGGCTATTATAAACTTTGATTAAAATGTTAAATGGGATAAGATGCCGTATCCGTTTAATTGCACCAATGACGGAAGCAATCTTTTTACAGACATTTTCAATATGGCATTCCCAGTTTAAGGTTTGGTCGATGTAGACTCCAAGGGATTTAGCTGATGCTACTTGTTCTACAGCGTTACTATTTATAGTAAGAGAAGGGCTTTCTGAAAATTGTGACAACTTCTGCCTTGATGCAATAAGTATAAACTCAGTTTTTGTCAAATTCAGGGTAAGCTTGTTAGCCGATAACCATGTGTATACATTACTTAAGTCATAATTAAGGCAATCATTTACATGCTTAACGTCTGCACTAGCAAACGTCAAGCTGGTATCATCAGCGTACATCCTGGTTTGTGAATACATCAGGCAATTTGGTAAGTCGTTAATATATAACAAAAACAGAAGAGGTCCTAAAATTGTTCCTTGAGGAACACCGCATCTCAACAATTTCGGGGTTGACTTACAGGAGTTGATATGACAAATTTGAGTTCTATTATCTAAGTAAGAAGCAAACCATTTATAACTGGACCGACGAATCCCATAGTATTGCAATTTCTTTAACAAAATATCGTGATCAACTGTATCAAAGGCCTTTTTGAGGTCCAGAAAGACGACAGCGTTGACAAAACCACGATCAATGTTCATGGCCCAACTATCAGTAGCTTCAATTAGTGCCGTAAGTGTGGAGTGCAAGGAACGAAAACCAGATTGATAACCAGTAAGAAAGCTATTCCCAGTTAGATACTGATATAATTGGTCGTAGATTATCCGTTCGAAAACTTTGGCCACGACTGGAATTATTGATATCGGTCAGTAATTTGTCGGATCAGAACGCTTCCCGGAATTTTTATACAACGGAGTGACTCTAGCAGATTTCCATTCATCAGGGAAGATGCCGGTTATTAAGGATTGATTAAATATATGAGAGAGAGGTTCTGCTAGTAAATCGGGACATTCCCTTAAAAGTTTCGCTGAAATATTATCTAATCCAGTTGCCTTTGACTTACAAAGTTTTGATAGTAGTGTAAAAACGTGTGTTGGTGTTGTTTTTTCAAATATGAATTCTTTATCAGTTTCAGTAATAAATTCTTCGAAGGATTTATCAACTTCAAATACATGTCTACTAAGATTTGGCCCGTAAAAAAGGAATTTAACATTTCTGCAACATCTGTTTGGTCTTTAGAATTTAACCCATTGTATTCCATTTCATTGATAACGGTTTTATTCGACTTACGCGAGGTCAGTTCGTTAATAGTTTTCCATGTTTTGCGTTGATCTCCCGAGCAATTACTGAAGGCATTTTTATAGTAAGCCTGTTTGGCGCTGTTAATTTCCTGATTTACTTGATTTCTCACCATTCGAAATTGTTTCCAAATAGATGGATCATTTGTTTTAATAGCTTTTCTTTTAAGGCGGTCTCTGTAATTCATCCGCTTTTTTAAAATAGTAGTAATCCACGTTGATTTTGAATTACGCGTCCGTTTGGTCTTCATTGGTGCATGTTTTTCGCAGACAGTTAAAAATATATCTTTCCATTTCTTCCACATGTCATTGGGATCGTAAAATTGCTTGATGTCATCCCAAGGTTGTGCTAAAATCTCAGTTCGAAAATTGGCGCTGTTAAAGTGTTTAAACTGTCTATAACTTATCAAGTTAATTCCTTTAGAGGAAGTGGGAATTGAAATTTTTCGATAAACATGTACTAAGCTATGGTCACTAATGGCAACATGAGACACCCCAGAACAATACACATTTTCAGGTCGATTAGTGAATATCAAATCAATTAAAGTACTTGTCGAAAGTGTAATTCGAGTAGATTCATTAATGAGTTGTTTCAAACCATAGATATCTGTGACATTTAGGAGAGCCTTTGCATGAACATTGTCTTTGGATTGCAAATCACAATTCAGATCCCCCATGAGAAAATGTTCAACATTATCTGAATCTAATTTACCTAACAATGTGTCAAGGTGCGAGAAAAGTTCTTGGGGTGAATTAGGAGGTCTATACCATGAAGTAACGACAAATGGTTTTGAGTTGGGTTTACAAATTTCAATTGATATAATTTCCAGGAGCTGATTGTCCAAATCTTTGCGGACAGAATAGTTTATATTCGATCGAATGTAAATGGCTATTTTAGAATGTAAATGGCTATTTTCTAGAACCACACATTCCTATAGTGGCAGGAAAAGATTGATTGAAGAACTAGGGAAGATTGGATTTCACTAATGTTCAGCAAACTGACTACAAATGCACTCAGTAATAATAAAAAATGTTTTATTCTTTTTAATTCCCTGCATCTGTAGGACACAGTGTATTAAGCAGACACCCATGAGACCCTTGCTAGTGTCGGCTTTATAGAGGGGTCCATTGAGTACAGGTTCTTAATTTTACAGTAAATATGTTCATGAAGAAAATTTAGTGACCCAAGCAGTTGGTGTCCGTTTAATAAAGGGTGTCTGCTTTATACAGCTTTCACTGTAATTCCAATAATTAATGCTAACTACAAATAATTTCCTACCATTTGTTTTTGGATAAAGTTATTAATTTTTGCAAGTCAATTTGAAAAACTGTTTATATTTTTACCAGTTGGGAACCCACCCACATCCAGTACACAGTTTTATATCTTCCTCGTGAGCACTTCTGCAGCTCTTTTGCCTTTCGTTCACTACTGCTGGAAGGTTGACGTGGGTACCATCACAGAATGGAGGGTTCTTGGTGTGTTTGCAGCCACATATCGTGTACAGTTTCTGAGGTTTCTCAGGGACCTTCCATTTCATTGACTTGAAGCCAGTTGACTTGTGCCTTCCTAAACACACACCCATAAAAGGTCAGGGTTAGTGATCATCTGGGAATTGCAGGATTTTATATTATATAATAAAAGGTGCGTGGAAAAAAGCCTTAACCCTTTAACTTTAAAGAGTGCCAAATATCAAAATTCAAGAAAATTCCCAAATTTCATTTTGTAAAAATTAATATTGAATGGTACCATGCAAAAGTACTGCTGAAGAGGTTTCATTTGAATGGTCACACCACAGGATTTCGTAGACAGACTCAAAGTTAGAACTACACTACATGTCTCCAAAACTGACTCAGGAAGTGAAAGGATCAAGTGACTTCATAAACATCAGTTGATAAATTGCGGTATAAAAATACCTCCCAGTAACTTTCACACTTCTACATGTATTTGGTTTTAATCACAGGGGGCCCACAATTGTTGAAAGTATATAAAGAAATCATGTCGGAGCTGCTCTTGCACACAAATGCAGTGCCGTCCTGCCCATTATTTTATGTGGTGCATTTTGTGGCTGCATATGTGCGCATCTAAAGAGTAACAGAAAACAAGCTATTGAATTGATAAATATTGCATTTTATTAATTTATTCAATACTTTCGATTATTGTGGGCTGCCTGTGGCAGATTGAAGTTATTGACAAAATAAGGAAAAATTAGATGGGAAGATCATGAATCATTTTCAGTTAAAAAGAATAGATGCAGCTGCCAATAATGGAAAAGCCATTTTATTTATAAATAGAAGTATTAAGAGCCAGCTAAACCATCAGTGTTGGAACATGTACTGTAGCCAGTGCTTTACAGTATAGTCTGTGAAGAAATAATTAATGCAATACTAATTAGCCTGCCTTAACTACACATAACTCTCTAAATAAGGCGGACACCTCTCTAAGGCAGATAGCTAGAGCTGGTCCCAAATTTGTTTGGCTTAGAGAGAGTTCACTGCTGTGCAATGTAAGGGGCTAAAAACTTAAGGTTACAGTGTACCTTCAGATCGAAAATTTATTGAAAATTTTTTTTGGCGTTAAAATAAAGTTTACAGAATGAACTTTCATCCAAAAAAAAAAATGATCGAAAAATAGTGAAAATTGACGGAGAAATGACGGTATAACTTTTGTGGGCGGAGTTTGTTTATTAAGCGATATGTTTTATTAAGCGCCGTTTTCTCAAAGTTAATTTTTCGCTTGTTGGGGACACAAGGGAATTTGTTCGATTTTCCTTAAATTTGGACAGAAGCTAGGCTAACATATAATCAACAAAAACGTGTCGGCGAATTTCTTAATTCCGAAAACTTTTTCGTCAAGTGCCATTTCCGTGCAATCATTCCAATTTTTTTTCTCCCCTTTTCGAAAATATTCTGTAACTTTTCACTGCAATTGAATATGGGAAATCGCCGAAACGTTTTTTTAGCGCTTCGTGTCCGGAAACCCGAGAACAAATCAAATTAGCAAAATATAATAATCGCTTGAGTTGTAGCGTTTTAAAGCTGATTCGGACGTTCTAATTTAGACGTCGTAAAAAATTCGACAATTCATTTTATTACCAAATGGTTTCCATATTTAGATAGCCAGCTCTATAAGCTTTAATTTGATATCTGGGTTTAGGTATATTAAGTGTAATCTTAAGATGCTAGAGCTGTTATACTGGAGACACCCCCGAAGGTACACTGTAACCTTAAATAGCAGTTCACTTAAAAATGACAAAATGAATAAAGTACAGTATCTGAATGAATCATATACTTGTGTGAACTGCAGATAGAGAATGTGAAGAGAAGAAATTATCCTCACTGTTGTGTTAGCAATTTATTAATAAGCAATTTTGTTCTACATCACTTTCGCAGCAACACATGAACTCACATAACCTGGCTTCCAATGCGTGTGGCTTCATAGCTCAGTTGGTTAGGGCATCACACACTGATAATGGGTCTTGGATTCAAATCCAGTTAAAGCCCCGACTTATATTTTTATTATGACTATTATTTTCTTCTTTGCAATTATTATGATTTCTTCACTTTGTCTTTACAGTTCACTTAAGATTAAACAAGCATGTAGAGCTCTATAATTTTATGTGTTTTACACCCACCATCGCACCAAGGCTGCTTCTTACTTAATCCACATGTACACCACTTCATGGTCTTGCCAGGTTCTAAATTTTCCACAGTATATGGTCCATACTAAATAAGATGAATAAACAATGGTGTAAACAAAAATAAGCACTAGCCTAGGGATTATGAAGTCTGGGCTAGCAGACATGTTGAAGGAAGTTCCTACAAGTCATGAATCAGTCAATTCCAACAGTGCCCATCTCCCTGGGCATTAGTTAAGAGTGTGCTCACATTTGAATCCCAGGGGTCAGGCATTTGCCTACCCTCAGTGTACTCAGGGGCATTTGACATCCTTGCTGGCTCCATTTCTGACAAGAAATTTGTTGCGAACTTGCTGTGATGGGTCACTAGAGAAAAGCTGAGTAAAAACACTTTTCTGTTTACTTAGTTTTCCTTCAAAATTTATTAATGACCATTGGATGAGTCTAGATACAAAGAATTTTCCTTTGTTTTTACTAGTGTACCATGGAGCATTTACACAGCTTTTTTGTCCCCACCATGGCGCAGTTGTTATTTTTTTTTTTGCAAAATGCTATTGCCCAGGGGTTGTCTCAGATTGGAGGGGGGAGGGGTGGGGGGTACATAAGCACTGCTGGAATTGACTGATAGCCTGATGGGACACTTTGGGACACCTCCATTAAGGGGACACTTCTTCTGGTTCCGGCTGGCAAAACGCTCATATAATCTTTGTAACTATCACCTCTATTTAAGAGACACCTCTATTGAGGGGACATTTCTTCTGGTCGCGATGGTGTCTCCTTAATGGCGATTCCACTGTACACTGCATGTTACAGTGTATGAAGTTCTACAAAGTTAAAATGCACAGCTTACATAACCGTACCATTGCAACCGCTGGACATAACGTTCCATACTGATAGCTGGACTTTTTCTCCTTTGTTTTCACTTTTTCACCTGAGGCGCCGTCGACAGCAGGTTCGCTCATCGTATTAAAAATTGTTCCTCCAAAAACCTTAGCGATAATACCGGCCCGTGCCAGCCGGTATCAGCTTAGTAACCACTGCTTTTCTTAGTAGCCAGGCCTTTACTTCTTTTTCAAAATGGCGGGAGAATTGCATAGGCAGCCATCAAGGTAAGATTGATTAAGTTTAATTGGTCTCTTTTAGCCCACCGTGTTATGCTGTCGAAGTCAAATGTTCATGGTTTGGCTTCGAGTTGTTGATCATCCAACGAGATGAGCAACCAGCTGAGCTGTGCAGTGTTCAGCAAGCAGCTAAGGACTGCATTCTGGAATGAAATAAAACGTGTGAGTTTCATTTTGAATAGTTCTCGTGCGTCGTACTTCGAATTGTAGGTAACTCCTAACTCGGGTCATTTTTCCATTCACCGAAATTGTACCGTATTAACGAGTGACACATTTTCATTGATTGCAATTCAAAATTCTCCGGAAGTACAGAAATTTAATACCACAGCTAGGTTGCGGGCGTCAGAACCCTGGAGCATCTCTTTTCTAAGCCAATTTAAAAAGAAAACTAGAAATACGTGTCTCGCAGAACCTCGCGAAGCTCGGAGGAGGATGCACTGCAAAATTTTAGCGATGTGGGCCTTTTTGAAGTTTGTGAGTGCTATCTCCCCAAAATTAACCTGTTCCCTTTACATACTTCTGTAGCTGTTGTTCTATGTACTGTGTATCAAATAATTGCTAATTCAATTCACTATTCGCTTGAATGGTTGAGATTGCAGGAGTTAATAGGATACAGGTCATGAGAATAGGCCATTTGCACGATGACGTCATATGACTACAACTACCAGAATCCTTCAGTTTTTTGTTTTGATGTGCAAATTAGGGCTATTGTTATTTACTACCGCACTGGGATTACACAATTTAAATAAGAAAGGAAAAACGAAATGAATTCTGGTAGTTGTAGTCAAATGACGCCATCGTGCAAATGGCCTATTACTAAATTGATTACAAAAGTTAAACTTGAATATTCAAGATGAAGCAACATATTCTTTGCAAATATCATAAGCAATGTATGCGAGAAAATCAATAATGATCAATTTACAGCATGTACTAAGACGTAATATATCAACAACGAGTGCGAGGGTTTCATCAGGGGTTCCAAACACCGAGAAACAGATGAAAGCACGAGGCCGCTTCGGCCGAGTGCTTTTATTGTTTCGAGGTGTTTGGAACCCCTGATGAAACCCGAAGCACGAGTTTTTGATATAGCTTCTCAAATGAAACAATACAGAATTATTCACTGTTAGTTTTTTTGGCTTTGTCCTTTTCAAATGCCATCACATGCATAATTTTATTGAGCTTGTTGTGTTTCGCCATTTGGTATGAGACCATGTGCGAAGCAGAAGCGTCTCGGTTTAGCGAGGCCAAACCGTTTGTCGAAGAAGAATATTTAGTCGATAAAGCTATTCCCCCGTCAACGAAATATAAAAAAAAACAAATGGGCAACATCCATTTTTAATGAATGGCAAACTACTCGGACGGTTCAAGTTCCCGTTCTCTGAGATTCGGGAGGAATGTTTAAGGACTATGATTTACCAAGATTATGTCGCTTTCTGCTCGTATTGAAGAAATGGACGCATTGAATGAACGTAAGGAAAGCAATTTATATTTATTTTGCTCAGTTGGTTTTGGATATTCTGTAATTGCCTTTTGGGATTACTAAAGCTTGTCTATTCAATTCGGTATTTGTGTCATTAATATTTAAATTAGGATAACCCTGTACCACATGGGTTTGACGTTTTATGAAACTCTAGAGTTTGATATTTCATCAAACTATCGTGGAAAGGCCTCTGTCCAGTGTTTCATCGGGGTTTCAAACCATATGCACCTGACCAAATTGGGGTATCCTGATTGGCTTGTAACTTGATGAATTATTAATGAGTTTGAGAAAATAGTTTCCAGTGTTTGAGTACTAATTTTTTATATTGAAAAATATCCTCTTATGATCTGCGTGTCAGTTGTTCAGCTACTTGAAATCTTTTTTTTTTTTTTATAAATGGTAGATTAAAGAATAATTTATGGAGGGTTGTATATAAGCTTAAGATTGCTTGCCTTTAAATGTAGGTTGTTTCAATTGAAGAGCATTAAAGAGCGGATTAAAGTGCGGTGATTTGAGCTAGATTTCTTAATCGTTCTTCTTCTTTGAGCCTTTCCTGTAATCAGTGTTTGCTCTCGTTGCGTCTATAAACAGAATCATTTTGTCTAACACTTCCAGTCGGTGTCGCCTCTTCTGATCGGTTTCGTTCAGAATTCTAATGGAGGCATTTGGTCAGGCTGTTCGTTGTTTCTTCGTTGCTCGATCGCGTTGAATTTCAAGTCGCCGTTCTCGCTCCAGCGGAGTTTCGGTGGTTAATGTTCTCGAGAAAGGATTTCAAGCCACTTGTTCAATCCAGCGTTGTTGTATTTGCTGTTCTTTCTCATTTGCATCAGAAATTGGTCGTGTTTCACCGAGAGCAGGGGGGGTTGGAACAACATTTGAAGCGAATAAACAAACTTTTTGTAAAATCTCATATTTCGGTGATTTTGCCGGTAGTCTCATTTTATGGTTTTAATTAAGGGAGACTTGGGAATCAGAGAATATAGTTCGTTGGTAACAGAAAAGAACTACAATGCAAGAATTTCATTTATATTTCTAAGTTTAATCCTCGTTTCTCGTCCTTAGAAAATATCATTTTCCGCTCGCTGGAAAATGGCGATCATCCCCGAAAATACCAGGAAAGTGCAGTTGTACCTCCTTCTTAATGGAAACATCACTAGCATTTTAACATTAATAACGTATTCCTTAATATCATAACGACTTAAAACATCAGATCCCTCCAGATCCCTCCAGGTTTTTCAAGCTGAATAAAACCATCAAAGTGTGGGTACTTTCAGTCAATGCTTTGAATAGACGGCAAGCTGATTTAGGAAATTCGCGCACGTTTGCAGAGTTGAATATGAAAATTCTTTGAGGATTAAAACGAATTTAGGCCGAAGCAAGTTCAAGTAAATGAGTATAAAAAGGGTTACATTGTATTTCCAAAAGCCGTCTTGAACAAAGGTTATAGCGGAAAAAATCTTGGTAAATGCATCAGTGCTGAAAGCTCAAATCAGTACAAAACACGCAGCAAAATTAAATATATGCGCGCGCTATATCGCGCTCTTCTGATCGGTTTCGTTCAGAATTCTAATGGAGGCATTTGGTCAGGCTGTTCGAAGTCTTTGTAATCGATGCTGTCGTTGTTTCTTCGTTGCTCAATCGCGTTGAATTTCAAGTCGGCGTTCCCGCTCCAGCGGAGTTTCGGTGGTTAATCTTCTCGAGAAAGGATTTCCAGCCACTTGTTCAATCCAGCGTTGTTGTATTTTCTGTTCTTTCTCATTTGCATCAGAAATTGATCGTGTTTCACCGAGAGCAGCGGGGGGGGGGGGGTGGGGGGGAGTTGGAAGCCTATCCCACGATGCAACGCAACGAGTTACCGGCGACATTTGAAGCGAATAAACAAACTTTTTGTAAAATCTCATATTTCGGTGATTTTGCCGGTAGTCTCATTTTATGGTTTTAATTATGGGAGACTTGGGAATCAGAGAAATAGTTCGTTGGTAACAGAAAAGAACTATAATGCAAGAATTTCATTTATATTTCTATTTTAATCCTCGTTTCTCATCCTTAGAAAATATCATTTTCCGCTCGCTGGAAAATGGCGATCATCCCCGAAAATACCAGGAAAGTGCAGTTGTACCTCCTTCTTAATCGAAGCATCACTAGCATTTTAACATTAATAACGTATTCCTTAATATGACAACGACTTAAAACATCAGATCCCTCCAGATCCCTCCAGGTTTTTCAAGCTGAATAAAACCATCAAAGTATGGGTACTTTCAGTCAATGCTTTGAATTGACGGCGAGCTGATTTAGGAAATTCGCGCACGTTTGCGGAGTTGAATATGAAAATTCTTTGAGGAATAAAACGAATTTAGACCGAAGCAAGTTCAAGTAAATGAGTATAAAAAGGGTTACATTGTATTTCCAAAAGCCGTCTTGAACAAAGGTTATAGCGGAAAAAATCTTGGCAAATGTATCAGTGCTGAAAGCTCAAATCAGTACAAAGCACGCAGCAAAATTAAATATATGCGTGCGCTATATCGCGCGCTATATCGTGCGTACAAGCTAGCTGTACGCGTCAGTTACAGTTTTTTCTGTCGTTGACATCAGAACTACTGTGTCTAGCTAAAACCGTGGATAAAACAAATAGCTATTAAGAGAAGAACTTTTTTCCCAAAGGTTTTCAGTTTTTTAGAGCACTTATTTGGTTAACACAGTGCAAGAGTGTCGTCATATGCGTGGACAAGCAGTTGGATGCTTACGCGTTCAAGCGCGCGCAAATTTCGTTTGTCGTGTCATCCTTCAAACAAATTTTCGAAAGCATGTATCTGTTCGTTGCAAGAGAAGTTTCCTTGACATTGCAAATCCTGACAAAAGAAGACCGAGAGTAAACACTTTTTCACGACGATCGCAGCCGCCGCCATGAATAAACATGAGAGCGCGCCATTGTCAGCGGTCGCGATTTTTGTTGCTAGGCAACTGCACGACATCTTCAGTATATATATATTATATATATATATATATAAACTTTTTGCTCTATTGCGCGCGGCTCAGCTCCCGAGACCCGAGCACCCGAGCGGCCTTCGGCCGCCAAATTTATTAACCTCGCTACGCTCGGGCCTTCGGCCCTCGCTTCGCGAGGAATTAATTTAAGTACATGTACAGCTCTTATGCAATTTTATGCAGCTATCCTAGCATATCTATGCTCCTCTGTAAATCCCAATTAAATGAAGTCTATGTATGTATCGGTATGTATGTATCCTGGGGAGGTGACCCCAGGGAACCCCTGCTAGTATGCCCCGCTAGAAGCCCATACCCCAGAGCAAGCAACTGTGTTTTTAAACAGAAATGAAAATTCTTGTCACAACATCTTTACAGACTGGATTATTTTTAGATTCCCATTTCCTGGGAAATTGTTAAATATATGTTTCCTCTCAGCATTGATAATGAAATTTAAGATCAGTTGGATGATGTCCTAATGAAGACCTGAGATCATTCTTTATCTGTCGAAGACACATGTACCCAATTCTATCTCTGCTTTGCTGTATTCCACTGTTTCCACCATTCCAATACAATATTTCCTAAGGGGCCGATTACATGGCAAATTTTTTTATTTTATTTTATTTTATTGGCCATACTACAATAACACATTAATATAAGAAGAAAAGAGGTAACAATGGCGAGGAGGCCTAAAAGAAACTATGAAGCTTATGTTAATTAGGCCTCCTCAGCTTTAGTTTTGTAATTTCAGCCCGGGCTGAAATTTCAACCCAGTAGGCTGGCTGGAATTTTGTTGCAGTTACATGACGAATTTCAGCCCTGGCTGACAGCCCATGCTGCCATCTTGTTTCATTGAAAACAAATCATTGCACATGACCAAGTGAACTTTTCTGCTCTGGTGACCTCGCTGTTCAGCCCGAGCTGAAATTTCATTCTGATTATATAAGATTTTTCAGCTGGGGCTGACACTTTATTCATGACGATTTGTTCAAGAAACTGGGCTGAAATCTCAGCCCGCCTAACCAGGCTGAAATTTCAACCCCGTTTTAAAGAATTTTTCAGCAGTCTAGGAACGTTATGACAAAGGAAGGGCTGAAATTCACCATGTAATCGTCCCCTAAGTTATACATATTCTCTAGCTGTGGCTGTCATTTTGTTCGCCATTAACTTGTACAGTGTATAGGAAAGATGTAATGTTTGTTGTGTCAGGAGTGTGGGATAAAGAACGTATGGCCTGCTGTACACTGGTTGGATGTTCTTTCTGCCATGCTTGTGACACAATGAAAATTACATTTTTCTCATTTCATTACTGCTTAACACTTACCATCCTTTTAACAGCCTAAGCACCACTGAAGGCATTTTATTTATTTCAGCTGACCATACCATGGGGCATTTGCAAGTCTCTGAATTAAGGAAAAGTGGCAAATGCCCGAGGAGTGGGGGATGGTCATGCTTGGAATTGTCTGAGCCATAGCTGGTTCTAAGCTGCATTAAGTCAAATTTATATTTACAGGGCTCGAAAAAAGTCCCATCCGGTCGTCCAGGACAGATAGATTTTTGTGTTGGGCAAGTAACTTTTTCCACCACTCGCCCAATGGGGGCAAGGATATGGACAAGCTGCTCATGAACTAAGCTGAAATAACAATTTATAAAATCTTGTCTGGGCAAGTAATATTTACTTGACCAAATTAAAGGGCAAGTTTAAATATCAGTTTTTTTCAAGCCCTGGTTTACCATCCAGAAGGATGATAAGCGGGTCACCATCTATACAGAATAATTTTTCTTAGTACCCAGCACTAGCAATATACAAAATTAATGTACATGGATGTAATGTGGACAACAAAAGAGCACCTAGTTTTTTAACCCATCTATATACAGTAACATTATTAAATGTATATGTTGTGGTGCAATTTTGTCCTTGGTGCAAATTTTATTTTCCTTTGTTTTTGGGTATGGAAATGTATGATAATGTGTGGTAATGAGTTTTAAACAGGAAAATAAAATTTGCACCAAGGACAAAATTGCACCACAACATATGCATGTACATGAACATTGCACTCTTATAAATTAAACTACATTAACAACCCCATCTTAAATGGAGGAGCATCTACATCTAGGAGTTTTGGCAGCCAGCTCCTAGATGGAGAATCACCCCCTTGGCTGGCAAATCCTGGCAACCCAGCCATGAGTCCTCATAGGCAGGGAAACAGGCACCCATTGCACTGACAGGCAGTGGAAAGAGGGAAGGAGGGGGGGGGGGGATGCTGAGGCTTAAAATCATACAGGAGACCTCAAAGAATGACTGCCACAACACAACACCATGCTCAACATGCTTATCAATCAATCCTATTTATTATGTAAAGAATACATGCATAAAAGGAAACATCAAAGGTTATCCCCATCGAGGACATTCTCTACATAAATATAGCTTGGCTCTGAGAGCACATAGAATCAGCATAGTTTGAACACATGCCAAATACCACTGACCTCGGGGTGATCACTGACACTCTTTGCTGTAACCTCAGTTAAAGTACATTTAACTGGTTTAATTTATAGCTTTGATAATCACGAAGGAGTTGTTGTAAACATACAGACTACTGGTCAGGAGTAAAAGATGTCGTGCCTTGAAAAGATGAAGATTCAAGGGATTCGTAGCTATTCCCACACTGAGCCCAGTGTAATTGAGTTCCAGAAACCACTGACATTAATTGTTGGACCAAATGGAGCAGGAAAGACAGTAATTGACATATTTTTTTTTGCAAATTTGTACATGTACATTGTAACCTACTTGGGGTGTTAAAAAACTAAGACCCTCGAAAACTAAGGGTGCTTACCATTTGTCAGAACTGGCAGGCCGGACTGCTCAATTCGTAAATATTACATTTTATTGTATTTCATTATTTGTCAGAACTGGTCAGCCAGACTGGTAAATTTGAAAATAGTATGCTCCCTTTTGATGGACTTGTAGGAACATGTCTTCAAAATGATGCATTCCAGTTTCAAACAGACCAGAGAATCAGGCTGGATGAACGTTCACTTTTTTATCCAGCCTCCATATCTCAGACTCGCATTAATTTTATCCTGTTTTTTTTTTCCCACACCAAACTCACTCACAAATATTATTAAACATTGCAAAGCAAATCAGCCAAAACAACTGACATGCAAGAAACAAAACAACAGCCAATCATGTATACAGAATTTAAAGTCTTTTCATGTAAAGGTTTGGCTTTAATACGCATAAAACTCATAATTTTAAGAGTTTCCATCGTCAGGAGGTCTAAGATGAGGTGTTACAGTAGGTCTAAGTTTTCGAGGGCCTTAGTTTTCATAACACCCACCTACTTGGGCATTTCCCTACATGTATGAGCCTGGTCACTGGCCTGGAGTGGAACAATAAATGCTTAATGACTGGCCCCAAGGGAAAAACAGTCCCCTCTACTAACTACAGGGCTGTCATTAAGGGCCGGAGGCCGGGGATTTTCCCCGGCTTCTATGAGCATGAACCCCGGCTACTTTGGCATAGGAAACAAAATAAAACCAAAAGAACTTCCTAGCTGTTGAATTCCCGTTTACTAATTGCATATACCCGGCAACTTGAAATCTTAGTGACAGCCCTGTAACTAAGCCCATGGTAACTATGGTACCTCTAAACTCAAAAATATAAAATTATACATGTATGCCTGAGATGAGAAAAAATGCATGCTTGGTACGGGTGGCACACAAATGCGCCTTGGTTTCAAGACACACAATCTGATCCTGTGAGAGACGAAAGTTCAAGTTGTTGTTTTGCTAGGGAGTTAGTGAGTTTTGTTCGCCCTACGCACGTGAAAAAAGGCGTTTAAGTTGGTCTGAGGTATAACAATTTTTGTTGTGTGTTCATAAACAGTTGTATGGAAAACTCCAGTCCAGACATGTGGATTAAATAGTGTATGTGTGTGTATGCATGGTGGAATCTGGAAAACAAGCATGCATGCAGCAAAGTAATATTTTGCTCATGTTTTTAACTGCTGTAATACTCTAATATCTTTACCGTATACACTGTACCCCACACCCCGTTTTTATTCAAACGTTAAATTTCTCACTAATTTTGTTTCAATGTTGCATTGACAGTCAGTTATAGAGTGCCTGAATTACATAGCCACTGGGGACATGCCTCCAGGTGCCAAAGGAAATCTCTTTGTTCATGATCCAAAGGTAATTCTGTTGAAGGTGTGAGTGAATGAAAGAGGGAAGAAAAAAAGGAAAGAAAGATCAATAATAATTCCTTGCAAAGCGAGGTTTATAAATTGGTCGTGCATGGATTGCTTAAGGGCAGTTATATATTGGGTTGGTGTCCTACAGTTGATGTCATCCATTGTGACCAGCGACTGGAAATGAGAATGTCTCAAATTTTGGGGCCATTGTGGCCATGCAACACATTTTTTTAATAATTTTGTTTTTTCCAGTTAAACCAGAAATTCCATCTCTCCCTCCCCTGTTGCTAAAATTTTGCAGGCAGCCCCCTCCAAGCTTCATGAGGTTCTGCGAGACATGTATTTCTAATAAAATAAATGATTGAATGAATGAATTAAATATAATGTAGATGGACAGATGGACTTTCGGATAAATGTAGATAGACAGATGAATGGATGAATGAAGTATTTAGCATTCATTTCAGGCAACTTTAATTTGGTTTTATCATATGTGAAGTGCTCCTCTTGTGACAAAATTATTAAAAATGTGAACTTCAGGCCATAAAATAATAAGCAGATAATATGAAGAAATAAACAAAAACAAAGCAAAATAAAAACAATTTGATGTCTAACAGTCATTTTTTAACACAAAAAAAGAATAAGTACTTACAGTGTGTCTCACCATTCACCAAATCTTTGAATTGCAACTGTACTTGCAGTTTGAGCTGTTGTATACATGTGTTTACATGTATTTCTTTAGATTGCCGGTGAACTAGAAGTGAGAGGCCAAGTTAAACTGAGATTTAGGGATGTGACTGGAAGCCCTATTGTTGTGACCCGTACACTGGTCTCTGAGCAGAAGGTAAGCACATGAATTGTATCAGTTGAACTCATAATTATTAAGTAATTCATTATTTCTCTGTAATTAATGTAAAAATAAGACAAGGAATAACACTGCTACTGCAGGATGTTCTGCTAGTAATTCTTTATTCTGTGTTCGCCATATTGTGGTGTTCACAATGCTCCTTGTGTAATCTGAATAAATTATAATCACCAGCTGCTCTGTATCGCTGACCGCAGTTCCCGGAAGACTGGATCATCAGCCGATGCATGTTTGATCTGATGCCACCAGGCATCGCTGACAAGAAGCAAGGCCTTGTGGTCGATCTCCTCCAGCTCGTGCACAAACTCTGATAATTTCACTTCTGGAAGGAAGGCCCTGCTGAGAGTGTCTGCCAGAAACATCTCCTTTCCTTTCTTGTACTTTATCATCAGGCTGTATCTTTGGAGACAATGTAGCATTTGTTGAAGACACTGTGGTGCTGAGTTGAGATCTTTGAGAAAAATGGACTCCAAAGGCTTGCGATCTGACTCTACTGTGATCACATCCCTCCCGTAGATGTAGGTGTCGAAGCATTCGCAGGCAAAGATGATAGCCAGGAGCTCCTTGATTTGTGCGCATCATGTCTCGGCTGATGTGAGAGCTCTGGTTGCGTAGGCTACTGGTTGCCCATTCTGTAACAGGGCAGCTCCAAACCCCGACTGCGATGCATCGCACTGGGGCATAACTTCATCATTCAGAGTGTAGTATTAAAGTACTGGTATACAAGTGACTGCCTCCTTCAGTTGGTTCAGTGCTTTACCCTGTGCATCATCCCAGCACCACTCGGCATCCTGCTGCGTCAGCTTGTGTACATGTAGGGATTTCGTCATGTCAGACAGATTGGGCAAAAACTTGCTCAGGTATTGCACTAGGCCCAATAACCGCTGAACTTCAGCCCTATCTGTAGGGGCAGGCATTTCACATACAGTGACAGTATAGCCTTCACCTTGGCTGGGTCAACTCGCAGCCCCCCCCCCCCCCGGTAGCCACGTGTCTGATGAAGGATACTTCCATCTGCCTAAGCTTAAGTTTGTCGATGTCAAGCTTAAGTCCACGCTCCTGACACAGTTACATGTATAGGAACATAGACAGGTTCTTGTCATGATCTTCAGGGTGTTCATTAGGCATCGGAGATCGGAGAATTCTCCGCCTACTACGCAGAATTCTCCGGCTAAAATTCGATGGCAATATGTAGCTATCTTTGCTCTTTCATAATATTCTCCTGCTATTTTACACTATTCTCCTGCTACTACAATTCTTAATGAAAACCCTGATCTTGTGTTGCTTGCCCGTGCGTCTCTTCATAACCAATCACAACAAAGTCATCAGCCACCACTTCAATGTGCGGCATCCCCTCAATCAGCTCATGCATCTTGCGCTGGAAGATCTCTGGAGCTGACTTGATTCCGAAGGGCGTGCGCTTCCAACGGTATTGGCCAAAAGGGGTGTTGAATGTGGTGAGATAGATGAGCTGTTGTCTAATTTGATGTGCCAGAACCCATTTCTGACATCAAGTTTTGTAAACACGTTGGCCTCATGTAAACGCGTCTCCACCTCCTCTATATTTGGAAGGGGGTAATGTTCTCTCTGGATCGCCCAGTTTAGGTCCTTGGGATTCCAACTTAGCCTGAGTTTCCCATTCGTTTTTGGGACAATTGCAAGGGAGCTGACCCATGGTGTGGGTGTTGTTACAGGAGAGATGAGATCTTGCTCTACCATATGGTCTAACGCTGACTTCAGATGTTTACGTACAGCCACAGGCACTCGGCGTGGTGCATGCTGTATGGGGTTCACTGTGGGGTGTAATTTTGATGTGGTATTCGCCATCCAGCTGCCCGACTTCCTCTACAAATACGTGTGGGAACTGTTTCAGAAGGCTCTCTTTTGACATGCCGCTATTTGGATTACTATCCTGGACTGAGTAGACTGCTGGGGTGCCTGTTGTTGGCTTGTTGATAGCATCGTTATCAGTCTATTTGATAATGTTCATGCCAATGCATGCTTTTCGCCCTAAAATTGGACGAATGTCCGTGTTGTCAACCAACTTGCAATCTTTGAAATTCGTTTTAAATCGGGATCATTGGTGGCTTTCTTCTACAGGTCGACCGGGATAACATTGCACTGTGCCCCTATGTCTGGCTGAAAAAGTAGACAGTTCCCAGAGTCCAGTTGTAGCGTCACGAGCTGCGAGTCATCCAGCGTGACAGCGGCGATGTCACTTATCATGTATAGCTCCTCAGAGTCCTCGCCAGGATCAAAATCTTCGTCGAGAACCTTTACGCTTGGGGTCGGTTTTGTACCTCGACGCTTTCCACTGTGGCACACAGCTGTGAAGTGGCCGTGTTTTCCACAGACACTGCATATGTTTCCGCGAGCCATGCACTTATCGGGGTCATGGATCCGGCCACAATTACCACATGTTGTCGTTGTTCTGTTTCCCGCATGGGCGCCGGGGCTTCTTGTTAACATTTAAAGTGTTCACTGTGTCTTCCAGGCCAACTTCCTTCAATTGGGCAGCTGTGCTTTCTGAAGCACGACAAATTTCGTCTGTTTTCTGTAGCGTAAGTTTAGATATTTCTCTCAACAGTCTTTCCCGGACTTTGCATCACGAATCCCGAATATTAAGCGATCCCTCAATATCTCCTCAGGTGTAAGAGTTCCAAACTCGTAGCCTGCAGCGAGTTTTCGCAGCGTCGTTTTATATTGATTGTAGCTTTTGCCTGCCTCCTGAGCTCGTCGATTAAAGTGATACCGTTCAAAAGGGATGTTTTTTCGGGTTGGCAATAGTTAGCGAATTTTTGTTGAACTGGGGCAATGTTGTTGTTGTTCCCTTTGTCACCACAGTCCGTGAATGTGGAGTACACATCTCTCGCTTCTTCTCTGATTATGGTAAGTAGCGTAGCCACTTGTATTGTCTCTGATTTCTTGTTTAGTTCTGTGGCAAGAGTGTAGTTGTCCCAAGCGAGACAAAACTTGTTCCATTTCTCTGCCACGTTGTTGGCGTCATGGATGTCAAGCGCCTGCGGGGGCGGTAAGGTGAATCCAGTTGCCATTTTGCTTCTTGTTAGCGCCGTTTAAGGGTTCGGTTTCTCACCCGCTGCCACCATGTAAGAATAAGATGAGGAATAACACTGCTACTGCAGGATGTTCTGCTAGTAATTCTTTATTCACATGTCGGGGTATTCAGTTACTGTCACGCACGAGTCATCGCGTTACAATTAAGTCTGTCTGTACAATAAATTTTTAGTTAATATTTCCAACAGTTTCTAATGTCCAATGAGCAGTACATGTACATGTACCATACAACACAGCAATTTCAATAGGAGATGATAATCAGGTTTTTGTTAAAAGCCACTGACAATGGACACTGTTACTTCATTCAACTTCTGATAATCAACACAGAAATCGGTGACCCCTCTTTCTTCTTGACCCAGGGACTTCAAGACGGCACAATCACTCCCTTCAGAAGCATTTCTTGGATGAGGGTGTCAGCTTCAGCTCTCTTATGTAGCAGAAGACGTCTTGCCGGCTGACAGATGGGCTGCAAGGATCCAGTGTTAATCTTATGTGTTACTAAGCTGATGTGGCCAAAGTCATCAGAGGAGACAGCAAATACATGTATGTCGATAAACAACTGCAGTGGGCAAATTGAGAGTGCTCCTCAGGGTCCAGTTGATGTGAGTCGCACTCGAGCAGATCTAACAGGTGCTCAGGGACAAAATGTCCACCATTATCAAGCTCTATTGTGCAGCTGTCACCTCAGCTCACCACCCTCCTCCTTTACTTGGCAGAGAGCTATGCTGTTAGGTTGTTCTACAAGTTTGACAGGTTCACACATTGCTGCCATGGTTTCCTTGTACCAGGTGCAAGGAGAATCTGTAACATTTTAACATTTGCAATGGACCAATGCCTAAAGCTATGTCTACCAGGCTTCCAGTTAGCATCAGTTGGTGAACAGTGGGTTCAAGCAGTCCTAGAACAGGGGCACACGGACCAACTATTTTGCCAGCTATCAGAGCCTACTTCTACGGAGTATGACTGCTGTGTGGTTAAAGGAAACTTGAAAGCATCTCCAAACTGTAACTCATTGTTGTCATCCAGTTGGCAGTCATATTGACAAATGAGATCAAAACCAAGGAACCCCTTGGGTTCAATGTCCCCGACCCCCAATGGACGGTCAAGTTCCTGGTTGCCTATTATGGGTGTCCCAGGAATGACGAGAAACATCCATCTGCCAATTTTATAGTCTTGAGTTGTCTTGGCGTTGATTATGTTGTGCAAGAGATGGTCTCCCATGTCTTAGACTTAAGTATGGTGAATTTTGGGCCAGTGTGTGCGAGGGTGTATGCATTGATCTCCAGGCCATTTAGGGCAGTAATGGAGCTGAGTCTACTGGGTTCGGATTATGTGAAGTTACAATGTACCGCCTGCACTATCTTTGTTGTGCCACCACTTTGTTTCTCAGATGAGATACAAAGGCCTGAACCTCTACATGTACACTAGCATCCAGACTGGTTTGGCTTGATGAACTTACATGTACTACTTCTGTTACCCTGCCTACCACTCCTGTTACCCTGCCTACCACTACAAAACATTCTGACAGAGTTGAATCTTTACAATAGTTTGATATTAGTTCAATCTGTTATAGTTCTGTTGACTGAATTGAAGAGTTTGAGACCTGTTGACTGTTTGAGGCCTTTATTTTAACCGACTAACTAAAAATCTCAACTTGAACTCCAAACAAACATGGCTTCCAAGTGTGAGGTTTGTCACTTGGGAGAACTAGTAATGAGCCTTAGTTGTGTCGTACAAATTCTGAATCATGCACCTAAATCAACAATTATCTTTAACTATCCGGGAGAACTCTCAAATAGTCTTATATACAACACAATACAGTCAATATATTTTTATGCCAACAGGGCAAAAAGACACAAACAAGGACAATGGAGGGCAACATTGTGCGAGAGGTTCATGGCGAGGTACTGTTATATGTTTACTTAAGTACATTGTAATACAAAACAAATACAGTTGCATGCAGACTTGTGTAAATTGTTGCTTTTCAGAATGACCCTCGATGACAATAATTTTTAAGGTGGCTCGATGGTGTTTTTTTCTGTGCCAACCACTCTTTTTCAATCACATATTTGGATATCTTATTCAGTATTTACCTAACTACTCATGGCACACACTTACTAGGGAAAAATTGAAGTTTCCATTTCAGTTGTATTTTTTGCGATCGAAGCGTCCTTGGCAACGATACGTTGCTAGGGGTAGTTTTACTTGTGAGGCCGCCGTCGGCCTGTATGAGAAATTTTGGCAAATCGCTCTTGGGGACTGAAAGAGTACCACAATGCACACATTTTAGCCAAGTTTGGTTAACTTCTGTGAGAGGATTTTTGAATGGCACGAGTTTACTTATTTTAGGGTTAAATTTGGTAAAATATCAAAGTTTGTTGTATTTCACCCCAAACTGAGAGATCGAGGACCTAATGCCGATTTCAACTTTACTCATTCATAAGAACAACTATTTTACCTTGTTTGGCTCTTTTGGCGGATTGACGGTTTTCGATTTTTCCCTGTGCCGAGTTATAATAATCGAAATTTACGATGTTTTTGCAACAAACGAGCAGAGAATCTTCTGACCTCGCTTATTTTAAAAATCTGAGATAGAATTTCCCAAGAATAAGCGAACTATAAATTTGGACCTTCTTTTACTTAGTCTCCAAATTTCGTGTTGGTTGAAATGCTGTGAGACTTGTACGCTGAACGTCGAGTTGGTAACATGCGCGCTAGTATTTTCAGAGATTTCTTGTTCTCCGAGATGTTTACAATTCATGATCTATTCTGCATATTTCATTGTTCTGAAATGACACCTGCACGCGAATTCCAGTCTAGCACGGGCGGAACCAACTTCCGAAGACCTGCCGATTATGGTAATTCATCAGTCCTGGCAATGTGTTCATGAGATAACAGGTGAGCTGTTGAACATCAACGTTAAACACGTAATTGACCTAAAAATAGCAAGAGCATGCCGCTAACAGAAAACAGAAATTTTTACTCACTGTCAAGGCAGCAATTATTTCCCTTATTAAAAGACGTGAAAAACGCTACAATAAGCGTGTCTAACAGAAGATTTTATTACCATAATCGGCAGGTCTTCGGAAGTTAATCAAGCGTTTTGGTTCCGCCCGTGCTAGACTGGAATTCGCGTGCAGGTGTCATTTCAGAACAATGAAATATGCAGAATAGATCATGAATTGTAAACATCTCGGAGAACAAGAAATCTCTGAAAATACTAGCGCGCATGTTACCAACTCGACGTTCAGCGTACAAGTCTCACAGCATTTCAACCAACACGAAATTTGGAGACTAAGTAAAAGAAGGTCGATATTTATAGTTCGCTTATTCTTGGGAAATTCTATCTCAGATTTTTAAAATAAGCGAGGACAGAAGATTCTCTGCTCGTTTGTTGCAAAAACATCGTAAATTTCGATTATTATAACTCGGCACAGGGAAAAATCGAAAACCGTCAATCCGCCAAAAGAGCCAAACAAATAAGGTACAATAGTTGTTCTTATGAATGAGTAAAGTTGAAATCGGCATTAGGTCCTCGATCTCTCAGTTTGGGGTGAAATACAACAAACTTTGATATTTTACCAAATTTAACCCTAAAATAAGTAAACTCGCACCATTCAAAAATCCTCTCACAGAAGTTAACCAAACTTGGCTAAAATGTGTGCATTGTGGTACTCTTTCAGTCCCCAAGAGCGAGTTACCAAAATTTCTCATACAGGCCGACGGCGGCCTCACAAGTAAAACTACGCCTAGCAACGTATCGTTGCCAAGGACGCTTCGATCGCAAAAAATACAACTGAAATGGAAACTTCAATCTTTCCCTAGTAAGTGTGTGCCATGAGTATTTAGGTAAATAATGACTAAGATATCCAAATACAAGATTGAAAAAAAGTGGTCGGCACAGAAAAAAACACCATCGAGCCACCTTAAGCTCTTGCAATGCATGTACAGTACCATAAATCTGAGTTTTCTTTTATCCTTTTTCTAGAGGCGAAGTTTAAGCTCGAAGTGTGCAGATATCAATAGAGAGGTTAGCATCATTATTATTAACGAATATTTACTGTTTCATATCAGCATGGCATTCAATATCCACTATTACTGTCATTTGTTTACATTGTACAAAACTTGGTAAAGGTGGGTAAAGCCATACTTAGGCCACGAGTGCCCCACACACCCTAGGTTTATAACCACATCATTTTTAGAATGAAGCAAAGGAGTACTGCTCCACATACTCCCTTAAAGTGTCAAAGTGCTAGACCTTTGTCTCTCTTCACGTAAATGTACCTACACTCCTAAAAATCCAGTAATTGTTGTTAAATTGCATTCATGCAGATGATTTCATCCCTTGGAGTATCCAAAGCAGTGTTGGATAATGTGATTTTTTGCCACCAAGAAGAGTCTAACTGGTAGGCAACACTGAAAATAAAATTATTGCAATTTTTATGCTACAGGTTTCTTGCTGAAACATACGCAATGCATGTGTATATCTACACATGCAATGTCTGTTTGAATTTGTACATTTAATAACTTAAGCTATTGTTCAACAACAAAAAGAACTTAAACATTGTCAAATAAAGTTTTTTTTGATAAAAAAAAAAAATTAAAACTCTGTCTGCTCGAGGCCTTACTGCTCGATGTACTTTACTTACTTCACTTACTCAGCTCGATGTCCCTGTATAAAATTAATATTGATTAATATTAAATAAAAAATAAAACTTTACAAATTCAAGAGATCAAATATTTGTACATGTAAGTAGTGAAGACTGGGCTTTCACTGTGTGATGGATCATTGGCATGGTACTATGACTGTCAGGATGTATATTTTTAACTACAGTAAAATAAGTTCTAACTCTATCCTTTAACCTTGTCTTTTTTAAAAACAAAAATCCTTAAGGTGATTCCATCGAAAAAGAAGTTATAATGAAAATTTTTTAAAACTTTACATGGTTATTTAGTACATCTAGTACATCAGAAAAATACAATGAAACGAGGGGGTCACCATGCCCGTTTTCAAGATATAGCGCTGTAATATATCACTAATTTGCTAGCTTGCGACGGCAATATTGAAAATCCTAGCCTTGAGCGAAAGGCAACCATTATTTCCAGAAAGTAATTATTAGCAAAGAAAAATTAGTAGTATTGTTATGATACCGGACAATGTCATCGTGAAAAGCCTTAAAGTTACCGAAAAAGAGAACTAATGAAATAATAGGGCAATTTCAGCATCCGCACGCTCCCAGTGAAACGCTAAAATCTAGATTGTAAAAGTGATTTCATAAGAATATTTAAAAATCTACTAATGAAAAATTCTTCAAATATGGATATATAATGGAGAGTAGTATTTTATTCAAATACATGGAATAAAAAAGATAGGTCACCATGCTCGTTTAGAAGAAAACTACCACTTATTTACTAAGGTAACTGAATCCTCAAAGGAAATCCTCTTGCTTTGGAGTGCAAGCGTGCTCGTGCATGCGCAAATGATGCAATTTATTATGTGCAGTAGTGATGCGCAATGCAATACTATGGAATCACCCTAACTGTCAAGCTTTTTCAAGTTCTCTGTTAATTAAGACTGGGTTTGCAAACCATCATCGCATTTATAACTTTCTTTGTTCACACTTGATGAGTAATTATTATTAATGAGTTCCTCCAAATGCTGGTTTCAATGTCTGTGGCTCAGACTTACACAATAATCCTGTCATGCATAACTTTGTGATCACACTGAGTTTGTTTGCAAATTGACAGCAGACTAAAAAAGAAACACCAATGTAGAAAAGTGCTGCTCAACAGCATTCATTTGATTGGTCAAACTGTAAGAATTATCCACCGATAGCAAAGTTAATACATGAACCACATTTATTTTTATGACTCAAGGTTTCATTCTGTCCCATGAACATAAAAGACACAGGCAAGCCTCTCAAAGCCCTGTGAGGCAGACACCTTTCCAAGGCAGACGTCAGTAGTTTGCTGGTTCCGACTGGAATTTCACATGTTTGTCTGCAACTTAACTCTCTACATTGTATATGGCAGACACTTCTCTAAGGCAGACAGGTAGAGCTGGTCCAAGGGTGTCTGGCTGTATCTGTCAAGGTCACCAACAAATGCATTCTTCATTAAATTGGTTTGTGACATTGAATAAATACAGGTAATAATTATTGCAGAATGCTTAGTTGTTACTTATCAATTGTCTTACTGTTGGTGTTTATTACAGGCCTCTTAGTGAGGGAAAAACATTAAAACAAAAATTTGATGATATATTTGCTGCCACAAGGTATGTTGCAAATTTCTTTACTGAATTACAGTATGCGTTTTTTTTTTTTATTTCCAGATTGTTTTGAATTTATAATAACACACGGCCATTTAAATTCAGTACTACTTAATTAAAAACTTATTCAGAGTAACTCACTGCAGTAATGACGTTCTGGAGGAACAGCAAATGTACAATTTTTTCTCTCTCTTCTAACAGATACATCAAAGCATTGGATGCTATTCGCAAATTTAGACTAGAGCAGGTTGGTCTTTATAATGTGATGTGAATAGGTAGATATTTCATTCTAGCCAAGTGGCTAATAACCTAAAATAAGCAAAAGTCTTGAATTCTTTTTTTTTTCGGTTTTTACAAATCCTTTGGGTCTTATGTGTAAAGATATGCAATAAATCCAACAACATCTCTTTTATTACAATCCCGAAAACCTTGAGTGCTACATTTGTTAACATAAATTATGTTCAGACCAACTTTAGTGCACAAGTGTAAGACATTTTGTAAGCTAGCAAAGTTTGATCTATTCAGACATTTTTAGCTTAATGTCTAAGGTTGCCCGCGGCTATTTAATGGCACAGAGACTCCCTTTTATAAATCGAATTTTCAGCATGTAAGCTTCAACCGATTTTTGTAAGTTTTGGTAGGGTGATAAAGGAGTCTTCAAATTATACAGGACTTTAAATTTTAGTGCATATAAATAAGGTAGTGATTGAAAGTTGCAAGCGTTTTTAGAAAACCCCGTTTTTGAAGAAAACGCGAATATTTTCGTAAAACGACCACAGATTTTTTTCTAATTAAGCTCTAAGTTCTAGGACTTCAAGCTTTACTGTGAGCATTTTTCCACAAAATCGGCTGGACAGAAATTACTGCACAGTCCAATGCTGAATTTAAGCTTCCAAATGTTATGCTTGGGTATTTGCCTCAGCTGTTGCAAGAAAGTTAAAATAAAGCTTCAATCGCACCCTATCACTTGAAAGCTTGATACAACCGAAAACTTTGCTGAATAACAGGAAAATACCGGAAGCTCCAAGCAAAAACTATAAGCAAAGAAAGAACAAGATGTTTATAGTGCGTAATTTATGAATTTCAAGAAATTCAAGTTTGTTCGACTCATGAAAAAACTACCAATTTGTTTTCTGATGTTTTAAAGTATGATAACATTCAGTATATGTACAAACGGCCTTTCCTAGTTTCATGGGTATAGTCTCGACGAAACTCGGCAAATTCGGGTCGTCAAGACTGCTACTTCATGTCATCCATTTTCTGAATGCTTTGAAAACCCCTCGTGTTTCGTAAATTATTCAAAGTTGCCGCATTCTGGGATTATTTGCCACATGGGAATCACCCATCATCGTTAATACAATAGGCCATTTGCACGATGGCGTCATTTGGGCTCTATCCCAGTGAAACTAAAGAGCTACCTAGACCAACTGGACATTGACCACAACAGCAATGTTCTCTAGAAATCTGCATTGTTGGGAACAGCGCACATCCTGAGGAAAGTACTTTCTGTCTAAGGTCCTTGTTGTGACTTGACAGTTGGAACACTTACAAGAACTCCAGAATTACTGTGCGATCTCTAAATAATAATAATAATAATAATAATAATAATAATAATAATAATAATAATTTATAGAACAAGGTGTTTATTAACAATTAAAATAACTATTTACAATACATTAAAATTCTAATACGATAAGATATGTACATTTGAAATGGTATAATAAAAAACTCCTCAACATTACAGTTTTAAAATGAAACAAAATAATAATAATAATAATAATAATAATAATAATAATAATAAACATGACCATAGCAATGGCAGGTGCATTGAGTATCTTATTACGTTTACAAAGACCTAAGTGTGTGGTATGATACATTGTAGATGCCTTTAGCTTGTCCTCATTTTTTCCACACGTACTTTCCATTATGATGATTGATGATTAAGAGAAGGAAAACCATTTTGACCCCAAACGGCCTCCACCAGTTCTGCAATTTTGGAAACTGGGGTGCGCTTCCTTCATTGTCTTTCTTAAACCAATGTAGACTCTTTCATCGCAATTTTTTTCTGCACCAAAGCTACGTGTATCATTGACACAGTGATTCACAGAGTCTGATACATTTTCTCAAGACCTTCACATGTACATGTACTTTAAAGGAAAATCACGGAATTTGTCCAAATAATGATGCAGAGTCACTCCCCAGTATTGCTGAGATATTAAGGGTTAAAAAGCGATTCTTCTCCTTTGGTGGATGTACACTAGCAGGGTTGTTAGAAGCAAACAATCCACATACTCCCATGACCACTCTCTTTGCCCTTTTTCAGTCCAATAAATGCTGTTTGGTCTGCAAATGAACCCATCACATTTCAACGATCCACAAAACAGTTTGTGCACATTATTTTGTTGGCCTGTTTTAGTCTAATGAATGCCATTTGGGCTGCCAGTTTTCAACAATCCACTGACCAGTTTGTGCCGTTTGTCTTGTTGAAGTATCATTTGTTGGTCTTTAAGTCTAATGGATACGATTGGGCTGCAAATGTACCCTACACATTTCAATGATCCATGGACCAGTTTATGCAGATTGTCTTGTTGAAGTATCATTTGTTGGCCCTTTTGAGTCCAATGGATACCATTTCGGTTGCCAATGCACGCTCCACATTTCAACGATCCATGGATCAGTTTATGCAGATTGTCTTGTTGAAGTATCATTTGTTGGCCCTTATGAGTCCAATGGATATCATTTGGGCCGCCAATGCACCCTCCACATTTCAACGATCCATGGACTAGTTTGTGCAAATTGTCTTGTTGAAGTATCATTTGTTGTCCCTCCATTTTGAGTCCAATGGATACCATTTGGGCTGCCAATGTACCCTCCTCATTTCAACGATCCATGGACCAGTTTATGCAGATTGTCTTGTTGAAGTATCATTTGTTGGCCCCTTTTGAGTCTAATGAATGCCATTTGGGCTGCCAATGCACCCTCCAGATTTCAACGATTCATGGACCAGTTTGGGCAGATTGTCTTGTTGAAGTATCATTTGTTGGCCCTTTGAGTCCAATGGATACCATTTGGGCTGCCAATGCACCCTCCACATTTCAATGATCCATGGACCATTTTGTGCAGATTATGTTGTTGAAGTATCATTTGTTGGCACTTTTGAGTGTAATGGATGCCATTTGGGCTGCAAATGCACCCTACACATTTCAACGATTCATGGACCAGTTTGTGCAGATTGTCTTGTCGAAGTATCATTTGTTGGCCCTTTGAGTCCATTGGATACCATTTGGGCTGCCAATGCACCCTCCACATTTCAATGATCCATGGACCATTTTGTGCAGATTATGTTGTTGAAGTATCATTTGTTGGCACTTTTGAGTCTAATGGATGCGATTAGGGTTGCAAATGCACCCTACACATTTCAACGATTCATGGACCAGTTTGTGCAGATTGTCTTGTTGAAGTATCATTTGTTGGCCCTTTTAAGTCCAATGGATGCCATTTGGGCTGCCAATGCATCCTCCAGATTTTAACGATCCATGGACCATTTTGTACAGATTGGCTTGTTGAAGTATCATTTGTTGTTGGCCTTTTTTAGTCTAATTTACACCATTTGGAATGCCAAATGTACAAATGCATCGTACCCATTTCATCAATTTATAGAATACATGTAGTTTATTCAAATAAAGTCACAGGCGTATCATTTTCTATTACGACGATAATGCAACATAAACAGTAATAACCATACTTGAATGCATAATAAAGGATTTTTTTCATGTTACAGGTCCAAACAGTGAAGGAGTATTCCATAGACTTGGGTCATCTAAAGGCAAACAAAGAGAAAGCAGAACAGGTATACAATAAACAATAAACCTATTTTGATCCATGTATGATAACAGTAAATATTCCAAAATGTTCTGCTTGTTATGGAGTTTAGAGAGTCCCATATGCCTGTTATGGTGTATTCTGAATAGTTGCAAAACATGCTCCAAAGCCATTAAGTAGCAGGTGGCTTATATACCTATGTATTATTAAGTTTTATGAAATAAATGAATAAACAAATAAATAATTAAGTAAACAAACAAACATTAATAAGAAATAAACAGTGTTTTAATTTTTTATATATATATTGACAGTTAACAGATGAACTCACACAAACCCAAGGAAAGGTTGAAGCAACAAAGGATACTGTAAAGGATTTGAATAAAAAACTTGAACCAGTGGAGGTAATTTTAGCTTTGTGTTAATTTGCAGACGTTTTTATTGGTAGTGGGTCCAAAAATGAACTTTCAGTGACCAGTACAGTACATTTATATCACAGGCACGTTTGGTAATGTTGATTGCTATTTGCTGAAATTTTATCAACATGTTTTATTGCATTGTCAAACTTGGCAGTTCCTTTTCTTGAATGGTACCATTCAGCACACACATACACGTACATTATTCTGCCATTAAATTTTAACCCAAATTGAAATGATCATTGTTGCCAGCCCATCCTTAAAGAGTGCCTGCATAGAACATATTTTCTGGACTATTTTGGAGAGGTGCCAATTTCTATTAGGTTTTTCTGCACTGTGTAAAGGGGTCTTTACTGGTGCACTACAGCAGGGTATGAAGTTAATTCCAGTTGTCCTGGACAACCGACTCCATCTGCCATGGTACAAATCTCTGTTATCACACAAATTGTGTTAACAAGGGAAGAAATTCTAGAAAAACAAGAAGCTGTACACATCTTGAACTTGTGGTGTCTTTATTAAACACAGTGCATTATTAGTGCTTTAAGTGCTTGTACAGAGAAACATAAAATTATGTCTGAAAAGTAAGACTACATTCCGTAGTCAACACTTGAAACCACAATCGCTAACTGAAATGCAAAGTTATAGAAAACACAAAGCTGCGAACACAATAATGCTGCTAATGATACGTAGGATCTACAAGAGACCTAACCAACCAAAAAATGAATGAACAAAAACAATGAACTGCAAGGCTGATCTGCCCAAGTAAAAAAGTAGCATTATCGTTATATATTTATTTTTGGGACTGTAGGTCTTTTAGATCCATTATGCTGTGTTTTCTTTCAGCATGGTTTTGCCCATGCGTTTAAATGTTTAGATGAGCTTTGTCCATCTACATTTCAATTTGCGAGACATCTTTGCGATACACTGTGGGCTCTGTTCCCCAAACACGTGATGTGGCACACGTGTTTCGGGTGACAAGTGAGTACATAGTACGGAACCTGATATTGTGAACGGGTCATTGTGCAATCTATTTGCGCTGGCTTTCTATGCTGGCGACATTTAGATTGTTACACCGTGCTGATGAGTTGCAATAACAATGAAACAATTGTCCACGGTTACAATCCTACTTATCAGTTTCTGTCGTGATGGTGTCTCACAAATTTTACTTTTTTACGTGGTCAGATCAGCCTTGCAGTTCATTGTTTTTGTTCACTCTCTGCACCACTACTATATTCACTGGCATGTGTAACCCTGTTTAAATAAAGTTCATTATTATTATCAGCAGTAAAAGCTATCTGTATGTGATACAGTTAAAAGGAACACAGGGCACCAAGGCATGACCTGTGCTCCAACTAGTGAGACTAGAATTAAAAAATATTATACAATAAAATATATTATTGTTATTATTATTATTATTATTATTATTATTATTATTATTATTATTCCATAACAAATTGACTTGCCAATATTGCTGGAGATGACACTGGCCCTGGTCATTATTATTATTATTATTATTATTATTATTATTACACCACACAGGACAAGGTTGACAAATGGCTTAAACTTCTTTGTATCATTGCTTATTACCGGTATTGTTCCCAGACTCCCCTCGGCCAACATTTAATCTCTGCAAAACTAAAACTAGTTTTCTAAGAATGCCCATTTTTATTTGTTGTGTTACTCTCTAACTGTAATTCCCTTTTCTGACCCTATTAACAATTTCCAACGCTTAAGCACAAAGCTAACCCTAACCCTAGCACAGAGCTAACCATTGCAGATAACCTAGGTTTTATGTCAAATAAAGAAACAGATAAACTATGTAAAAAATAATTTCACTGGAACTTCAAAATTAGAAAAAAAATTACCTAGTGAAAAAAATTAACCTAGTGAAAAATTAAAGTTACCTGAAAAAAATTACTTGCAACATATCTGTGAATTCGTGATTTAGATCAGAGAGCAGATGAGTTTTGGAATTGTACAGCTCTATCATTTTCAATGTTGTTTATTTTGATGGCATTATAGTGTACCAGTGAGTGTAGATGTGATGACAAAATCTGTACCTACTTTACTCGTCACACTGATCACGCCAAGAAATGAGAACATGTACTTTTTCCAATGCCTCATGAAAGGATTTCACAAGTTCACTATGGTAAAGACCAATTTTAGAATGATCAGGAAATGATGTTACTATTTTGTTGCCCAACTGTTTTGGGGGTAGCAGTTAAAACAGACTAGAAATACTAATTATCATGTAGCTTTTTAATAAGCTGATCAAAGATCACTCCTATCTAAGTACAAACACTTGAGAACACAAAAAGTGACCGAGAATCAGTACTCATTTTATACCTTGTTGGCGTATAACGCCACAAGTAATAAGTGATCAAATATATTATACTGTAGCAGGCTACCTGAATAGTTAAATGTACAATAATTTAATTGATTTATGTTGTTTTACTGTGTTACAGTTGAGACTGGCTGAACTTGCAGGCATTGCAGATAATGTATTTCAACTAGAGAAAAAAATTGGTATGTGTCATCTTAGATTAAAAAGAACCTTTACAAGTAGCATGAAGCAACTAGAAGTATTACTACTCCCCCCTGGATGGGATGCTAGTCCATCACAGGGCGACCTGGTTTATATACTATGAAGTGACTAGGAGTATTGCTGCTCTCCCAGGATGGGATGCTAGTCCATTGCATGGTTACTATCAGCATTTTGTCACCGGGACCCATTTTTACACCTGGGTGGAGAGTAAATTCAGGCTCATAGTTTTCACTCTGGTTGTTTAAACTCCACACTGCAAAATGGTGTTATTATCTATTTTGATGTAAAACTTGGTCCAGTTAGTTTATTAATCTTTTTGGTCGTATCTCTTCATTCCAGAATCATTGTCAACGGAAAAGAGACAGCTCTTCAAAGTGGAAGCTGACCTCAAAGACAAGATCACCAATCTATTCAATGGTATTTACTTCCCCGACAAGTTTAAATGCATTTGTTGGAACAGTGTCCGCTTTCTTGCCCTTATTTCTCCTTCAGTGTTGTTGTTCAAGATGCCAGAATGAAAATAAAAACATGCCAATGCAACAATGTGGAGAAAGGAGCAATATCGGGGGAGAAGAAATGGACCATATGTGCTACCTGTATACGTTTCTTAACTGTCAAAATTAATCTGAACTTTCCTTGAAGTGTTTCAACTGATTGTGTCTAAGATTGTGGGTCAAATAGTTTCATTTTTTTTTTTTTTTTCTGGGCTTCTATCTTGAGTTGCTGAATTCAGATTTGATTATGAAATTAAATCTAATGAGATCAAATAAGATATTACCATGTCGTGCTTACCACCATATTCAAGGAAGATGATGTTTTGCTCAGGATTTGAACTTACTTTAAGTTCACAAGCAGAATTTTTAATAAGTACTTAGTTGCCAGTGAGATTTCGTCACTAGCAATAGAAGCAAAGTCACTAGCATTTTTGGTGGTCAGCAATCGTCATGATGTACATGTATTATTATTACCCAGGACCCAAATTAACTTTTTTCTCCGCTATTTTTTTTCATTAACAGTACAAGCAAAGTCGCTTATATTTTTTTGCAGTCAGCTGGGTTCATAAATTAAATATAACTTGATGTAGATAATACATCATTGACGTAAAATTTATGTCAAGGGGCAACCACTGTAGTCAGTGATGACAAGAATCCACGTGATTTCATGATCATTCACAGTGTCCAAGACAAAATCATTCTGTGTATCCGATAACATTGGCTTCTTATCACTTTCATTAATTCTACCAACAAATCTTTTACTTTTGTTAGTTTGTTTCATTGTATCTTACTCACAAAAATAGCAAAATTTATTTACTTGCAAACATCTGCTAGTAGACTTTGTTTTTACTTGCAAACTCCATGTTATAAAAATCGCTTGCAGTTAACGAGTTTGTGAGCATAATTTTCCAGACCTGTTGCTGGTGTTCATAAGGGACCATACTGATGTTACTATAACTTGTGGAGTAATTTTTGAGTCAATTTTGATTGCATAAACTGAATTTTTAAACGTCCCTTGCCAGTGAAATCTTGCTGTTGTGTAAGTGTTTCTTGTAACTGTTCTGCTTGCAGGATCTGTGGAGGAACTGCACCAGATTTTTTCAGATTTTCAAACAAAAGTCATGGAAAAGGAAGATACCTTGAGAGATGTAAGGACTGACATGTACATTCTAAATAAAAAAGAATTTAATTTGGAATCAATTCGTGCAGTTCAACCCTACTCTTCCCAGTAAACCACGACACCCACAAATTTTATGGCTGCCTTTGGAGTAACGATCATGATGCCACTAGTCTTTTTCAAATGAATCGTGTGCTATATTTGTCTGTACCATGTGATAGCTTTTTGTGTCGCACACAATCACTCTTCCTTTATACAGTGTTTGAAATCAAACATGTGACACGAAAGAATGCCATCACCTGGCCCCAGTTGTTCAAAAGGTGGATAGCGCTATCAACCGGATAAATCACTATCCAGTGGATAAGTATTAACAAAATCCATCGTAAATCTCTATCCAGTGGATAGTGAATTATCCTGTAGATAGCACTATCCTCCCTTTAAACAACCGGGTAAAGGTAAAGACAAATGTACCACTCGATGCATCTGAACTAGACTTGCAGCATCACGATCGTTACTCCGAAGGCTGCTAAAATATTTGTGGGTGTCACGGTTTCTGTTTTTCACCATGAAAAGTAATAATTAACAATTATTGGATGAGGTTGAGCATGAAAGCGATAATTATCAAGGCCAAAGTTTGTGTTATCTGCCAAAGCCGAAGGCTGAGGCGGATAATACAAACTGAGGCCTTGATAATTATCGCTATCATGCGAAAACCAAATCCAATAATTGTTTTATTATGCATATTCCTGAGCTGCACTTGTAAAGACAAGAGCGCGCACAAAAAAGTGATCAATGCACAGCAGTCAACTTGTAAGTAAACAACTTACGTCACTTCTGCATGCATAAAACTATTGTCTGTAGGTATGACGTCACTTCTGCATGCATAAAACTATTGTCTGTAGGTATGACGTAACAGAAACGGCAAGCAATAATTAGCTGCGTGCTTATAGCCAATCAAAATCGAGCTAGTGACACCAATGTATAATAATTACATTTGTGAGTGAGGTTGAAATGGATCAATTCATTACGAATTTATTGATGTTCAGGTGAGTGATGATATTATTTATAATTAACTGTAACAATAAGAATCAATTTCTGAAACATGATCTCAGAGGTTTCTAGCAAGTGTAAATGGCTCTTAATCCATTGTAGAATGAAGGAAAACTGTACTCGTTAAACAAAGCCGAGCAAAAGTTGACTGCAGATCAGAATCAGCTTCTGACAGCAAGAGGAAAACTTGAACAGCAGGCACAGGTAAGAATGCACTGTAGCAGAGCAAAATAGGCGAATATTTGTCTACAATGTTTACCTCATTAGCTTATGCACCTCATTCTCTAATCAAGCTACAAAAAATCAACTCCGAATATTGAAAGGGCATAGCACAATTAGCTTTGTGCAATGCTGTTTTCAAAACTCGAAATTTTACAAAGAATGTATGGCTTATTAGCATTTTTGCTACCCAACAATTGTGTGGTTTTCGATAGCTAATATTTCCTTAAAAATTCCATGAAAAGAGCTAAAAATTGGGTGGATTAATGCGTTTAACAAGCTCTTTCAACTTTTGAAGTCAATTTGTATTTAGCACGATGCCTTCTCTACGTTACTTATAGACTGGTCCTTTAATTGTCTTTAAATATGTCTTCATTTTAATAACCGGTCCTAATAATAGCTGTACAGTTGGATATCAGCTGACGGAAGCTTTATCAACAAACGTTCCGAACAACTTACGAACCAAACAAACAAAGAAACTTTTGCCTCAACCGAAATCAAGGAATGCCAGACTCATTAATAACAATAAATGAAATCCTCCTATTGGTGAACTCTACCGCTTTCACAAACAGTGTAAATACAAAATGTTTTATTTTTTTCTGCTTTCTCCACAGAGACAGAAACAGAATGTTGTTGATAGAGACAAGGCTATTGTAGATCTCGCTAAGGAGTTTGACTTTAAAGGTGCATAAAACATCAGGGTTACTGTTAAACGTGTGGTTTATTCATTTTTTGCTTGGTACCATAAATATTATTTGGAAACCCCTCGGTCTAGGGAGATTGGAAGCAAGTTGTTCCAGCGAATTGATTGGTTAATATATTTATCTTAATTTTCCAAATATGGCTGTAACAACTGCTTTGCAAATTGAATAATCAGAAGCTTGTTTTGAAGCGTACAAGAGACAGTTGCACGTTTCAACCCACTTATGGGTTTCTGGTCGCACAACACTTTTTTCTGCGATCGCTGTGATCCTTGCGATTATATGGAAACCAGGCTTAAGTGATCGATTATCAATCATGTTGCAGTTCAATTTTATTCTTGACAAAACAAAGGAAAATGAAAATTGACCCAAGGATAAAATTTCATTACAACATATTCATGTAAATGATATTTGATTTTTTAGGTGAATTTTTTTTTACAAAAGCATACGATCATAAAGACGTTGTTTATTTCTTTAGGTTACGAAAAGGGTCCCTTTTCCCAGGAAAGGGTAGATCAATTCATGGAAGAAATGAAGAGAAAATATCAAAATGTCATTGAGGACACTAGGCGGAAGAGGGTAAGAAAGGTCGTCCAGCCTAAATACAAGCCAAATGTCATGACCATCACGTGAGCTGCAAAATAAACAAAACCACAGGGCTTGTCGTCCAGCCTAAATACAAGCCAAATGTCATGACCATCACATGAGCTGCAAAATAAACACAACCACAGGGCTTGTCGTCCAGCCTAAATACAAGCCAAATGTCATGACCATCACATGAGCTGCAAAATAAACAAAAACACAGGGCTTGTCGTCCAGCCTAAATACAAGCCAAATGTCATGACCATCACATCAGCTGCAAAATAAACAAAAACACAGGGCTTGTCGTCCAGCCTAAATACCAGTCAAATGTCTTGACCATCACATGAGCTGCAAAATAAACAAAACCACAGGGCTTGTCGTCCAGCCTAAATACAAGCCAAATGTCATGACCATCACGTGAGCTGCAAAATAAACAAAACCACAGGGCTTGTCCAGTAAAAAGTGTTTATATGATTGCTTGCATGCTGGTATTTTTATATAATTTAGTGTGATCATTTTATTTTAGATCAACTTGGAAATAATATAATTACATTAAATAAGATTTAGGAGATAGGTTGTACGTTTCATTCTTAAGTAGCTGTAGAATTTTTGGAACTTAATACAAATAGCTACCAATACATGCTAGTGGGGACTGAGACTTTTACTCAACAACTTTTTAACGTTTCTTATTTTATTTTAGTTTCTAATTTAATGGCACAAGTTTGATATGTTTGTGTATTTGTTTTGACAGCAAGTATTTGATGAGAACCTGAACAAAGTACAGAGGAAAATTGATGATATGAAGAAGAACCAAGCACAATGGGAGGAAACCATTCGACTCAAGAACAAACTCATGGTACTTAAATATGTTTAGTGTTCCGAGGTTATTCAGCCTGCGTTAGCTTTTGGCTTGTAACTTCTTACTTGTCAAATTTTACTTATTAGAGTTTATTTGCACTGTCAAAAGCAGCTTCATTTTTGTGTTTTTATATACCAAATTAAGGTCAGTTTGTTGTGAAAATTCAGGTAAAGATGCTCAAAGACTTCTCTGTGCGTTTTAGCATTTAACCGAAATTAAAACAATACATCATTTTCATCTACATCTCCATCTACATCTACATTTGATTAAGTCGGTAAAAGTCCTTGCGGACAACACACCAATTGCATATATATAAGGTCCCATTCTTGTGGCTATTCAATTTTTAACTCGTGAATACATGCGCGAAGCGTTGAACGAGTTATAGCAGACGGCGACGGATATGCAAATTTCCACTTCTTCTGTCCATCAGCTGTAAACTTTTCTTGGTAATTCTGCTTACCAGTACATAAGGCTTGCGTATATATTTTGCTCGTTACAAATGCGATAGGTATAGTAAACACCCACATATAAGAACCTAGATTTTTCCAACTTAGCCTAGAAATGGTATTTAGTGGGATTTTAGGCTACTTAGGTTCGTAAATAGGTTCTTAATTTGATAGGGGCACTTGCGATCAGCACAGATAACTACTACAGGGCATATGTGATATGGAAAGCCATTGATGCATGACATAGATGCAAGGAACTTAGTTTCAATGTGCTTCAAAAACTGTGACTTCGAAAATGAGAGAGACACATGGAACTGTATTCTTAATACAATTACACTGTGTAATCCAGTATTGGCGCAGACATGATACGGTTTTCATTTTAGTTCATTCTTTGAATCTTACTGACTTAAACCTAGACTAAACTTTTTTTCTGTATTTTCATCTGTGCCTTCATTTTTGTGAAATAAGAACGTATTAAAAATTTTAGGCCTAATAGGTTCTTATGAAAAGGGGGTTTGAAATGAAAATTTTAGCCTAACAGGTCCTTAAATTGTAGGTTCTTATACGTGGGTTTTGGGTAATGGTCACCTACCTTACCCATAGGGATGTCGTTGGAGGGAGGGGAGGCTGGGGAGTTGGACGTAGAAGGTGGGGGGATAGGGCGGGGGGTATTGGAGCAAAATATGTAGGAGAGTGAAAGGGTCCGAAGGTTGTTTCGTATTGACTAGTTGGCTCGTAAGAGCCTTTGATTCCTTGTTGATAACAATTTGTGTCAAGATTTTGTGCTATTTGCTTCATAGCGGGAAAATCAGCAGAAGTTGAGGCAGATTGGCCAAGAGTTGAGCAATGTTGATGCTTCAGCAAACAGACTCAAATCACTTGAGGAAGAACTGCAACGGGCGGTGGGTAGTGCTCAAAAGAGAAGTTCTTCTTACAAATTACTTAATGTCACCTTTAATAGTTTTGAAGAAATTGTTGGTAGATCTACAGTAGGCAAATATCCCAATTAATACATGTATGCTTGCATGACAACGTTGTTTTTGGTTTTGTTCCGCTGCGTGTTTGTAATGCTACTGTTTGGTTTTAGATAATTCTCACGAATAGGCGATTTTCACCTTGGCGTCATTTTACTACAACTGGTCTACCAGAATTCACTTCGTTTTCCCCTTCTTATTAAGTAATGGTCCTAGTAAGAACTAGGCAACCCAACGGCAAGGAATGCAGAAAGGTGTTAATTGTGATATTGTTGAAACCGTCCACCTCATTGGCTAAAACATGAAAATCTACTATCACTTCATCAGGCAGCGCATTTATTTCTCTCTAGTTTACTTATTGATTCCCTTTTAGTGAAAACTATTCTTAGTTTTAATGCAGCAAAATTTCTATGTGGGAAACATGGAAAATTAGAAGCCTTTCTTGGCCTTTGTTTTTGAGTCTCGTGATTGGATAAAATCTTGCAACACAAAAGAAATATCGCTTTAAAATAAAGTTTCAGTACATTTTATTTCAAAAACGTGCTGTCCATAGGTTGATGTATTCTCAGTAAGAAAATCTAAACAATCTTATGTGGGGAAAGCGAAATGCCGCAGAACAATAGAGGATTGCCTAGTTCTTTAATACGTACATTGATACTTAAAATTTTGTAATCCTAGTGGAGCTTAAATAACAATAGCCCTCATTAACATGAGAGTAGTAAATGACGTCATCACGAGAATGGCCTATTACAGTGCAATGCGCCTTACCTTGAGCACCCAACAAACGTTTTTTTACAAGTTTTCACGATATCACCAGCTAATTCTGCTAATCATTTTTGTAACTGCGGATACGCGTGAAGCAATGAAGTGAATAAAATCTTCGTTTTTTGTAACTAACTTTAACACTCCTGTGTCATAAACACGAAGCGACAAGATGATATTTGATCGTGCTCTACTTTGCGAGGAATTTGCGCTCTCCGATTAACTAAAAATAAAGTAAAAAAGGGTAAAAAAGTTTGTCACGGTAAGACACGTCACACTGTAAAAGTGAAGTAACAGTACAGTGCCAGTTGCCGTACCATAATCCACATTTTTGTCATATCACCACTTAACTCTTGTACTTGAAATTTCCTGTTAGATCTTAAGCCCTACACTGCAATCATCGGTGAAACTTAGAAATAGAAAAATTTGCGAAATTTTGTTTTGTAAAATGTCAAAATCAATAAAAAAACAACAAATTAATTAATATAAATTGTTAAACATTAAAAAAACTCTTACTTTAGCGCATTATGTACAGACTTGAAATTAAGAATTGCTGCATTTTAATACAGACGTAAGATGTAGAATGGGTTAAGAATGGTTTATTTTTTTATTTTAGGAACGGGAGCTTGAGGCTGTTCAAGAAAGCGGCAATGTCAGCGAACTGGGAAAAGACATTGATAGACTGCAGTCTGAGAAGCGTACTGTTGACAATGAACTGCGCCAGCTGAGAGAAGAACAGCAAGCGATGCACATGCAGTCAACAACACAAGCTAAATTGGACATGCTTTCCAAAGAAAAGAGCAGCAAAGAAGATGCTATTCAGAAAATGTAAGAGTGATCAGAACGATTCCTGTACGTTATCATCGCCAGTCACCACAAGCTACATCCACCCACCATCATCCATGTCGTCCATCTGTTCGTCTTTCTCATAAAAACAACAACCAAAACACGCACACACTTGTCAGTCATGAGAGTTTGGATAGGAGGCGGAGGGGTGGTAGGCAGGTTCAAATGTCAGTTAAAATTTTCGACATTTGTCAGCGACGAAACTTTTTTTTTTTTGGTGACTCTTTTATCATCTAAAATTCAAATAGACCTTATTGGTAAATGGCGGCCAATCCATTATTCCTTTATATTTATGCTAATCAGCCTACCTAGCCTCATTTTAGAGCAACAATTATTTTGAATTTTGCACATGCTAACGAGGCTAGGTAGGCTAATAAGTATGAATACAAAAAATAATAAATCGGCCGCCATTTATGAACAAAAATAAGGTCTACAACGCATCCGAATCTATCCGATAAATTCCTACGATGTGAATTTCGGCTGCCCCTCGTCTTTTCAACCCACATCTCGGTGTTTGGAAAGATATATTAGTTGAACCCTTGAGCGTACACAAAATGCTCCTAAACGGCATACAAGAGTGAATTCGTATAACCCGTGTTTTATATGCTAATGAGCTGCGATATATTCTAATGAGCTGTGTACAATAAAAACAATAGACGTGTGGTCGAAAACTCCAAACAAATGACTTTAATTCTCGTATAGTACAGTATAGAACAGTTTACAGTATTTGCATTTACGGTCACTAGTATGCGTTTACAGTACCTCTTCTTTAATTTACTTTTACCACTTTACTTTTAAATTGCATTTTACTGGCGATCCCGCTGGCAACACTTTTGGCCGATAGACGAATATAAAACACTGGACTAAAATCTCAAATTAAAGGCTGGAATTTTGACTCATGCTCGATGCTCGACCTGCCAACTCACGAGTGACGTAAAACAAAGAAAACAAAAGGTACTGAAACAATAGAGTGCAAGGCAACAAAGGTAGAAAACAAAGAAAAAAGTCACAGCTTTTAAAACCGAGGGAAACCCGGAATTTTAAGCCCCGACATGTTTATAGTTCTTTGTTTCGTTTTTTACAGGCTGTTACTGAAATGCTTGAATTGTTACCTCATGGTTTGAATTTGCATACGCTTAGCAATGCTTCTGTGAGATTTTAATCAATTTTATAACAATAAAAAGTCAGCCGTCTGAATTCCCTTTGTTTTATTGTACACAGCTCATTAGAATATAACGCGGCTCATTAGCATATAAAACACGGGTTACACGAATTCACTCTACAATGGCGGAATGTGAAAAGTTTGCAACAATGATTTTAATTAGCAATCCATTTCCGCCCTTTTCATTCATAGCCAAAGACAATTATTAATAATTATTGATAATGTTTATAACAATTATTTTAAAATCACCAGTGAAGTGACTTTAAACCAAATTGGATCATCATTTATAGCTTTCCATAAGAAAGTTTAAGTTAAAAATGCACTGTGAAGGATTGCATTTTTGTTTGGGAAGTTTCAAAGTAATAATCAATACTGGTTTAGCTTGATCACTTAAAATGGTGAAACTCATAAACTAAGCGTTGTGTTTTTTAGCTGAACATTCTGTTGAGGTGTTCACGACCTGTTTCTCAGAAAAAAGGTTTGTGACATTTTTATGCCGAACATTGTAGACCCATTGTATTCGAAGACTAAGTTTTTATCTTATCTCGTGTTAATAACTTTTATTCAGGTTTTCGCAATCAGTAGTTCCAGAAAGTAGGTTTTGTAACAAAAAATGATTTAGTATTGGCAAAATGTTTTCCTTCATTTGAAAGCAATCTCTCAAAAAGAGGTCCTTGAACTTCCAAAATATACATGTATGGTCCTTAAAAGTCCTTGTAAAAAGTCGTTTAATTTTTTGTCTGAAAAAATGTGAACCTAAGTTGGTGCAAATGCGAACTTTTCACCCATTTGGTCTACACAAACCGATATATCGATTCTGATGTGCTTGTGTTTTTTGCCTCCAGTATGGACCGTCATGAGGAGGATCTAAAATCCACGCTGGGTACGCGCGGTACATCAGAGAACCTTTATACAAGATTGCAAGAACACTTGCGAGTGAAGGAAAGAGAGCTGAGGGAAACCAGAAACAATCTACAGAAAATGAAACAACAGTTGTCTTCCAAACAGACACGAAAACGGATGATTACGTAAGAACAGTAAAGACAGTCAAGAAAGTTTTTTCCATAAGTGTTAAATAGTAAAAGGTTGTACCCGTTAATTACTGCTTATCAGGTCAGCGTTTATCTCTGATGTTCATTGCACAAAAGGGTAGAAGGAACGTTACTATTTATTTATTTATTTATTTATTTAATCGAGTTATAATGAACTCGTCATAGCGCGAGCATTTCCTTGAGCATTTTATAATTATTTATACAGCTATTTCAATTAACGTTGTCGGATGAAAAAAGCTCAAAGCCAAGACCGCAAGGTAGTATGGGATTTATATGCATAAATTCACCGTTATAATCTTTCACAAAAAGTTACAGGTTTTAACGATGTTTTGCTTCCGATTTACAAAGGTTTTAAATGTGTCACGCAATACGTCACGCTATTTCAGATAAGCCGCGAAAATAAACAAAATTGAATCAGCTGAAAGTTATTGTTTGCATTATAAGTGCTTATAAGCCGAGTTAATTGAGCTTAAAGCAAATACAATATTTTTGGATGTGATTTTTGGTGTAATTAAGACTTTGAATTTTTTGGCCGCCATCTTTGTGCCCCTCTCAGGGGCACAAAGATGGCCGCTCCATACATTTCTTACTAAAAATATCTAATACTCGTTCGCCTATAACTCTTGAACGAAATGCTTTTGCGCTTCAAAATTTGGCCAAGATGTGTAGTTTTAAACTCTCTACAATTCCATAAACATTTTGGATTCGAAATCTATTTTTTAATGCTTCTGAATTTTGATGTGACTTAAGTGAAAGCCAAGAATTCTTGAAGGTATTACTTGAACTGCTTAAGTTAACAAAACGTTTGGGGTCGAAGGAACGAGTGAATTGAATTCTTTTAACAATTTTGTACATATTCATCAGATTTTTCTGCGTTGTGACAGGGGTTGATACTGTTCCTGGTTCCCGGATTCAGTGCTATATACAGGATAAACCAAAATGTCATTTAATACTACTGTATGTACATACGCTTTTGTATGGTTCCTTTTGCAAATTTTGCCCTTTATTACTTAACAGGGAGAACTTAAAGGACAAAGAAAGTCAAGCTCAACAACACAGACAACAAATATCCGAAGCGTGTGGAGAGAACGACTATAACACCACCAGGGAACACATCCGCGACAGCATTGCCACTTTACAGGAGTAAGTGTCATATGCAGTTGAGAGGTCTGTCATTGAAATAACTGGACAGGCGGAAGAACAGCGCATTTTCGACAAATCAGTCGAAATATGTACATTTGTATTGTTCCAATTCTTATTGTTTTAGCTGCGGTACGAACACGCAGATATTGAGCGAAGTAAGCTGCCGCACAACCAAAACCAGATTAATTACATTTTGCCAAACACAGCAAATGCAAATAACGCAATAGACCATTGTCAGTTCTCGAAACAATTTTTTATGGCTGCTTAACGTAGCAAAACACATGTAATCTATATGGCATATCCATACTCCAGATTATCGGATTCAAAGATTTCTTAACGATTGGATGGGAGAAATGTCTCTGGCTCCCAGGTTAGCTCTACATTCAAGGACAGCTTGCTTGCTATACTTAGTTAGGAAAAGTTTAATCGATGATGGCACTCGACAAACAAAACCAAAGGTAAGACACAAATGCCTTTCGCAGCCTGTCAAAAAACAATCAATACTTCCACATTCGACTAGCTTTTTACAAGTTTGTGCATGACCACCGAAGATATTACGATATGCTTCAGATCATGTTACCGATCTTCCAGTCAGTGTCATCCAATCATATTTTCTAATAACCTTTTGAATTTTTTAGTGAACGAGGTATAATTGGCTCCTTGGAGAAAATCTATTCCAAGTATGTTTCCAAACTGGAGAGCGAAGATGTTCATACCAGCGGCTGTCCTCTATGTCACCGAACATTTGACACCGATAGACAAATTGCTGCTCTTGTTTCAGAGGTAAGACATTTAAAAGTTATATGATTTTCTTTTGAAGAGCTTGCAATGAAAGAACTGTTAGTTGTTAACTTCTAATTATGGTTGCGTTAATTTCAGGCAATTCATGTAATGAATTCAGAACTTTTGAATTATTATCATCTGGTTGTTTTTTTCAGCTGAAGACCAAAATTCGAACTCTTCCCGAGAAGCGAGTGGCAAATGAAAGAAGTCTCAGCGAAAAACAAAAACGCTATGATCACATTCTTGAACTGGCCCCAGCTAAAGAATCTGTAAGTGCTAGCGCCATTATGCATGAAATGTGATAACGACCCAGGTAAACTATTCACTTAGGAAATGACGTATTCCAAAGAGTCAAGTACCACTGATAATCTAGTCACGCAAAGTCATAAATACATCGTTCCTTTTCTTCACAAAAGATTGTTGCATAACAATAAACTACACGTAGACTACTCTCAGGGATATAGTGGAACCCCGATATAACGAAGTCCCCGGTATAACGAACGATATTCTTCAGTCCAATTACAGTAAAATGTGTGGAAAGAATTCCAAGGGACTGGGAAAATGTGTTCGCGTTTCGTTATAATGGGGACTCGTTACAGCGGAGTTCCAGCGTAGTTGAGCGGGTGATCACGTGAACAAGCACTAAAATTGCCTCTTGTGGGTAGACGCGACGCGAGGGAGAGGAGAGGAGAGGAGAGAAATGAGGCTCTCCGACCCCGCACGTCGCGCCTTATGCGGGAAGCGATTTTCGCGTTCGCTCGAGTGATCACCCGCTCGAGTATCCCTGAGGAAAATAACTTAAGGTATTATTCGTAGAAAATACTACACTTGGATTTGAAAGTAAGTGAATTTCCCAATTGCCAGTTGCAGAAGTTCCACGTATACAACTGAGGTTTAGCAGTTGACATTTATTGTATTTAATCTTGTTCTTCAGCTGGAATCTCTAGAGAGCAATGAAATTCCTGACATCAAATCCAAAATGGAAGAAATGGACACTGAAATACAAAAGATTGAGGACGAGATCACTGAGGTACGTCACGTAACAGCCATAAATTGTAGCTATCTTGTTCAATCCACAGAAACACTTTTATGAGGATTTCTTGTTGCTGCGTCAAAGGGCAATAACAAACTTAGGTGCCATTGGCATCTTTATGATCGCGGAAGTGAGGAGTTGTGTCACTCGTGAGATATCGAGTTCTCATAAAGTTCAAGAACCTTTTTCAAACACTCAAGTGTTTCATCGGGTATCCAACACTTCGAAACTGGTTAAAGGGAACCTCCATTGTTGTAATTGTTGGAAATAAGTCTAAATTAAAAATTTATAAAAAAAAAACCAGGTGCAAAAATAATTTTAGTGTACAAAAAAATGGATACGAATATCGCCTATTTTCGCTTTTAAATTTCCCGCGCGCCGCCATTTTAAATATTTATGACGTGTCATGGTTGTCTTATTGTTGCATACAAAAGATCTCGATTCTTAACAATAGCGGCAACCGTAACACGTCATAAATATTCAAAATGGCGGCGCGCGGGAAATTTAAAAGCGAAGATATGCGATATTTATATCCATTTTATTTGTACACTAAAATTATATTTGCACCCGTTCTTTTAAAAATTTTAAATTTCGACTTTATTTCCAACAATTTAACGTAAATTTTTTCTGACAATGGAGGTTCCCTTTAAACAATTTCGGCTGCGCCTCGTTTTTTAACCCACTCCTCGGTGTTTGGAAATCATGAAGAAACACTCTTCCTCGTGTTTGATATATTACTTGAACACTCCAAATTATGCTAGCCTATATATTTGTTTTTCTTCAGCTTGAAGATCTTCAAAGTATTACCGAAACAGAGGAGCAAAGTGCTCGACAAATGGAACCAGACATTCGTATGTTGGACAAATACAAAGCAGAGCTGAAGGAAATGGACAGGAATATATCTCTGCTGCAGTCCAAACTTCATGGAGTTGGTAAGCTAAGATTCTTCATGACACTCTGTTGAGTCATAAGAAAGGACACTTTTCTGTTCCTGTTCGGTTGTTTAACAACCGTTTCATGCTAACCCAAAATCGTTATTAAGATTTTCGTTTCTCTTGTTTAAACTGTTATGTACATATAACGTCTCTTTAACTCCCAAAGGTGCCAAACTCAAAATTCAAGAAAAATCCCAAATTTCATTTGGTAAAATATTGGAAAACAAATGGTACCATGCAAAAGAACTGCTGAAGAGGTTTCATTTGAATGGCCACACCATAGGATTTCATCAACAGACTCAAAAGTTAGAACAAATGGTACCATGCAAAAGTAATGCTGAAGAGGTTTCATTTGAATGGCCACACCAGAGGAATTCGTCGTCTGACTCAAAAGTTAGAACTGCACTACATGTCTCCGTATAATTTATTTTTAATGGTCGATTTCTGCAGTATTAACCTCTAAAACTGGGGTGGACCAGCATTTCATCCGGGTGGGAGTGGGAGGAAGATGGGGGTGAGGCTGCTTGATTCTCTGAGTGGCTTCATGCGAGTGATAAAGGGAGCTTCCCGTTCTGTAGGGCCTTTGGAAGAACACGATAAGCAAACCATTTTATATTTGTGGACATGTATTGCAATGTGGAAATGTCCCTATTGTTATGCGATTTCCTTTTTAGGTCTTTTATTGATAAAGACGTTACAGTTGATAAGTATTTTTCAGTGTGTTGCTTGATGGAATGTTTTTCTTTTAAGCCCCTGGTCGTACCATGCAGTCTGTCTCCAAAGAAATCGCCGCCAGACAAGATCGATCGTAAGTAATAATAAATACATAAATAGTAAATAAGGAAGCATAAAGAAAAATTACAACTTAAATCTGGTCACTATTAGAATTAAATATTTAGATAAATATTTCCTGCTACTACTCCATCTTAACGTTACATAGGCTTCCAGCGTTTCATCACGTTTAATCACGCTTTGAGCAACCCGGCCCAAGTGTACAAATAGGTACCGGAGACAAAATACTGGGGGTAACCCTGCGATGGACTAGCATCCCATCCAGGGAGGAGTAGCAATACTCCTGGTTTCTTCATGCTACAAAAACCAGGTTAAGTTTGGACAGAGTGGGCCATCTGTGGCTCGTGTGTGACCTTATCTTTAACAGCAATTTAAGGACATTGCAATTTTTGTCTACCTAACTTTCCTTTCATTCCTTGATTTTGTTATAATAACTCCCTTATTTTATATTTGAAGATATGGTATGCGAGTTTTCTTTTAATGGTCTGTTTGAGTGTTGGTGGGTGGGGAATCTTTGAGCTTTTTGTTGGTCAGTACGCCCTAGTGTGTGTATGATTCCCATCATACCCATCATCACTTTGCCTTTGGTTTGGTTCGTTTACAGAGACACTCTAAATAACCACATTGACAGGAAACGAACTCAGTTGAGCCAACTTCAGCGGCAGCTAAGTGATCTGGGGACAAACGTGCATGAACTGAAATCACAGAAGGTAGGCCATGTGCTGTGTGCAATGTCTTTGCAAACATAGGCCAACTAAAAAAATATATACATATTTGCCATAAATTGCCTTGGAAAAATAACTGACCGGAGGTCGTGGGCTCGAATCCTACCGAGGTCAAATAATTGTTTTTCTTTGCCTCGTGTGGTCCCCAATTCCTTACTAGGGCGATTAAACGTTTAGTAGGAAATTGATGGCTTGCTCTCAGCACCAAAATTTACAACCGAATTAATTCTTTGATTCCTTGAAAAAAAAATACAATGTATGCTCATTATGAAATAAAAATCCAAATATTATTCATCTTTTCCGAATTATAGTAAACTTAAGTTTTTTTAAAAATAATAATTTTCTACATAAAAACTGTTTTTGAAAATAACAACCTGTCTTAAGGATCTCATAAAAAATGCGACTTCAGCGGAAACCACGTCATATGACCTACCTTAATAACTTAGACAGTTTTTGACGTACTATAAACCTTCCAAGTTTCATAGCCATAGCTTCAATATTCTAGACGTTATTGAGGGGGCGGAAACCGTCTCCCTCCCCCTGGTTCCAGAAGACCAAAAAAGCCCGGTAAGAATAAGCTTAAGAAATAGAAAACGTTTTCCGTGTTTCCATAGAGTTATGGTAAACTCCCATAGAGTTTGGGAGAACGAGGAATAGCTGTGAAAACACGATCCGAAGTGTTTAATGTGGGTTAACTAAACAAATGAATATTTGGCTAAAAATGTGCTAAATTACGTCATAAAATTCTGAGCATTATGAAGTTTCTGCAAAAAGGTAAACCTCTTTTTTTTTCTTAATTAAAACTATTTCACTTGTTTGTGTTGTTGGGATTTACTTTCATCACTGTTACAATTCACTGAACGTCGTCATTGCGTGAAATGTAATGTTCAAAGAACTTGTTAAGGGATACACATAGATAACATGCCTTACAGCACTGAACACTTTATCCCTATATTCACGCATTTCTAAGGAATACTCTTATCTTAGTTGCCCTTCCAAATTAAAGAGTTCCCAGTCGCCGCTCAAACCCAAATGGACATCGCGTGATGAGCAAACGGCTTAGGCAGCCATAGGGTAACTTGTGTAGTCAAAGAAATTCATTTCCACTGTCATCAATTCAAATTCGCTTACTTTAAAGCCAAACCCGCGATATAAAAGGCGGCTGGAGTGTCCAACTCATGCAAATGAGCAAAATCTATTGTTCTTGGTCATTTGCATTAAATTCGGCGTGGGGCTTTGCCCTTTTATACCGCAGGTTCACCGTTAATAATAACTTAAAATAACATTTTCGAATTTTCGTGAATTGTGAGATGCGTTTTTCAAATTCCTTTTGTATTTCTTGTCCGTCCTACACTGTATGGATTTAACTGTTTGTGAACAACGACCCTGCTGCATGCATTAAAAAGAACGATCATTGATTATTTTTTCCACGATTCTATTCTCTCTCACTACGTTCAGCTGAATAGAATACATGTCTGACATGCTAAAACAATACAACTGTGCCGGGAGGGAGAGACCGACCAGCCGTACAAGCTTTATTTGATTCAGGAGCAAAAAAAAACATGTGAATCAAAAACACTTTTCGTTTCACAATAAGTATAACTACCACGGTGTTAAAACAATAAATAGATTAGAGTCTCAAAATGTATTCTATTCTACAATGCGACTACACGCCGGACGCGAAAAACCGGACGATGCCCGGAAACATGTTCTGCAAACCGAGTGCGTGTTTGTCAAATAACTTCCCTGGAGGTTAAGGAAGAGCTAACAATAGCGTGCCGAGGGTGGGTGGGAAGTGAGCTTGTAACTTGTGGTGTCAATGGGTGAACCGCATGGAAACAAGCAATATAACTAGCTAGAATTTTCCAAAGGGAATTGCGAATAACATTGCCATGTCAAGAAATAAAATTTTCATGATGTTGATTTTTTTATACGCGCTTGGTCTCTGCCGTCTTTAGACAAGAAACTTTGCTCCACGTCGTCTCTCTCCACCCTGGTGTATAAATGGGTACCGGCGACGTATTGCTGGGGGGTAACCTTGCGATGGACTAGCATAGCATCCCATCCAGGGGGGAGTAGTTATACTCCCAGTCGCTTCATGCTGCAGAAACCAGGTTAAGCTCCGACCATTGCAAGCCATTAGGCTTGTGAAGACTTACCTTTAAATACACCAGCCAAGAACAGAAAGTTGTAGGATAAATGGGTTGAGCAGGAAAGGGAACACCTGCTTAATTCCTTTGACGTTAATTTAATATTCTTAAGCTGAGAGCTTCCGATTTAAAATACAAAAAAACGCGATATCAATGAAGTGTACAGTGTTATTTGCACTGCAGTAAAACGACCATGGAAAATCTTACTGAACGTGGACGCAAGTTATCTCTCGAACTGTATTGCGCAGCAGGATTAAGTGAAGGAATACGCCATCAGATGATAGGCCTTATAGCGCTAAATGTTTTTCTCTCCATAACTGCATTTCTGGGGAATACTCTGATCCTGGTTGCCCTTCACAAGGAGTCTTCACTTCATCCGCCGTCCAAACTCTTGTTTCGCTGTCTCGCAACTACGGATCTCTGCGTTGGTATTATTGGGGAGCCCTTATATATTGTCTATTTGCTGTCTGTGGTGAATGAAAGACGAAACATTTGTCTCAACGCATTGACATTAGCTTTCTTCGGGGCCAACATTTTGTGTTTAGTGTCTTTGTTGACACTGGCTGCAATAAGCGTGGACAGACTTCTCGCCCTTTTGTTGGGGCTCAGATACAGAGAAGTTGTTACTTTAAAGCGATCATATATAATTTTAACAGTTTTGTGGGTTGTGTCAATTGTTGGGACGTTAATGTACTTTTGGAGCTACGTTGTAACCGTTTGGTATGGCTATGCAGCTGTATCATTATGTCTAGTAATATCGATTTTGTCTTACACGAAGATTTTCTTTACTCTCCGTCATAATCAGAATCGAGTACAAAACCATGTTCACCAGGAACAAACGAGTCAGACAATTCCACTGAACATAGCTCGGTACAGAAAAGCTGTTTCCAGCGCACTGTGGGTACAGTTGACATTAGTTGTTTGTTATGTACCATACATTGTAGTAGAAGCTATGAGGACGGAAAGAGGATTGTCCTCTTCCGTTTATCTTACTCGTAAAGTTACAGATACTTTAATTTATTTAAACTCTACATTAAACCCGATACTCTATTGCTGGAAGATCCGTGAAGTGAGACAAGCAGTGAGGAAGACAATCAGACAACTTCTGCAATGTTCATCGAGTTAATTCATTTCACAATTCTGTGCTCAGTCTTGTTAAAGAGGAACACACCAAGTTTCACATTTTGATTACTAAGTATTAGTCATTATTCACAGATCAGGCAAAAACATATTTATTTTAAATTTCGCTTTTGTGCTGGAGCCCTTTGCGCCATGGGAATATAAAAAACCAAGCCCTGGGGGATGCCAACCTAAATATCATAACTTTTATTTTATTTAATTAACATTTACGTGGAGATAAAACCTCGAAGAACTAATAAAGCGAAATTTCAATATTTCAGAGGAACACTGTCCCTTGACCCTTTTAATTCCCAATATTAAAATACAAATTCTCCTTTCTTGTCCCCATACATGTATTGCAGCAGTAGTGAAGAGAAGTTGTTCAAATATCTTGAGAATTCATCTTGGGTGATCACATCCTTTATTCTCATAACCTCTCTGATTGATTAAGCATTGATATTACAAGGGGAAATTTGATGCTGATCACCATTGGGGCTTAAAGGGTTAATCTTGTCTTGCACTAGAGTAGCCGATGGCACTGCCGGGCGGAATTATCGAAAGTCTTAAAATACTAATAGCTTATTTGTCTCTCAGTGTTCAAGTGCATGTCTTCTTGTCTGAGTTGTCATTTGCTTCATGGCAATTAATAACAGGATAGCATTTTGACTAAAAGGTTTTCACTGGTAGTTTTTCTTTTATATTACTTTATTTATTTCTCCTCATTATGGAAAGCTGCCAGTCTGTTTTTTATTCAATTTTTTTTTGACGACTAACCTTAAACGAGTTAAAGGCTCCTAGTCAAATTTAGTTCACGAAAAGTTTATTTATGAAGAAAACAAGTAATAAAAGAATTCTTCCTGAGATGATCCATCTTGTTGTTCCATAACTTTAAAATCGCACTTTTGGATAATGCAATTAATTTTTAGTAAGAATAGCAAACAAGAGAACAGGTGTCATATTGTCTTTTTTTTTCTTTGTTTGTTTCGAAATCGTTATCAAATTAGCAAATCATAACAAGATTTTGGAAATGTCCTGAAATTCCAGTTCTATTTCTAGTTTGCAAATTGTACACTAGGAGTCGGCGAACAGTTAGAAGTTTTTTTGTTTCTTTTTGTTAACAAATTAAAGATGATGATCCAGTGTCTTTTCAGGAAAATAGACAATAAAGGACAAAAAATCACTAAGCAGATGTTGGCTTAATATTAGCCACGGAAGTGGTCGCTTTTGATTATTTTCTTAATTCGTTGAGATCAGTGAAGGAACTAAAGTGCGTAAGGTGCACAGTTCGCGCCAATAGGAGAGTGATGCGTTTCATTGCATGGAGATCTGTACTATGGCACATTTTATAACTGGTTCCACATCCTTACATTAATATGTGACGATAAGGAAGGAATCGGGTAACCGATAAGTGTAGTTTAATGTAATTATAAAGTGTGGTTATAACTAACGGAAACGCCTGGCGACCAAGAACCCTAAAATTTCTTTATTTGTCATAAAGCTCATTTATGTTTCACAAAAGAAAACACGGGCTTATCATCCTCTGTTTGAGTGCTTTATGCTTTTATAATGGCTGTAGCTTATGAATGTCAGCTAATCACCCTCCGTTTGATTCGTTTTACATCAGCTATTTTAGATAACTAATTGCAAAATACATTACGCAAATAAAATGAAAAACCAAAGAGCTATGCAAGTACGTTTTACGAGATGGGGAACGGAAGGAAAAACACCTAACTAATTGTAATGGAATTAATTAATAAAATATTCTTTTTTCAGGTGTCATAAAACCGCGCTAGAAATTTAGTGCATGTTATACTTGCATTGCAGTAAAATGACCGTGAACAATTTTACCGAAGATGGACTCGATTTGAACTCTTTCGAACTGCATTGCTCAGTTGGAATAAATGGAAGATTACGCCATCAGCTGATAGGCCTTATAGCGCTAAACATTTTTCTCGCCATAACTGCATATCTGGGGAACAGTCTGATCCCAGTTGCCGTTTACAAAGAGTCTTCTCTTCATCCGCCGTCCAAACTTTTGTTTCGCTGTCTGGCAACAACCGATGTGTTCGTTGGTCTTATTTTGGAGCCGATATATGTTGTCTATTTGATGTCGGTGGTAAATGAACGATGGAATATTTGCTACTACGCTTTGGCCTCGTCTTTCGTTGCGGCCAGTTTTTTGTGTTTAGTGTCTTTGTTGACACTGGCTGCAATAAGCGTGGACAGACTTCTCGCCCTCTTGTTGGGGCTCAGATACAGACATGTCGTTACTTTGAGGCGAACATATGTAGTTGTAACTGTTTTGTGGGTTGTGTCAATTGTTGGGACATTAATATACTTTTGCAGCTACATTGTAACCGTTTGGTATGGCTATGCAGCTGTATCATTGTGTGTAGTAACTTCGATTTTGTGTTACACGAAGATTTTCTTCACTCTCCGTCATAATCAGAATCAAGTACAAAACCATGTTCACCAGGAACAACCGAGCCAGACAATTCCAGTGAACATAGGTCGGTACAGAAAAGCTGTTTCCAGCGCAATGTGGCTGCAGTTGACATTAGTTGTTTGTTATCTACCATACGTTGTAGTGAAATCTTTGAGGACGGAAATAGAATTGTCCTCTTCCCTTTACCTTACTCGTAAAGTTGCAGATACTTTAATGTGTTTAAACTCGACGTTAAACCCGATATTCCATTGCTGGAAGATCCGTGAAGTGAGACAAACAGTAAAGGATACAATCAGGAAACTTCAGTCATTGGCAAATTCTGTGCTCAGTCTTGTGAAAGAGGAACATGATTAGCCAGTTTTACCTTTAGTTTATTTAATTTTTGTTCATGCAGAGGCGACAAAACATCCATTTCAAATATCTTTTGTACTGGAGCCTTTTGCGTCAGGGAAACATAAGCAGACACAGCTTTGAGGGATACCAACATTCTACGGAAGATGTGACTTTCCTTTCTAAATATCATGAATTTTATAATGGAGATAAAACCTCGAAGAAGTAATAAATCGAAATTTCGATATTTCTGCGGGATACCGTTCCTTTATGCGGGATATCGTCCCTTTCTGCGGGATACCGTCCCTTTCTGCGGGATACCGTCCCTTTCTGCGGGACACCGTCCCTTTCTGCGGGACACCGTCCCTTTCTGCAGGATACCGTCCCTTTCTGAGGGATACCGTCCCTTCTTGTCTTGCATTAGAGCACAGCCGAAAACATTTGGCGGAAATAACTGAAGTCTTAAAATACTATTGGCTAATTTGCTTCTCAGTATTCAAGTGCACTGATGTTTTCTTAGTAAACAATTATCTGAGTTGTCATTTGCTTTATGTAATTAATAACAGGAGCTGCATTTTGACTAAAAGGTTTTCCTGGTTAGCTTTTTTTAAAATATCATTTTATTTGTTTGACCTCATTATGGAAACCTGTCATGTCTGTTTTTTGTTTTGTTTTGTTTTTTTGACGACTAACCTTTAAGGCTCCTCCTAGTCCAATTCAGTTCAGTTTTCATGAATTAAAATTATTTAAGAAAACAAGGAATAAAAGATTTCTTACTGAGATGATGTATCCTGTTCTTCTATAACTTTAAAATCGCACTTTTGGATAAAGCAGTTAATTTCACTAGATGTTTACATATTTAGTTTGATATTTATATTTATTTATATCTCCTAGTATAGTTTTTTTACTGTTTTAGAAGCAAATGATTAAAGATTAAATATTAAAGAAATTCTATAAGCATCCGTGCAACATGACGCTACATAAATAACTCTTTTCCTAAAAACATCCCGTGCGATCACTTCGATGTGTTTGTCTCCCTGAGTAATTATGAACGGGTGTCCAACTTTAACGACTAATGCTTGCGGCATGGTACTTTGAATAACCGATAACATTACTGGTAAATTGATCTGTCAGTATTTCAGTGCATTTTGACTTAGTCTATAATTCTTTGAATTGTCATTGGCTGCATGGTAGTTAATAATATGAGTTGCTTATTGACTAACATGGAACGTGGCCATATTGTGTGTTTTTGTTCGAATTCGCTATCTAAATAGAGTATTGCTTTTGACAGAAATGTGAGACTTTCTTTTAATCTTAGCTCATTTGAAATTCAAGTTGTATTTCTCGTCGGCAAATCGTGCATTATGGGTAAGCTAATAACGGGAAGTTTTTGTTTCGCAAAGGATGTGATGTCGGTGTCAATTTGTCATTATTGCTCACGACACTGTCCGGGTTTCTTGAATTTCGGGTTTTCGTCGTCCGTTGTTTACTTTGTTTTACCAGCAGCTAGTGTGCAAAAGACAAGACATTACGCAAACAAACCACAAAAACCAAAGAGCCATGCAAGGACGTTTTACGACATGACAAAGGGAGAAATACACCTGCTTAAAGGGAACCTCCGTTGTCAGAACAAATTGACGTTAAATTGTTGAAAATAAAGTCGAAATTTAAATATTTTAAAAAGCAGGTGCAAATATAATTTTAGTGTACAAATAAAATGGATATAAATATCGCCTATTTTCGCTTTCAAATTTCCCGCGCGCCGCCATTTTGAATATTTATGACGTGTTACGGTTGCCGCTATTGTGAAGAATCGAAGTTCTTTTGTATGCAACAATAAGACAACCGTAACACGTCATAAATATTCAAAATGGCGGCGCGCGGGAAATTTAAAAGCGAAAATAGGCGATATTCATATCCATTTTTTTGTACACTAAAATTATATTTGCACCCGCTTTTTAAAGATTTTTAATTTAGACTTTATTTTCAACAATTTAACGTCAATTTGTTATAACAATGGAGGTTCCCTTTAATACTAATGGAATTAATTACTGAAATATTATTCTAATGTCATGAAATCGCGCTATAAATTTAGCAGAAGTTGTACTTGCATTGAAGTAAAATGATCTTTTACAACGGACATCAAATAGATAACATTTAAAGGTTTCACAATTAGGCCAACGGACAGAAAAATGTTCAGCCGTATTAAATGTTAACTGGACAATTGTTTTGTTCGGCAGGATCATCTATTGCAATACACTACCAGCTCATATGTCTTATAGGGCGGAACATTTTTCTGTCCGTTACTGCATTTCTGAGGAATACTCTGATCATAGTTGCTCTTCACAAGGACTGAGTCATCACTTCATCCGTCGTTCGTTTCACTGTCTGGAAACAACTAGTCTGTGCGTTGGTCTAATTGTGGAAAATATAAATGTTGTCTATTTGATGTCCGTTGTAAATGAACGCTGGAAAATGTGTCGAAAACTTAGAAACTTAGAATGCGTACTCCCAACTAGTGAGAACTAATACTGGGAGGGTGCTTGTGTAGGTGATTTTAAATTAGGTGCTGGATAAATAGTGCAGGTGAAGTTAAATAATATACAATCAGCGGTTACAGTCTCTTGAGATGAGCGAGTGGGCTCATAGTACGGATTTCAGGAAGAGCTAATGTTTGAAAGATATGTCGGTTCGGAGCAAGAACTGCTTGTTCTGAAAGTCTGTTCCATACGCGGATAGATCTAACAAAAGGAGAATAACTGAATGCAAGGACACTGAGTAACACATGGCTGTAAGTAGGGATACGGCTTACAAGATCTAGGTGATTGTTTAACACAAGGGGGAAAAGAGATATTAACCGAAAACACATATTTCTCAAATTTCAGCCCAGCTTTATGTTGTGTTCAATTTCCTCGTTAACATTGGCTGCAATAAGCTTGGACAGCCGTTTTGCCTTGATGATGTTCGGTCTATAAAATACAGGCAGTTTGTAACTTTGTAACAGTCTTTTGGGTTCGGTTGTTCGATTTGTCGGAACATTAATGTACCTTTCGCATTACCTCATAAACTTTTTTACAAGCATGCCAGATTACTTCGATGGACTCTATTACACAAAGATTTTGGCACTCTCTGTTATAATCTATCTCAATTACCGCAGGTAACCAATGCTTTAGGAACAATAGTTTATTGTTTTTGTTCAGCTAATAGCACATTTACATAGTCGAGTGGGTGAACTAGTCACGCGCGCGAGCGAAGATCACGCGAGGAATAAACATGCCATCAAACAATATTAAGCGACGCGCAAGGTTGCACAGTTCGTGATGCCAGCGTCCATGACCCGTTTATTCTATGATCTATAATCCTCGAATTTTGGCCATTTACATCGAAAATTTCTACGGAATAAAATACAAATATTTAACTATTATAGCGCGAAAGCGCGCGTGATATCGCCTAATACTTAGCCGACGAGGCCGTAGGCCGAGTCGGCTAAAATTAGGCGATATCACGCAAGCTTGAACGCTATAATAGTTTTATAATTCAACACATTGATAACAAAGCACAGTTTGAAGAAAAAATATCGCCGACAAGCCTCTTATTTAAAAAATAAAAGCTTACATATGTTTTACCGCGCGAAACTTGCAACATCACACAGTTCATGAATGAAAGTGGCGCCTTTGTCAATATTGCGCAAGCTTGAACACTATAACTATTTTATAAATTCAACACATTGATCACAAATCACAGTTTCTAAAAAAAATTCATTGAGATATACAACCTTTCATTAAGTAAAAAGGCTTATAACAATACTTTACCCCGCACCATTTCTTAAACAACAAGCAGCGAATGCCGAAACTTTTGCCAAGCTAAAATTAATTTAGCGTGCACAATCAGTTGAAAGTTTCTATGAAGAGCTTTCGTCTTCTTAAAGAAGGGGACAGAGTAGTGACTACACGAATTAAAACACAGTAAAATGGCATAGAATGTCTTAGTTACAAGTGTTTCGTGTCTTAAGAAGTTCAATTCGGAATCAAAACAAATTGAACAAGCACACGGCTACGTACCTAAACATAGCGGCGAAAAGTCGGAAAGAACTGCAGCGTGGACAGTAAGCTTAAATTCACAGCTAAAGGATACAAGAAAGTACCTGTAGTTGATTTGGCTGTTTAGTCCCTTCCATCAGCACCATATTTTTAAACATTGAAGTACGAACTGAGTCAATCACTGTTGTTTACAAACTTGCTCGTTTTTTTAGCTCCTACAGCCGTAATGATGAGATCAGAAACTTTTCTGAGGAAGCATCAAGTCTATATCATATTCCAGAGGTGATTACTAAAGGAATTTTCCGAAAATTGTGCTCCTTCATTCACTCCTTGTCGAGCGGTTAAACTTTGGTCAACTTTGAACCAGCTTTCATTCAGGTACGCTAAGGAAAGAAACACTGCGACCGCGACAACGCGAAAAATTTCGCGCGTTTTTGGTCCAATCATGTGAACAATATTTTTTCTCTTTTCTTCTCTTTTTGTCTTTCTTTTCCCTTTTTTAACTAGTAGTTCACGCACTTTCTCGCCCAAAAACACGAAATTGCTGGCAGCAGTCAGTTTCACTTTCCTTTAAAATGCGAAATTTGTATAACCATCGCTGGTTATACGTCATGTAGACATAACGTATATCGATAACTTTTTTACCATGTTTGGGCAGTGTATCAATGTGTTGAATTATAAAGCAATATACGCGCCGATAAAGGTCCGACTTTTACATTATATCCGCTGTTAAACAGACAAATTTCCTATCTCCTTGTAATTGAAATGAGTTGTCTGCCGTTGTCTCGGAACAATTATGCATATCTCATTTGGCTGCCCAATCCTATTCGAAGGTTAATCAAAACTATAACAAAATTCTAATAAAAAATAAAAAAAATAAAACAATAAAACAATAATAATAATAAAAAAATTCTCGAATCTGATTAGTTAACAGCAGGCCCGATTAGTAATAGTAATTGGACTGAGTGGAGTACAATTCAGGGAGTAATCGGGCGAGTAACGAGGACGATTTGAAATTACGAGCACGATTTAATTCTAATTAATCGAATCGGTAACAAAATTTGAGATTAAAAAGTTTATGTGGAGTTTTTTGTACTCAAAACGTCAAGGTAATTTTTCATCAGTTTGAAAGCAGGAGGAAACAGCGAGAAAAAGAACCCATTTAAGTGCAACTGATTGACGCGCGCGCAACGTAGGTGTCCAATTACAGCTATCCAATTTTATAATTCAACACATTGATACACTGCCCAAATATGGTCAAAAAGTTATCGATATGCGTTATGTCTACATGACGTATAACCAGCGATAGCGGTAAATTTCGCATTTTGAAGGAAAGTGAAAATGACTGCTGGCTGCAATTTCGTGTTTGGGGGCGAAAAAGTGCGTGAACTATTAGTTAAAAAAGGGAAAAGAAAGAAAAAAAGAGAAGAAAAGAAAAGAGAAAAAGTATTGTTCACATGATTGGACAAAAAAGGCGCGAAATTTTCGCGTTGTCGCGGTCGCGGTACTGGTCGCAGTGTTTCTTGGCGTAGCTGAATGAAAACTGGTTCAAAGTTTGACCGCTCGACAAGGAGTGAATGAAGGAGCACAATTTTCGTAAAATTCCTTTGGTAATCACCTCTGGAATATGATATAGGCTTGATGCTTCCTCAGAATAGTTTCTGATCTCGTCATTACGACTGTAGGAGCTAAGAAACGAGCAAGTTTGTAAACAACGTTGATCGACTCAGCTCGTACTTCGATGTTTGAAAATTTGGTGCTGATGGAAGGGAATAAAAAGCCAAATCAACTACAGGTATGATGTTTTAACCGTTTCTTGTATCCTTTAGCTGTGAATGTTTGTAAGACATAGTTCACGCTGCAGTTCTTTCCGACTTTTCGCCGCTATGTTTAGGTTCGTAGCCGTGTGTTTGTTCAATTTGCTTTGATTCTGAATTGACCTTTTCAAGATACGAAACACTTGTAACTAAGACATTCTATGCCATTTTACTGTGTTTTAATTCTGGTAGTCACTACTTTGTCCCGTTCTTTGAGTAGACGAAAGCTCTTTGTAGAAACTCTCAACTGATTGTGTACGCTAAATTAATTTTAGCTTAGCAAAAGTTTCGGCATTCGCTGTTGTTGTTTAAGAAATGGTGCGAGGCAAAATATTGTTGTTAGCCTTTTTACTTAATGAAAGGTTGTACATCTCAATGAATTTTTTCTCGAAACTGTGATTTGTTATCAATGTGTTGAATTACAAAACAGTTATAGTGTTCAAGCTTGCACAATATTGACAAAGGCGCCACTTTCATTCATGAACTGTGTGATGTTGCAAGTTTCGCGCGGTAAAACATATGTAAGCTTTTTTTTAAATAAAAGGCTTGTCGGCGATAATTTTTTCTTCAAACTGTGCTTTGTTATCAATGTGTTGAATTATAAAACTATTATAGCGCTCAAGCTTGCGTGATATCGCCTAATTTTAGCCGACTCGGCCTACGGCCTCGTCGGCTAAGTATTAGGTGATATCACGCGCGCTTTCGCGCTATAATAGTTAAACATAAAGTTGTAATTGGATAGCTGTAATTGGACACCCACGTGACCGCGCGCCAATTACGTAAGAAATAGGCGCGTGGATGACCAATCACAATCGAGAATTTTGTTATTGATACGATTAGAGCATTAATAGGACAGTTTACGCGTCATGCTTGTAATTGGACGATGTAATTGGACAGTGCGCGTCATTTGCGCGCGCTATCCTTTTTCCGTGCGTGCATCTCGGTCAAAAACACACTCAATTGTTATGTTTTTAATCACCAAAACGTGTAACCATTTAACGTTTTATCCTCAAATTTTGTGAAAGTTATGATTAATTGGTAACAGGACTTCGTGTCGTCCAATTCGGTCTGTAATCATACTCGTGATTAAACAAATCGGACTCCCGCTTCGCCGTCATCCGATTTTGTTAATCACTCGTATGATTACAGACCGAATTGGACTCCACTCAGTCCTATTACCATTATTTATGCAATAACGCGAGAGTCACAAAGCCACTGTGTAGGCCAGGGATGTAAACAGCGAGCCTGCTTTTTAGAAGCCCTATTTTCGCGCAAACATTGGTCGTTTTTGGCTACGGGTTGGTGGATGTTGATTTGTAATGCACCCTTTAGTCTGGTTTAAGCTTGCACACAAGCCGTTCATGCAACCAATAAAACTAGAACAGAAAGTTGTAGGATATAAGGGTTGAGAAGAGGAGGGGACACCTGCTTACTAGTTATGACGTAAATTATTTTAGAGTTTCCGTTGCCATGAAAACGTGCTACAAATAAAGTACACATTGCACTTGTTTTGAAGTAAAATGACCATGAAAAATTTTACTGAAGATGGATACAACTTGAAATCTTTCCAGAAACGGTATTGCTCATTTGGAATAAATGGAGGAATACACCATCAGCTGATAGGCCTTATTGCCCTAAACATTTTTCTTTCCGTAACTGCATTTCTGGGGAATTCTCTGATCCTAGTTGCCCTTCACAAGGAGTCTTCTTCATCCGCCGTCCAAACTCTTGTTTCGCTGTCTGGCAACAACTGATCTCTTCGTTGGTCTTATTGTTGAGCCCTTATTTGTTGTCTATTTGATGTCGGTGGTAAATGAACAACGGAATATTTGCTTCTACGTTTTGACCTCAGCTTTTATCGGAGCCAATACTTTATGTTTAATGTCTTTGTTGTCACTGGCTTCAATAAGCGTGGACAGACTTCTCGCCCTATTGCTGGGGCTCAGATACAGACAAATTGTTACTTTGAAGCGAACATATGTAGCTGTTATTGTTTTTTGGGTTGTGTCCATCGTTGGAGCTGTAATGTACTTTCTGAATAACGTTATAACCGTTTGGTATGGCTATACAGTTGTATCATTGTGTGTAGTAACTTCGATTTTGTGTTACACAAAGATTTTCGTCACTCTCCGTCATAATCAGAATCAAGTACAAAACCTTGTTCACCAGGTACAACCGAGCCCGCAGACAATTCCACTGAACCTAGCTCGGTACAGAAAAGCTGTTTCCAGCGCACTGTGGGTACAGTTGACATTAGTTGTTTGTTATCTACCATACGTTGTAGTAGAAGCTCTGGGGACGGAAGTAGGGTTGTCCTCTTCGGTTTATCTTACTCGTAAAGTTGCAGATACTTTAATTTGTTTAAACTCGACATTAAACCCGATACTCTATTGCTGGAAGATCAGTGAAGTGAGACAAGCAGTGAAGAATACAATCAGACAATTTTGCTGTTCAACGAGTTAAGTCACTAGACATATTCTGTGCTCCGTCCTGTCCAAGAAGAAAATACCTAGTTTCATCTTTAGTTTATTTAGTGTTTTTTACAGAGGAGACAATAAAACATCTTCATTTCCAAATTCTGTTTTGTGCTGGAGTCTTTTTCGTCAGGGGCACAGCACTCGGGTGACTGACCTGTGGGAGGTATTTTTTTCCTGCAATACCATGAAATATATGTTGTGCCTTTTGTCAGTAAATATCATGAATTTTCTTTCATTGTTTTTTGACGTCGATAAAACCAAAAAGAATTAACAATGGACGCGAATGGGCACTGGATAGTAGCCTATAACCCGAAGATAGGCACACATGCGACATGACGCTGCATAAAAACATCCCGTCGTGCGATCACGTTGATGTGTTTGTCTACCTGAGCAAATATTAACGGGTGCCATTATTAAAAAAAAAATAAACAAAATGTGACACCTTGCCTGGTTTTCACGAGTATCGCAAACACAGAGACAAGCGTACACGAGCGCAAGCAAAAAATAGTACACTTCTCGGTTAATATGCTTATGGCACAGTTGTTTCCATTTTGACACGAATTTCTTGTGCGTCTGCTGTTGCGAATGTTATCCATCAGAATAACATCAGAGCTGCTTGGTGGAATTAACTGCAGTCTTAAAGACCCAGTATTGTACATTACGCTTCACGCGCCTCTGAACAATAGAAGCCTCGTTCCTGTGAAAAACCAAATCAACAACAGAGGCCCGTGAAGCACAATGGACAATACTGGCTCCTTAAGACACTACAATTTATTGGCTAATTTGCCTCTCGGTATTCAATAAGGAACATGTCTTAGTTCATGATTTTCTCAATTGTCGTTTGCTGCATAGTAATTAATAACATGAGCCGCATATTGAATAAAATGGAATAGTGGTGACTGTGATATTTTTTTGTTCAAATTCGCTATATGAATAGAAAAGTAAAACGAAAAGTGATAGTTTTTTTTTTTATGTTAGCTTTTTTAGAATTCCAGCTTTTTTTTCGGCTTTTCATTTGTCATTATTGCTCACGACAGCGGCTGGGTTTCTTGAATGCCGCTTTGTCATCCGTCGTTTAGTTTATTTCACCAACATTGAGCTAGTGTTAATAAATACATTACGCAAACAAACTGAAAAACCCGGCAAAGAGTCCTGCAAGGCAATACCATGAATTTTATGTTGTGCCTTTTGTCAGTAAATATCATGAATTTTCTTTCATTGTTTATTGACGTCGATAAAACCAAAAAGAATTAACAATGGACGCGAATGGGCACTGGATAGTAGCCTTTTACCCGAAGATAGGCACACATGCGACATGACGCTGCATAAAAACATCCCGTCGTGCGATCACGTTGATGTGTTTGTCTACCTGAGCAAATATTAACGGGTGCCATTATTAAAAAAAAAAATAAACAAAATGTGACACCTTGCTTGGTTTTCACGGGTATCGCAACACAGAGACAAGCGTACACGAGCGCAAGCAAAAAATAGTACACTTCTTGGTTAAGATGCTTATGGCATAGTTGTTTCCATTTTGACACGAATTTCTTGTGCGTATGCTGTTGCGAATGTTATCCATCAGAATAACATCAGAGCTGCTTGGTGGAATTAACTGCAGTCTTAAAGACCCAGTATTGTACATTACGCTTCACGCGCCTCTGAACAATAGAAGCCTCGTTCCTGTGAAAAACCAAAACAATAACAGAGGCCCTTGAAGCACAATGGACAATACTGGCTCCTTAAGACACTACAATTTATTGGCTAATTTGCCTCTCGGTATTCAGTAAGGTACATGTCTTAGTTCATGATTTTCTCAATTGTCGTTTGCTGCATAGTAATTAATAACATGAGCCGCATATTGAATAAAATGGAATAGTGGTGACTGTGATATTTTTTTTGTTCAAATTCGCTATATGAGTAGAAAAGTAAAACGAAAAGTGATAGGTTTTTTTATTTTAGCTTTTTAAGAATTCCAGCTTTTTTTTTTCGGCTTTTCATTTGTCATTATTGCTCACGACAGCGGCCGGGTTTCTTGAATGTCGCTTTGTCATCCGTCGTTTAGTTTATTTCACCAACATTGAGCTAGTGTTAATAAATACATTACGCAAACAAACTGAAAAACCCGGCAAAGAGTCCTGCAAGGACGTCATAGAGCCCAAACCAAAGATCATCGTAAAGAATAGCCGTGATTACACATTTTAACTATTATCTTGGTAAAATTTGCTTTTAATCTTTAATGTTCGCCACAAACTTTAATGGCATTACACAAACTCCGTTCGAAATATTTGAGAAAACTTCAGGTAGAATTCCGCTTACTCGTGCTTTAAACCACTTTTGAACGCATTAGAGCCGGTCACCCGTGAGGGACTAGGTCTAAATACAGCTCCCTGAGCATTTACAAAGTTGCTCAAACCCGTTGCTTCCTACCCCCGGAAACGGCACATACGAATAATTATTTACCTGGACGACTTCCTGATTCTTGTGTCCTCCAAAGAGGAATCAAAACTCAACACTCGTCGGACTCTCGACCTCCTGCAGTTAGGACTTTTCCGATTATGCTAGTAAAACTGGCATTTTATGCTCCTGCAATTCTCATTTTACGCCAAAAAAATGCTCAAATAGACAAATTCGGCTAACGCATTGTTGTACCCAATTCAAACCTCCTGGGAATAAGATTCTTTGTTCACAATATTTCCATATCATTTGCATGTCAATACTTTATTCATATGGAAATATGACGAACAAAGAGTTCTAATCCCAAAAGGTTTGAATTGGGTACAACAGTGCGTTAGCCGAATTTGTCTATTATGCTCGATTCTCAAAAAATGCTACTTTGGTTCCAAAAAATGCTTTGTTTTATTTCAAGCAAAACGTACAAACTCAGCCATCATGTGTGCTTATCAGCAACTGAATAAAGTGAAAAGTGCTTAATTGTTTGTTTATAAAACTTCTGATACAGCCAAAACTTCTCCGTCAGAATTTCCTTCTGATACAGCCGAAACTTCTTCGTCAGAATTTCTTTCTATGAGCTGCAAGTTTCGAGAAGATGGCGTGGCACTGACCGACGCCATCTTGTTTGAGCACGCGCGTGAACGGCCTCTGAAAGTTAACCGCTGACCAGCTAGGTCCAGACTTCTTTCGAGTCAGTTCAGATGCACTCAGTTCATACTTCAGTTACAGAAATCCTTCTCTAAAACACAAAAGCAAATCATTACAATGCTTTTGAATTCTAAAATTTAGCATTTAAAATCTTTTGAGTGCTGAAATCTAGATCAAAGTTAAACAAAATGCTAAATAATGCTAGGAATTCTTTTTACAGAAAAAGTGTGAAAAAATGCTTGTTTAACCAAATAATGCCAAAAAAAAAATGCTAGCATAATCGGGAAGGGCCTACCTGCACTGGCTGATCCTAACAATAAACTGGGGCAAATAATCACTAAAACCAACTCAGTCCCTGACGTTCTAACACCCTAACATTGTCACTTGAGTCTCCCAGAGAAAAAAATCCTCCAACTAAGAGAGAAATGCCAAGAGACTCTTTCCAGCCTCAAATCATGAACTCGGGAAGTAGCACGAAGCCTCCTTGGTACTCTGGAGGCTACTCATCCAGCCATTTCGCAGGCCCCCCTTCACTTTCGCCATTTTCAAATTCCGTTGATCAGGACATGGTATGTTATACAACAAGATTACAACACAATTCAGTCCACAAACAGCGATGCTCAAGCTGAGCTCTAGTGGTTGCTTACCAACGTAGCAAAGGTCAGTGGCAGCCCCATCAACCCACCTGCTCCAGATCTGTTCATTATCTGCAATGAATCATGTGTACACGGTCTTTAGGGGCATACTGGGATTGTGTCTTTTTATTTCCGGTCCCCCTCGGGTGACTAGCTCTAATGCGTTAAAAAAGTGATTGTTTTGTTCAGCAGGATCATCTATTGCAATACACTACCAGCTCATATGTCTTATAGGGCTGAACATTTTTTTGTCCGTTACTGCATTTCTGGGGAATACTCTGATCCTAGTTGCTCTTCACAAGGACTAAGTCATCACTTCATCCGCCGTTCATTTCACTGTCTGGAAACAACTAGTCTGTGCGTTGGTCTAATTATGGAACCTTTAAATGTTGTCTATTTGATTCCGTTGTAAATGAACGCTGGAAAATTTGTCGAAAACTTAGAATGCGTACTCCCAACTAGTGAGAACTACTACTGGGAGGGTGCTTGTGTAGGTGATTTTAAATTAGGTGCTGAATAAATAGTGTAGGTGAAGTTAAATACTATACGATCAGCGGTTACAGTCTCTTGAGATGAGCGAGTGGGCTCATAGAACGGATTTCAGGAAGAGCTAATGTTTGAAAGATATGTCGGTTCGGAGCAAGAACTGCTTGTTCTGAAAGTCTGTTCCATACGCGGATAGATCTAACAAAAGGAGAAAAACTGAATGCAAGGACACTGAGTAACACATGGCTGTAAGTAGGCATACGGCTTACAAGATCTAGGTGATTGTTTAACACAAGGCGGAAAAGAGATATTAACCGAAAACACATATTTCTCAAATTTCAGCACAGCTTTATGTTGTGTTCAATTTCCTTGTTAACATTGGCTGCAATAAGCTTGGACAGCCGTTTTGCCTTGATGATGTTCGGTCTATAAAATACAGGCAGTTTGTAACTTTTCGATTTGTCGGAACATTAATGTACCTTTCGCATTACCTCAAACGTTTTTATAAGCATGCCTGATAACTTCGATGGACTCTTATTACACAAAGATTTTGACACTCTCAGTTATAATCCAGAGGAGGTTGGACACGGGCCGAAAGGCATCATGGGATGAATTTTCGTTTCGAGCGACTCTCGTTCAGTTTCAAGTGAACCTTCGAGCTGTGAGGACCTCGAGGAACTACAAATTTTCAGACTTTTAGCCGCTATGGAAGCACAAATCGGCCTAAATTGAAGGTTATGCGATTACTCTTGTATAGATGCCATTTATTTTTACAACTGAACAACTTGAGGTATCATTCTACGCCGATCGAAAGACTTACTCGTGCAGCGACTACAAATTTGAGCCACAACAAGCACAAATCGGCCTTCATTGAAGTCGATAAGATTCCTTTTGTTACTTAGCAGGGTTTAAGCCCGTTGATCGATCGAAAGACTTATTAAAGCAAGGCTGCATGAGGAATTCCAACCGAGGAATATTTTGTAACGAAAGCTATAAGCTTAAATCACGGAATTACAAGGTTGGTAACCACAACAATCGATCGTTGCATATATTTTTTTATAGTCTTCTTGAGTTTTAGAATGTTATAATTTTGAAATACACGAAGGCAATTTTGTTGTACTGAATGCTGGATTTATGTTGTTACGAAGTAAAAATACATAAATAAATAATAAAACTGTAAAATCATGTGAAACAACAAATAATCAATGAAATCAATAAGTTTAAAATTTTAACCAAGACAGATTTCGGTCCCATCGACCATTACAAATCTGACAACTGTTGACTTTCATGTAATATCACAGATTATTCCTTGTTAAAACTTCAGGAGGAAAAAACAATTAAAAACCTAATGGAAATAAAGCAGTGACTAACATACATTTTTGCATCTGAACAAGAACCATGCATCCTTCTAGCTGTAGAAAGAAATCCAATTCTGGCCCCATAAAGACCTGGTAGAAAATTGTGATTAGGAGGACCTCAGGCAAAAAGGAATTCAAACTTCTGGGCTTGAAAATGAAAATGCAGAGTGTTTTGGCATTCTTCTCTGAGTTTGTGGCAAAACAATTCAAGGTACTAAGGAACCATTTTTTCTTTGGGCCCTCTTACTTGGAATGTAATCAGAGCACAACAATCAGGACTGTGCACATGAGAACAACTATATGTTCTTTCACTTGAGCACAGTCTTAGGTAATTTATAATAAATGTGCAATGTCCAATGCCATAAGCAACCAGGAATTGGAAAGGTGGTCGCTAAGGAAGGATGGTTGCTTATGAGAGTCAAAGTACAAAAATAGAGAATGGTTGCTGAAAGGGAGCAACTGTAGTTGTTCCAATAACTTTAACTAACAACTTTCCTAACAGACAGGTAATTCTTAATGAGGTATTTATGTAAACCATTAAACAATTCACTCAAAATTTAAATGCCAATTAGTGGTGGAGCAAGGAAAGAAGTGTTGAAATGTTTCTATTTTGAAGCAGAACTATTTCACCACAAGCTCCCCCATCCTACTTCATGGTTTTATTGGGTAATCAGGTGAAGCCTTTTGAGAAGTTCGTACAGAAATGGGAAACAGAAATAGAAAGTTCACCTGCTGGCTTACAGACCCCCCCCCCCCCCCCCCCACCATCCTTGATAATCAAGGAATACCCAGGGGCATAGCTAGGGGGGTCCTGGGGTGCCTGTGACCCACCCTTTGTGAGATAATTTTAGTAAAACACAGCGTGGATGTCGACATGACAATCTGGTAAGTACCCTGGGTGTGACAGAGTGTGACACCCCCTTTGAAAGATCCTAGCTATGCCCCTGCACACCATAGTTAAATGGAGTTGATCAGGAGCCCATTGATATTTTAATTGAAAACAATTAATAGTACAGTGAAACCTGTATTAAGCGGACACCCTCGGGACCCTCACTTAGGCATTTGCCGATTGTGCTAGTAAAAGTGGCATATTATGCTAGTGGCAGTGCTCGTTTTTTTGCCCAAATTTTGCTCAAATTATGCTCGCTTTTCAAAATTATGCTACTTTTTTAAAAAATTATTCTGTGCACAAACTTCACAACTCAGCGCATCTTTCCCTTTGGCATGTTTTCTTGAACTACAATGTGATGCTAAAATGCTCTTTTTGGATGATACCATTTCTCTGCAGGCATTGCAAAAGATCGTTGTGCCTCTGACACTCAGGTGCTGATCAGGGAACTGATTAATACAATCTTGCAAAGGGACATTTTTCACATTAGTGACATTACTCGTCCCCCTCCTCTTGTATTTTCCAGTGGTGGATTCGAGGCGTCTATCCCGGGCAAGTTGTGCAGGCTTTGGTCTATCCTCTCTGTTCTCGCTACCTTGTAAACTATCTGGATGTAAGTTCACTGCACTTGACTGGTTTGGCGTGGCGGCCGCCATTTTGAAACGAGCACTGGGAGAAAGACTAAGGAGTCTGGGACCGAGACACAGACGTCCGGTTCCGTTTCATCGAACTCCCGCGGTATCTCAACACAAGTAAAAAAAATCGAAAAATAGGAGTGGAAGCAACTGTTAATAGTAATCTATCGTTTTTAGTAGCTGAGATCTTCGTTTTCTTTAATTATTCTAAAATTGTGCTATTAAGACAAGAAAATATACGGATTATGCTAGCAGTGTTACTTTTGGAAAAAGGGCAAAAATTATGCTCAATTCCTCAGATTATGCCAAAAATTATGCTAGCACAATCGGCAAGAGCCTACCCTCACTAGTGTCCCCTTAATAGAGGGGTCCGCTGAATACAGGTTCATTTTACAGTAAATGTGGGAAGAAAATTAAGGGACCCAAGCCGGCTGGTGTCCGCTTAATAGAGGGTGTCTGCTTAATATGGGGTCCGCTTAATATAGGTTTCACTGTAATCAAAATAATTATAGCAATTCATAAGTGATACAAAAGCTCCAACAAATATCCAGTGAGCCAAAATTTCCTCCAACTATGAAGGTTATTTGAGATTTTCTTTGTGGGTGTGCCAGGATTTCCAGATCATAATGTTCAGAATGACAAAAACCTACAAAAAGTGCTAAATTTTCATTAACATAACTATATTTTTAATTGGATCATGTGATCAGTTAAGGCTGATAGCTCAAATCTGTAAGTCGGGAGTGAGAAATTGCTCCATAGGCGTGAGTTGGCATGAGATCGGAGTTTTGGACTCACAGGCATGAGACTTAGCAGGTATGTTCTATGCCACCATGCAGAACTTAAGTATGTAATAAGTTTTCATTGTCAACTGAAGACAAAAGTAAGCAACCCGGGGCTGCTGTGCATTTCTAGCAGGCTACTGCTAAAGCACAATCCATCAAATATCGGTATAGACAATTATTATTTATCAACAAAGAAATATATTTAACAGACTGATATTTAACAGACTGATTAACAGACTGATTAACAGACTGTGCATTTTGTCTATACAAGTTTATAATTTTATTTATATAATAACACCTTATTGATAATTATCTGCTAAAATATGAAACAACTGACAATCTGACAATATGGGGGCATTTACTCAATGACAATAATTCACAGTTCTCGATCAACCCAATAATTTGTGGGTCTCAAGAGCTTTTCCTCTAGGATTTTTGCTTAGAGCTGGGCTTTACAAGACATTTCGTGGGGAAATTCTCGCAGAAAAGACTGTGAATGAATACGATGATCTGATTGGTCGACAACTCCTACCAGGATACCTTTCGGCCCGTGTCCAACCTCCTCTGGTTATAATCTAGCTCAATTATGCTTTAGGAACAATGGTTCATTGTTTTTGTTCAGCTAATAGCACATTTACATAGTCGAGTGGAACTAGTCACGCGCGCGAGCGAAGATCACGCGAGGAATAAACATACCACCAAACAATATTAAGCGACGCGAAAGTTTGCACAGTTCGTGATGCCAGCGTCCATGACCCGTTTATTCTATGACCTGTAATCCTCGAATTTTGGCCATTTACATCCAAAATTTCCACGGAATAAAATACAAATATAGCAACATATATGTACAAATACGTGCCGATAAAGGTCCGACTTTTACATTATTTCCTCTGTTAAACAGACAAATTTCCAAGCTCCTTGTAATTGAAATGAATTGTCTGCCGTTGTCTCGGGACAATTATGCATATCTCATTTGGCTGCCCTATCCTATTCGAAGGTTAATCATACTCGTGATTAAACAAATCGGACTCCCGCTTCGCCGTCGTCCGATTTTGTTAATCACTCGTATGATTACAGACCGAATTGGACTCCACTCAATCCTATTAGCATTATTTATGCAATAACGCGAGCGTCACAAAGCCACTGTGTAGGCCAGGGATGTAAACGGCCCGAGCGAGCCAGCTTTTAAGAAGCCTTATTTTCGCGCAAACATTGGTCGTTTTTGGCCACGGGTTGGTGCATGTTGATTTGTAATGCACCCTTTAGTCTGGTTTAAGCTTGCACACAAGCCGTTCAAGCAACCAATAAAACTAGAACAGAAAGTTGTAGGATTTGGGGTTGAGAGGAGGAGGGGACATCTGCTTACTAGTTACGACGTAAATTATTTTAGAGTTTCCGTTGCCATGAAAACGCGCTATAAATAAGGTACACATTGCACTTGTTTTGCAGTAAAATGACCAGGAAAAATTTTACTGAAGATGGACACAACTTGAAATCTTTCGAGAAACGGTATTGCACAGTTGGAATAAATGGAGGGATACACCATCAACTGATAGGCCTTGTTTCCCTAAACATTTTTCTTTCCTTAACTGCATTTCTGGGGAATAGTTTGATCCTAGTTGCCGTCAACGACAACCGTTACATAAATCTATCCAAAGAGACAGACAAGAGGTCTGGCTCTATTCAGTATAGCCAGTACACCTTTCGTAGTCCAAATCAATTTCGCCTCCGAACATCAAAACAACCGGTCAAAAAACTCCCGGTCCTTTCTTCCCAAAAAGCAAGGATCAGCAGCTTCTTAGAAAGATGAAAGCAGGTCACCTCAGACCCAGAAATCTTGAATGTTGGGTCAGGTTATCAAATACCTCTTCGTTGTGTTCCAGTTCAACTGACCCGATGTTTTCTCATATATTTCTCACTTCATTTGTTTATATAAATTCAGTTATACTAACAGGCCATGGCCACTTCGCGGCCCTGGTATTATTGGGATTTGTAATAATACTCTTATTTAAACAACAATCAAAATTCTTTTCCCGTCGGAGACTCGAGTTAAGAAATTCACATATTCGTTGAAATATTCAACTTGCACTCGGATAACGGAATAACTTTTTTTCCTGTACACAAAAGAAACACGTAAGTAATGCCCCCGGGCCGTACTCGAAACATGACACATACCATCCATTTTTTGGTGAAGAATATTTTATTTAGTGCGTTTCCTATTCACGAGTTTACTTGCATCAAAAATCCTATTTTAAGGCTACAGAATAGCCATGAGGGCCACTACCGAATATTTCTTGTCACGTCAAGGAACAATCAGTAATTATAGTACGCTACAACAAAAACAACACTCCGCGAGTTTTCATTAGCTTATAGTTAGACGCACTGTCTATTTGCCAGCGAATGCTCATGGAGGTTTCACACTCCTGACAAACAGAAGACAGTTTAAAAAATTATACTTGACGAACCTGAACATCCACTTTTTTTTTCTTTAACGCTGTCAACATAACAGAGACCTTTTTTATAACTTCTGACAACTTCAAGTTACATCCATCCTAACGATTAGCTGAATACTAGCAGTACTAACTCGACTGAAATGTGAAAATAAACGTCTTTAGTTATTTAACTTTAAAAGTCAGAACATATCTTGCTATGACTTAAGTAACCAAACACCAAAGGTGTTTGATTGTGTCCTTCACTGCTTGTCTCACTTCTCTGATCTTCCAGCAATAGAGTATCGGGTTTAAAGATGAGTTTACGAAAACTAAAGTCACTGTTAGTTCCTTAACAATGTAAGCGGATGAAGTTATTCCACTTTTAGTCATCAAAGCATCTGCAATAACATATGGTAGATAACAAACGACTAATGTTGACTGCACCCACAGTGCACTAGACACTGCTTTTCTGTACCGTTCTGCATGTATGTTCAGTGTACCCGTCTGGCTGTGTTGTTCTTGATGCCTTGGTACTTGAGCCTGGTTATGACGGAGAGTGAGGAAAATCTTTGTGTAAGAGAAAACTGAGGTTACTAAACAGAGCGGTATACCTATATAGGCATACCAAAAGGTTATACGGTCATTCCAAAAGTACATTGTTGTAGCGACAATGGCTACAATCCACAGAACAGCTACAGCTCCATATGTTCGCCTTAAAGTCACAACGTGCCTGTATCTTAGACCCATTAACAGGGCAAGAAGTCTGTCCACGCTTATTGTGGTCACTGTCAACAAAGACACTGAAGCCAAAATATAGCCCACTAGGAAACTTGAAAGCGATGTGTAGCGACAAATATTCCAACTTTCGTTCACCACAGATATCAAATTAATAACAAAGAGTGGTTCTGAAATAAGACCAGCGAAGAGATCCGTTGTTGCCAGACAGAGGAACAAGAGTTTATTTGGCGGATGAAGTGAAGACTCCTTGCGAAGGGCAACTACGATCAGAGTATTCCCCAGAAATGCAGTAATGGACAGAACAATGTTCAGCGCTATGAGGCATTTCAGCCAGTTGTATATTCCAGTTAATTCTGCTGGAGAGCAAAACAGATGTACAAATGATTTCGACTGGTCTCCACTCTCAGTAAAGTTTACTGTGATAGTCATTGTAGTGCAATACACAGCATGTGAACTGTTGTATATTGGGAACTGTCGTACACTGCAACATGCACTAAATTGTATTCCTAGCTCGTCTTCGTGACAATGGAAACCTTTAGTTAACATGCAGGTGTCTTTTTTCCTATTTCCAACGTGCTGTGATCGCTCTTTAATGTCTGTTTGCGTGAATGATAAACCAAACGACGTATAACAACTCAATAGTGATTCAAGAAATCCGTGACGCTGCTGCCTGTTTTGGGAAATAACAACAACCAATAAATAGGCGACACATGAAATAGCTGACAAGAAATATCAATACTAATTTGAAAAAAACAATTTTAAATTTGTCACAAAGATAGCGAATTTAAAGTAAACAAACCTTTTAACCTTTGTCGTTATAATGACTTTCCTCATCTAAACATTTGCTTTATATCATGCCGCAATGTTCATTTGTATATTTATTCCGTGATCAAATTCAGGGATCCATTTTATGGAAGTTACATATTTCAGTTCACCCGTAGGCGGTTTTCATTATGAGGTTATTGAAGTGCACATGAAGTGAAATTTCACTACCATTTTTTTTTTTTCGGTAATCTGAAAATAGTTGTTTTAAGAATTATTTTGATGGGAAAACAAGTCACTTGAAGTGGCGGGAACATATTTTAAGAAGCGACGCAAGTAAGGCGTATTAGACAGGGACCTGGGTTCTAGTGACGTCATTAGTGTGTTTACAACTGAGCGCGTCACTCGTTTTACAGTGGAGTTTTGGCAACTTGTGGAAGGATTATTTCGATTAAATATGGCTGAAAGCAACGGGTATTTTAGCCCCGGGTTCGTCCCCATTTCCGTTATGTTTTGTTTTGATCGAACATACGAATGACGTCACAAATACCTTTTTGGCCGCGCTGAAAATGTCGCAAATTTCAGGCCCCGGCGGGAGTTTTCAAACTGCTAAAAATAGTGGATCCTCTTCGCACAAAAGAGAAAAACAGATGAAAATTAAATAAAGGTGGTATAAACAACATAAAACCCTAAAACAAAACGTAGTGAAATTTCACTTCATGTGCACTTTAATCACCAACATACGAAATAAAAACATGTAAAGTCACCTTGGTTCTCCTGTTACTAAACATACGACAAATAGAAAAGATATCAACTACGAGGACATTTGACTTACCTTTCCAGTATTTTATCTCTATTCAAATGGAAGTGCGCATAATTTACAGCGTGGTTTGAGGACGTCGAAAACCTTTCTAAAAACAGAAAAACGAACCAAAGTAAAGGTAAATGACATTAGACCGTATAATTTATGTTAAGTATTCATTTGGTTTGTTATCTTCTATAGCACAGAAACTCTTGTGAGGTATTCACCTGCTTATGTTTTTGTTTTCGGAGTAAAACCTATAAAACCAAAAAACCAAATAGTTGCAAAATATAAAGACTAAATTATTAAGCGACATACGACATAGCAATATCGGTCCGCTGTGATCACGAATTATGACCGATGAATACGTACAACTTGCGTCGCAACGAAATTACGAGACAAGTTGCACGGAACATTTCCTATGACGTAGAAGCCTGTGCTCAATTACACCATGTAAATTGCATTTATGGCTGATGCGAGCCATGTTCGGAGGTTATTCCTTGAATTTTCATTTTTTTTTTAACATTTTCAAATTCCAATTCGCTCTGGATAATGGGGACTTGCATGAGAACCGCCTGGATGAGATGCAGTTTTCCCGTCTGACACATTATGTTGAATTGTCTTTTTATGTTTATTTCGAAGCAATTTAAAATGTAATACATAATAATAATTACTGTTCGATGTGTAGAAAACGCTCTCATATATAAAAGTAAATGTATAGACTTGTGAGCATGCAAACACATTTAAACGAACAGAAAAACAACTAGATAATTTCCATTGAAGACACTTTGTTCTATGATGAACGATAAGGTGTCCGGTTGATTACTCTTATGCTTATCCCATTGTTTTTAACAAACGAAACGATCGGATGTTAATCAAGTAAATCTCCTGCTCAAAACCAATAAATCGCTATAAGTAGACCAGTAATTAGGCATGAGTCAACATTTACATAAAGGACGCTTTTCCTCAGTTCGATTACTCTGATATGTTTTGCTCCTAAAGCAAACATAAGCAGCTGAATAATTCACAAGAGTTTCTGTGTCGTAGAAGATGACAAACGAAATGAATAATAAACTTAAACTGTACAGTCTGAATATCATAAATGTGGTAAATTTTAGTTTTACTTTTCGAAGATTTGAGATCGCTTTTCTTTTCTTTTTTTATAACATTTGAACCGGCATGAAGATGATGACCTGAAACCACGATGTAAATTATGTCCACTTTATATTTGTCTTTCATTTGAATAGCGATAGCTGTAGCGATAAAATGCTGGAAAGATAACTAAAATGTCCTCGTAGTTTATATTGGTCTTAATAATCAAAATTCAGAAGCATTAAAAAGCAGATTTCGATTCCAAAATGTTTTTGGAACTGTAGAGAGTTTCAAACTAAACTTGGAAGCGCAAGAGCATTTCGTTCAAGAGTTATAGACCAACAAGTATTAGACATGTATGGAACGGCCATCTTGGTGCCCCGCCGCTTAGGGACACCTACATAGCGGCGAAAACTTCAAAGTCTTAATTGAACCGGGCTTGGCTACAAGCAAAATGCGGTTCTATAAAATGGAAGTTTTTAAGGGGCTGTTTTCGACGATAAACATGGTGCGTTCTAGAAAGTTCTCAGTTTTGAGTACCTTCAAATCTTCAGTATTAGACTTTTCTAGAAAGTTGATGTTTGGTGCGTTCTAGAAAGTTCTCAGTTTTGAGTACCGTCAAATCTTCAGTATTAGACTTTTCTAGAAAGTTGTTGTTTTAAGTGGCTAAGAGATCTCGTTGCTACGGACACTTTCGCTTTGGTAGCTTTCATCTGGGTCCATTATTTACGAGAAAATTAAATGATATTAAGCTTCAAACAACAAAATGTTTTGTAGAATTGGGACCGGTGCGTACGCAGAGTCCGGATTGAAAAATCCCGGACCGCTGGAGCGCGCGTCATTAGCCAAACAGAGTCAGATTCAAGTCTTAGGATTCTGGCCCCCCCAGATGCTTCAGTAAAAAATAATGAACATTACTTCTCAGCCTTTTGGGAAAGCAAACATGATTTCTTTGAGTACTACTTGTGTACAAATTTATACAGCAACAAAGAACTGGGGAAATTGTTTTTTTTTTTTTTTTGCTTATTACTGTAATACCGTGATACATGACAAGTTTCACTAGCAACGTAAGCATAAGCGGACTGAAGCATTCCGCTGTGCGATAAAAGACATACATCTTTACAATCAAAACAGAGGACGGTATTCGTCCTTTCTCTTCGGGTCCTATAGTTCCACGAAGCAAAAGAAATAGTTATTTCCTTTGTGTATCAAAATACCAATTAATTGCCGTGCAATTGGCACTACTTTGAGACCTTTCAGCGTATAATTTCACCATGTAATTTCTTTACGTTTAATGTTTTTTTTTTGTCAAAAATTCAAGCATTTGAAGAAGCGAAATGTTTGTTGATTTACAGAAAGTAAATTTTGGTCTGATAATTGCCAGACTGCCTGTCGACAATGTGACAAAGCACAGTCTAGCGATCAGTAAAGATGATTATCTTTGAAAATGAAATGGCGTTGATGTAATAGATAGTGTGGTTTCTAAAATGGATTCCACCAGTTTTTTAAGATCAGAGTTCACAACAAGAAAGTTCATTTTCAAATGTTGATGTTTTTTTACAGACACGCTCTTTTAATGTGAATTTTTTTTTGACCCAGCAAAGTTTCGAATCTATTCATTCCTCCACACGTCGATTAAACTTTTAGTTTCAGTTACAAATAAAATCTTTGCCTTCAATTCCAGTAAGGTCGAAGAAGAAATTCCCATAATACGCTAAAAGGAGCTGGAAATGTTGCCATTTTTTTAACGTTTTAAAATTTGGGCGTGTTAAAACACACCCAGAACACGGCGGACAAAATATAATTCCATGAAAATTAACTGCGAAGTATTCGCACGGATCCGCTCGTTTTGTTTTACGAAGACTAAGCTGGTGTTAATAAGTACATTAAATATATTCAAGGAGTTTGACCGTGTCGCGCATAAAAACCCGTAAACGTTCAGTTTTAATACAAAGTACTCAAATCTATATACAATTTAAAGGTTTTAAAACGCATAAAATAATAATTTCGTCGACAAAGTAAAAATTAGAGGCAATACGGCACTTTAAACGCAAAATGACCAAAGTTTATCAACGTGAATTACCCGCGCTTCCGTTTCGCTCCACGAAACTACTGGTAGTTGCATGTTATTAAGCAGGCGTTTGCCTCCAAAATCCTGCCGGGACTTCGAAATTCGCTTTAGTTTACCGCGAACGCAGAAAGGATCGGATGGAAAACTGTTTGCAATCTTCAAATCGCTTTAATTTTGTTTTAAAAACAACGGTGTCAACATAACAAAAACCTTTTTTATAGCTTGACTTCTTACATCAGTCCTTATGATTAGCTGGATACTAGGAAGATATAATCTCCGCAACTGAAATGTGAAATTAAACGTCTTCAGTTATGTAACTCTTAAAAGTCAGGACGTAACTTGCTATGACTTAAGTAGCTAAACCCCAAAGTTGTTTGAGTGTGTCCTTCACTGCTTGTCTCACTTCACTGATCTTCCAGCAATAGAGTATCGGGTTTAACGACGAGTTTAGGAAAACTAAAGTCACTGTTAATTCCTTAACAATGTAAGCGGATGAAGATAGTCCACTTTTATTCATCAAAGCATCTGCAATAACATATGGTAGATAACAAAGAACTAATGTTGACTGCACCCACAGTGCACTAGACACTGCTTTTCTGTACCGTTCTATGTTTAGTGTACCCGTCTTGTTGTGTTGTTCTTGATGGCTTTGTACTTGAGTCTGATTATGACGGAGGGTGAAGAAAATCTTTGTGTAAGAGAAAACTGAGGTTGCTAAACAGATCGGTATGCCTATATAGGCATACCAAAACGTTATACGGTCATTCCAAAAGTACATTGCTGTAGCGACAATGGCCACAATCCAAAGAACAGCTACAGCTACATATGTTCGCCTTAAAGTCACAACGTCCCTGTATCTTAGACCCAACAATAAGGCGAGAAGTCTGTCCACGCTTATTGTGGTCACTGTCAACAAAGACACTGAAGCCAAAATATAACCCACTAGGAAACTTGAAAGAGATGTGTAGCGACAAATGATCCAGCTTTCGTTCACCACAGATATCAAATTAATAACAAAAATTGGCTCTGAAATAAGACCAGTGAAGAGATCCGTTGTTGCCAGACAGAGGAACAAGAGTTTATTTGGCGGATGAAGTGAAGACTCCTTGCGAAGGGCAACTAGGATCACAGTATTCCCCAGAAATGCAGTAATGGACAGCACGATGTTTAGTGCTATGAGGCATTTCAGCCAGTTGTGTATTCCAGTTAATTCTGCTGGAGAGCAAAACAGATGTAAAAATAATTTTGACTGGTCTCCATTCCCAGTAGAGTTCTTTATGGTAGTCATTGTACTGCAATGCACAGCGTGTGAACTGTTGTATATTGGGAACTGTCGCAAACTGTACACTTCAACGTGCACTAAATTGCATTCATAGCACGTTTTCGTGACAATTGAAACCTTCAGTTAGCAAGCAGGTGTCTTTTTTCCTATTTCTTTATACCATCCAACATCCTCTTTAACCCGTCTTGCTGTGATCGTTCTTTAATGTTTGTTTGCGTGAATGAGAAACCAAACCACTTATGACAACTCAGTGCTAATTCAAGAAATCCGCGTGCTGCCTGTCTTGGGAAATAGCAATAACCAGTAAATACGTGACACATGAAATACCTGACCAAAAATATTGTCACAAAGATAGCGAATTAAAAATGAAAAAAATCTTTTAACCTTTTTCTTTAGAATTGACTTTCCTCGATCTTGTTATAAAGAAAACGAATTGACAAGTAAAAAAATATTTCGTTAAATTGACATTTCTCATCTAAAATACAGTTTTAGGGTGTGCTTTATGTCATGCCGCGATGGTATTTGGATAATTATTCCGCGGTCAAATTCAGGGATCCGTTTTATTGAAGATGCATATTTCAAATTATCAGTAGGCGGTTTTTCGTTATGAGGTTATTAGTCACCCACACAAGAAATAAAAACATGTCAAATCACCTTGGTTCTCCGGTTATTAAACATGCGACAAATAATATAAAAGATATAAACTACGAGGACATTGTACTTACCTTTTAAGTATTTTGTCGCTATTTAAATGAAAGTGCACATAATTTACAGCGTGGTTTCAGGACGTCGAAAGCCTTAAAAATAACAGAAAAACGAACCAAATATTTGAAAAGTAAAATTTACCAAATTTATGATATTCAGACTGTATAATTTATGTTAAGTATTCATTTCGTTTGTTATCTTCTATGTCACAGAAACTTTTTTGAATTAGTCACCTGGTTATGTTTGCTTTGGGGGCAAAAGATATCGGAGAAATGGAACTAAGGAATCCCATTTTCATTCGTCGAGAAATCGTAATATTTAATAAACCTAGTTTTTGCAAAGTATGTAAGACCACAGTTTACCTCGGTGTAAGAACCTGTGACTTTTTCCTTTGTTTTTTACCTTCGTAGTATTGCATTCCCAGTCGACTCTATTGTTTTATGCCTTTTGTTTTCTTTATTTTACGTCACTCATGAGTTTCACAGGTTCTTACACCGAGGATGAGCCCGAATTATAACCAACGAATACGTGCAACTTGCGTCGCAACGAAATTACGAGACAAGTTGCACGAACATTTCCTAGTGTATTTGAGCACAGGCTTCTACGTCATATGTAAATTTTCCTTTGTTTTTTTTTTACCTTTGTAGTATTGCATTCTTAAATTTTCCTTTTATTGAACAGCGATAAAATGTCCTATATGGGTGATTAACCCTTTAAGCCTTAATATCAAAATTTAAATGCTCTTTTCTGGTCCTATACATTTCTTATAGAAGTAGTAGGGAGAAATTCTTTGGATATTAAGATAACTCGTCTTGTGTGATCATGTCCTTAATTCTCATGACTTTTTTTATTGAAAAGGCATTAATAATACAAGGAGAAATTTGATGCTGATCACTCTAAGGGCTTAAAGGGTCAATAACCTCATAACCGAAAACTGCCTAACCTGAAGTATACATAGTTCATAAAATGGTTCCCTCCATTTGATCGCTGAATAATTATCCAAAGTAACAAATGAAACATTGGCGGCATGATATACAGCACGCCCTAATACTGTATTTTAGACGAGGAATGTCAATTCTAGCGAAAGGTTTTTTATTTGTTTTTCGTTTTCTTTGTGACATGTTTTATATTATTTTTTCAAATTAGTATTGATATTTTTTGTCAGCTATTTCATGTGTCACATATTCATTGGTTAATACTTCTCAAGACGACAGCACGCGGATTTCTTGAGTCACTTTTTGAGTTGTCATACGTCGTTTGGTTTATCTTTTACGCAAACAGTTAGTAAAGAGAGATCACTGCACTTTGGGTTGAAAAGGATTTTGGGTGGGATAAAATAATTGAAAAAAAAAACCACACGTGCTTGTTAAGTTTTCTATTGTCACGAAGACGTGCTATGAATACAATCAGAAACTCATAAGTGGGTTGAAGTTGTTACAGCCATATTTGGAAAATCAAGATAAAAATATTAACCAATCAATTCGTTAGAACAACTTGCTTCCAATCTCGAGGGACCGAGGGGTTTCCAAATATGGTACTAAGCAAGCAAGAAATGAATATTCGGAAGCTGTGAATGCGCGTTACACGTTTCAACCCACTGATGGGTTTCTGATACAATTATGTACATTTTTTTTTAATAATGCACATCTTTATTGAAAGTGATTAGATCTAGTTACCAGTAGTATAATGGTACGAAACACTTGTAACTAAGAAATTCTATGCCATTTTACTGTGTTCTTATTTATGTAATCACTACTCTGTCTCGTCGTTTACGTAGACGAAAGCTCTTTGTAGAAACTCTCAAATTAATTTTAGCTCCGCAAACGCTTTGGCATTCGCTGCTTGTTGTATAAGAAATGGCGCGAGGTAAAATATTGTTGTAAGTCTTTTACTTAACTAGCAGTAATCACAGATTATGAAGACGCGTTCGAAGGAATTTCCGGCGGAAATGAGCTCCTGAAAAAAAAAAACAATGGGGGGGGGGGGGGCAATTTGGAAGACCGTCTACCAAAAAATCTCAAATTTTACTGCACATAAACCACAGGACAACCAACACGAAATTATGATTGCGTTCTACGAACGCGATAAAAGGTTGTATATCTCAACGAATTTTTTCTCTAAACTGTGATTTGTTATCAATGTGTTGAAGTATAAAACAGTTATAGTGTTCAAGCTTGCGCACTATTGACAAGGCGCCACTTTCATTCATGAACTGTGTGATGTTGCAAGTTTCGCGCGGTAAAACATCTGTAAGCTTTTTTTAAATAAAAGACTTGTCGGCGATATTTTTCTTCAAACTGTGCTTTGTTATCAATGTGTTGAATTATAAAACTATTGCAGCGCTCAAGCTTGCGTGATATCGCCTAATTTTAGCCGGATTAACAGATGTGTTTTAACTTTTAGCGTCCTCAGCCCTCTTATTCGTTTGAATACGGCGTATCGTGTGTAAGGTAACGATGGTAAAACCCAGAATTGTTCAAATCAGATTTTCTGCGCGGCGTAGACTTAAATTACTATTGTAATTGTTTTCAAAAGACACGTTTTGTGAGAGAAAGCCGATGCGTCGGCAATACATCCTCTTCACAGCACAAAACGAAGGCAGCATTGCCGAAACGTCGCGGACTTTCTATCGCAAAAAAAAAAACGGCGTGTTTTTGAAAAGGATTACAAAGGTAAAACCCTACCGTGGCTTGTAACTTTTGCGATATATTTAGGGAGCTAAAGTGAAGGTTCATTGAAGGTTAGGGAATTCCCCGAAATTAACACGTTGATTAAACTGAACGAGTTGAATAAATGAACCTTTTAATCTGTTCTGTGTATTAGTACACATGAAATAGAGTATTCAACTATGTTGCTGTACACTCTTCTTCACGTTTCTAGAATCACAACAGGCATGTTTTGATCCGAGGGATTTCCCTATTTTCCGGATGTGGATTTAAATGTAATACGACTCATTCACGACTCTACTGAATATATTAATGGGGTTAGTTTCTAGAGAAACTGGTGCTGCGTCGGTAGGGGGTGAAGCACGAGAATTTGGTTTTATCGACTGAGTCGATAAGGTAAATTAGCCACCGTTAAAAGGTTCGAGAAAGCTTTTTTTGTTTTGTTTTTTTACTGGTAACATTTTATTTATTTATTTATGCAAAACATTTACTTAACAAGCGATTTGAAAGGTTACAATACAAAGGAATACATGACAAGATGTTACAACAATAAACTAAACTAGACATTCCGAGACTAGGTTGGCGTTGACAATTTAAATTTTTGTTTATAGTCTGAAACATCATTTGGTAAAGTACTTCAATAGTTAACAGTATGTTTTAATTTATATAATACTTATGTTTTAGATTGCAGAGGGAATTTTTCTAAATGAGATCGACAGTTTAATTTAACTACAAATTCTTCTAAAGATACGTTTTTCTGTGCTAGTTTTTGGGTATAGAGGTAATATTTAGCAAAGAGGAGAGTACAGTTTAAATTATTGGTAATCACGTCAGTCCTGGAGGAGTTCGTGCCGAAGAGAATTTCCGTTGGGGATAAGAAGAAAGAGGTGCCATTTTCTTTGTTAAACCACTTAATTATGGTTGCCGTTTTGTTGCAATATTCAGTACAACCAATTTTATATTCAATAAACTAATTTTATATTCAATAAACCAATTTTATATTCAATAAAACCAAATTTATATTCAATAAACCAATTTTATATTCAATAAACCAATTTTATATTCAATAAAACCAAATTTATATTCAATAAACCGATTTTATATTCAATAAACTAATTTTATATTCAATAAACCAAATTTATATTCAATAAACCAAATTTATATTCAATAAAACCAAATTTATAATAAACCAAATTTATATTCAATAAAACCAATTTGTATTCAATAAACCAAATTTATATTCAATAATTTCTGCGGTCCAATGCAGTCAGCGGAGTTTTTTCCGCTTGTTTAACCACGTGGTATTAACCAACATGGCGGCTGAAACATCCACTTGGCGGTGGTTTTTATCACTGTGGAATCCCTTTTATCGCAACTCGAAATTCAGTTAAGTGATCAAGATTTGGTATACCATGAGGCGGCTCTTCTGTTGAATAGATTGGAGACTGCTGTTAATGTTTTAGAAAAGACAAGGTTTTGTCTTTTCGACTCTCAGGAATGCCGGAAATAGCGTTTTAGAGGGTAAAATCGGAAACATTTTCCGGGGGACATGCACCCGGACACCCCCGCCCCCCCTAAAAAAAGCTCCCCCCCCCCTTCAGAAATTCCTGGATACACCTCTGTTTGTCAATCTTGCGGGAACTATGTAATGTGACATGTTCAACCAAATTCATATTTTTTGGAACCACAAAGTTATTGGATGTGTCGCAATACCGTAAGTTTACCAGATTTCGGAAGACGGGAAAGAAATCTTACTGGAAACCCAGGATGCCCTTCATTCATATTTCCGCCAGCAGTTATAGAAAACTTGCACGCAAGTGGTTTTTATAGCTGGACAGAGATTGCTCGCATGCTTCACGTGTCGCGATGGACAATTTACAGGAGGGCGAGAGCCCGGGGGGGGGGGGGGGGTACTCCCGACAATTTAGGAGACCTTAGGATAGGTGTGTGCCGCCAAGGTTCTCAAACCCTGACCTTATTTAAGGGTATAAAATCGAGATTTAATACCCTATTTCAGGCCCAATTCAGGCGTGTAGTACAGTTTTAACAGACCATACCTTTTTCGTTTTGCGCGTTGGGGTGGATACTGCAATTTAGTGACCCTATCTAAGGAATATCTAAGGATCACAATACCAAAAATACCAAAAAGGATACCCTATTTGAGGACTGAGCACCTCAAAAACCCTACCCTATCCGTCGGGTGGCACATACCTATATAGCGAATATAAGGGAGTACCCCCCGGGGAGGGGGGGGGGGGCGAGAGAGTACGACCTTCAGGATGTTGGGTGATTTTCAGATCTTTCTGACGAGGAACTTGACTCCTTGATGAAAGGATACATTTCACGACACGGTAATACGACTGGAGAGTCGTACGTCATAGGTTACATCAGGTCTCTTAATTTAAAAGTGCAAAGGGACAGAATAAGGGAATCTCTAACACGGGTGGATCCTAGAAACACAGCACTGAGGTGGGCGTGTGTCATTACACGTAGGGTATACAGTGTTCCAGGACCTAATTCACTGTGGCACATTGACGGCCACCATTGCATCATTCGTTGGAAATTTGTTGTGCATGGCTGCATAGATGGCTTTTCCAGACGCATCATGTATCTTTTCGCAGCAGACAACAACTATGCTCAAACAGTTGCTACAGTGTTTCAGTGTGCAGCCCAAGAATTCGGTTGGCCATCCCGTGTTAGGGGGGACCGTGGCGGTGAAAATGCTGAAGTTGCATCATTAATGATTGCCGTAAGGGGGGATAACAGAGGCAGTTTCATTGCAGGCTCCTCCACTAGGAATCAACAAATAAAAAGGCTCTGGAGAGAAGTATTTAGATGTAGCCTTTTTCTGTTTTATTGTGTTTTCCATTCACTCGAGGACAGTGGATATCTTGATATAGAAAATGAAGTGCACATGATTGTTTTACACTGTCTTTTTACCGAGAACTAATTAGAACTAATTAACTAAGAGTTTGCCAAGGCGCCCCATGTGCACAGAGCGTAATTGGAGTCCAAACAAAATTTGGAGCAATGGGATGATAAATCCAGATAACGCCAGGCAAACAGCACTGAGAGACCCAGCTGTTGATGACGAAGAACCAGACAACCTAGAGTTTTTTGGAGTAGATCGTAACTCATGGGCCAGTAATTCTAGAGCTGAAAACTTCCACTAATTTGGACCTTATATCTTCTTCTTTGTCACTGGTCGTCAGGTCTACTGTTCAGGTAAACAAGATGTCATCTTTTCCCAAAGCATAGTTAGGAAAAGCGATTGGAATCTTCCCATCCTCATCCACAAAGTCAGTGGGATCTACAGTTTTCAATTCTGGTTGTTTTAGCTTTGCAATTGGCTTAGCATACTGATGGCCAAGTCTTCTACGCTTTGGCTACTGTGAAAGCGAACCACGTACGGCATCTCCAACCGTCAAGGCATTAGCCCGAAGTAGATCACGACCGCGACCTCGTCCCACAACATCCGACACAACACCGGCGATTCCAGTTGCAATTTAAGTACTGTGATTTGTGCAGGCTGGTGCACGCTTACGTTACCAATTTAGTGTCAAAAGATAAAGCGAAGTGAAAAATTCTTGCCTACTGTTACTATCACTCCTGATGACAGCACAGCAACCCCTCTTCTAATTCCTCTTTCCGCCGCTTCTTTTATTTCATTCAGCGTTGGAGGCTGGCCCGCCATGTTGGTTAATACCACGTGGTTAAACAAGCGGAAACTCCGCTGACTGCATTGGACCGCAGAAATTATTGAATATAAATTTGGTTTTATTGAATATAAAATTGGTTTATTGAATATAAAATTGGTTTATTGAATATAAAATTGGTTTATTGAATATAAAATTGGTTTATTGAATATAAAATTGCTTTATTGAATATAAAATTGGTTTATTGAATATAAAATTGCTTTATTGAAAATAAAATTGGTTGTACTGAATATTGCAACAAAACGGCAACCATACTTAATAACTTCCAAGAAAATTCTTTAGACCACTGACATTTAGAAAAAGTGTGAATAATGGAATCATTCTGAATATATTGTTATTAATGTTTTATTAACCTTATAAACCTATGAATTCGAAGATAATAACACACGTCTTATTGAATCTCTACCTAGGTTAGAAAAATCTTAGTACTGAACGTAAAATTCAAAAAGCCTTGATGGTCTATAAATCCCTAAATGATCCTATCCCTGAGTATTTTGTTCCCAATTTGTGATATAATGATGTAACTTCATACTCTCACCGTGGTTCAGAAAATAAACTTGCTTTTCCTTTATCATGTACAACATCTCTTTCAAACAGTTGTTGCTTCAGTGCTGCGGTTCTTCCAGGCAAGCGGAATCTCTGAATGACTTTAGTTCGAACATCTTAAAACAATTTTATTAAAAATTTAAGGCACGGAATTCTTGGAAAGCAAATTTTAATATGAACATTTAAAGTGACTTTTAAATTCGAGTTTGAACCTTAAGCTGTAATTTTTTGACGGTATTTTAATCTCATATTTCTGTAAACCTGATGAATGGTTACCGTGGATGAATAAAGACTAACTAAAAAAATAACAAATGGACAATTTTGCTGATACGGCATAATGACCATTGAAAATAATATATTCCTTTATTTACAATTAATTTCAATGGTCATTATGGGATGCCCAGGAGGCAAAATCAATATGGCTGCCGAATCGGTAAAAGGTCAAAGAAATAAAGAAATACTGTGGGCCGAGGAATTGGGAACAACCTCCGGCTAGCATTTTTCAAAAGTTTGATCGCTGAATAATTATCCAAAGAAACAAATGAAACATTGCATGATATAAAGCACACCCCAAAACTGTAGTTTATAAAGACAACGAAAAGTTTTTTACTTTTCAATTCGGTTTCTTTATGCAAAGTTTGATATTGGTTTTTCAAATTGGTATTAATATTTCATGTCAGCTATTTCTTGTGCCGCTTATTTTCTGGTCATTTTTTTCCCAAGACAGACAGCACGCGGATTTCTTGAATCAGTATTAAGCTCTCGCACGTCGTTCGGTTTATCATTCACGCAAACAGACATAAAAGAGCGATCTCAGCACATTGGGTTTAAAAAGATTTGGGGTAATATACCACTTATATTGCGCTTTTTCTATAAAATAATCAAAAGACCATTACAATTAATATGATAAAATCTCACAAATTACAAAAAAACACACCTGCTTGTTAAGTTCTCTATTGTCACGAAGACGTGCTATGAATGCAATTAAGTACATATTGCAGTGTACAAGCCATTGCAGTACAATGAATATCACAGTCAACTTTACTGGGAATGGAGACCAGTCGAAATCACTTCTACATTTGTACTGCTCTCCAGGAGCATTAACTGGGATAGACAACTGGCTGACATGCCTTTTGGTGCTAAATATCATTTTGTCCATTACTGCATTTCTGGGGAATACTCTGATCCTAGTTGCCCTTCGCAAGAAGTCTTCACTTAATTTGCCAACTAAACTGTTGTTTCGCTGTCTGGCAACAACGGATCTCTGCGCTGGTCTTATTTCAGAGCCACTCTTTTTTATTTATTTGACATCTTTGATGAACGAAAGTTGGATCATTTGTCGCTACACATCGCTTTCAAGTTTCTTGGTGGGCAATGTTTTGGCGATAACGTCTTTGTTGACAGTGACCACAATAAGTGGGGACAGACTTCTCGCTTTGTTACTGGGTGTAAGATACAGGCACGTTGTGACTTTAAGGCGAACATATGTAGCTATAACTGTAATATGGCTTGCAGGCATTGTCGCTACAGCAACGTACCTTTGGAATGAGCGTCTAAACCTATGGTTAACCTATTTAGGCATACTGGTTTGTCTTGTAGCCTCAGTTTTCTCTTACACAAAGATTTTCCTCACTCTTCGTTATAATCGGACTCAAGTACAAAACAATGATAATCATGGTCAAGAACACCACAGCCAGACGAGAACATTGAACATAGCTCGGTACAGAAAAGCAGTGTCTAGTGCATTTTGGGTGCAGTCAACATTAGTTCTTTGTTATCTACCATATGCTATTACAGGAGTTTTGCTGATTGAAAGTGAACTATCTCCAACCTTTTACATTGTTGAAGAATTAACAGCGACTTTAGTTTTCCTAAACTCGTCTTTAAATCCGATACTGTATTGCTGGAAGATCAGAGAAGTGAGACAAGCAGTGAATGACACAATCAGACGACTCCGTTGTTCTGCTAATTAAGCTATTCAACGCATTGATACACTGCCCATATATGGTAAAAAAGTTATTGATATACGTTATGTCTACATGACGTATAACCAGCGATGTAGTTAAATTTCGCATTTTAAAGGAAAGTGAAAATGACTGCTGCCTGCAATTTCGTGTTTTGGGGCGAAAAAGTGCGTAAACTATTAGCTCAAAAAGGAAAAAGAAAGAAAAAAAGAGAAGAAAAGAAAAGAAAAGAAAAGAGAAAATATATTGTTCACATGATTGGACAAAAAAGGCGCGAAATTTTTGCGTTGTCGCGGTCGCAGTGTTTCTCGGCGTAGCTGAATGAAAACTGGCTCAAAGTTTAACCACTCGACAAGGAGTGAATGAAGGAGCGCAATTTTCGTAAAATTCCTTTGGTAATCACCTCTGGAATATGATATAGACTTGAATCTTCCTCAGAAAAGTTTCTGATCTCGTCATTATGGCTGTAGGAGCTAAACACGAGCAAGTTTGTAAACAACTTTGATTGACTCAGGTCGTACTTCGATGTCAAAGCCCGATGCCGCCAACCGCGTGGCCGATTCTGTAGATCGGAGGGTGATGTTGAAGCACTTTCCTCCGTAGAGGGGTACAATCCCAGCGATTTCTTCCTTAAAGTCCGGTAACGACTGCGCTATACTGAGCGAGTCAAGATCCAGGTTTACCTCCAGTGTTCCTCCGCTATCAAGCGGACAGTGAGTTCTAGTGTGGGCGAACGGCTGGTGTGCGGGACGCGCGGCCATCTCAACGTAACGCGAGGGCGAGAAAACTCGCGAGACTAAAACCAAAACCACAAAACTCACCAAAGCGAAGAAGGATGGTTTCCAGACGCTTTCTTGCTTGTGGTGAAAAAACGGCACCAAATCTTGTGAAAAAAAGCTCTCCTTAGTCGTCGAAGTTGAGGACTATTCCGGCTTTTGGTCTTGAAAAAGTGGAGCACTGATGAGAACAGATCCCCCAATGCTGTACAGAAAATTGTTAGCAGAGGGGCACGGGTTCCCCTCCTTTTGCTAAAAATAATAATGATAAGGCCCAGCCTATAACATTTTCTAAACACATCTATTGTATAACCAAACAAGAGGCTGCAAGCAGCCTATACTCATGCGCATGCGTACGAAAGTTTTATGATACATTTTAAACATGATAAGAAGATGTCCGATATGAAGAAGAGTTACTCCTTTCATTCAGTCATCGTTCCTGCAAACTGCGTTCTTTACTATTGAATGTTTTGTAAATAAAGGCTGTACCACAATGAAGCCAGTGATTGTTCTACGTCTTATATATAGCTAACGTGAACATTAGTAATGTAAGTAGGGTTGTAGGAGATGCTGTCGTGACACTTCAGTAACGCTGTTTTACCGGAAGTGGGAGTAGCCGGAAGTCACAAAACAGGAAGTCTATGAACCGGAAGAGCACAATTTAAAATATGCGTGCATAAATTTGCATGCAAAATCGTGACACCAAAAAAAAAAAAAAAGAAGAAAAACCGAGGCCATAACTCATGCCGCTACGCGCATGAGTAATAATAGACCCCATTTTAGTCACTAGCGTGAAAATGTAAACTTTGTAATCGAAAATTAGTGATTTCCTATTTTTAATACCCTAAATGGCTACTGAAATAAAACTACGCCCATTTCGTGAACATAAATTTCTACTGGCTGATTTGCATCATGTGATGTTTTCATGTACGTATTTTATGTAGACTTCTAAAGGTGCCCTACAACGGCATCTTTACCATATTCACTATCAATTCTTCTATTTTGTTTTTATTAACCTCAAGTTCTAACGCATTAACGAGATGGCTTTAAGAGCCCTTTGATTGAGTCTAGGCCAATCAGATCTCCAGTTGTAACAATGAAAAAAGTTGACATTCCATCGTGCATTGCCGTTCAGTACTTTCCTACTTATGCGGATCATTACTTAATATATAATATGCTTGAAAGGTTTTATGTACTGTTTCTAAATTTATATCAGTCATATGCAGTGTAGGTACTGTAAAATATCATTGTAAGTTATAATGGTGAATTGCATTTCTGACAGATCTTACACAACTAGTTTTAACAAATGTAGAATGCCAATAGGTATTGTGCAAAGAAAGGGTTAGGCTAGTGGATTATATCCTTCACTTTTCGAACTGGAGGGTCAATTTTTTTTTTTTTTTTTGGGGGGGGGGGTGGGGCATTTTAGTTTGTAGGAAAAAAGTAAGGAAATTTGATTTTGGGCATGTGATAAAAACCTTTGGGCAGTACATCCTAGTTGCAGCTTTCCCGAAAGGCAAAAGGCAAGCTGAAAATTGATTTTCTTTGTACCATAATAAGGCTTATTGACATATACTGTATGTATCAACAATACAATTCAATTGAACTGCATCAGAATTTACCAATATTCATCAAACTTTTATTTATTTTGTGTTCTCTTCATGAAGTAAGGAATTTGGTAAGTATTTCTTTGTTGACAGTTTATATTTTTACCAGTATGTTTGATGGACACCAGAAAGTTTTTTTATGAGTAAAAAAATGCTCATTGTAGTGATGTTGACAAGTTTAACAGAAGCAAATAAAAAACTGACAAATTTAATTGTGGATTAGGTATTTTTCATTACTGGCTCAGGCTGGAACAGAAAAAAATACAGGTTTCTATTATTATTTAAGGTGTAAACATTTAGTAGGGGGAATTTTTCCCTTGGTTGTAGCTATTGTGACATGTTAATAAAGTTGTTTATTGATTGTTTGAGAGAGATTGCCCGAGGGTAGGCGTTCTTGTAATTCACTGATAAGTTTTAACAATTTATAGGCTCTTTACCAGATTTGCAGTGTTCACAACTTTGTAAGGACTGTTGCAGTAAACCAATATCTATAATTCAGTAACCAGACAACTCGATGGGGCGTTTATTTTCTTGTTCATCTCTAGTAATGCAAGGCTGTAAATAAGTACAAAGATAAACATGTTCATGGAGTGTGGAGATATCCCGATAAGAAAAAAAAATACAAATAAAGTGCCGGTAATAAATTTCTAACCATTATCATATGTTGTTATTTAATCTTACCGAGTTTTCTGCAGAAGTTTGAACTTTCTGCTTTCTTTGTCGAAGAACTGCTGGTTCAACTGGAGAAGGTGGCAGGTCGTTCTCATCGCTATTGTCTTAAAACAAGCGGCGTTTACAAATTTTCTGCTCGTGCGGCTTGTATCTGTGATTTTCTCTTTGCAGCTTTCAATGATCGCGACCGAAAGAAGGGTTGCTGCGTAAGTTGTTTTTCAGGCGTTAAAACATCGCTATCGTCATTTTCTCCACATAAAGCGGTGGGTCCAATCACCAAGGAAAGTAGGAAACCAGCGAGGGGAAGACTGAAGAAATGTAAAGTATGCTTGCGCTTGCTTTGGCAACGTTTTGTCACGCGTTACAGTCCATCCCGTTACAGTACTGAATTCTTCACTTCAAGTGAATTTCCCCATTTTGGAAATAAGCGAAAATAAACACTGTGTTTTACCAGCTGATGAGTACAAGAAAAAATTATTTTCGCCGCCATGTTTGTTTACAAATTTTAAAAGCCGCGCCGTGTGGCGTGACACCGCTGACCAACCAGGAAAACTGTGTTCAGCCACCTTAAGGGGCTCAAGTGAAGGTTCATTAGAGGTTGGGGGTTTCCCCGAAATTAACACTTTGAGTAAACTGAACGAGTTGAATAAATAAACCTTTTAGTCTGTTCTGTGTCTTAGTACATATGACTGAAATAGAGTATTTCTTGAGTCACATCAGGAGTGTTTTGATCCGAGGCATTTCCCAATTTTTTCGGATGTGGATTTAAATGTAGTACGACTTATTCACGACTCTAATGAATGTATTGTTTTTAAGGTTTTATTAACATTCTCTAGCTATGAAGACAATACCACATTTAATTGAATCTTTAGGTTGGAAAAATCTTAATACTCAGCTCAATATTCAAAAAGCCTTGATGGTCTATAACTTCCCAAATGATCTTACCCGATCTTACCCTGTGATATAATGATGTAACTTTATACTCTCACCGTGGTTCCGTAAAATAAACTTGCTTTTCCTTTACCATGTACAAACTCTCTTTGCCGAAACAGTTGTTGCTTCAGTGCTGCGGTTCTCTGGAATATTCTACTTCAAAATGGTAGGCAAGTGGAATCTGAATGACTTTCGGACATCTTAAAACAATTTTTTTAACAATTTGAGGCACGGGATTCAAGGAAAGCAGATTTTAATATCAACATTTTAATTGGCTATTTATTTTAAATTCCAGTTTGAACTTTAAGATGTAATTTTTTTGACACTATTGTAGTCTCATATTTATGTAAAACTGATGAATGTTCATCATGGATAAATAAAGACTGAAAATATAAAATAGACCATTTTAGAGTGGTTTTCTTTAAACCGTGAAATAGTTACTAAGCTAGTAGCCACTAGGAGGCACTATTAGACACCATTTCCATTGTGTTCTTTTGTTTAGTTTTTACTAATTTTGGCTAATGTTGATTAATTCCTCGAAACTGTTTCACGGTCTAAGTAAATTCACTCTACTGATACGGCAGCTATATTTATTTTGCCCCCTGGGCTTTTCATATTGACCATTGGAAATAATATGTTCCTTTATTTACAATTAATTTCAATGGTTATTATTGGATGCCTAGCAGGCAAAATCAATATGGCTTCCGTATCAGTAAAAGGTCTAAGAAATAAAGAAATACTGTGGTTCGAGGATTTGGGAACAACTTCCAGCTAGCGTTTTTCAAAAGTTTGAAACAAATGAAACATTGCAGAATAATATAAAGCACACACTAAAACTGTAGTTTAGACGAGCAATGTCAGTTCTGAACGAAAGCTTTTTTTACTTTTTAATTCGGATTCTTTATGCAAAGTTTGATATTGGTTTTTCAATTTTTTTCTTGTGTCGCGTATTTTCTGTTTTTTTTTTTTTCCCCAAGACAGACAGCACGCAGATTTCTTGAATCAGTATTGAGCTCTCATACGTCGTTTGGTTTATCATTCACGCAAACAGTCATAAAAGAGCGATCACAGTACGTTGGATTGAAGAGGATTTTGGGTGAGATAAAATAATTGAAAAACAAAACACCTGCTTGTTAAGTTCTCTATTGTCACGAAGACGTGCTATGAATGTAATTTAGTGTATGTTGTAGTGTGCAATTTACGATAGTTCACAACGGTTCACACGCAATTGCAGTACAATGAATACCGCAGTAAACTTTACTGGTAATGGAAACCAGTCGCTTCTACATCTGTTGTTCTTTCCAGGAGAATTCGCTGAAATAAACAACTGGCTGACAAGCCTTATAGCGTTGAACGTTGTTCTGTCCATAACTGCATTTCTGGGTAATACATTGGTCCTGGTTGCCCTTCGCAAGGAGACATCACTTCATCCGCCAAATAAACTCTTGTTCCTCTGTTTGGCAACAACGGATCTCTTCGCCGGTCTTATTTCAGAACCACTTTTGTTATTTGTTTGATATCTGCGGTTGACCAAAGTTGGAATATTTGTCGCTACACATCTCTTTCAAGTTTCCTTGTGAGCAGTATTTTGGGCTCAGTGTCTTTGTTGACAGTGACCACAATAAGCGTGGACAGACTTCTCGCTCTATTGTTGGGTCTAAGATACAGGTACGTTGTGACTTTAAGGCGAACCTATGTAGCTGTAACTGTTCTGTGGATTGTATCCATTGCCGCTGCAGCAATGCACTTTTGGAATGACCGTGTAAACCTATGGTTTGGCTATATAGGCATACTGGTCTGTCTAGTAATTTCGATTTCGTCTTACACGAAGATTTTCCACACCCTCCGTCATAATCAGACTCAAGTACAAGACCATCAAGAACAACGAACACAGCAAGACGGGTACACTGAACATAGCTCGGTACAGAAAAGCAGTGTCTAGTGCACTGTGGGTGCAGTCAACATTAGTTCTTTGTTATCTACCATATGTTATTGTAGGTGTTTTCGTAACTGAAAGTGAACTATCTCCAACCCTTAACATTGTTAGGCAATTAACAGCGACTTTAGTTTTCGTTAACTCATCTTTAAACCCGATACTCTATTGTTGGAAGATCAGAGAAGTGAGACAAGCAGTGAAGGACACAATCAAACAACTTCGATGTACAGTTTGCTCCGCCTTTTAGAGTTAATAACTAAAGACGTTTAATCTTATACTGATTTGGAGTTAGTACCAGAGATTAAAACTTCCTAGTATTCAAACTCTTAGAATGCAATTATGTTACTAGTCAAGCTGTAATACCGCTATTTGCTGTATTGAAAAGCGTTAGAGAGAAATTGTCATGGATGTTAAACTTCGTCAAGTTACATTTAAACTGTGTATTGTTAGTCGCGAGTGTGAAAACTCCATAACAAATTGTGAGTTCCTGACTAATTTAAACGCGTGTTAACGTTCGTGTGCACCAACAACTGAGCTCAGTCATGAAGTTTTGTGGCGATATTAGGTTCTGCATTTTACTGTATCCTGTAAGTCGCGAGTGTGAAAACTTCATGTGAAATTGTGAGTTCCTGACTAAATCAAACCTTTCTTAATGTCCGGGTGCTCTAACCACTGAACTAATTTAGTAAGTGAAGTTTCTTGGCGTTATTAGGTTTAGATGAGATGAAGGTAACTATTGAGACAGCTCAGGTGCGCTACAAGAACAACAACAACAACTTTATTTTCTACCCAAACGATAAAAAAAAAAAAGAAATTTACATGAAATGAAATTAAATGGCAAAAGGGGTATTGGCTTTCTAAAATAACTAGGGAGTTAAAGAGACTAGGAAGCCAAATTACATGAACTAAATTGCAATACTAGGGTCGGAAGGCACACAAACAAATTACACAAGATACAGGACACAACATAAACACGAACTATTATCTACCTAAAAAAAAAAGAAAGTAAATCAAGCTTAAAGCAGGAAATAAATCATACAAAGCAAAAACTACTATTACATTAGAGAAGTATGAAATAAATAAGAAAATGAATTAATCAGGCTTAAAGCAGCAAATAAAATCGTTGAAAGCAAAGACCCAAAAAACTATAATTTGCCTTAGCAAAGTAAGAAAGAAAAGAAAATCAGAAAATAAAGCAACATTAATATTTGCTTAGCAGTTTTTTTTTTAGATTTTCTTTAAATTTCCTAAAAGAGGTTGACTTCATATTTTTCTCAAGGGAATTCCATACTTTTGGTCCCCGAAAGCCAATATTAAATAATCCATAGTTAGGTCTTGCTCGAGGTAAATAATATGATTGATTTGCTGCACTTCTTGTATTATAACTATGAATGTTTACTAGTGCACTAAAAAGGTGTCAAAATAGGAAGGCAATAATTTGTTATGATATTTAAACATAAAAATTGCCACATGTTATGTAACAAGATCAGGGAGCTTAATGATTTGTAATAATCTAAACAGTAAAGTTGAATGTTTATCGAATGCAGAATAGGTAATGATATGCAATGTTTTTTTTCTGTAAAATATATAAAGGCTGAAGTGAAGTGAGGTATGTATTACAACAAAATGTACAGTGCGTACAGCTAAAGGCTAAGAAAAACTCGCGATCTGATGTTGTTGCTGTAGCTTGCTGTAATTACTGTTTTTTCCTTGGCTTTTTCTGTGCTTTTTGAGCGACCAGGTATTTTACAAGAAATATTCGGCGGTGGCCTTAAAAGCCATTTTGTATCCTAAAAACAAGTTTTTTTGATGCTAGTGAATTTACATTGGCTTCCCCGGTGATTACATAAATAGTTTGTGTGGATACAAACTGTCTATGTCAGTATCTTTTTTTAAAATTTGTGAAAGGAAAAAGCAAGGGGAATATAAAACGTTATGGGTGCCGACAAAATCGGAAAGAAAATGTACATAATTTTACCCGAATTAACAGATGTGTTTAAACTTTTAGCGTCCTCTACTTTGATTGAATACAGCTTTTATCTTGTGTGGATTAACATAACATAAAATACTTTATTTAACGTGGATACATGTATACACTTAGCTTGTTCAAGTAAGATTTCCTTCGCTGCGAAGACTTAAAGTTCCTTTTTTTTCGACATGGCACAAACCGAAGGCAGCATTGATTGCCGAAACTTCGACTTTCTCTCGCAAAAAAAAAACCAGCCAGTTTTTAAAAAGGATTACAGAAGTAAAATCCAACCATGGCTTGTACATTTTCGTGTATATTTAACGAGTTAAAGTGAAGGTTCATAATGACCACGTCATAATGTCATTATGATATGCCCAGGAGGCAAAATCAATATGGCTGCCGTATCGGTAAAAGGTCGAGAAATAAAGAAATATAGATACTGTGGGCCGAGAAGTTAGGAACAACTTTCAGCTAGCATTGTTCAAACATTAGATCGCTGAATAATTATCCAAAGAAACAAATGAAACATTGCATGATATAAAGCACACCCTAAAACTGTAGTTAAGACAACGAAATTTTTTATTACTTTTTAATTCGGTTTCTTTATGCAACGTTTGATATTGCATTTTCAAATTCTTGTCATCTATTTCATGTGTCACGTATTCATTGGTTATTGTTATTTCCCAAGACAGCACGCGGATTTCGTTGAGTCAGTTTTGAGTTCTCATACGTCGTTTGATTTATCATTCACGCAAACAAACGTTAAAGAGCGATCACAGCACGTTGGGTTGAAGAGGATTTTGGGTGGGGTAGAATAATTGGAAAAAAAAAACACACCTGCTTGATAAGTTCTCTGTTGTCACGAAGACGTGTTATGAATGCAATTTAGTGCATATTGCAGTGTACAATTTACGACAGTTCACACTCCATTGCAGTACAATGAATACCACAGTGGACTTTACTGGGAATGGAGACCAGTCGCTTCTACATCTGTTCTGCTTTCCAGGAGAATTAACTGACATATACTACTGGCTGACAAGCCTCATAGCGTTGAACGTTGTTCTGTCCATAACTGCATTTCTGGGTAATACATTGGTCCTGGTTGCCCTTCGCAAGGAGACTTCACTTCATCCGCCAAGTAAACTCTGGTTCCTCAGTCTGGCAACAACGGATCTCTTCGTTGGTCTTATTTCAGAACCACTGTTTGTTATTTATTTGATATCTGCGGTTGACCAAAGTTGGAATTTTTGTCGCTACACATCTCTTTTAAGTTTCCTTGTGAGCAGTATTTTGGGCTCGGTATCTTTGTTGACAGTGACCACAATAAGCGTGGACAGACTTCTCGCTCTATTGTTGGGTCTAAGATACAGGCACGTTGTGACTTTAAGGCGAACCTATGTAGCTGTAACTGTTCTGTGGATTGTATCCATTGCCGCTACAGCAGTGTACTTTTGGAATGACCGTGTAAACCTATGGTTTGGCTATATATGCGTGCCGGTCTGTCTAATGATTTCGATTTTGTCTTACACGAAGATTTTCATCACTCTCCGTCATAATCAGAATCAAGTACAAAACCATGTTCACCAGGAACAACACAACCAGACAATTCCACTGAACATAGCTCGGTACAGAAAAGCAGTGTCTAGTGCACTTTGGGTGCAGTCAACATTAGTTCTTTGTTATCTACCATATGTTATTGCGAGTGCTTTGCTGACTGAAAGTGAACTATCTCCAACCCTTTACATTGTTAGGCAATTAACAGTGACTTTACTTTTCGCTAACTCATCTTTAAACCCGATACTCTATTGTTGGAAGATCAGAGAAGTGAGACAAGCAGTGAAGGACACAATCAAACAACTTCGATGTACAGTTTGCTCTGCCTTTTAGAGTCAATAACTAAAGACGTTTAATCTTTTACTGATTTGGAGTTAGTACCAGAGATTGAAACTTTTGAGTATTCAGCCAACTCTTAGAATGCAATCATGTTACTAGTCAAGCTGTAGTACCGCTATTTGCTATATCGAAAAGCGATAGAGAGGAAGTCCAACCCGTGTTAACGTTCGTGTGCACTAACAACTGAGCTTCATGGAGTTTCGTGGCATTATTAGGTTCTGCGTTTTACTGTATGTTGTTTGTCATGAGCGTGACTTCTCACAATAACAAATTGTGAGTATCGGTCTAAGCCAAACCCCTGTTAACGTTCTAGTGCTCTAACCACTGAACAACATTGTACATGGAGTTTCATGGCGTAATTAGGTTCTGCATTATACTGTATATCCTGTGTTGTATTGTACACCGTTTGTAAACTCTACTTGTAGGTTAGTAATGCTGCAGTGTAATGTAACATGTAAGTTAGAGTAGTGTGATGATGTAATTTTTGTTATAAGTTTTGGATGTTTTCAATAAACTTTAAAAAATAATTAAAAAAATACTGTATATCCTGTTTGTCACTAGTGTGATTCTCACAATAACAAATTGTGAGTATGGGACTAAGCCAAACCCCTGTTAACGTTCTAGTGCTCTAACCGCTGAACTACATTGTACATGGAGTTTCGTGGCGTAATTAGGTTCTGCATTATACTGTATCCTGTAAGTCGCGAGTGTGAAAACTCCATGTCAAATTGTGAGTTCCTTACCAAGCCAAACCCGTCTTGTCAAACCCGAGTGCTCTAACCACTGAACTACGTGGAGTTTCTTGGCGTTACTAGGTTTCGAGGAGACGTAACGAATATTTTAGACAGCTAAGGTGCACTCGCTGGCAATGAGACAGTGTGTACAGCTATGGGCTAATGAAAACTCGCGGTCTGATGTTGTTGCGCGAGCAAGTATTTTACAAGAAACATATTGCGGTGGCCTTTAAAGCCATTATATATCCTAAAACCAAGATTTTTGATGCTAGTGAATTTACATTGGCTGCCTCGGGTGATTACATAAACAGTTTGTGTGGATTGAAACTGTTTATGTCAGTATCTTTTTTTAATTTTGTGAAAAAAAAAAAAAGGAATGGAGAATACAAAACGTTCTTGGTGCCGACAAAATCGGCACATAAAAATGTACATAAATTTACCCGGATTAACAGCTGTGTTTTATCATTTAGCGTCCCCTAATTTGATTCAATACAGCTTTTATCTTTTATTTTTTTTCGTCAAGGCACAAAACGAAGGCAGGATAGCTGAAACATCGACTTTTTCTCACAAAAAATCAGCCAGGTTTTAAACGGGATTACAGTAAAAACCAATCACGGCTTGTAAATTTTCGCGATACATTTAAGGAGCTAAAGTGACGGTTCATAAGAGGTAGGAGATTCCCCCGAAATTAAAATGTTGAATAAACTGAACGAGTTGAATAAATGAACCTCTTAATCTGTGTATCTTTGTGTTTGAAATACATATGAAATTATATATTCAACTAAGTTGCTGTACACTCTCCGTCACGTTTCTAGAATCACAACGGGCGTGTTTTGATCCGTGCGTGTTTTAATTTTCCGGATGTGAACATCCGTATAACATTTTAAAAATGTAGTTCGACTCATTCATGACTCTAATGAATATATTGTTACCGAGGTTTTGTTAATCTTATCAAGCTATGAAGATAATACCACCCATCTAATTGAATCTCTAGGTTGGGAAAATCTTAATACTCAGTCCAAAATTAAAAAAAGAGCCTTGATGGTCTTTAACCCCTAAATGATCTTACCCCTGAGTAGTTTCGATTTTGCGATATAATGATATTTTTTTTATACTGTTTATGTTCTCGAAGATATTAGCCTTTGTTTGTTAGGCTTCTCTGTAATTTCGAGTATAAGTAAAGTTCATGTTATGTTATGTTATAACTTCATACTCTCATCGTGGTTCAGAAAATAAACTTGTTTTTCCTTTATCATGTACAAACTCTCTTTCAAACAGTTTTTGCTTCAGTGCTGCGGTTCTCTGGAATAGTCTACCTCTAAATCGGTTGGGCAAGCGGAATCTCTGCATGAATTTCGAACATCTTAAAACGATGATTATATTAAAATTTGAGGCAAGGAATTCATGGAAAGCAGATTTCAATATCAACATTTTAAGTGACTATTTATTTTAAATTCCAGTAATTTTTGACGATATTTTAATCGCATATTTCTGTAACCCTGATGAATGTTTACCGTGGATGAATAAAGACCAACCAAAAACTGAAAAAATAATAACAAATGGACCATTTTACTAATACGGCAGCTATATTGATTTTGCCCCTAGGCTTTTCATATTGACCAATGAAATTAATATATCCCTTTATTTACAGTTAATTTCACTGATCATTATGGGATGCCCAGGAGGCAAAATCAATATGGCTGCCGTATTGGCAAAAGGTCGAGAAATAAAGAAATACTGTGGGCCAAGGAGTTGGGCACAACTTCCAGCTACAGTATTGTGAAAAAATCATGCAAGCGAAATGCGCGAATTTCGTTCTTTGTTCCCGCGAACTTTCGTCGAAAGTTCGCTCGAAAGTTCGAGCGAAATTTCCTGGCGTTTAGAGCGATATTTCGTTGAAACAAAGGGCGATATTTCGTCGCATTTTCGGGACCTCATCGAAAATTCGCGGTCATCAGCGAAATGTCGCCATCAGGAAAGGAAATTTCGCTAGGCAATACGATGTCAGTTCATCAGCGTTCGCGCAAATTAAACTTCTCCAAGCGATTGAGACGATATACCGGTCATGTAACTTACACGAAAATTACCGAGGATATATAAATAAAACAATGTAGTTCAGCTACCGACTTAGCGACATTAAAGAACTTACCATTTTACAAACTTGCCTGACTAGGAACTCAGTTCATTCCACAAAAAAAAAAATAGCCAAAACATCTTCGCTTTAAATAGTCTTTTAAAAACAGTTCCACAAAGGATGATGATTTGTTGTCTTGGCCTGTAGCATTGTTCAAAAATCTGATCGCTGAATAATTATCCAAAGAAACAAATGAAACATTGTAGTATGATATAAAGCACACCCCTAAAACCGTAGTTAAGATAACGATAGGTTTTTAATGCAAAGTTTATATTTGTTTTTCAAATTAGTATTGATACATGTATGTCTTGTCATCTATTTTTCGTGTCACGTATTCATTGGTTATTATTTCCCAAGACAGACAGCACGCGGATTTCTTGAGTCAGTTTTAAGTTGTTGAAGTCGTTTGGTTTATCATTCACTCAAACAGACATTAAAGAGCGATCACAGCACGTTAAGTTGAAAGGATGTTCGATGGGATAACGTAATGGAAAAAAGATACTTGCTTGGTTAGGTTTCTATTCCAACGAAGACGTGCTATGAATGCAATTTAGTGCTTGTTGAAGTGTACTATTTACGACAGTTCACAGCATACAACAGTTCACACGCCATTGCAGTACAATGACTAACACAGTGAACTTTAGTGGGAATGGAGACCAGTCGAAATCACTTCAACATCTGTTCTGCTCTCCAGGAGCATTTACTGGGATAGACAACTCGCGGACATGCCTTATAATGCTAAACATCATTCTCTCCATAACTGCATTTCTGGAGAATACTCTGATCCTAGTTGCTCTTTGCAAGAAATCTTCACTTAATTCGCCAACTAAACTGTTGTTTCGCTGTCTGGCAACAACGGATCTCTTCACTGGTCTTATTTCAGAGCCACTCTTTGTTATTTATTTAACATCTTTGATGAACGAAAGTTTGATCATCTGTCGCTACACATCGCTTTCCATTTTCTTGGTGGGCAATGTTTTGGCCATAACGTCTTTGTTGACAGTGACCACAATAAGCGTGGACAGACTTCTCGCTTTGTTACTGGGTGTAAGATACAGGCACGTTGTGACTTTAAGGCGAACATATGTAGCTGTGACTGTTCTGTGGGTTATAGCCATTGTCGCTGTAGCAATGTTCCTTTGGAATAGGCGTGTAAGCCTATGGATTACCTATATAGGCATACTGGTTTGTCTAGTAACCTCAGTTTTCTCTTACACAAAGATTTTCCTCAGTCTTCGTCATAATCGGACTCTAGTACAAAACAATGATTATCATGATCAAACACAACTCAGCCAGACGAGCACATTAAACCTTGCTCGGTACAGAAAGGCAGTGTCTAGTGCACTTTGGGTGCAATCAACATTCTTTGTTATCTACCATATACTATTGCAGGTGGTTTGATGACCGAAAGTGAACTATCTCCAACCGTTTACATTGTTGGGGAATTAACAGTGACTTTAGTTTTCCTAAACTCATCTTTAAATCCAATACTCTATTGCTGGAAGATCAGAGAAGTGAGACAAGCAGTGAAGGACACAATCAGACGACTTAGGTGTTCTGCCAATTAAGCAATTATTATTATAATTATAATTATTATGTTCTGCGTTTTAGAATGCAATAATTAAAGACGTTTAATTTCACTTTTCTGTTGAGTTAGTACCGGAGATTATAACTTTCGAGTATTCAGCTAATTAAATAATTAGGTTCCATGGAACTACTCGGCACCTATAATACAGTTATGTGTTATATTAATAGCGTTGAAGAGAAGGTGGTGTGCATGTTCTTGTTCGTCAAGTTTCTGACTAAGTCAAACCCGTGTTAACGTTGAGGCGTACAAACCACTGACATACATGGAGTTTGTTGGTGTTATAAACTTTCTATGAAACGTAGGGGCATATAGACAGTGTGCTTAACTATTAGCTAATAAAAACACTGCGAGACGCATTCCGCGGTGGTGGTCTTTATAGGCATCATAAAAACAAGATTTTTTATGCTAGTGAATTTACATTGGCCTTTCCAGTTATATAAACAGTTTGTGTGGATACAAACTGATTATGTGTGGTGATTTTTTTAATTTATGAAAAGAAAAAGGAAGGCGGATACAAAACGTTGTCAATGTCGACAAAACTAGGACGAAAATGTACATAAATTTACTGGGATTAACAGATTTGTTTTAACTTTTAGCGTCCTCTTATTCGATTGAATGCTGCGTATCATGTGTAAGAAAACGATGGTAAAACCCAGAATTGTTCAAATAAGATTTCCTGCACGGCGTAGACTTAAATTACTATTGCAATCGTTTTCAAAAACACGTTTTGTGAGAGAAAGCTGATGTGTCGGCAATACATCCTTTTTCACAGCCCAAAACGAAGGCAGCATTGCCGAAACGTCGACTTTCTCTTGCAAAAAACGGCGTGTTTTTGAAAAGAATTATAAAGGTAAAACCTAACCTTGGGTTGTAAATTTTTCAGTATATTTAAGGAGCTAATGTGAAGGTTCATTAGAGGGAGGGGATTTCTCCAAAATTAACACGTTGCGTAAACTGAACGAGTTGAATAAATGAACCTTTTAATCTGTTCTGTGTATTAGTACATATGAAATATATATAGAGAGTATTCAACTAAGTTGCTGTACACTCTCCGTCACGTTGCTAGAATCACAACAGGCATGTTTTGATCCGAGGGATTTTCCAATATTCCGGATGTGGATTTGAATGTAGAATGACTCATTCACGACTCTAATGAATATGTTGTTTTTGAGGTTTGGCTATGAAGATAATGCCACGCATCTAATTGAATCTTAAGGATGGAAAAATCTTAATACTCTGCACAAAATTAAACGCATTGATCTTTTATAAATCCCGAAATAATCTTACCCCTGAGTATTTAAACTTGCTTTTCCTTTATACCGCGCACAATGAATTTCATGGAAAGCTTTCAGTTGAAAGCTTTCAGTTGAATCTTTAATATGTATTTTAATCATCAACCTGATGATTTTTTACCGTGAATAGATAAGGATTTAGAAAGAAAATAAAAAAAAAAATAGATCTTTGTACCAATATGGCAGCCATATTGATTTTGCCCCCGAGGCATCCCATAATGAGCATTGGAAGTATTCTGTTGTTAACAGTTAATTGCAATGGTAATCGTGGGATGCCCAGAGGGCAAAGTCAATATGGCTGTCACATCGGTAGAACGCTCTATTATTAATAGTCTAAAAAAGCTCTGCATTTTATTTTATAGCATTATTTTGTATTTTTTTTACTGTAAGAAGTATTCTTTAACCCTATTCGGCCTGGGCTTTTTTTGAGTTTCTGAGCCTGGGGGGGGGCACATTGAAACCTAGAGGGTACATAGTACGTCCAAAACTGTCTCCTTTGCGGTCCGCACAATGGAATGATGACGTCATATGACGTAGTTATTAGGTAATTAGTAATACGGCCGCCATCTTGGATCCGCCATCTTGGATTTCTGAATTTTTTAAAAACCTCTTAAAAACCGTCCAAATTCACTCAAAATTAATCAAAACCAATAAATAAACGCTAAATGACGTAAAAATATAAAAGTTATGCCAATAAACATTGTTTTTCTTCATTCAAAGGTGTAAATATGCAAATTTCAAAAAACATGGCTGTCAAAATCTCGTTGCCATGGAAACATCAAGTCACGTGATCAAAAAATTGTCATACGAAATTGTTGCCAGATAAATTTTAGGAAAAGTCACAAAGTTTGATGGCGTTTGAATACATATTAAAGAAGTTATGAATGTTGAAAGTTAGCGCGGGCACTTTGTGCCCCCCCCCCCCCCCCCCCAGGCCGAATAGGGTTAAAGTAGTATTAATAGTAATCAGTGTTAGTGTTTTTATCAAAAGTAATGTCATGGTATCTCATTTGTATTTTTTTCCAGTTGTCTGAAAAAAAAACTCATTATTTTAAAAAAAAGGTTTAAAAAACCTAAATTAGAACACTTAAAAAACAGTTTTAGTTAAGTTTACACACGTATTGTGATTGTTTAATGATTTGATGAAATAAGACATCAAGAAATATTTTGGGCGCAAGTTCCAGCGGACACTGTTCAAAATAAAGCCAACCTCTCTTCCCCACCCCCCTTCGAATTTGAGCGATCATTAATCCTATAATCACTCCGGCTATTTAACTATTATAGCGCGAAAGGAATTCTTAGCCGATATCACGCAAGCTTGAGCGCTATAATAGTATTATAATTCAACACATTGATAACAAAGCACAGTTTGAAGAGAAAATATCGAGGCCGGTCCGTCATTTTGCATTCTCTTGTCAAAATGCGAAATTTACATCCATCGTTGGATATACGTCATGTAGACATAGCGTATATCGATAACTTTTTGACCATATTTGGGCAGTGTATCAATGTGTTGAATTATAATCAAGGATTTACGCTGACTTACTTACTTTTTTTTGTACTTAGCTCCGTCTGAAAGCTCAACTTCAGACTAGAACGCACTTGGAACAACAGAAAGCAGAACTCACCGCAAACAATATTGCCTTCACCAGAGAGATTAAGGTTAGTAAGAGTGTACGTTTGGGTACTCATTATTCTTTTCATACGGTTATTAACCCATTAATTTAACTCCCAAGAGTGCCAAACATCAATATTCAAGAAAAATCCTAAATTTCATTTTGTAAAATATTGGAAAACAAATGGTACCATGCAAAAGTATTGTCAAAGAGGTTTCATTTGAATGGTCACACCATAGGATTTCGTCGACAGACTCAAAAGTTAGAACTACACTACATGTCTCCATAACTGACTTTGGGAGAGAAAGAAATGAAATGACCATCAGTCACCATCACTACATCATCACTTGCCCCAGTCTCTTTCAAAACTTGGAGCCACTTTTAAACCGAAGTGCCTCAACTTTGAGCATCTAAAAAACCGAGTTATCTTCTTTTCCTCTGGAAATAATTATTGTTTTCGATCTTTTGACATAAAAAAACTGCGGAAAAAGGAAGAAATAGAATTGGCTTCGTCTATTTAAGGGTATACAGAATAGATAAAATTGTTAAGGCCGTAAATCAAATTGGGTTCGGCGTGTTTTGTGTTATAATATGGTATCAGTCACTCTCTCCTCCGCAGACGCCTCCTAGTCACGCTCCACGCTTGGCACTCTCCACACTTGGCAATAAACGCGCGGAGGCTAGGTAGAGGTAAAAATTAAAGCGCACGGGGAACTCTTCCTATCGTTCCCCGCGCTCCCGTTCACTGCGCTCCCATTTTCTCTTTTACTGTTCTTTACTGATAGGAACCTCTGCGGAGGAGAGAGTATCAGTCAAGTGTAGTATAGTACTTCCTCAAGATTTGGCGTACTGTTTTAATTAATACATTAACGAGTGTAAAACAAGCAGGATTTTTGCTAGGTTTCGAAAACCAATGAAAGTGCATATGAACCGCGGAAAATTCTTTTTACGCAGTTATAAAATTTACGCTTTGAAAGACACGATTCCGAAGTTTGAGCCGTTTAGGGTGAAAATTGGCGAAGTTACAAGCGTTCAAAGTTACCCTATTTTGGCCTAAAAATGGTCTTCAAATCGCGCGGCCAAAATATCAAAATGTCACGTGATGTGACGTTATGTTGGTTGCAAGATCAGATCAGTATGGCGGAGAGTAAGAAAACTAAGCGGGAAGAGAAGTTCGTCCTGATACAGTGTAACTTGGCTGTAGACCTCCACATCTTCATCGTCATCGCTTTTAACTTCCTCATGGTTGCTTGAAACTTTAGACAAGCTATCCATTTCTGAATCTTTTCCCTCTTAAATCCTCCGTAGCGGCCAAGAACTCACTGAGAGTCACTGAGCGTAAACAAACTTTTGCAACCAACATTACGTCACAACTCGACCCAGTCCCTTGAATTTTGTGACCATTTTTTGGGTAAAATTGCACAACTTTGAGCGCTTGTAACTTCAACAATTTTTACCCTAAACGTATCAAACTTTGGAATCGCGTGTTTCAAAGGGTAAATTTTATAACTACGCAAAAAGAATTTTCGGTTCATATGCACTTTAACGTTAATTTGGGAATGAACGTTTACCATGGATATTTTAAATCAGTAAAGTTTTATTGTGGACCCGATTTTAGTTTAAAACAGACAAAACTATGATATAGAGTAAAACAATAAACGTAATACTCAGTGATGAGTTAAGTAGCAATAATGAGTAAAGTAACATTATTTGGGCTGGCTATTTACTTGAGTGGTAAATATTAAAATAATTACTCCATTTGCCACAGTATCTGTGAAGGGTTGTAGATATTTACGCGACTCGGTAAATATCCAGGACTATTCACCTCTATTTAAGGGAATAATTGTTATTGCTGCATTCGAAGTTGACGCTAATCTCGTACAGACTCGTTCCCAGTCGCTATTTCTTATATTTTGGGCTGAGGGAAGATTGGACACTAGTATGGTTTTCCTTTTACCTTTCCCAAGGTGCCACGCGCGCTTGCAATTCGCCTGTTCCAGACCTCCTCCGTCTTTTTCTCTCGTTTTCTGAATATTACATACATGTAGCGACTGGGTATAAGTCAGAATCTCGTATGAGATTAATCTTGCTTTGAACAACCGGGTCCAGGTCGGGACAATATATTTTTCCCATATGGGATAAATGAAGATGTGTAATGATCACAGAATACAAATTATGTTGTATATTTTCAATTTTAAGATAGCTATGCTAAGGTGAACAATCTGAGTACATATCCAGTTAAACTATCGTGAAAGAGTTGGTTATTGTTCATCGTGGTAAGGTAGTAATAATTAAGTGTATTATTGTTTGTCAGTGTATGTAGTCAGTTTAGATTTAGATCGCGACGTTTCGACTGCTTAAGGCCCGTTTAAACGGTTTCAACATTTGACCAACATTCGTTCAACAAAAGTTGAACGGATGTTGGGCAAATGTCGGAGGCAAAAACAAAGTTATGCGGAGGCTTGAAACGGTTCCAACATTGTGCCAACAAAAGAACCAACACTTTCGCGAAATTTGATTGCGAGGAACTAAGAACTAGAAACCAGACTCTCTCGTCCAGATTTCGATTTCGATTTTCGAAAGATAGCATTGTATATAGAGTAATTTTTAGATTTCCATCCAGTATCGCTTTACACCTAGGTAGCATTATTTGTATAGGCATGTAGTAATTTTAACTTTTTATCACGTATTGTTTTATTGTGTGTATGTATTTCTTTTATCAGCGCCGTTCTGAAAACCACGTTCTGTGAGAACGCACCCTGTATAAATATCATTATTGTTTATTATTTATTTATACTTTTATTATTGTATCTTACAACTTGTTTACCTTTTCTTCGCAGGAAGCAGAAGTAGAGCTTAGTCCTATTGCGGTGTGTGTCAATCACTTTTTTATTGCTTGAATTTACTGGTGTTACTTCGTAAGGTTTTATTTTACTGTAGCCTTTCAATGGCCCTTATAGTAGATGAGTACGCCACGCCAACATATCAGCGGTTTCTCGCTTTCTTGACCCTAAAGTCTCGTTTTGATGTTTACGCTCATCGTCGTCAGAGGTTCTCGTAAGCATCAAAACGAGACTATAGGGTCAAGAAAGCGAAAAACCGCTGATATGTTGGCGTGGCGTACTCATCTACGATAAGGGCCATTGACTTAATTAGCAATAGGTTTTGCTGGAGACGAATAAGTTCCTCTACCTAACCATAAACAGTAAATATATCAGGATCACATTTTGAGGTTATTAGTTATTATGACCGTACAAAAAAAGTACTGCACGTTGCTTTGCCAATTGTTCAATATGGGAATAAACCTTAACGGAGTTATTAATTGGACTGTAAAACTCATAGAAAACTTGTACCTGGAATACGAGTCTTATATGAGGAAATGGTGAAGTAGGTGTAACATAAATGACTTTTGTTTATAGCAAAGGAGGACTGGTCATGTAATTGTTTTTTTTTCTTTAAATTTTAGACAAATAGATCATTTTACAGTTGTGTGCTTAGTACCCTGGCCTTTGAGTGAAAGTGAGGCTGGAGTTGACTTTGTATCTCCTGCTTTTCATATGTAAATCATGTTAGTTTAGCATAAGAACAACGTGATTTACATTTGAAAAGAAGGAAAGTTTATCAAAACAAGGTCAACTTCAGCCTCATTTCCACACAAAGGCCAGGTTTCTAAGTAGACATCTGCAAATTGGCCAATTGAAGCAGGGCTAGCGCTCGAAACGTCAGCTTTTGAATCTCTTTACTATGGCCAATTTACCTTATCATGATAAAACCAAATTTTCATGTTTCACTTCCCCCCCCCACCCTCCCCCCCCCCGTCAGCTTTTGAATCTCTTTACTATGGCCAATTTACCTTATCATGATAAAACCAAATTTTCATGTTTCACTCCCCCCCCAACCTTCCCCCCCCCCCGCCCCCCCCCCCCCCGTCAGCTTTAGAATCTCTTTACTATGGCCAATTTACCTTATCATGATAAAACCAAATTTTCATGTTTCACTCCCCCCCCCCACCCTCCCCCCCCCCCCCGTCAGCTTTTGAATCTCTTTACTATGGCCAATTTACCTTATCATGATAAAACCAAATTTTCATGTTTCACTCCCCCCCCCGTCAGCTTTTGAATCTCTTTACTATGGCCAATTTACCTTATCATGATAAAACCAAATTTTCATGTTTCACTCCCCCCCCACCCTCCCCCCCTCCCCCCCCCTCCCCCCCGTCAGCTTTTGAATGTCTTTACGGTGGCCAATTTACCTTATCAACTCAGTTGATAAACTAAAATTTCCTGAACTGAAAAGACCACCTCACTAAACAAAATAAGTCTATTTACTATACAATTTACAATTTAGTACGTATTAAAATTTGTTGAATAAATTATTTGACTAGCCTGCTCATTTGGTTCTTTTAGGTCCAACTCGAAGAGCTCCAGGGTCAAAAACAACAAGTGGTCGGTCAGAAGGAAGCCACAGATGACGAGAACCGCAAATTGGTCAGTGCAAAATGTTCTACTCTCAGAGGTCTTTTTTTCAAAATGTGATGTTCAGTCATAGAATTTATTTGTCTCATGAATAAAACGTTTAATTCAATGAGCCAAGATTCGTTCATACAATTTCAAAAAGTCGAAAATGTTTGTTTTGTTAAAGTTTATAAATATATGTTTAAAAATGTTTGTCCCAGTTTATAAATGTTTGGTTTTGGCTAACTTTTTTTTTTAACTTAAACTTTATTTATGGTAAATGAGAATTTTTGTTGCTATTATTATGATTGATTGATTGATTGATTGATTGATTGATATATTTTTACAGCTTAATGAAATAAAAACACGTGGAGACAAAGTACTAGAAAGAACCGCTGAAATAAAACGGTAAGGTGGATGTTACGCTTCATTCCAAGCAAAACATAACCAGCTGAAGTAGCTTTCAACAAACCTTTCATTGTCTCAGTGCGAATTATCGAAATCACCTAAATGGCCGCTCAGAAGTAGGGTTTATGCAGGGACGCTGTTGTTGTTGGGACGTTGATACTCTCGTAGTACACGACAAAACAGCGAAATGTGAAGTTCTAGTATTTGAAAGGGTCGCGAAAATCGACTGGGAACTGAAAGGGTAGCAATTAAATCTTAGTATTAGAAAGGTAGCAAAAACTGGGCACTGGGCAGAAATTACACGCAAATATTCTAAAAGATTGCGCTTGCTGTCGCAAAAAAAATGAGTCAGTACAGATCGTGTAATTTTCCTGTTTCACAGCGTTTATTTGACCCCTCATGGGATAATCTTCTGTGTTTGACTTATCTTCGAGGAATAGGAAAGAGTTATAAATTTTTGTCATGTATGTAAAAGGGGTATCATTCAATAAAAGTTGGTTTGTGAAAGGTTAAGGTTAACCTCCGGGTGGAGCCCTCCCGTATGGAACTTTATTGATTATTTCCCCTCCCCGCCCCTTCCTGGTCCCTACGGTATTGTGTATTTGTCCTTTGAGAGAGACACTACGAGGCTGCAACTGCAACTGGTGGGAACGGTTGGTACAGTAAAATGTATGGGTTTTCTGTCTGGAATCCATTTACTTTAAATCCTGATACAGGAAAATTAGGCTTTCTAGTGTACGCCATTCTAATTGGTACAGTTTTTTTTAAAAGACTTCTTGGGAGCCGCGCAAAAATAAACTGCCTCACATGGAAGCCGAGTAACATTAATAAAAAAACCTTCTTCTTGCTATGTTCTTTTTATGCTTACCGCACCAACTTAGTTTTTCAACTTCCAACTTCGGCGAAGATTTAAAGCCTTTACCTATTAACAGTTCGGCTTTTCTTCTCCATTGTTCACATCACATTACATCTTATACTAAATCCTTTGGAAATACTTAGTGCATCGTTCACATAACATCTCAAACATCCTTTGGTAATACTTGGTGCATCGTTTACATAACATCTCAAACATCCTTTGGTAATACTTTAGTATCTTTAGTGTCTCCTCGTTCACGCGATTTTGCTCCATATTCCTCTTCAAGACAATTGCAAAAATCGTAAGCACATCTGTGACCTCGCAGCTTTTTAAAAAGAACGAAACTATCAACCTGCTCCAAATCCATTCGTTTTGAATTTGTAATCCTCTTATGGCGCCGAAGTCGCTTGCAGACACACAAAAAGCCAGCGTTTAAAAGTGAAACGGAAGTCAGTATTACACAAGAAAAATAGACAAAGATTATGATATTTCTCAGCCTTCCTTTCCTTGGAGAGACTTCCATGTATCGCGAACATTTTAAGTTTCGCCATATTCTAGAGCCAGCTGCAGCGTATCCAAGACAAATGGATGTCCTCCAAACGCAAATAATGACGTCTGAAGTATGGCCACGATTGTTGTGAATGCAATTGTGATGGCGATCAAAACTCGTATGTTTTAAAGCCTTGGAGAAGCGAGTGTGATCTTTGTTGTCTCGAGAATAATAATAATAAGAAGAATGCACTAAGCGGACAAAGTGAAGGCCACTGAGAAGCCATGGAGTAACAGCGCCACGCCAAAGATTGTTCCCGATGTTTTTTTTATCAAGAACCTCTGGTGTGAACCTCGTTGGTACGACTGTAGTTCTCTTTCCCCCCCCCCCCCCCCCCCCCCCGAATACTTCGCTGTGAGAACATCGCCGAGTCAAATTCCAGGTAATATGTAAGCGAGTGAACTGTCGTGCTGTTATGTATGTTATATTATTATTGATTAAAATGCCATTTCATTGACATTTTGATCGAAAAAAAAAAACAAGTCATTAAACGTATATTTTATCTTCTCTATTCCGGTCGATTACTGTGTACAGTATTAACGTTACCAACAAAGATGATCGTAAAGTTTATATCCGCTTACATCGCGAAAAAATTTCTTCAGTGAACCCTAGTTTTCACGACGATTTCACCCAGACGAAAGATGATCCGAGTTACTTTTTGCTTCGATGTGTCTCCTGCAAGATTCCTCCGTATGAAACCAGGCCATTTACAGTCGATGTTGCAAGAGATGAGGCCCGTATGTACGCGTCACTGTACACTGAGTCCCGCCTGGAGCTCCGACCTAAGATGTGGATAATGGACTTGGAACTGAATTGTTTGAGGTATGGATGCCTGTTTATCGATAGTAAGGAACTCAGTATTAAACAGGCAAATCCTGAGCCAGTGTGGATCCCAGTAAAAAAGGGGGAAGGTGATTCCGTATTACTTGCTAAAGTGATCAAAGCTGGGTCTGAAGTTTATTTAGGTCGCTCATCCGGGGAAGGAAGTACACCCTGCAAAATCAATTTCAGTGGCATTTGCAAACAGATCTGCCGTATAATGGACACTCATGTCCATGACTTAGACAGTGGTGAACTCCTGAAGGACACTGGCCATGAATTTGTCCGTGCCAAAACTGGTGATCCTATGCCTCCTCATCGCAGGAGGTGATCCTATGCTGTCATCGCAGGAGTAAAGGTACCCGAAGGATCACTGTACCTTGGAAGAGTTGGAGGAAATACCCCCTGTTCAATCTCCACCGAAAATGGCAGAATTAAATCGTTCTGTTACGGTTCAAACAAAGTTCAAAACGGCGAAATTTTATTGCTGACTGACCAATGAATAATGATCCGAAAATTTACAGACATTAAGTTGTAAGTTGTAGTCCCGAAGTGATTAGTGATAGCACCAATGATATGATAAATAGACAAGTAAATAGTCTTTTTAGTTTATTCTCGATGGATTTTTGACTATGATTATGTTCTGCTGTAGATATCGCGTAACTGCATGGTGAACGGCTTTACTCTATGTTTCAAAGTTTCGTATGTAAATGTATCTCGGAACACCGTCACGCAAATGGGTTTACGGCTGTTAGCTCAGTGATATCTGCCGTGTAACATGATATTTTCAGTGCGAAAATTAAGTTATAGCTTGAGAATTTTCAAAATATCCCGAATAGGTGATAGCACCAGTGATATGATACATAGGCAAGTAAATAGTCTTTTTAGTTTATTCTCGATGGATTTTTTACTATAATTATGCTCTGCTGTAGATATCGCGTAACTGCATGAGAACGCCTTTAAAAGTTCGTTGTGTGACCATTGCTGAGGTTTCTAAGAAAAACAGGATGTTATGGAGGGTGTAACAAAGGTGTGAGTTATGGCGCGTGAGTTATGCTGAAATAATTGAAATTATTGACATTATTGAAATTTCAATGTTTGGCCTGCCAAATATTGAAATTTCAATATTCTGCATGCCAAATATTGAAATTTCAAGATTTGGCATGTCAAATCTTGAAATTTCAATACTTGGCATGCAGAATCTTAAAAATTTCAAGATTCTGCATGCCAGATATTGAAATTTCAATATTTGGCATGCAGAATCTTGAAACTTCAAGATTTGACATGCAGAATCTTGAAATTTCAATATTCTGCATGTCAATTATTGAAATTTCAATATTTGACATGCAGAATCTTGAAATTTCAATATTCTGCATGTCAAATATTGAAATTTCAATATTTGACATGCAGAATACTATGGAAATCAGTAGAGTGGTAAAACGGCCGCTTCAAATCTGTACCACGTGATGTAGTTTTTGTGTACCACGTGATGCGATTTTTGTGTACCACGTGACGCTGCGTTTTCGTGAAGCCTTCCTTTCTTCTCGCGCCATCATGGAGTTTAGGACAACGCCAACAAAAACGTGGTTCCTGTTGAACGCCATTTTGACTCTACAGTCGACGTCTCTTGTTTTGATCACTCACTGCGAAAAAAGAATCAACGTGGTACACAAAAATCGCATCACGTGGTACACGAAAATCGCATCACGTGATACACAAAACTATACCACGTGGTACAGATTTGAAGCGGCCGTTTTACCACTCTACTGATTTCCATAGTATTGAAATTTCAAGATTCTGTATGTCAAATCTTGAAATTTCAAGATTCTGCATGCCAAATATTGAAATTTCAAGATTCTACATTAATTTTTAACTCACCGTGATAACTAACGATAAGTAACTCAAGATATTGGCGGACCCACAGAACTATGTAAATGTATCTCGGAACACCGTCACGCAAATGCGTTTACAGCTGTTAGCTCAGTGATATCTGTAACATCACTTTTACAGTGCGAAAATTAAGTTATAGTTTGAGAATTTTCAAAATATCCCGAAAAGGTGATAGCACCAATGATATGATAGATAGGCAAGTAAATAGTCTTTTTAGTTTATTCTCGATGGATTTTTTACTATAATTATGCTCTGCTGTAGATATCGCGTAACTGCATGCCAACGGCTTTAAAACTCTGTTTCAAAGTTTCGTTTTGTGACCATTGTTGAGGTTTCTAAGAAAAACAGGATGTACATAACTATGTAAATGTATCTCTGAACACCGTCACGGAAATGTGTTTACGGCTGTTAGCTCAGTTATATCTTTAACATCATTTTTTTTTCACATTGCGAAAAATGTAGCGGATCATTTGTTATAACAATTGGCATGGAACCTAACCTAATTGTTTTGCCATTTAATAACTCTGGCGTCTGTTTCATAGAACATGTAATGCGTCAGTAGATACATTCATATTATTAGAGAAACATTTCAAGGAAATTAAAATATATTAGGTGGTCAGGGTAAAAATGGTTGGCGGGCCACACGCCAATAAGAGAAGTCCGATCAAGTTCAAGTTCAAGTTCAAGTTCATTTATTCACACTTATTCAATTATTACAATAAACCAACATTAAGGAAATAAAAAAAAGTAAGAACAGAGCTAACTAGACATTACCCTTGTTGATCATGGTCGTATCCATTTTAATTAATACTAGCAGTAATCAAAGATTATGGAGACGCGTTCGAAGGAATTTCCGGCGGAAACGAGCCCCTGAAAAAAACCAGTAGGGGCGGCCATTTGGAAGACCGTCCACCAAAAAATCTCAAATTTTACTGCACATAAACCACAGGACAACCAACACGAAATTAGGATTGCGTTCTTCGAACGTGATAAGTAACCTGATGAGTGCAATTTACACTAAAACTCGCTGTTGGTTGAAAATCCTATAGGCATCGAACGAATTTTCAAACTTATAATACGATCGCAACCAAGCACGAGCAATCGTACCGGTCATACGATGCATACTTATTGTACGAGCCGAAAAAAAATGTATACATGCCTTCACAAATCCCACAGCGCTCACAGAGCACTTTTTTTTTTTTTTTTTTGAAATGTATATTTCCAGTGATGTAATAGTGTCATGTGGTAGGAAGTTATCAGTTTTGTTCGACCTCGTTCCCAGACCGTCCTCTATTTCTCCCTCAAAGAATGGAGAGAGGACCTAAGAACAAGTTGAATGTATCACCAGATGCACAAGCGAATTTTCGCTTTTGAGTTGTGAACCCCTGGTGTGAACCTCGTTGGTACGACTGTAGTTCTCTTTTCCCTCCGAATACTTCGCTGTGAGAACATCGTCGAGTCAAATTCCAGGTAATATGTAAGCGATTGAACTGCCGTGCTGTTATGTGTGTTATATTACTATTGATTAAAATGCCATTTCATTGACATTTTGATCGAAAAATATCAAGCCATTAAACGTATATTTTCTTTCTTCTCAGTTCACATAGATTACTATGTACAGTATTTACGTTACCAACAAAGCTGGTCCTAAAGTCTATATCCGTCTACATCGCGAAAGACTTTCTTCCGTGAACCCAAGTTTTCACGACGATTTCACCAAGTCGAAGGATGATCCGACTTACTTTTTGCTTCGATGTGGCTTCTGCAAGATTCCTCCGTATGAAACCATATCATTCACAGTCGATGTTGCAAGAGATGAGGCCCGTATGTACGCGTCACTCTACATTGACTCCAACCTAGATCTGTTTCCTAAAATGTGGATAATGGACTTCGAAATGAATTGTTCGAGGTATGGATGCCTGTTTATCGACAGTAAGGAACGCAGTTTTAAACAGGCAAATCCTGAGCCAGTGTGGATCCCAGTAAAAAAGGGGGAAAGTGACTTTTCACTTCCTTCTAAACTGATCAAAGCTGGGTCTGAAGTTTATTTAGGTCGCGGTTCATCCGGGGAAGAAAGTACACCCTGCAAAATCATTTTCAATGGCAGTTGCAAACAGATCTGCTGTATAATGGACACTCGTGTCTATGACAGTGGTGAACTCCTGAAGGACGCTGGCCATGAATTTGTCCGTGCCAAAACTGGTGATCCTTTGCCTCCTCATGCTGTCATCGCCGGAGTAAAGGTACCCGAAGGATCACTGTACCTTGGAAAAGTTGGAGGAAATATCCCCTGTTCAATCACCACCGAAAATGGCAGAATTAAATCGTTCTGTTACGGTCCAAACAAAGTTCAAAACGGCGAAATTTTATTGCTGACCGATGATCCGAAAATTTACAGATAAAAAGTTGTAGTTTGATAATTTTCAAAATATCCCGAATGGATTAGTGATAACACCAATGATATGATAGATAGGTAAGTAAATAGTCTTTTTAGTTTATTTTCCATGGATTTTTGACTATAATTATGCTCAGCTGTAGATATCGCGTAACTGCATGTGAACGTCTTTAAAACTCTGTTTCAAAGTTTCGTTGTGTGACCATTGTTGAGGTTTCTAAGAAAAACAGGATGAACATTACTATGTAAATGTTCTCGGAGCACCGTCACGCAAATGCATTTAATTTACGGCTGTTAGCTCAGTGATATCTGTAACATCATTTTTTCAGTGCGAAAATTAAAATATAGTTTGAGAATTTTCAAAATATCCCGAATAGGTGATAGCACCAATGATATGATAGATAGGCTAGTAAATAGTCCTTTTAGTTTATTCTCGATGGAATTTTTACTATTATTATGCTCTGCTGTAGATATCGCGTAACTGCAAGTGAACGCCTTTAAAAGTCTATGTGTGTGTGACCATTGTTGAGGTTTCTAAGAAAAACGGGATGTACATTACTATGTAAATGTATCTCGGATCACCGTCACGCAAATGCGTTTACGGCTGTTAGCTCAGTAATATCTGCAACATTTTTTTTTTCAGTACGATAAATGTAGCGGATCATTTGTTTTAATAAATTGAATGGAAACTAGCCTAATTGTTCTGCCATTTCATACCTCTGGCGACTGTTCCATAGAACATGTAATGTGTCAGTAGATGCACTCATTTTATTAGAGAAACATTTCAAATAAATTTAAAAAAATCAAGCTTTAAGAAAATAAAGCTGATTCCCAAAATATCTTGATTATATATTATTAAGTGGTCAGGGTAAAAATAGTTGGCGGGCTACACGCCGATAAGAGAAGTCCGATCATTACTCTTGTTGATCATGGTCGTATCCAATTTAATTAATATAAGTAACGTGATGAGTGCAATTTACCCTAAAACTCATGGTGGTTGAAAATACTGTCGACATCGAACGAATTTTCAAACTTTATACGATCGCAAGCAAGCACGAGCAATCATACGATGCATACTTTTTATACGAACCAAAACAAATGGTATACATGCTTTCACAAATCCCACAGCGCTCAGAGAGCACTTCGATTTTTTTTAAATATATATTTCCAGTGATGTTATAGTGTCGTGTGGGCAGGAAGTTATCAGTTCTGTTTCGATCTCGTTCCCAATAGACAGTTTTCCACAGTTTTCCAATTAATGGCCGAAGTTGTAGCGCAGTCCCGCACCAACTTAGTGTTACGACTTCCAAGTTCGGCTTTTCTTCTGCATGGTTCACATCACATTGCATCTCATACTAAATCCTTTGGTTATAATTAGTGCATCGTTCACGTGACATCCCAAACATCCTTTGGTAATACTTTAGTAAAATTTTCCCTTCTACAGTGAAGGTGCGACCCATTCTCTCTGACTTACCTTTTATAAAAGGAACAGGGATGATCGGAATTTTTATATCAAGCCTTTTACGAAAGCTCGGTTAATCTACGGTACTACCTGGCGAAAATGTACCCATCAGCATTGAAGGTGTCTCCTCGTTTACGCAGAAAGCCAGCGTCAATGAAACGGAAGTCATTACAGACAAACAGACAAAGATTATGATATTTCTCAGCCTTCCTTTCCTCTGAGAGACTTCCATGTGTCGCGAAGATCTTAAGTTTCGCCGCATTCTAAAGCCAGCTGCAGCGTATCCAAGACAAATGGATGTCCCCCAGGCGTAAATAATGACGTCTGAATTCTCTGTACATGTCTCTGTACAATTTCCATTTTCCATTCCATTTTATTTATTTTGCCATTAACCACATTAAAATATATATATATATATATATATATATATATATATATATATGTATATATATATATGTATATATGTATATATAATAATAATAATGATAATAATAATAATACAACACACTAGAAATTTATAATAAGTTAAAAGACGATAGACTACAAAATGTTTAATGTGGTAGTGACAAGGAAGCCTATATAGAAGCCGGGGGCTTATGCACTATAGGCTTCCTGACAATATAGAATAATCATACGAATTATGAGGGCAGCATGAAATATAAAATGTATTATTTTAAAAAGAAAAGAAAAGAAAAGAAGAAGTATGTAGCTCAACAAAGAGTATTTTTGACTAAGAACTAAGAAAGAAGGAATTTTTTAAGTCTTTTGCAAAACAAACGGATGCTTTCACTGTTTTGAATTTCATGACTTAGCGAGTTGAAAAACTAAGGTCCTTGAAACCGAATTGAGAAGTTTCGAATAGTTCTACAGGGAGGTATGTAAAAAAGGTTGCAATTTCTAGTATAATGAGAATGTAACTGGCTTGCAATACCAGCAAGTTAAGTATAGCCACGATTGTTGTGAATGCAATTGTGATGGCGAGCAAAACCCATATATTGTGAAGCCGCGGAGAAGCGAGTGTAGTCTTTGTTGTCTCGAGAAGAATAATGAGAAGAAAGCAATAAGCGGACAATTTGAAGGCCACTGAGAAGCTATGGAGTAACTAGCCTGCGTGGCAGGCGTTCGAAGGGGAAGGGGGAGAATGCAGGCGCGCGCGCCCTTCGCGTTCTCGCGCGCCTGAATTCTCCCCCTTCCCATTCCCCTTCGAACGCCTGTCACGCAGGCTATGGAGTAACACAGCGCCACGCCAGAGATTGTAATACCGCGGCGATAAAGAGCTGTACTGTAGTGAAGCGAGCATAAGTATTTCTACTCGAATGTTTTCCATATTGCCGAACGAAGACAATAAAACAGCTCAACGGAACTTCTAAGACCAGTGATTAAGAAGTTCTGTAATATCTGAAAACGATGTTGTGGGCGTTAGTTCCCATTTTCGTTCATCTTAAAGCCAAAGAAGTGCACAAACTTGAAAAAATGGTAATGTATGTCTATTGCGCGTGTTAGTTGTAAATAAATGTACACCCGCTTTACAGAAAGTAATTAAAAAATCCACATAAGCAGCACTATGAAAGGAAAGGTTAGAAAATTAACAATAACCGTCATTTTGAAAAACCTGTTAAGACAGCAGAAGTAATAAGTGTTGGTGTAGTTATCCTGGAATCCAAATGTCATAAAACTTAAGGTGGCTCCGTTGTTATTTCGGGCGCACTCGTCTATGACAAACTTTGTCTCATAACTTTTCCGGCTCTAAAGCGATGCTTCTAAAACTTTGCGAAAACTTACAGCTATTATTTAACAATCATATGATATAATTCAGTTTTCATGGGAAAAAATATATTCTTCATTCTTCATGAAAAATATATTTTTCATGGGAAAAAATATATTTAGTGATAATCGGGTTGAGTCAACCCCACTTTTTGAACAAAATCGCACCTTGTGAAAAATTTTGCTGTTTTTTTTTTTTGTTAAATTTCTGGAATCAGCTTACATTGACTTAATACATACCCTTACCAAGTTTCAGCAAAATCGTTGGAGCAGAAATGCGGAAGAATTAACGCCATCAAAATTTATCCCTAAAATTCTCTTAAAATTTTAAATACTTCATGCTCTTTGACAAAACAATCTACGAATCCAAATTTCTGGGAGAAGCCTTCCCAATGCTTACTAAATCTGAATTATAAGCCGATTGCAAATCGTGCGAACCGTTTAAAAGTATTCACTAGTTCTGTAAATATCATGTAATATATCAACAACGAGTGCGAGGGTTTCATCAGGGGTTCCAAACACCGAGAAACAGATGAAAGCACGAGGCCGCTTCGGCCGAGTGCTTTTATTGTTTCGAGGTGTTTGGAACCCCTGATGAAACCCGAAGCACGAGTTTTTGATATAGCTTCTCAAATGAAACAATACAGAATTATTCACTGTTAGTTTTTTTGGCTTTGTCCTTTTCAAATGCCGTCACATGCATAATTTTATTGAGCTTGTTGTGTTTCGCCATTTAATATGAGACCATGTGCGAAGCAGAAGCGTCTCGGTTTAGCGAGGCCAAAACGGTTGTCGAAGAAGAATATTTAGACGATAAAGCTATTCCCCCGTCAACGAAATATAAAAAAAAACAAATGGGCAACATCCATTTTCTATGAATGGCAAACTACTCGGACGGTTCAAGTTCCCGTTCTCTGAGATTCGGGAGGAATGTTTAAGGACTATGATTTACCAAGATTATGTCGCTTTCTGCTCGTATTGAAGAAATGGACGCATTGAATGAACGTAAGGAAACCAATTTATATTTATTTTGCTCAGTTTTGGATATTCTGTAATTGCCTTTTGGGATTACTAAAGCTTGTCTATTCAATTCGGTATTTGTGTCATTAATATTTAAATTAGGATAACCCTGCACCACATGGGTTTGACGTTTTATCAAACTCTAGAGTTTGATATTTTATGGAACTAGTATTAGTGTTAGTTCGGCTGCATGTGCAAATGGCCAATGCCAAATACTGTCATCGGGAATGTTTTTTGATTGTAACGTAAATGTTGCTATAAATAAGAAAGAGTAATGTAAAAGCCATCAGTATTGTTAAGTAGTAAGTTGATTTCAATAAATATTAGTATTGAGATTTTTGCTTTTGTTATTGTAATTTTGATATAAACACACGTGTGTTTTGATATCAAAACACGGCGTGTTTTCATCTGGAGTTTCATTGGGTATCAAGACTTATCCACCTGACCAAAACGGACGTCATTTATTGGTTGGTCACTTCATGAATTATTAATGAGTTTTAGAAAAAATGCTCCAAAACCTGCTCAAATCTCAAATGCTGCGTTTTCCTTCATTTTTCGAAAATTATCCTGCAGTTGGGTGTCAAACTCCTTCCACATGAATTTTAAGGTACTGCATACTTTTACATCGATTGTTTTTTTTGCTTAGAAGGGCTTGCAATTGGAGAAATAGTTGTTGGGATTATAAGCTATTCCGCATCTGAGCTCAGGCGAAGCCGACAAGCAGTTTTCAGAGTTTTGTTTATGAATACGAAATGAGCGCGTGTGGAATTTATTATAAGAATTCGCACCTTTATAAGGGGGCAAACGAAATATGCGAAATATACCCCAGGAGGGGAGGGAGCATGTACATTCCATTAGAAGTTTCCATGGGGTGCAATGTTTTAAAATGTGGGGACTGCGCTGACTACGCGCGCATATCACATTCGCCCCCTAACTAAATACATTCAATTGCATTGTTTTAACGTCCTCAAAAAAGTGTTTTGTCCTAAAGACATTGTTTCGACAACGGTTTTAAACTTAAAAGTGTTATATAGTCGATGTATTGTTCTCTTTCTAAATTGATTTTTATCGTGGCTTTTGTAAAAGTTGTATTTTAACTAACAGCAAGCCAGGTTCAATTTCTCAAGACCACAAAAACATTACCTCAAGTATCTAACTTCACCTGTCATGTAACTGACTGTACATGTGAATTGTCACAAAGGTTGCCGTTTTTAACTTTTAATAAGTATTTGCACTTGTCTTTTCATGATTATTACATCTCATGTCAACAGCCTTCAGAGTCTTTGAAAGGAAAATTGTGAATTTCCTGTACTCACTAATGAAAAAGTCAATAACACTTAGGCCTACGGCAAACGTCGAACTCCACATGTGCCGAATCTAATGCAAATGAGCAAAATCTATTGTTCTTGCTCATTTGAATTAGATTCGGCACATGTTAAGTTCGACGTTTGCCCTAGGCCTTAGTTGTGTTAATGATCGGAGAGTATCACAAAAATGAGTTCCCTTTATAAAGACTGGTAGATTTATATTTCTTTTTTCAAGGAACAGTGGCATCTATGTTTAGTGTTACTTCGAAAAGCCAATCAACGGAAACCTAACAATAATGGTCCAGTTTTGTTAAAAATTAATTAATACAGTCTACTGAAGCATTATTGTCGTAGGCTGCGGATAGCCAGGATGGAAATGGTTTGCATCAATTTCGGGGAAGCGCGCGCGAGGTTCACGCTCGTAAGGATTATGCCCTAATTTATATAAACCAGCGCCTGCTACGCAAACTGCAAAATAATGTGGGAGAATAACGTACTTTAGCGAGTGATTCATAAAATAGCTATCACATTTTGTTGAATATTTTTGTGCAGATAAAGGTTTGCTTTGAATGTAGAGCGCTGCTCATTACCTAGAAAGAATTATTTAAAATGAAAGACATTGTGCGGAATTGGTATTGCATGTAGGTAGCGCAAAATTCCATGCACACGTTCAAATGCACTTCAGAATTCATATTAAGGGGAGAGGTTGTACGTCGGCATGTTTTGGCGTCTTTGGCAGCTGTTGATAGTCCAAACCAAAGCCCAAACCATCTGATTTAAATCATGAATGAATGGACACTGAGTGGATATGAACATATATTATTATACATTGGTGTCACTAGCTCGATTTTGATTGGCTATAAGCACGCAGCTAATTATTGCTTGCTGTTTCTGTTACGTCATACCTACAGACAATAGTTTTATGCATGCAGAAGTGGCGTCATACCTACAGACAATAGTTTTATGCATGCAGAAGTGACGTAAGTTGTTTACTTACAAGTTGACTGCTGTGCATTGATCACTTTTTTGTGCGCGCTCTTGTCTTTACAAGTGCAGCTCAGGAATATGCATAATAAAACAATTATTGGATTCGGTTTTCGCATGATAGCGATAATTATCAAGGCCTCATTTTGTGTTATCCGCCTCAGCCTTCGGCTTCGGCAGATAACACAAACTTTGGCCTTGATAATTATCGCTATCATGCTCAACCTCATCTAATAATTGTTAATTAAACGTCGAACTTAACAACAACGATTTATTTACAAATAATAAAACAAATTATATTAGCAACCCGCAAATAACTAAAGTTAATCGTGGCGGGTTGCTGCACACTAAACAGTTACAGGAGCTCACTATAAAATAATTGACTGATAACAATAAATACGAAAATTATTAAATAGCCGGCGCCTTCCTAGCCAATCAAATCGAGAGTTTGCAGACAGACAAACCTGGTTTTAATTATATACAGTGTAGCATAATTTAAAGTATCGTTTGGTCACCTTTTCCTTTATCAGGTTAATAGATTTTCAAGATGATACACAAATACATAAATTGCTAAGCATTCAGTTGTTATGGTCTTTTGAAGAATTTGTCATTGTACTTATTATGTGTATTTAAAGTGCACCTAACCCCCATTTTTTTCTTTTAATCAACTCAGTGTACGTTGAAAAGTCGAATAGTGAAATATTTCTTGTTTTTTAACGTCGCGTTAGTGAGTTATAGAGATTTAAATTTAAATTTACAAAATGCTAATTACATGACGTCAAATCAAGACTTTACCATTATTTCTACTTCAATTTACGATACGCAGTTCACAGCTTAAGGATAATCAATTTAAGAAATACTAAATAAAAACTGTTAATAGTCAATTGATTTGTAAAAAAATATATTACTTGGAGGCGGAAACAAGTAGTTGTATAATAAACGATTCTTGATTTGACGTCATCTTACTAACATTCAAACCTCTATAATTCACCTGCAACGCAACGTTAAAAACAAGACATATTTAACTATTCAACTTTTCAACGTACATAGAGTTGATTTAGCGAAAAAAAAACTATTTTGGGGTTAGGTGCACTTTAACCCGTTGACTGCCAAGAACGCTCGAGTATCAAAGTAAAAACAGAAAATACAATTTTCGGTTTGTTAACTACTGAAAAACAAACGGCGTCTTAAAAAGTACAGCTCAGTATGTTGCATTTAAAGGAGACATGTCGCCTATTGTAAGTAACACTTAAGTTCAAATCTATCCTACTAATGAACTGAAATGTTAAATAACTGTCTTTGGCTACAGATCGCCAGGATGGAAATGGATTGCAGCTGAAAACATTGGGCCAATTTTTTTCAAGTTCTTAGGCTTCTGTCTTGGAAACTCGCCAAAAACGTATTGTGGATTATTTGCCCATCGATAATTCACTTAATATCTTCTTCTTAATGTTCCAGAAGCATTTGGTGTATGGGAAAAGGTACTTAGTTTTAGTTTGGGACCGATTTGGCCTCAAAACCTAAAAATTTGCACGACATAACTCCGTTAAATAATCACATTTTAGCATTTCATTCGCACACTCAATTGTTACAACCATGTTGTAAAACTCGATGTTTGACTACACCAATGAAAGGTTTAGAATGCTTTTCCCATAACACGCGTGACTCCAGTGTTGTCAATATGTAAATAGCAAGTGTTTCATGCTAAGCTTACAGATTTCTCTGTCGGCATTCCGTCGCCTGTCGTCGCTTTTACCTCGGCGAATGTTCCCAGCTGAATCGTGGATACCTCGCCCACGGAACGTCCTCGGATCTTCGTTCGTATGACAGCTCCAAAGATCAAAACCGCAATTGCGAACTCGCAACTTCTCAACAAAAACATTAATGCATACCGTGTCCACAATGTTTCGCTATTAATTTCCAAGTCAACAAAGATACCGTAGTCGCTTGCAGCCATACAAATGCACAGTATTAGCGAAGCGGTAGAAATGATGGCCGATAAAAATACAAGAGTGATAATGTTTTTCAATCTTCCTTCCCCTCTTGAGTGCCCTAGCTGTCGTGAGGATTTTAAGTTTCGCCACATTCTGTAACCTGCTACAGTGTACCCGACACAAATTAATATTCCCCAGATGAAGAGAACCAGATACGATATAAAATGCCAAAATTTTCTGTCTCCGTATAAAACGAGCAAGTTAAACGTGAGCATGATTGCCGACAACACAAGTGTGATAGAGAGCAGAGCCCAAATGTTTTGAAGAGACGGAGCTGCCAGTGAAGTCTTTGTCGTTTCTAGTAGTATAAGAAGTAATATGCTAAATGCAGACAGACTCAAGGCCATTGAGAAGCAGTCTATAAGCAGTGATGCTATGAAAGTTCCCATTGATGCATCGTTCAACAATATTGGGCTCCAAAGTAGTGCGACTACTTTAAGCGTCGCTGCAAGATATAACTGGGCTGTAGTGAAGCGAGCGTGGATATTCCTGCTGCGGGACTGAGGCTGTGTGCATTGTTTAACAAGGATTACAAAACAGCTCAGCGCCAAAACGCCGAACAAAGCCGCGAATGTGTATGTGTAAAATGCCCAAGCCCAGTGATCGAAGAATGTACGAATACTTAAGGATGGAGGAGATAAAGTTGATGAATTCTCGTTCTGTTGCATATTAAAGCTCTTCAGTACAACATTGTACTTTGATCTATCAACGCCGATAATATTTACCAGCTTGTCTGTTTGCCATTATGTTTAAACGTTTTTACATGCAGATGTGTACAGACCATTGTTTAAAGAGGTTAATGGAGTTTTCTTTGTATTGCCATTGGTGGAAGCATATTAATGTTTTGTGGACAGTAATCTGTTTTTGGAATAGATAATTGACCAATGGAACCTTGCTCTTGCCGTACATTGAATTAATAACACCTTGCAATTCTACCTATAATAAGCGAATTTCATTGAATCACGATAAAATATTTCACAAGGACCGTTTTTTTTGTTTTGTTGCTGAATAACAATTTAACTTTCAAAACGTTTACTTAATACCAAATGCAAAATTAAACTAGCGTGTCAAATTTGACATTTGGTTTCTCATATTTTTATATGAATATAGAAAATTTACATTGGGCTATTGATATCATCGTGACCGTAGTTACGTTCCTACCATACAAGAACCATCAAGGTCTGCGTTCTAACAACACACCGAGACGTTGGCCGAGCGCTAGGCGTTCATGCATATCGCATTATTTTAATGAGTAGTTGTTTTCCTGGCTCCCTTACGCTCCACCAACCGAAAACGATTGATGCCAGTAGTCGAATCTTTGTTTACAATTATTGCCACATTAGCATATTCACCATACTCATTCTCTAATTAAGCCAAAAAAAAATCTGAATATTGTAAGGTTATCGCAAAATATTAAAGCCTGGTTTACACCAACGAAGCATAATCATAAGCGTAAGCATAATCATAAGGATGTTTATACGTGAGATAAGCATTGGCATTAGGCGACAACCGCCAAATTTGAATCCAACGTGGCAGACAAGGTACCTTAGGTGCCAGAGTCTTTTTCTTGTGCTCTCATCTCGTTGTTCTTAAAATTGGAGCCCGATAAACCAGAAATCCCTTCTGCAATGTTGTTTTAAAAACTCGAAATTTTAAAAACAATGTATGGCTCATTAGGGCTTTTGCCATCCAGTAATTTTGCAGTTTTTGAGAAGTGATATTTCCTTAAACAGTACATAGAAAGAGTGAGATTACTATTTAAGCAATAGAACACATTTTCTATGAGTTTACTTACTTACTTACTTACTTACTTACTTACTTACTTACTTACTTACTTACTTACTTACTTACTTACTTACTTACTTACTTACTTACTTACTTACTTACTTACTTACTTACTTACTTACTTACTTACTTACTTACTTACTTACTTACTTACTTACTTACTTACTTACTTACTTACTTACTTACTTACTTACTTACTTACTTACTTACTTACTTACTTACTTACTTACTTACTTACTTACTTACTTACTTACTTACTTACTTACTTACTTACTTACTTACTTACTTACTTACTTACTTACTTACTTACTTACTTACTTACTTACGAGTGGGTTTATAACGCCGGTAAACTCATAGAAAATGTGTTCTATTACTTTTATAAAATAACTATGAAAAGCGTTTGGAAAGAGAGAACTTTGTTGTAGTTTTGTGCCGATCAAGTAGCTTATTCTCATAACATTCATCGGATGACGCGGGAAAACCAATCAAAGCGGCTGAAAGATAATAAATGAACTTTACTCGATGCGCATAATTGTTTTGTTTTTGAGAGCACTTTGCTTTCTATGGAATACTTTTGTACCGGATGCAGTTTAAATTCTGATTATGTGTCCAAGCAACGATGATCAATTAGCAAGAAGAATATGAAACTAAAAAAAATTATAGGTTTATGGTTAAACAAATTATTTGCATGAAATGATCAAACAATTCAGTCTGTTCCATCAAACCAATCAAACTCTCAGAACTGAGCTTACTTTTCATTCAGCACTTAAAATGTAGAGAAGTACGGGCTTCACTGTACACTTCAAAGTAAGTCGATAAAGTCCAAGACAGTTTCAGAAGCTGAGTTTCTGGAACTAACCTTTATTCCAATTGAAAAATTCTTGACAAAAAGGCAATCTTTGAATCCAAAATAAGCCATAAAAATTGTAGGCTTCCAGACTTTCCTTGCACATTCATGTTTGCGGCGGCAGATTTCGGACACAATTTTCTGGATTTCCCATTCAAAGAACTTTTGAATCATTGAATATATTTTCTTCTTTCAGCTGATAAATTTCAACTGATGAATTTCAAAGCACTAAAACGTTTCTCACTTTCGTTGAACCCGTGAATTTGTCAGATAAAGCGTAGAATGGAATTGGCGTAAAATAATTCTCCTAAACAACAAAGCTATGCTTTTTAGTTCCACTGTACAAATCCGTCTTATTTAGAAGTTATCTTAGGATTTGTAGACACATTTATAAACTTCAGTTGAATTTCAATCGAAAATTTCCTCAGTTTGAGAGCCATATTGTTTGCTCTTTGGGATCCATTTTGAGCTTTTCACTAAACCTTCAGTGAACTTCACTCAAAGTACATATCGAGATTGTTTTGACTGTCTTTTATCGCTGCATGTAAGCCTTTCCATATCTTCTGTTCTCATCTTCTAACAGACCACAATATGCAATAACACACTAAACCGTGTCGAGTTGTGAAATTCTTTTTCCTCACGCGTGTGGTGATGCGGTAACGGAAAATTGAACTTTTTATACTTTACAGTTTCTCTTGCGCGGTTTTCTATAAGTTTACCGGCACACTAGTCAATAGGTTTTTAAGCAATCGGAACGCACGTTCTTCTCTCAGTTATTTTATAAAGTAGAATAGTCGCGGCGTAATCATAGCGGAGCCCGCGGGCCGAAGGCCCGGCGGAGCACCATACTCATAGAACCTGTGCCCGTAATTTTCGTGGTCATGGCTAGCGGAATGTTTCGCGGGCGCGTGTGTGCCCGCCCGCCGTTTTCGAACAACATCCGGGATCTTGAAAGCAAGGCTTTGTTTTTCCCGCGGCCACACAGCCGTGAGCTCGGTAAACACTTTAGTTGTTTTGTTGTGTTTAGCGGAGAATTAAAGTCGTTATTTCCCTGCAGTTTTTCGCGGTTTGCTACTCAAGACAGGGATACTAATTAAGGGATACTCAGAAGCCGCTTTAGTGGAAAAAGCAGAGCTTTCAGGGATAAAATCTTGCTTCGAGGAACTATATACGTTTTTAGCAATGCGAAGAGATGGGTTCGTTTTACGGATTTCAGCACCAAAGCGGAGGTTTAAAGAATTTCCAAGTACAGTAGTCGCCGGAGGGACTTAAAGGTAAAACAAATTACATTTTTCGATGGGAATTTATCTTGATATCAATCTGTGATTGACATTTTGTTTGTGTTCTCGTTAATTTTGGAGAATTGTTTATAAACGTGTAGCTTAAATTCAGTTGTATTTTAATTTCTTGAATTTTATCGAAGACACGGCTCGGCCTCGATGCGCTGTAAATTGTACGCGTTTTCCTTCTAAACATAAACTAATTGAGATTTCAATACAATTTTTCGAAAGAAGATTGTGTTGTCCATTTTTATGTGTTTGTTCATTCATTACATAGATTGAAAAGCGATTTTATGTAGACAAAACAAGACTTAGATTTTATACTCGCGTCGCCTGATGCAAATATGTTTGTGTATTTTGGCAAATCAGTTTCTCGGGCATTTTTTGACAAGCAACAGCTCTATTTTATTCGGAAAATAGTCGTAATAGTTATTCTAGACGGAGAAAAAGTTGTTTTTGTGAACTTTTGTACGGTCTAAATGTACTGTGCAGACGGTCGGGTAATACTGCTTTTCAGAATTGCTAAAATTGAAAAATAGCCCGGTCTTCAATCTTAATTCTTCTGCTTCCGACCTTTCACCTAAGTTAAGTTTCATCTTAGTTAAGCTTGTTCAGAGGGTCTTCAGAGGGTCTTCAGAGGGCGCCGCTGTTAGGCTAAGGCTAACTATATAAATTATTGCATGTGACAAACATGCACTCGTTTTCCCGCGCTTGGAATCTGTTCCCCGTTTCTGATTCGAATTCTTATTGGCACATTGTATGTTTGTTTTTTCGTTTGTTGTCAACGGAAAGAAAGGCTCGTCCGCGGTGTCAAATTCACGAGTGACGTAAAACGAAGAAAACAAAAGGCATAAAACAATAGAGCCAACTAGGAATGCAGTACTACAAAGGTAAAAAACAAAGGAAAAAGTCACAGGTTAGGTAAACCCGAAAGAAACGCGTTTACACCGTGAGACTAGCAACGTTTATCAGTGACATGCCAGTTATTATAACTGATGTATCCCGGCCTCAACAGCCTCGAACGTACGACTGCCTTCCAAGCTAACCTGAACTCAAACCATTAAAAGACTACTTCTACATCTACAGCACGCCAAGAGTACAAAACAATACTAATGTAATCAATCAATTGTTCAATTAACGACCTTGCAGTCAATCAATCAATCAAGCAAGCAAGAAATCAACTTTTATTTATACATCAGCTCGCCGTGTAAGTCATATTTATGTTGGATATAGGATATCAAACTGCAATTTTATTTGATGATAATACTCTTCTTTTTTCTCGTTAGATGTAGCAATCATGGTATTTTACTTAATGTGAATATTAATTTTGCTCACTCAATCGATGTTTCATCGTGTTTTTTCGATGTATCTTCTGTAAACGTACCCAGCTGTAGCGCCGGTATGTCGTCCACCGAACCACTTCGTGACTTTGTTCTGATGACAACTCCAAAGATCAAAACCATAATCGCCAAATCGCATACTTTAAGCAGAAATTTAATAGCATACCTCGACCACTTTATTTCTTTATCAATTTCCAAATCTACAAAGATACCGTAATGGCTGCCGGCCAGAACAAGGCTCAGTATTAACGAGGCTGCGTTAATAAAAGGCGCTAGAAATACTAGCGTTATAATCCGCTTCAATCTTCCTTCCCCTGTGGAGTGCCCTAGCTGTCGCGAGGATTTTAAGTTTCGCCACATTCTGTAACCTGCTACAATGTACCCGACACAAATTAATATTCCCCAGATAAAGAGGCTTGCATATGAAACGAAATGCCAAAATTTTCTGTCTGCGTACAAAACCAGCAAGTTACATGTAAGCGTGACCGCTGTTAAAACGGCTGTGATAGCGAGCAACACCCAAATGTTTTGCAGCTTCGGAGCGGCCAGTGAAGTCTTGGTTGTTTCTAGCAGTATGAGAAGCAGAATGCTAAACGCAGACAGAGTCAAAGCAATTGATGAGGAGTCTATGAGTAGCGTTGCTGCGAATTGTTCCCTCGAAGCATCGTTTAGCAATATTGGGCTCCAGAAAAGTGCAACTACTTTTAACGTTGCAGCAATTAACAGCTGAGCTGTGGTGAAACGGCCGTGGATATTCCGGCGGCTTGGCGAAGGCTGCATCCATTGTCGAACGAAGACGATAAAACAGCTCAGCGCGAAAACGCCAAACAGAGCTACAAATATGTAAGTGTAGAACTCCCAAGCCCAGTGATCCAAGAAGTGTTTAATATCTGCTGTTGGAGACGTTTCAGAGGATGAGTACTTCGAAAGCGAATACGTGGTCCAGTTCTCGTTTCTTGACATGTTACAGCGGTTGCAGTTTGTTATCATGCCAATCTCGCTGCCACTGAACAGCATCAATAAACCCTTTGTGTTTGCATGTAAATGTTTCAATCCAATTGTTGTCAAAATTTAATCGTATTATATTGTCTTTTTATCATTGAAGGACACGCGGCATATTTATGTGCTATATTTAATTGATAAATGGAGTCTTAGACCGGCATTGTACCACCTAAAATGTTTGCCATAGACATTGAGAATTTTGTGCTTTAATACTAACTAAGCGTTCGTTCGATTGACCATTTCCCAGAATAAAAACAAATATTCTTTTAATATGCAAATCTCCCTGTTTTTAATATGCTTTCTTGAATATTCAACAACGACAGCGTTTATTTTGAGAAGTTGTTTCAGTTGTCAAATGCAAATTGCTGCTTGTGTGTTTTAATGCGACATTTCGTTTCGTATATGGATAGACAGTAGAAGATTGAAAATTGGGTCGTCACCCTAGAGAAGTGCTCGTCATACAGGAACTCAGATCCATATTTCTAAAATATTAATAGTTCAAAAGTAAGACGTTGAAGTGCCGTTCGAATGTTTGAAGAGTATCTGGAAATCACCTTTTGTCAAACCACAAACATCCCCTCCCTAAATTGATAAGAATAATCAAACAACAGCCTCTACCAATAAGAAATAACCTTTTTAAAACCTTTTTGAAGGGGATATATATTATTTTTGGTTTTGTTTTGTTGCATCAGTTGCATGTGAACACTCTCAATAGGCCATTTGCACGATGACGTCATTTGACTACTACTACCAGAATCCTTCAGTTTTTTGTTTTGTAGTGCAAATTAGGGCTATTGTTATTTAAATCACACTGGGATTACAAAATTTAAATAAGAAAGGAAAAACGAAATGAATTCTGGTAGTAGTAGTCAAATGACGTCATCGTGCAAATGGCCTATTATCGCTGTGAAAAGGTGTTAAAGGCCGCTTATGAAATGGTTTTTGGCTAAAAAGGCCATTCTGTTTATTATTAAACTGGATGGGAAAACACTGACGTAAGCTCCCAATAATTTATTAATACCCTTTCGATTCGTAAAGAGATATTTGTCCAGATGGTACAGCAAATTTTTATTGCAGAGTTTTTAATTACGCTCGAACAACAGCAACAAAACAGCTCAGCGCCAAAAACGCCGTTGAGCAACGTTGCGAATGTGTAAGAGTACATATAGTAGAGCTCCCAATCCCAGTGATTTGATAATTTGTCAACATTAACAGACGGATTATCCGTAGTCGATGAATTGTTCGGAGCGAAGTCTTACTCTGTTGCATATTTGGGCGCTTCCACTTTGCCGACAGTACACGCAAACTTATACCCCAACCGTGGTACAAGGGGGGTTGTTGCAACTCCCCCCCCCCCCGGGTTTTTGCGATGTTGCAATATTTCGGAAATATTTTAGGACTAAGCAACCCGAGAAGCTAGGTGGTACTGTGGTACGGTAGGCTAAGTAAGCCTAAGCTTAGCTGAGGTCACAGGTTCGATCCTGAATGGGGATTTTAGATTTTCCTTTTTACACTTACCTAATGCCGACCGTGCTCAACAAGATAAGGTAAATATTATGGGTTGTGGCGCTGCTGGGGATCCGTGACGTCATCCAAAATGGCCGCCAATGTGGCCGCCATCTTAGATTTTACTAAAAATTCAAATTTATCGAAAAAATGCGGAAATTGCAAATATTGTTTGCTAGAGTTACAAAATAACATACAATCAAACATTTTGATGCTTTTGGGAGCATTTCATGTTTTTTCGCTGAAAAAAGGTGAAAACACGCATTTTTCTTCAAAAAGGGCTTGACCACATGTTACTTATGACGTCATATCTCGTTACCATAGCAACCGGTTGTCGCCAAACTTTACTAAATGTGTCTCAAGGATAAACGAACAGCTACTGAAAGCGGCATTTGCTAATCTTAAATGGTCTTGAAAATATCGGAGAGAAACCTTAAGGGGTTGTACGTCCGAGGGTTAAGGCGACTCAACTGGGTTTTTTTGGCGACATCACATCCCAACTTTGAGCGGCTGATACTCCACTGTCTCAGCTCGGTCAGGCAAGCTGCTTCACACATTTACTAGAGATGAAATTAACTTTCCAAAAAAGTAGATTTGATTGACATCGGTGTTACCATAACAACGATCTGATGACGTCATGGTTTTTGCATTTTAGTAATTTTCTCAACGTCTAGACCAAAACTTTTAAAACGACTGTATGCTGCTTATAGTGTAGACTGCAACGTTTGAAAAAATTCTATGAGAGCGTTTTGGAATAAATTTGGGTTGAATATTTTCCATCAAAAATTTAAAAATTCGCATTACTTTCTGTTAATTCGTCGATGCCAGCGTTTTCCTGACAAATTGAAACAATATTTTTACCATACATTATTCATGTACCATAAAACTACATTCCTTGAAGGTTTCATCCTGTTTGCTTTACTAGATTTTAGTTGATGTGATCAAAAGCAATGTCTTAAATATGCTTATTTTAGTCACAAAAGTAACACTTTTGTTAGGGAAGCGTTTATTTAAAAACTAGTCGATGAAATTTTTTAAAAATATTTTGATCTAAAGTTTGACATGTAATACACTATCTCTGTAAATTTCAAGTGCATTGAATCATTTCGAGGGCGTGAAATATAATGAAAGTATAGGGGACTTTTGCATTCGTGTTCCAAAGTGTCATTGCCGTATTCTTTGTTGACGGCAGATTTATTTCAGAACTTTCTCTTTGTCTGCATTCTACGTATTTGTACGCTTTTGAAACCACACATTTGCCATGCCTGCTTGCTACGCTTCGCTGCTGCCAAAGTGATCTTGAAAATTCTTTTGATAGTACAATGGCAATTAACATTAGGCTGCGGCCACGCACGTGTAACACGTTTAAATGTGGGTTTGTGTTGAAGGAATGGCAAACTTGTTGATTCAAAAGCGCACAAATATGTAGAATGTAGACAAAAGAGAAGGTCCTGAAATAAACCAGCGAAAAATATAGGGTTAAAGATTGTTTCAATTTGTCAGGAAAACGCTGGCATCGACGAATTAACAGAAAGTAATGCGAATTTTTAAATTTTTTATGGAAAAAATTAATATTCAACCCAAATTTATTCCAAAACGCTCCAATAGAATTTTTTCAAACTTTGCTGTCTTGAAGACTTACATCTACACTATAAGCAGCATACAGTCGTTTCAAAAATGTATGTCTAGATGTTGAGAAAATTACTAATACGCAAAATCCATGACGTCATCAGATCGTTGTTGTGGTAACACCGATGTCAATCAAGTCTACATTTTTGGAAAGTTCATTTCATCTCTAATACTGTATATGTGTGAAGCAGCTTGCCTGACCGAGCTCAGACAGTGAAGTATCAGCAGTTCAAAGTTGGGATGTTGTGTCGCCAAAAAACCCAGTCGAGCCACCTTAACTCCTGCTACCGAATGAATTGCTTTTGCATAAATTATTTCCGTTGTCACTCTGCGGCCATGTTGACTCCCCGGAGAATACAATGCTTTGTTTTCCCCCGCTAAACCTCGTTTTCAAATTGTTTTTATTCAAAATTGCGGGCGTGATGAAGGCCCATTGGACGTTTTCACCTGACGTCGCGTTGGAGGTATAAAACAAAAGAATTCTTATTAGCTTCTATTACTTTCTTACTTTCATTTGTTCCTCAGGGAATGGTTGCAAACCACCTATTGAATTGTTTGTTTTTTCATAACGCTTATGTCAAAGGAAGGTCACGTTTTGATGCCATCAGAACGATTGATGAATACAAAATAATATTTAAGGAATCTTACTAACGATAGACTTTGAAAAATCTTTTGATTCTATAAACCATAAATACCTATGCAAACTCAATTTGCATTGGTAATTAATACCCTGGGGATTATGTTAATGAGACTATAAAAGAATTTACATGTGCCCCACCCCATCACTCTACTCGAGGCCGCAAAAGTGAATAATTTGGCGTTTCTGTTATCAACCCCGACTTACTCGATGGCCGACGTGGAACAAGTTCCTCGCGTTGTGGTAGATGAAACAATAGCAGCGCTAATAAGCTCTCCAGCCGACGCGGCAGTTCACAGCGGCTGAAGTTTGACTGGCTGTACAGGCGAATGAGATACCGTTTATCAGGTGTGTTTTGCTCTTCGCGTCCCTGGTTTGTTGTTTAATTCTTGCACTGATAATTGCCTGTGAGGTCTGCCGGCGTGGCGAAGTTTTTTCTCCGTTAATGCCTGCGTATCTTCTCTGCGTGATAAAATTTTTTGTATTGATGTATACTTGTGAGGCTCGCCGGCGTGGCGAATTTGTTTTGGATAATTTATGCCTGTGAGGCTTGCCTGTGTGGCGGGATTGAATTGATATTGCCTGTGTGGCTTGCCTGCGCGGTGAATTTGTACTGATAATTGCCTGTGAGGCCTGCCTGTGTGGCGAATTTTTTGTACTGATAATTGCCTGTGTGGCCTTCCTGTGCGGTGAATTTGTACTGATAATTGCCTGTGAGGCCTGCCTGTGTGGCGAATTTTTTGTACTGATAATTGCCTGTGTGGCCTTCCTGTGCGGTGAATTTGTACTGATAAATTGCCTGTGAGGTCTGCCTGTGAGGTCTGCCTGCGTGGCGAATTTTTTGCTCTGTTTTCGCATGGGAGGCTTTTCTGCGTGATTTCTTCCATACAATTTGTTCCATTGCCCGTGAGGCTCGCCGGCGTGGCAAATTTATTTGGAGCAACCGAAGTTGTGAGGTGACATAAGAACACTGAATGTAGCAGGATGGCTGGATGAATAATGTACTCTTCAGAATGCTTTATTTAATAACCATCCGTGGCATAATTGTTGTCGTAGCCTCGTAGACTTTATTTTATTTTCCCCGCCGTTTTTCTTCGGCTATATTTTTAATAGCTCCTGTTCAGGGTGAGTGACTCCTGTTATATATCGGTAACCACCAGACGTTCTGCTCCAGACGTGTTGAAGTCGCTCCCTCCTGGTCAGGAACCCCGATACCACTAGACGTGTTTGTTTTCCATACATCTTATTGATCGGTTTGACAATAGGTGACGTCCCTTTTTAAGCCTTTCTTTTATTTAGATGGTGGGTCGTAAGAGAAAGACCATGATATCTGGTGAAGGGTTTCCGAAACAAGCAAGTTACTGGGTAGAGTTTCGGAATTAGGTTAAGGGAATCAAGCCGAGACTCTGTATGACCTAGGTGGATATAAACGGGGTTCCTGACCAGGAGGGAGCGACAGAGGTAGTTAATTGAAGTGGCATGCTCTCGTCGGGTGAGTCTCCTGAGTTAGAAGCATTACAATTGAGCTTGGACATTGCTAGCTAAATCAACAGTTGTCAGGTGTTATTTGTGTACAGTATTATCATATTAGTCTTCTCATAGGTTTGTTACGAGTTACATTAGGTTATATTACATATTAAGGATAAGTAAGAGTAGGGTTGGGGATTGGGAAGAGTAAGGATTGGGAAGAGTAAGATCATGTTTGTGTTATAAACTTCCTGTGGTGTCGAAAAGATGAGAATGGAAGTGAGCTTGGGGAAGGCCAGAGCGATTCTCCATATCTTACTACCATGTCATTAATAACAATACCCAGGTATGCAAACTCAATTTGCATTGGTAATTAATACCCTGGGGATTATGTTAATGAGACTATAAAAGAATTTACATGTGCCCCACCCCATCACTCTACTCGAGGCCGCAAAAGGGAAGAGTTTGGCAACCCACCCTCCCACCCGATCGAGTAAGTCGGGCTTGATCCTCTCAGCTCCCATCTTCGCCTGGTCTTGGGCTTGTCCCAGGCCAGAGCGATTCTCCATATCTTATTACCATGTCATTAATAACAATACCCAGGGTAGAATATTACACTATTGATATATACAGCTGTTTGCAAACATTTTGAACCCTCCAAAATATATCATTTTTTCCATATATCCGGCATTGTTCGGGTGCACTGATCCGGAAACTATCAGCGAGTTACATTTTGCTGTAATGTATAGCACAAACTTGCGCTGGAGAGTAATTTTCCTCAAATATCGGTGGCAATATAACAATAGGCAGATATCTCATCTCGAACACTCAATGCCAGATATATGGATATAATGATATATTTTGGGGGGCTCAAACAGCTGTATATGCTATATGGGTATTTGTCGCTGTGATGTGGAATGCCTTTCAAGTACACACTGTTGTTTGGTCTGATACAGTGGAACCCCGGTTTTACGATATCGCAATTAATGTCGATGTAATATATCAAACACGAGGAACAGTGTTTCATCAGATTTCCAAACACCGAGAAGTGGATTGGAAAAACGAGGCGCAGCCGAGTTTTTTTAAACCACTTCAAGGTGTTTGGAAATCTGATGAAACACTGTTTCGAGTGTTTGATATAGCTTCTCAAACTGATCGTTAAATGCGGAGAAAACGAAGGAATAAAATCGCCAAAATCTATGCAAATTAAGAAACGATTTCAAAACCTCCTTCACGGTAGTGATTTCCTTTGTGTTCTCGTCATGAATTATTAATGAGTTTGAGAAGTAAATTTAATACACGCTATTTTACAACATTGTTATTTTAAAGCACCTTTATTTCATTACAAAACGAGTGAGCAGCTCTTGGTGATTTCACGGAGGCTTTGAAAGATCTTTTGAATTGATAGGGTCTAGTTAGGTTTCAAAACCAAATCAGTTTCGGCTTTAAAAAAAACTTAGAAACATCCGTGCACTAGTCTTGGAAGGTTTTATTGACGGAAGCCAAAATGCAGTTTGGCGTTCAGAAATGTAAAGTGCGAGTTTGCAGAATTATGAAAATCGCGGTAAATAAAGCAAGATGCTCATCGAAAAATTCGCGTTAATTTAATGCATGTAAACCTAACTTTTGAAAAATTCGCGTTAATTTAGTGTAACGTAAATTTTCTTCGCGTTGTCAACGTGCATTGTTAATTTCCTATAATAAGGTACGCTATCTTCAAGGTTTGTCGGCGTTTTATATACATTAACGAGCTCGTCGCGAACTTGCTCGCCGGCCAAGAAGGGCTTGGGTATTTCCACGACCACAGAATTGGTTTCAGCAACTTCTAAATAACAATGCACTCGATCACTGAGGGAAAGAGAACTTTATAGTTTCTCGCAGTGATGCACGAAACCCTGCCATGTCACCTTGTGTTACAAGTAAACGTGCAATTAGCCAAGCGTATCAGAGGTCAACTCAGAGCGCAGGAGGCGATTTCCTGTATTAGTTACGTTCTGCATTATGATTGGCCAAGCCACCTCAGGGAGCAGATTAACCGTAATTTTCAGTTCAGGAACTGTCATGGGAAGTTCTTTTGTTCTCTTTGATGTATCCATGGAAATAACCCTGAGGCAGTTTCGGTCTGGGAATAGCGGTTACACACAAAAACGTCCTTACCCGTGGGCAAATGCTATTTACCCATGGGTAAAAGGGTTAGTGTAACCACGGCTATTAAGGCCCCGTCCACACGTATCCGGATATTTTTGAATCCGCAACTTTTTTGTTGCGGATTGGCCTTCCGTCCACACGTATCCGGCGAATTCGGGCAAATACGATTCGAATACGCTACGTGTGGACACGAATATTTTCTAATCCGTAACAAAAAAGTTGCGGATTCAAAAATATCCGGATACGTGTGGACGGGGCCTAAGTCGGTAAAAATCTTTGCGGACAGCACGCCAACTGTACAAACAATACTAATGTAAATTAAAAATATTATAACTAAATTTCAATCAATCTCTCGTTTCAATCAATCGATCAATCAATCAATTGCTCAATTAAACAACCGTGCAGTCAATCGATCAAGCAAGAAATCAACCTTTATTTATACATCATAAAGAGTAAAAGCTCGTGCCACCGTGTAAGTCATATTTATGCTGGATATAGGATATGAATTTGCGATTTTTTAACGATAATACTCTAGTTTTTTCTCGTTAGATGTAACAATCATGTTATTTTACTTGATTTTGTAACACTAATTTTCGTCACTCGATCGATGTTTCATCGTGTTTCTTCGATGTATCTTTTGTAAACGTACCCAGTTGCAGCGCCGGTGTGTCTTCCACCGAACTACTTCGTGACTTTGTTCTGATGACAACTCCAAAGATCAAAACCATAATCGCCAAATCGCATACTTGAAGCAGAAATTTAATAGCATACCTCGACCACTTTATTTCTTTATCAATTTCTAAGTTTACCAAGATACCGTAATGGCTACATGCCAGACCAAGGCTCAGTATCAACGAGGCTGCGCTGATAAAAGGCGTTAGAAATACCAGCGTTATAATCCGCTTCAATCTTCCTTTCCCTGTAGAGTGAACTAGCTGTCGCGAGGATTTTAAGTTCCGCCACATTCTGTATCCTGCTACAGTGTACCCGACACAAATTAAAATTCCCCAGATAAAGAGGTTTGCATATGAAACGAAATGCCAAAATTTTCTGTCTGCGTACAAAACCAGCAAGTTAAATGTAAGCGTGACCGCTGTTAAAACGGCTGTGATAGCGAGCAACACCCAGATGTTTTGCAGCTTCGGAGCGGCCAGTGAAGTCTTGGTTGTTTCTAGCAGTATGAGAAGAAGAATGCTCAACGCAGACAGGGTCAAAGCAATTGAAGAAGAGTCTATGAGTAGCGATGCTGCGAATTGTTCCCTCGAAGCATCGTTTAGCAATATTGGGCTCCAAAGAAGTGCAACTACTTTTAACGTTGCAGCAATTAACAGCTGAGCTGTGGTGAAACGGCCGTGGATATTCCGGCGGCTTGGCGAAGGCTGCGTCCATTGTCGAACGAAGACGATAAAACAGCTCAGTGCGAAAACGCCAAACAAAGCTACAAATATGTAAGTGTAGAAATCCCAAGCCCAGTGATCCAGAAATTTTTTAATATCTGCTGTTGGAGTCGTTACAGAGGATGAGTACTTCGTAAGCGAATACGCGGTCGAGTTCTCGTTTCTTGACATGTTACAGCGGTTGCAGTTTGTTATCTTGCCAATCTCGCTGCCAACAGCATCAATAAACTTGTCTTCGTTCCCTTGTGTTTATCCTATTTCACATGCAAATGTTTCGATCCAATTGTCAAAATTCAATCGTATTATATTTGTCTTTTTATCATTGAAGGACACGCAACATATTTATGTGCCATATTTAATTGATAAATGAAGTCTTGGACCGGCATTGTACCACCTAAAATTTATGTCATAGACATTGAAAATTTTGTGCTTTAATACTAACTAAGCGTTCGTTCGATTGACCATTTCCCAGAATAAAAACAAATATGCTTTTCATATGCAAAATTCCCTGTTTTTAATCTGATTTCTTAAATATTCAACAACGACAGCGTTTATTTTGAAAAGTTGTTTCAGTTGTCAAATGTAAATTGCTGCCTGTGTGTTTAATGCGACATTTCGTTTCCTATATATTGATATTTGAATGTAGGAAATTGACAGTAGAAGATTGAAAATGGGCTCGTCACCCTAGAGAAGTACTCGTCACACAAGAACTCAGATCCATATTTCCAAAATATTAATAGTATGACTCTAATGTTTGAAGAGTATCTGGAAAGTGCCTTTTTTTGCGCTTTATTAGATGTATAACTGATAAGAATAATCAAACAATGGCCTCAACCAATAAGAAATAACCTATTTAAAACCTTTTTAAAGGGGATATATTATTTTTGGTTTTGTCGTTTGCATTGACCACCCAATTATCGCCGTGAAAAGGTGTTAAAGGCCGCTTATGAAATGATTTATGGCTAAAAAGTCCATTGTTTTAATTATTAAACTGGATGGAAAGACACCAAAGTTCCCAAAAATTTATTTAAAACCTTAACGATTCGTAAAGAGATTTTTTTCCAGACGGTACAGCAGATTTTTATTGCAGAGTTTTTAATTAAACTGGTTCGTGTTAATACGAGGAGCTGTCACTATCGCATTCTTTATATTCTTAAATCGTGAGCTCCTATGGCAACTTCAAACTAAAATAAAATTTTGTGCGCTTATCTGCATATCAAAGAAAAAAATTCAAAGCAAAATTGTCTCAATATTTTTTCTTGATTTTGAATTATGCATTTAATATTATAAATTATGCATTCTCAGTATTCTGTCTGCACTTCCTCGTATTTCCTTGTTGTATCTTAGGTGAATGTTCCCAGCTGCACTGCTGGTCCGTCATCCACTGAGCTACTTCGAGACTTTGTTCGTACGGCAATTCCAAATATCAAGACCATAACCGCAAACTGACAGCCTGTCATCAGAAATATAACGACATATCTCGACCATATTGTTTCTTCTGTTAAATCTCGGTCTACATAGATCCCGTAGTCACTGACAGCCAAAGAAATGTTCAGTATCAACAACAGCGCGGTAACAAAAGCTGAACTAAATAGTTGGGTTATAATTTGTTTCAGTCTTCCTTCCCCAGTAGAGTGGCCTAGCTGTCGCGAGGATTTTAAGTTCCTCCACATTTTGTACCCAGCTACACTGTATCCGACGCAAATTAATATTCCCCAGATGAAGTGGGCTAAATTGGAAACAAAGAACCAGATTTCTCGGTTCCCATACAAAACTAGCAAGTTAAATGTTAACATGCTTGCCGTAAAAGCAGCTGTAATACCAAGTAACACCCAAATGTTTTGAAGCCGCGGGGCAGCCAGTGAAGTCTTTGTCGTTTCTAGCATTAGAAGAAGCAGAATACTGAACGCAGACAAAATCAAGGCCATGGTAAAGGACTTTAATAGCAGTGATGCTATGAAGGCTGCCGTAGACACATCTTGTAACAGTATTGGACTCCAGAGCTGTCTAACTGCTTCTAGCGTTGCAGCAAGAAATAACTGAACCGTGGTGAAGCGACCGTAGATGTTCCGGTTGAGGGAAGGCTGCGTGCATTGTCGAACAAAGGCAACAAAACAGCTCAGCGCCAAAACGCCGAACAACGTTGCGAATGTGTAAGAGTAGAGCTCCCAAGCCCAGTGATTCAATAATTTATCCCGATTATCAGTAGTCGATGAGTTCTTTGTGAGCGATGTCTTGTTCTGTTGCATGTTTGGGCACAAATCCACTTTACCAACAGTTTAATTAACTCCCGCCACAGAATGAATCACTTTTGCATAAATTTGTGCGTTTTAAAGCCCTTATTGAATTGTATTTATCTTTTCTTAACGTGTATGTCAAAGGAAGGTCACGCTTTGATGGCATCAAAACGACTGATGGCATCACTGATATTTCAGGAATTAATGATACCGCCAACGATAGACTTTGAAAAAAGGCTTTTGATTCAATAAACCATAAATACCTATTTCAAGTCCTTCGGGCTTTTAATTTCAGATCATCCTTTATTCGATGGATTCGTATCTTTCATCGCCAGCTGCGTAATAAATTATACGTTTTGCCTCAAGGGGGGAGGGGGGGGGGGAGGGGGGTAATGGGTAAACGTGGTCTGGTACAGAGTCCCAGCGGCACACCACCACTCAAAAATATACAGAGTACCCCCCGGGGTCCTTCGCCCCCCTCCATTTAATCTAGGTCTGAAAGTTTTTGGTTGTTATGTTCAGGAAGATTAAAATATTCAAGGCATTCAAATTAGGAATGAAGAGGTCAAACTCGCCCATTTTGCCGATGATATGACATGTTTTTCGAAAAATACCTCTTAGGAACTCTTATTCAGCAGTCTTGCAGAGCAATCGCTTTATTTTCTAATCTTTTAATGTTTTAAAACGCAGAAAAAAAAATCAGAATTTTTTGTTTGGGATAAGAAATGGAAGCTTCCCCAAATGATGTGTTCATTAAAAATAACAATAATAGCAATCCCAGATGTTATTGCATGAATAGCATTTTCCCGAACTAACGAAATATTAAAACAAGGGTTTCTCGTGAAGTGAGTGGCGCAGGTGATAAAACTCGGAGTCTCGTTTGTCATATCTCGATCTAAAGTTCCGTAATGTTTTTCCGTATAGGTCAGTGTTCATAACCTGGTTAGTTTTAAGGGAATGCCGGACTGAGTAGTAAACGAAGTAGTTCGAAGAAAGATGATTGATTTGTCATTTGTGTACTAGGTACGTGAGTCAGGGAGGAGATAACGCTTTACAAGAGAATGAAGCCCGTTTGAAGGAACTGGAGGGACGAGCAGAGAAACTGAAGAACGAGAGAGAATCTGTTTCAAGTGAAATCGATAAACTGAAGAACGATATCGCTAAGCAGCAGGTCAGTGTGTCTGTGGCGCTAATTTCCTTTTCGTAAACGGTCGATGCCATTTCAGCGACACTTAATGACTTAGAAAACTTTTCACCAGTCATAGAAAATTTTTCTAACAGAGAAGAAAAAATACAATTAACTACCTATTATCGAACCTCTTGCATGCTAACATCCCTGCTTCACCACTTCACAACTGCGTCGATCCCGCAAGCCCACGAAAAACTTAAACACGAAGTTCGGGTATAAAGGGAGCCTGGCCTGGCCATTCTCACCTCCAGTTGTCAATCAACCACTTAAGCATTAACAAATGACAAAAAATAATGCATGTGGCATTGTCATTTACCTTATTTCCTCAAACAAGCGCATACTTTTTTCAACTGACTTAAATTTTGGACAATTCGTCATTGTCCGTGATAGTAAAAGGGCAGAATTTCAACCTTGTACCCTACGCACAATTTGTTATTATATTATATTAAATGTTGTTTATAAAAGACGAACACTTAGTTATCCAGCTAAGTCACAGCCACGCCACTTAAATATGGAAAGAAATATTACAGTGTTACAGAAGACAGACCAGTTAACTATTTTACAAGCGTGGTCAAGGAGTTCAACTCGGGTCTACCGTGAAACAACTCCAGCTAGTGGCCAGACCGGGACTTCAACTGGGAACATCTGGATTTCAAGTCCGGTGCCCTAATCATTTGGCCACGCTGCCACTCATTTTTTCTAACTTCTTTCCATTTAAAAGGGGTTTGAGGTTATATCGGATTTTATGCACTTGTGTCCAGGATTGGAGATAATTAGATGCATGACAAATTTTGATATCCAACACGAAGTGTCCCATTAAGTCTAAGTGTTCACTATCTTTTTTGAAATGTAAGGTAAGCATTAGTGTTAGTGTTGTTTTTAAGTTAAGGTAAACGCACCTGTTTATCTTTACTTAAAGAGCAGAATTTAGGGGACACTTCGTGACTTTTATTGTCTGAATTTTTGAAAACAAGTGATGTTGATGTTGAGTAAAAGAGCAAGAGCACACTTTGTGACGCTTATTAAATTTGCCATGTATCTAACTATCTGCAATCCTGGACATAAGGTATGGCACTCAGGAGCAATTATTCGAGGGAAGGGGTTTAATTGAGGGTGCATGCTTTTTCGAGGAAACACAAAACTCCTAAAAGGCGAACTCCAATAGAAAAGGATCAGGTGTAATCGTTGTAGCATTTAGGGGTCAAAACGCGTGGTTAGGTAGCTCGCTTGGAGTGTTTAAAAACACTCCAAGCACGCGTTTTAGTTTCACCCCTGAAAATCCAAACTGACTACCGTTGATTAACACGGTACATTGTAGTGTTTTAAATGAAAACAAATATGACAGAAAGGAGGAATCATTAGGGATCTATTTCGTCTTTTTTAAATGGAGTTTCCTCGTGGGGAGAGGGGTGTTACTGGTCCAGTTCGAATCATTACCTTGAAACATCCCTTTTTTTAGTTTGGCCGTAAAGGTAATAATATAATTTGTGTCTGCAGAACTATTTTTTCTCTTTTTTTTTTATCCGTCTACATTCTCAGTGCATTCTTTGCTTTTCTGCAGCGCGGGAAATGGATGACCACACATGCAAAGCTTGATTTCAGTAAGAAAAGCGTTATCGCTCGGCTAATCCTTAAATGTTGCGTCTTTTGAAGTAAAAAAGTTGATTCTGATCTTTCAAAGATTCGGGCGCGTGAACTTGAAGACAACATTCAGCTGAAGAGCACTCAAGAAGAGATCGAGAACATCGACAAGAAAATAGCTGATGTCAAGAGGGAACTGCAAAAGTTTGGAGAGCACCAGGACCTGAAAAGGTGGGAAAATGGGCTGAATCCCTTTCTTTTTTTCTCATTCAGTTTCCGTGCGTCCTTCTGTGTGTCCCGCTAAATAACATAATTTCGCTTTGCTTATTTCTGTTACATCGCCAAATGCCACCAAATATAAACTAAATTGAATAAAAAGATTATTTAGAGAAATCAGAAGCAGCTTGTAGTTTGCAGATACAGTGCATGATTGCATGGATGAGAGTAGATTACAGTTCATCAAGTTTTTATTTCTTGACAGGCCGTCAAGAAATAAAAATTTCTATTCTCGTGGAATTTGGATTTTTTTAGTCGTTATTTTGTCTCTTTCAGTAGTTAAAATTTCTTTGCTTTCAATCACTTCTGGTGATTTTTTCTTCCTATTACAAGATAATAGAGTAGTTTTCAATTGAGTATCGCAAGTAATTACACAATTGCTTTGGTTTGCATTGCTACACCTTGTGATTGGCTAAAAAATTTCGCGCCACTTTCTCAACCAATCAGAGGTAAGGTAAAGGTAAAGTCGCACTCGAGCCACAATGGCCCACACGGCCGGAGCTTAACCCGGTTTCTGTTAGCATGAAGCAACTAGGAATATTGCTACTCCCCCCTGGATGGGATGCTAGTCTGGATGGGTTGCTATCTATATGTGCATGCCGTATTTTGTATTGTGTAGCTTATTTCGAGTTCATGATCATGCTAAATTTAGGCTTTATGAAGCAGCACAAATAAATGTATAAACACATTGCCTCTTTCATAGCAGTTAAAGCAAAGACCCAAATTTGTCAGAAATCGCCTAAAATGCCTGATTTTCTGCTGCATGTCAATAAATGGCAGCTACACCGCCATTCAGTGGTTCCTGTTATTCACAATTTGGTACCTGCCATTGCAAACCTTAACAAAAACCCTGGTCAGTATCTACAAATTAGTAATTTGAATTGGGAATGTAGGTCTGATTTTCTAAACGAGACTAAATGCTAGCCGCTGATCATTCTTTGTTCAAAAATATTGGAAACAGTAGTTAGCCGTTCCGTTGACTAAAATTTGCACTCACAGTGTAAACATTTCGGCTCTTGTTGATACAGTACGTTACAAGTGACATTAATTTCTCTTTCTTCCTTTTCTTTTTTCTAGTGAGAGGCAGGAGCTACAGCAGCAATCTGATGAATTGAGAAAAAATGTAAGTTGTATTAGGAGCCTATTACATGGAAAATATCAGCCTGCTTTCGGGGGCTGCGATTTCAGTCCGATCTGATATTTCCAGTCCGGTTTAAGCTAAGCGGGCTGAAAAAGAAAACATGTAATTTTCAGCCCGGGCTGAAAAATGAACAAGAGCATGCGCAACGGTTGGATTTTCAATGAAACAAAATGGCCACCGCCCATTTTGAAATGTTTTATCCGTCATGTAATCACAACGAAATTTCAGCTCCCAACCCGGCTGAAATTCGCCATATTATCATCCCCTAAGTCGCTGGCTTTTTTTTTTTTTTTTGTATAAACTCGTAAACCCGCTCTCCTTTGATTTGTTGTTTTTAGAAAGCGCACTACGAGGGAAGGCTAAAAGGTTACGACGATGACGTGAAACGATTTCAGAAGGAACTACGAAGTGACTTGTACAAAAATGCTGACGAGAAGCACAGGCAGCAAGTCATCGCAATGAAAGTACGCCATAGAATCTGTTAGACAATTTACTTGTTTTAATGTATACATGTGATTTCTGTAGTATATTTAGAGTCGTTGTAGATGCTGAGCACTTCTGCTGGGCTGGTTTATGCGCATGTTTTACAGCGTGGATGACCACAAGAAAAAAACACGATATTTTAGAGCGGTTTTCAGTTGATTGTCGTTAAACAAAACCAAAATAATTACTCTGGCCTAACACAAAAGACGCGGACAATCCAATGAACCAATCAGAACTCAAAGCATATTATAGGTAGCCGGCGCCAAGCGCGGGAAAACGCGTGCAAGCAAGTCACGATTGGTTTTGGTTTTACTTCTGATTGGTTGAGAAAGTGCCGCGGGATTTTTTAGCCAATCACAAAGCAATGCAAAACCAAAGCAATCGCGAAATTACTTTCGACACTCAATTGTTAACGTTCTGTTGACCAATCAGCAGCACATACAATCCAAGCGTTGATCCTTGCGGCCTTGTGCGCCGCTAAGGTTCAGTTAGGTTCTAAGGTTCTTACATTTTTTAGGAGACTCACTTAGTAAAACCTTTTTTTTTTTTTACTGCAGACAACTGAAATGGCAAATGCAGATCTTGAGAAGTATTACAAAGCACTTGACAGGTATGACTCTAATACTGTTAAATTGAAAATAAGTCAGAAATTTGAAGCTGATGATTCTCTATGTATTTCGACTGAAATTCAGTACACCATGCTCTTTGGTTGGTCTTATTGCGATTTCAGCGAGTTCGTTACTCGACTGATATTCGGCTTCATATGTTACAATCTTGCTCGTGGATTTTGCTCAGTAACATTTTGAGCTAATGCGTTTTTAATTGTCAGGGTTTTTTATCCTTGGCGTTGAAGGTAATATTTGTCATTGCTTTCAGGGCCATAATGCGATATCACGGCCTGAAGATGGCAGAGATAAATAAAATCATCAAAGAATATTGGATCAACACCTACAAAGGAAATGGTAAGATCGACGTCCGTCGTCATCAAAAAAAGATGAAATAGAAGAACTGTGGGAAATGGAGAAACAATTTCACCACTGGTTACCATTGCCAAACCACAAAATTTCAAACTTGACAATCTTCTTTAGCAGATAAATTACAACCATCCTGATGAGCGTAATAAACAGCACCGCAAGAACGTAGTGCTCATTAACTTCCGTTTAAATGATCATGCTTTTAGGCTTTCCTCTGCAGAATCAAAAGTAAGCCCCCCCTTGCTGCGTTATAAACAGTACCACAGAAAAGTGTTGCTTAGTAGCTTTCAATTGAATAGTCACACGTTAGGGTTTATGTTCAGTAACAGCGCCAAAAGGTAATGCTTAATAGCAATCGTTTGGTTGGTGATTTTCATTCAAAACCTGTGTAAGTTACCGGATACTTTGAATATTAACAACACTCCACCGCTTTTTTCATCGAACAAAGATTTTCTTATACAGTTAGTCCGCAACAAGACCGTGGTATAAGATTGCGATCAAAACTGTAATCTCCTTTTGTTCAAAGAGGCCTACTGTATCAAGCGCTCAACACCAGCGCTCAACTTATATCCAGCAGAGGGCTTTGCCGTTTTCCTGAGTATTCTATGTTTCGTTTTTCAATTGTTATTAATATCAGACAGTATTTAACATTAGTTCCTTGTATATATTTTAGTCCCAGGATCTTATACCTTGTACCAAACTTTAAATGGTAGCACAGACTAATGTTAGAGTCACCTTCTACAGCACCTTTTTTAGCACAAGGAGGTACTGCTTAATAGCACTTATTCGTTTGAAGGGTCACACGTTAGAATTTCATCATTCAAAGACTCAAGAGTTAGAACCAAAGGGTCGTTTAAAATAGAAGAGTCAGTCATTTATTTCTGATCTGTTGTGTAGACATTGATACCATTGAAATTCGGTCAGATGAGGAGGAAGGAAGCGGGGCTTCAAAAGCGCGACGAACGTACAACTACAGAGTAAGTTTGCTTCGGTTACTGGACTTGTTATACAGTAAAAATCCGCATATAAAAAACCAGTGGATTAAGAACCTGTAGGCTGAAGGTTTGGCATTTAAACCCCCACTATTTTAGAACTTATTGAGTTTAGAAAATGCAGTGTAATGGGCATAAAGAACCTAAAAATAAATGAGTGGATCAAGAACAGGGTCTATTTGTTTAGAATGTAGTCTTACTTTTTATACATAATTATATGTTTGTTATACATAAGGAAGGGACCACACTCATATAGACTAGTTGTTGGACCAGCAGCGAGCACCTTTTCCTCTTAAGAAAATAAGAACCTATTTAAGGACGTTCGCGCCCAAAATGTTCCCACATACAGATTTTTTTAAAACTTGCCATGCAGTAAGGTGAAGATCAACTATTGCCAAAATGAGCAAAAAAATGGGGGGTCACCGAGCTCGTTTTCGAGATAAGGCGCATTGAAGACCATGCGTTTTAAGAAGCTTTCGTTATTTAAAGACGATCTTAGCTAACAACTATTAGCAATAAAAGAAGCTACTTTAGTGAAATTTAGATCAGGTAAACGTACTTAATTCAACACAACTAAGTCTATTACGTAAACTTTTGCATCTGATGTCGTTCCTTGAGGAAGAATAGGCCTTGAAAAAGAAAACATATTAGTCTTGCCCGTCCACATTCGAAGAAAACTTTGGTCGCACGAGAGCAAAAAAGGCGAAATATTTTTAACTTCTCACGTACAGATTTTTTCTGTTTTTTTGTTAAAATGGACAAAATTAGGAAAGGAAGTGATCTACGGAAAGAAAAATGGGGGTCACCGGGCATCAAAGAGAGTAAAATAGCTGCGAAGTTCTCAAAGCGACCATGTATTCGCACTGTCACGTCATTGCGTGACATTTCCGAGAAGGCCTGGTTCCACAGCTATCCCATGAAACTACACGCTCTTTACGTTCCATTCTATAAAGTGGAAACAAGTTTGCGTTGGGTACGTTCCTGTTGATATTTCATGGGCTTTTAACGTTTGCGTGACATGCGCAAAAGAATGAGCAGTAGCAATGGGCGCGAAGGTCCTTAAGAACCTAAATAGCCTAAATTCTGAGTAGACGCCAAATATATAATAACCTGTATAGATTTTTAGGAAAAACGGTAGGTTCTTATATGCAGGTTTTTACTATATCTCTTCTTGATTCACTTGCTATGTAGAATACAGTCATTTAGTTTTACTGAACCAGAGAAAGAATCCGTGGCTAAGTAATTAGCCAGGCGTGAGTTTCAGAGTGTTTGAGGAAAGGGGCGTCGTTACTGAACGCAATCAGATTTCCGGTCAACTTTTCGTTGATTTATTTGGCAACAAGCGAAGATTTAGTTTATATCATCCTTTTTAATCAGGTGGTTATGATTAAAGGCGATACTGCCCTGGACATGAGGGGACGCTGTAGTGCTGGACAAAAGGTTTGTAGACTCGCTGTAGATATTAGTATGTCTATATTTCATTTGTCAGGATCAGAGATGTCTGTAAGTGTGTGGATAAAGAAATTTTTTTTCTTTTTGTAATTTTAGCGATTTTTGCGGGGTTTTTTTTACGGTCCGCAAAAAAAAGGTCCAGCAAAAAAATACCAGCAAAAATTCTCTCCACTACGAACATCACGTTTTACACGAAATGTAAAATCGTGTTGATGCCCATCTACTAAAAACGCCTCTTTCGCTTAGATGTAATTGTAATCAATGGTAATAGTGACACTGATTAACTTCTTTTACATCTGCATGCTGATGTTTCACCTGTATTTCGATTGCGTGTACTCGAATAAAAAACAAAAATGTTGTTATTCCCAAATATTGACAGACGCGACTTCCTGCAAATCGCAAAAATTAATTCCTAGTAAGAAAATCCAGAAAAAATCGCCAATCGACAAAAATGGTACTCCCGGAAAAATTTAGTGCCACATGATAAAACGATTTTCGTGTTTCGTGTGGTATTACCAGTGGAAGTTGTGGTGAATGACTCGTCTTTCCACGAACTACTTCGAGTTCTCCCAAACTTCCACAAATGCTACCATAACGGACAGAAAGTTTTTTGTTTCTTTTTTGAAATAGGTGCTCAAAATAGTTTCCTATATATAGCCAATCAGAGCGCGGATAGTATCTCGTTTATTTTATAATTAAGAAATAGATAACGCTCTCCGTGTTTCCATAAGAGTGGAAGTTTGGGAGAACGAGCTGAACTGATGCAAAGGCAGAGTTGGGTGGTGGGGGGGGGGGGGGGGGGGAGTGCTAGTATTCAAAAGCCTGTGCGAACGCAATAAGCAGGCGAAGGATTATGTAAGTACTTATTCGATACGATAGCAAGCCATCATACTAGTTTCAATCGCAACTGTAATTAATCAAAAACGACATGTTGAAAGAGTTCACCAGACTGTTAATTAATATGATGTATGAATAAGGCCATTTAAAAAGAGAGAGAATCTCTGTATTCTGCCCGCAGACTTCTCCTATTTCATTTGCTGCTCGCTTGAAGGAAATAAGAGACGTTTGCCCGCAGGCAAGAATCCCTGTTGATTTCGTTTATATATCCAGGTTCTAGCATCGCTTATCATCAGGTTAGCTTTAGCTGAAACATTTTGTCTGAACTGCGGGATTCTAACTCTTGATGAACCCACTACCAACTTGGATGAAGACAACATCGAGAGTCTGGCCAATCAGTTGGCTTCGTAAGTTTGTTTGCTTGTTTGTTTGTATACGGCAGTTTTTAATTTACCATTCAAAGTAATAACAAATTTGTTTCCGTTGTGCGTTTGCTGGCTTAAAAAAATAGTCCAAAATAAATTAGGCTGCTCACAGCAACAATTCAAATCTGAAACCAATCTTGAGCTTAGTTAAGCGAGTATTCCCGCGCTAAGCCTGCGTAGCTGGCTCAGTGAAACGTTTTAGCTGCGGATCGGCGAATACAAGCGACGAAGGCAAGTTGAGGTCCCTCGCGACTACGCCACCAAAACGTTTGTCCTCGTGCGGACATTCCCGTCAGCTAACCAGGCATTCCGCACTTTACACTTTTTTGTGTGATCTCGTGTACGGTCATTCATTTCACCTATCCTTGCAGAATTAGTTTAAGACCGCCACCCCCATCCCCCCCCCCCCCTTCCGATTATTATCGGAACTTGATTAAGTGCATTATTTCTTTACAGAGTTATTAGAACCCGACAACTCCAGAGGAACTTTCAACTGGTAGTCATCACACACGATGAGGAGTTTGTGGAAAATCTTGGCAGAGCCGACTTTGTGGACTACTACTTCAGGATTTACAAAGATGAGGGGTAAGATGACGCCTTGGAGAGGGGATGGACGGTGAACATTTGCCCGCGATATGTCACCTGCCTTACCCATGGGGACAGCGTCGGAGGGAGGGGAGGGTGAGGAGTTGGACGCAGGGGGGTGGGGGTTCGATGAAGTAAAACGTCCAGCTGAGGGGTGGGTCCGAACGTGTCCTATTCACGAGTCAGCGCATAGGAGTCATCATCATCATCACTTTTATTTATACACGGGTAAATATCAGGTTAATACACTCTGATGAAAACTACTATTGTACTTACAATAATGTAAAGTTAAAAAATAAAATTAAAATTAAAGCCTGTTTTCCACGAATGCCATGTTTAAATTACATTTTTAGCCTTTGTTTATTTGCTGTCACTGTTTCCTTTTCTTTAGCAGACTAACGCGCAAGTGCCAATAAGTTTTGTTTTCAATTTTTTTCAGTGGTTTTTCAAAGATTGTGAAACAGAGTGTGGCTGCATTACATCGGGAAGAGTCTCTTCTGGAATAACTTGCAGTTCATTTCCAACATTTGAAATTCAGTTCGATATTTCAATTTCACTTAGAGCGGACGTTGAAAGGTCGAGGAAACTCCCTTATGTTATTGTTACCTTTTTGAAACAGAAAATAAATCAGTTTTAATGAAAAACAGTGTGCAATGGTAATCTCTGTCGTTTAGTCCGACTCTTTCTTTATTAAACCTTATGAGAAAATGCGAAACTTTCCTTACGGACACCTATCTATTACGAAGGCTTCGACCTCATATATTTTCTGTTAAAAACTCTCCATAATACGGATCCTTTTGTAACACGGACAACGGACACTACATGACGGCCGCAGAAAGGAAATTCATGTAATCAACATCTCTATGACAGCGCTACAGTGATGACAGTTGTTGCAGGGGTAAAAATAAAGGTTTCCTTCTTTAAAATTGAATATATTTTTTGTGATAAGGGAGCGAAAGTGATCAAATGTCCCATTTTTTGCTTAATAAAGGCTGAATGTATTTTTGTGCTTATGAAGTGAAAAAATTTGTTTGCGCTTTTTTTACAGTTTATTGTATCCTTGTACCGAAATGGCAAAAGAAATTTGCTTGAAGACTATAAAAATGATTTGTAAAAATTTACACATCATTTTTTTAGCAATCTAAAGAGGCTAAAATTAATCAAAATGGTGTCCGGAGACTGGAGACGAATTTACCTGAAGTGACGTCATAAACCGTGGGCAATCTTTGTTTACCTCAATGAAAGGACAATTTTAGAGGAAGAAAGTTGCGTTTACTTTCGCGCTCGCTTTGGCCCCCGCCATATCTGAGAGCCTGGAAAACATCTATATCCGCTTAGATCAGAATCAATAATGGTCGGATGTCAACAGGGTCGTGGATAAAGCCAAACGGCACGGTGGATAAAGCCAAACGGCACGGTGGATAAAGCCAAATGCTCGCTCCAAGCAAGGTGGCGATCGAAGACTCAGGATTGACTTTCTCCTGACTCTCTTCGCTGCCGAAGCTTTCGTAATTGAGTGGTTAGTAATAAGAAACTTTTGCCTCCTAAAACCAAAGACTTCTCAGTCTTCTTCCGTCCCTCGTGCCTGTAGTTTCCTCTTTGTAACTTTGTTCATTCTCTTTTTCTTTCCCAGTGGGGATTGTTTTAGGAAGATTCCAGAAAAGAGTGCGCCCATTGACCATTGCTCGGCACTTTTCGAATGCGGATTCAAAGCAGAGTTCTCAATGCGCGACAGAAACGTTATTTGGCGAAAACTGCGATAGTATTAGCATAAAATATTTTGTAATTTGCACCCAAACAAGCCATTTTTCTACGAGCTAGAACCTGAAAGCGCGTTTATGATTCTTTGAGTCACTGCAATGTTTAACAAAAGGAATTCCCAGTGTCGTGTGACTTATCTGGTTAAGTTAGTGTAGTTAATTCATTGACCAAGAGATAGTATCTCAAAACAATGATAATTAAGGCAAAAATGTTAAGAAAGACCAGATAGGCTCAAGACTTTTATTGCTCCGGGAAACGCCACATTCAAGAGTAAAACACGTGCATGTGAATGTTTTCCCAATCAAAAAGTGCATGTCCTCATTAAAATACAAATTTAAAGGTGCTCTTTTATGTCACTGAGTAATTGCTGACACTTCGATTGAGCTGCTGGTTCCATCATGACCGCCGGGTTATGAAGAGGGTCTCACCCAAAGGTTGCTAAGCTTTTCTCTGTAAAATGTCTCCCTAAAAATATAAATTGCTTGTCCTTGACATGCAATCTGGTCACAAGAATCCTTTAGTAATGTTTTTCTGTTGTGTAGTTTTTTATTAATCGTTTTCGAAACCAAATTTTTCTTTACAGAGTTAGTTCAACTTTGAACTATTACAAATGACTAGTTCACCATCCATTAAGTATAAAAACTGGGACCAAACGGCCCGCTTGTGAAGCCGTAACCGACTACCTGTTTTATAACTGTTATTTTTGTTTCGCATTGCTTCGAAGTTCGCCAAAATAGCTCTCGCTTTGTAAAATCATTTATTTTTGCAATCAAAGTGAATTTAACGCGTCCACACTCAGTGGAATGCGAGTGTCCCTATCCAACCCCAAACTGAGAACTTGAAGATAATCAAAGGTCAAATCCCTCTTAGTAGCCTGTTGGTAAAGAAACTTTAAAGCTCGATTCCAGGATGGAGTCCGTCCGTACTTTACAGCTGGCTCTTTCCATTCGTCTGGAATTCTTTTGGATGTGAATTCAGCTTCGCGGAGTGTAAAGCGCATTATACCCAAACGGTCAACTGTTTGATAACGGAGAACGTAAGAAATAAACTTCAGTTGAATGAAAGTGGCTTGCAATATCTCATCTTTGCACAATTCATATTCTTTGGATTTCTCAAAAAGTTGTACGAATTTAGCAGTGTCTCCGAAAAGCCCTCTGTGTTTATGCAAAAATTGTTTGAGGTATTCGTTTTTGTTGGATGTAATTGCTTTTTGTGACTCGTGATAGAAATGCATCTCCCATAGGTTTTGTTCCAGCTGTTGTAGAGAAGTGATGGAGAGAGTGGATACATTAGCCTCGTTACGTCTTCGAATTATCTCCCTTTTAATTCTCGCTTCCCCTTTCAAAACATCGCTGAACAGACGGGATAAATCCAAATTGGCTTTCTCTACTGTAGTACCCAGAAGAGAGTGCGGTTTGGAAAAATCTCGAGGTATCGCTTGGAAATTATTTTTGGCCACATTCATAAATTCCCTCATCCGCAAAAGTTCGTTATTAATTGTTTTCTCGTAAGGATTTATCATAGTACCGGTGCTGTAATGGTTAAAGTCATGTTCTCTGCATTGGCTAACTTCGCTTTTGTAGAACAATTCATTGGGTAATTCAGACGGCTCCAACGCGAAAGGATTGGAGTGGCTACCGAATAAATGTTTGTAGAGTATGTTGAGTTCTACCTCACGATTTGGATAGGTAAGGACGCCTCCGTGTTTCTCGATCAAATTAACAATTTCCTGCCATGGATCCTTTCCACCTTTGGAACCACTTTTCGTCCCAACGTGCAATTTAGCAAGGTACATAGGTGTTATACCATGTGCATTTGAACAGTTCACATCAAACCCAAGAAGGTGTTTAGCTTTTAAGAGTGTTTTGACAAAACCATTCAGACCTACGTAAGCCGACAAGTGATATACTGACAGGTTCGCCTTACCATTGTTGCATCCAATATCAAAAAGAGAACTACGTCTTAAAGCTTTAAGTAAGATATGCGCCGCTTCTTCCGCAGTGTTTCTTGCTTTAAATGAACTGAAAGGACTTTTTCCGGACATAATGGCAAGATGTAAAGCACTGTACCCCTGAGGTGTCAGAAGAGTTGGGTCAGCACCCCACGAAATAAACCTATTCAACAAAACCAAGTTTCCTCCTTGGGCTGCTCGGTGTAAAGCGGTGTATCCTTCTTTGTCACGACATTCGTCGATCACCCGGTATCCTAAGGGATGAGCTTTTATAGATTTCGCGAGGGGACCATCTTGTATAAAGCAGTGATGTCCATAACAGGTATTTCGTCCCAGAAGATTATCTGACGGCACTGTCGGCTTTCTGAATGCCACCAGATGGAATTCGGAGATGTTAAAAGGTTTGCCACATTCGATGTGAATATTTACATTAAAGCGTTTTAATATAACGTCAAGCCACTTGCCTCCATTCTGCAAGTATATTAACATAGGTTTCCGTCCTTTATGGTCCTTGCAGTTGAGTAGACCACTATTCTGCGAGAGTATATCATAAGCAATAAATGGTTTCTGTTTCTCAAAAGCTTTATGGATCAGATACGTCTGTCTCTCGTTGCATGATTCAGTTGTCCAAAGGCCCTCCCTTGTCAAGAGAATACGAGCTACTGCATTGTGGTACCTTAAGTTCAAGGCACGCGTAACCTCAAAACTTTCGGTAAGATCTTGAGCTATGGTATTGCAATCGTCACACTGGTAGAGAACGACTTTCAGTTCTTCCTGCGCAAATTGAATGGCATCATCTAATGGGGTTTTACCTTCACCGTCAGCTAAATCTATGCGCGCTCCTTTGTCCAGTAGTTGTTTAACACAGCACTGTTCTCCATTTTGGGCCGCAAGGTGAAGGGTGGTTCTGCCTCTTACGTCAACTTTGTTTATATACTCGGAATCGGTTAATTCAGTGAGTACTAACAGCTTTTGACACTGAAAATTGAAAGGCACAACATAACGAAGTATACGAGAATCACGTGTTTCGATCAAATCACCCTCTGAACTTTTAAAGAGGCTATGTTCTAAATATGAATTTACGTCAATATAATGAGAGGTCGGACAGGTGCGGAACATCTCAGCAGGAGTATTTGTGAAAGGATTCATCACAGAATAATGTAATGGTGTCAATCCAAACTGATCGGTTTCAAAAACGCTTGCTCCCATTTCTATTAAAGGTCTAAGGTCTTTGTTTGTCTTGCAAATAGCACCACTGTGTAATGGTGTAGACTGGTTTTTGCTCCTAAGGTTTATGTGAAGGGATGGTCTTTGAGCAATAAGCCATTTAATAAAACGATTATGTCCATGGCATGCAGCTACATGAAGGGGAGTGGCACCTTGGCAGTCAGTGTCATGAGGCTCGGCGCCGTAACGCAAAAGCAGGGATCCTACATCAACGTGACCATACCTTGCAGCAAGAAGGAATGGAGTCGAACCACAATGGCACAGATCTTTATTGTATTCTTTTTCCTCGTGTATGCTTAGATGATGCTTGACATCTCGAGATTCTTTATGATAACATTGCTTAAATGCTTTACAGATGAGAAAGGAGAATTGTGTTTTCGCTGTAAGATCAACAGAAGATCGAAAAGATACGTTCTGAAAACGTATACATTTCCGAGAAACACTTCCTCCACTCTTTATTAGGGCTTCTGCTATTTCAACATGGTTTTGTCTGACTGCTTCATGGAGTGGAGTTCGGCCAGTATAGTCCGTGCAGTGTACGGTTTCATTTTCCCATGATAGGAGAAGTTTAACAACTTTTTTATGATTTTTAAGTACAGCTAAATGAAGTGCACTTTGGCATAGAATTTTGAACATATCGTCTGACAAAATGTAGCCGTTGGTATGACGAGGCGTTTCTTGGTAGCGAGTTCTGTTTTGAAGCCAGTAAAAGGACCCATCGCATCGCATGCAGCTGTCCTTCACACCAATCTTTAATAAAAACGCAACGACGTCTACATGCCCTCCAAACGCAGCATATTGAAGTGACAAATGATCCACAATCGTTCCACTTTCGTACAAAAGCTGAATAACTTTTAAATGTCCATTCTGCGCAGCTAGTTGAATTGCCGTTAAGTTAATACCATTTACTTTATTTAAGGAAGCGTTGTTGTTCAGCAGAAGTCTTACGACATCATGATGACCACCCGAAGCAGCCGCATGCATCATTGTAGAATTGCAGAAAGCTGTTTTACATCGTTCAATTGGATCACCCCAGACGTAACCCAACGACGGTGGTGCCTTTGCTCGGTGTTTCATATTGGCGCCTTTACTTATAAGATACTCAACATTTTCTACTAGACCGTCCTTCGCAGCAATAAATGCTGGAGTAAACCCATAGCTGTCTTCGCAGTCAATGTCTTCAAACGCTGGACTAAGTATCTGGAGAACTTTTTTGTCACTTTCGGCGGCGGCAATATGAAGAAGAGTCCTGTTGTCTTTGTCGATGGTAGCATTGACGTAGGTGGCTTTGATATTTCTGAACTCGTCGAGATGATGATCTCCATCTTTATCAAAACTAACGTGCTGTGCAAAGCGGTAAATGTCCATTGAAGAATTTGGAGCGTTTTTTACAACACTCAAATAATATTCTGCTAGGCGTCCGTGACCTCGATTCCGACTTACATAATACGGACTTCCAAGGTTTTCCTCACTCGTCAGCCACTCTATGAACGAAAAGTGAAATAAAACGATGGTGTTGTCTTCACCGTAAGTAACATAATGCGAGAGTCCTTTCAAGGTATAGACAAAGTCATACTCATAATCTATCTTTGCTTGAATACTTAAAACGTTAAAAACATGCTTTATCTGCATAGGCTCAAAGGCAGCCACTAGGACTTCTAATATTGCAAGTGCAGGTTTAAACTTCTCTCTCGATCCATAAGCCCTTCTCAAGTAACTCTCGTATTGTTCACCGATTGTTTTAGGAAGCTTGTCTAAGTCAATATCATTGTTCCCATCATCTTTCCAGAAACGGAGCATTTCTTTTGCGAAGAGAAAATTCCCTTGACTTTGACTCAATAGCTTGTTTGTTAGATAAGAGACTTCGTCTCTGCTCCTAAAGCCTAACATAACTTTCAGCCTTTCAAGTAAGGGCGCATCTTCAAACAGTTTGTTAGCTATAAAGACTTCAATGTCTTGCACGTTCCTTGCATCTGAAGAAGACAAATACACCTTTGGGAAACTGCTAAAATGTTTCAATACAGTGGAGTCATTGCGTGATGTCATAACAAGACGCATCCATTTCGGGAGCCTGTTGTAAGTATCTTTTATGAATTGAACTAATGGAGTCCCAGCGTTGTCTGAAGAGCATTCATCTAAGGCATCTATTATAATAAATTGATGTTGAAACTCGTTGTTTATCTTCCGCAAGGGAATCGCGATAGCTTGTTCAAAGCAGTCATAGGGATCTCGTAAACAACTTCGGTGGAGAATTCCCGGGATAAACGAACTGTTATGAATAAGCATTCCATACTCTGGAATCCGTCTGGCTATCAAGTCGACTAAATTGCGAACAAATCGACCGGGATCTTGAGTCGCCTTGTCTGAATACTTGCATAAGTGATAACCAATGATTCTTTTGTGGATATAAGGGTTAGATGAGCGGAAGCAGATCAACTGTGCACTAAATGCAGATTTTCCAGCTCCTGGCTCACCAACCACCACAATCCCGCCCACTTTGTTGCCTTGTGACTCCGTCAAAACTGATTCCAGTTCGCGGTAAAGCCACAAACGCCCTGTGAAGCTCTCTCGGGCTTTGTTCAGATGACTTGTAAAGTTGAATTCTTTCGAGTCAAAGGGAACATCTCCAATTTCCAACGGACATCCTAAGAAAATTATGCATAGAGTTTTGATAGGTTATAGAGTGGGTAGAGGCGACAGTGATGGGATAGATCTTTGGCTCCTTAGTGAATTCAAATTGTAAGTGTTCGTTATACGTGGAATTTCTAAATATGATTAAAACGTATAATTTACTAACGGAAAGATCCAGTTTAGTTTTAACCTATCTGTTAGTAATTGGTAGCCATCAAAACATGATCAAGCCCCGTAAATGAAAGCATGGCAAATCAAAAATCTTTGTGATAAATCAAAGTTACACATACCCTGCGCGCAAAAAGGAAATAGGAGACGTCTGCGTGCTGGCTAAGTTACACATAAATATGTTTCAAAACGACGCATGTTAACTCAGAAATATATGCGAATTTACCAAATAGCACAACGCACAAAAAAAGTCGCCAGTTTTAAAAATAATAAACTTACCATCGCTGTATGAATTGTGGCTCAAACATTTAAAGCATCCTAGTAGGAGTACTAGAAAAATCCAAAATGACAGAGATTTGGTGTTCACACTGCGTAGGTTTCGAACAAAACCTCGTTTAGATTTACTGAGTGTCCACACTGCAAGGTTCCAGGTCAGGGTGGTGTATGAATTGTTTCTTCTCTCCTCGTCCTCTAATCTGTCATTGATGCTTTGCAACAACTCCATCGCTTTCTTCTGTCGCTTTTCTATGCTAAATTGCTTCTTCTGAATCTTTTTGGTAGCACTTTTGCAGCTCATCTTAAAGGCTTTCATTTCTCTCATTTCACCTTCAATGTCACCCAGCTGGCCATGAACGGCCACTTGAAAGTCAGCTAGTACCTTTCTCTCTATGCTTTGGGCATCAAAGGCCGTCTCCATTAATTTAATTTCTGCAAGAGCTGATTTGGCATCATCGTCGGCAACTAGCTCTGGATCTTGAAGAAGATTCCGTATTGCAATTAAAGCATCTGCTTTTTGGGCATCGGTGAGCTCTTGCCTTGGAGCATGACCCCATTTTGTGTTGCGTGTCTCCCGAACGGCTTCAATAAGGTGTGCTTGAACACGAAAATGAACGCACCAAAAGATGAGGTTGGTCAACCCCGTGCAGTCTGTAGTATTCGCGTCTACCACATCAGCCTTACTGTTCCCCAAATCGGACATGAAAAGTTTTGCCACCTCCCAGTAGCCACGGTGAGGATCTGTCCATGCTGTGGAGTCGCTTTGATGCCATTTTGGAGAATTTGGTCTTCCTCCTCTGTGGCACCTCACCAGTTGTGCAGCCCAGGCACAAGTGTGCTTCGTCGGCCTGAGACACGTGCAAGGCAGCACAGTAGCGAGATTTGCCAGTAAAGCCTGGTGGAATGCTTTCATTTCTCTTTCAATGTAAGGTCTAAGCCCATCCAACATCAGTGAGAGGGAATGGCCAACCGCCAGCCAGTTTTGGTATTCTTTTTTCAGTATTTTTGACTGCCAGTCTGCTGCAGGTGAGTGCGTGCCCATTTTTAAGTTTGTTCACTACAGAAAATAATTGAAACAGAAATTAAAAGGAAACTAGCCTTGTTAAAGCAGGCACCAGTCGGTCAGGTAAGAGACACATTTTAAAAACAGGAAATTCCTTAACTATCAGTTTTAAAAGGGTAATTGATCGGGTTTTTTTTTTTTTTTCATTTTTTAAAACATTTGCGACAGGTCTGCAAGCATATTAACAATGATGCGAATATTTTATCTTACAAAAGAACAAACGAGTATAAAAGCTTTTCATGAAGTTTGTATTGCTTCTCCCGGCGCTTTGATTCTCCAGTGTTTTACTGGAGACAAAATGTTTAAAATGTTTAGCATGATGTTGCCAGTTGATGTCCGGCCGGACTCATTCCAGCGACCTTCCGCTGTGCAGTCAGGTGCGGCTGAGCTAATCAGACGGCGGTTCTTATCGGTTTGCAACAGAAATTAACAACAATCGATGAAATCCCGGAAGAACCTCTAAAGAAGAAGTAAATTTTAGTGCCCTTTTGTAATTGTGGGTCGGTATGTATTCAAACCCAAACTAGAACAGTTTCTTGAACTCAGGGTACAAATACGCACTAAAACGAGCGCAAATATCTCACCTTTATTCAGGTGAAGGTTGTGTAACAGGCCTAGGCATTTTTACTCATCAGTTACTTCTTGCATAAAGGCTCGGAAAAATATACGAATCTTTCTGCTGAATAACTTCTTTGCAATCGATAATAAGAACTCTGCGAGTATTAAAGTCGGGCTTTAGGGTCACTGAAAACAAATTCAAATTCTAGACTATGAACGTAAACCGATCTGGTCACGTCTGCGACATCGTACTACACTAAGTCATGCTATGATTATGTAAACATAATCCTCGTCCAGTGTGAAGCTCTAGCGCGGCCTGAAGACGGGTTTTCATTCAATGTAAAGCTAACAAGCCAAACAACACTAGCTACAAATCAAAGGCTCCTAACGGCGAACCCGTGAATAGAAATGCTAACACGTAACGCAATATTGCAATAAGCTTATGTTTTCACACTGACACGATTGGATTTTTTTAAATAAACGTAAGTATTTTTGACGAACGCAAAAACAAAAACCGGAAATCACTTTCATAATGTCCAGTCCGAAGAAGAAAAGAAAAGGAGGGGGGATGAGGGGGTGGTTAAGCGTGAATTGCACTCGTGCCCCCGGACTGCGCGAGCGCTAGACCACTAGAAAATCGAGGAAGACATGCTTAATTAAGAATAAATTTTGTTATTTCAAGGTAGATACGCATCAAAACGCGTGTCTCGATTGGAAAATCCTTTTAGATCGACTCCAGATCGACTTTAGATCGACTTTTAGATCTTCTTAAAGACTCCAAATGCGAAACATCTTTAAGCTTATTTTTTTTTAATATTCGTTTACAATAAATAAGTTATTGTTATCGATGGATTCACGTTATTCTTGTTGCGAAACGCATTAGTAACAAAGCATTACGTCACTAAGTTTAAAGCTTCTTCTTCGGACTGGACATACATTATGAAAGTGATTTCCTGTTGTTGTTTTTTTGCGTTCGTCAAAAAACATTAAGTTTAATTTTAAAGAATATTATAATCCCGGTTGTACAGTCAGCCTTGCTTTATTAGTTACGTGTTAGCGTTTCACGGGTTCGCTCTTAGGGGCCGATTACATAACGAATTTCAGCCCGGTTAGGTTTCTTGAACAAATCTTCTTAAAACGACGTTTGCGATTACATAAAGAAAGTTTAAGCCCGGGCTGAAATTTCAAAACCGGGCTGGAAATTTCAGCCCGGGCAAACGGGCTGAAAACCTTATGTAATTATTCATGCGCGAAGCGGCATGAGGTTAAAAAATGGGCTCCGTTTTTCGTTTTTTTTTTTTTTGGTGTCACATTTGTGCATGCAAATTTATGCACGCATATGTTATTACGAGCCTGGTCGTCAGGTGGGCAGACCTGCACCTTTCGTAACGCCTCACAGGATTGACTAAGAAAACAATAGAACAAACAACACAACAATGGACCATAGCCCTAAAAACAATAGAAGTGCACCTCATCCAGGTCGAATAAAATTAGAGGTTCCGAAGAGGTGCAGGCCTATTGCGTCAGGTTACATACAAATTCTACAAAAATGGATGCCGCGCTCGGCATGTGCTTGGTTTTCAAAACCATAGTTTTGTCTTATCGGAGTAATAACACACATTAAAATATTAAAAATGGAAAGAGAAGGCTTTAAAGAATACTCAGAAGCCGCCGTAGTGGAGAAAAAGGAGAGCTTTAAGCGACGAAATCTTGCTTCGAGGAACTTCATACGTTTTTTCAATGCAGGGCTGTTTCTTTCGAAGAAGCGGAGTTTTAAAGAGTTATCAAGCAGCCGAGTCAAGCCGAGGTACTTTACCGTAAAAGAAGTTAGATTTTTGGATGGGAATTTATGTTGATATCAATTTGTGATTGACTTTTTGTTTGTGTTCTCGTTAGTTTTGGAGAAATGTTTATAAAACGCACTCAAATTCAGTCGTAATATCTGATATTATGTAAACTAAACAAGACCCAATTTTATAGTTTTAACTTCACACGCGTCGCCTCCCTACAATTAAAAAAATAGCCCGATCGTTTACTGATTTCATTGCTTTTAGAAGTAGTCTTTTTAAATGTAACGGAAAGAAGTCATGGTTTGCAGGGAAATAAAAGATGAGTGTGTATTTCATCGGGAATCAATAAATTAAGGTTGCGTTCGATTGACTCTATTCTGGAATAAGAACTGATATTCCTGATTATTCCAGAATGGCCATTCCGTCCGTAGGTCAATAAAACGATTATTCTGTTTCTGGAATAATGCCCGCGATATAACACGCAGACAGCAATCAAATCCTAGACTTGTTTCTTTTTGTAATTGACGTTTTAAAACATCTCTTTCATTTCTCCGTACAAGGAAATCAGGAGAAGCGTCTCTTCTCGACCCCAGGAGTATCCTTTTTTGAGTAACAACTCATTTTTTTCGGACATGGTCGCCGGCGGTAGCCATTTTGTTTGTTGTTTCAAAAAGGCCGCGAGGCGAGGACGAAGTGACGTCATTATTCTAGATTATTCTAGATTATTCCAAGTGCAGAATGCTTGGAATACATTCCATGTATTCTGGAATCGGAATAGCGACTCAATCGAACGGGCATTCAGATTTTTCCGTTTACTCTTATTCCGGAATAAGGTCAGTCGAACGCACCTTAGAACGCACCCTAAATATTCAAAACGAGTACAGGGGGCCGTTTCTCGAAAGACCCGGTAATTACCGGGCCCAGAAAGCTGTTTTATTTTCATTGAAGATCGAGGTTTCAAAAGTTTTGCAGATAATACGATAAAACTATCAGTAAGCAAACCAAAATGGACTGGTTTGTTCGCTAGGACCTGCGCTTTTATTCTTTAGATTTTGGTTTCCATATTTTGCTTCGGGACCGAAAAGTTACCGGGAGTTTCGAGAAACGGGCCCCAGTTGTCAACATACTGTCGCGTAATACTGTTATTGAGAATTGCTAAAATTGAAAAACAGCCCAGTCGTTTACTGATTTCATTGCTTTTAAAAGTAGTCTTTTTCAAATGTAACAGAAAGAAGTCACTGTTGGGAAATATTATACGAGTTTGGATTTGATCAGGAATCAATAAATTAAATATTCACGGCGAGAACAGAAAACGTGTCTTGACGTATTCTTAAGTGTGTAACGCAAAATTCGTTGAGGGGATCGAAGGGGTGCGTGACCCATTTAAAATAAACCGTAAAACTTTCTTATGCAAGCGCATGAGCAAGGCGCATGAGTAAAGGCTACCAGTGAAGCCTCTTGTTAGAATGAAATTTCAGCCCGGGCTGAAAAGCGAGGTCACCTGGGTAGAAAAGTGCACTTGGACATGCGCAATGATTTGTTTTCAGTGAAACAAGATGGCGGCGTCTGTCAGCCCGGCTGAAATTCGTCATGTAATCGCAACAAAATTCCAGCCCGCCTACCGGGTTGAAATTTCAGCCCGGGCTGAAATTCACCATGTAATCAGCCCCTTAGTAGCCTTTGATTTATCCTTGTGTTACTTTTGTAATACCGGTATTTCCTCTATGTGCGGAATGCATATTTCAAAATCTTGATTGTTTTGGGGGGTTCATTTTCAGAAAAGGAAGCATTACCTGGGGGGGTCATTTTAATAACTCTTATGAGAAGTGGAATTTTAAGACCGCTCCGTCCTGCGTCGTGCTTTTAAAATCAACTATCAGGCTGCAAGTTTTAAAAAGCACCTTCAAAAAGGCATGGAATAGCAAGCAACATATATGCAATTCCACTACACTGTCTCTTTTCGAGATGCTAGACGTTATAGCTCCAAAAAGCAGCAAAACGACCTTCAAGCCAGAATTTTGGATCCTCACAACGGGATACAAGGAGTATAAAACCGTCAAACTTCTAACAAACTACGGAATGCTATCAGTTTTTAAATATTCGGATGGGGGGTCACCCCTTTTGATTTGATTGGGGGGTCACCTGCTCTGATTATTTTCCACAAACACAACACAACACAAACACAACACAAAACAACACAACACAACATCATTTTTAGCAATTTTTAAAATAAACCTACCCCAGACATCCAAAAGTAAATTCAACTCAATCCTATTACTAGAATACTTCACCATCAATATTAATATTCACTTGAGTCGCAAAATATAAACTTAACCAGTCAATAAAATATGAATCGTTAATTCGATTAGCAGAGCAAATAGTACCTTAACTAGTCAACCATTAACCCCATTTAATGTGAGACAACTCAAGAACATATGTCAAAATTTAAGAAAGTATCAAGCCGAAAGTTAAGGCAATCGGCTCTTGTCTAAAGTTGTTAGTTTATGAAGTAATGTATCTGGTGGATTGTTATACTATCAGGATAAGGACATAACATTAATTTAAACTTTGATGCAATGAGAATGCATATGCCTACCCGAATGCAAGAGGTAATGCATGTTATGGTTTGTTGTGCTCTTAAAGCGATAAAGCCTGGTTTATAAAGCCTCTTGATTCTCCGGAAGTGAGCCATTTGATAAATCAATTTAATAACAAGGACTTTCAATACACTTTTGATGACGTTAATGAAGCAGTGTCGGAATTTAATCATATCATTGAGTCTGCCGCAAAAATTTCTCTACAACTATCAAAATCAAAAAAGAAATCGGAAAAGAACAAGGACTCTCAAGTTTGGTTTGATAATGAATGTAAATCAGTGCGGAAATTACACAAAAAATCATCTAATAGACTTCACAAAGCACCATTAGACATATATCTGCGCCAAAGATATAATGACATAAATAAAACGTACAAATCTCTTCTGAGAAGGAAGAAACAAAAATTCTACAATGATCAAATCGATACTCTTGTTAATGAGAAAGACTCAAAACAGTTTTGGTCTAAATTGAAATCTTTAAATAACTACGAAAAACAAAACAACCACCCTATCCCAGTAAGCGAACTTCTTACACACTTCAGCAACCTACATTCATCGGTTGAAGAAGACAAACTCTCTCCAGATCAAATAACAATTGTGAGAAATACTCAAGTTGGAGATATATCCGATTCGTTAAATACATCCTTAGATTTAGAGATAACTCAAGACGAAATACAAAAAGCGATGAAAAATCTCAAAAATAAGAAAGCACCAGGTATCGATAGAATTCGAAATGAGATGCTTAAATGCGGGAAAATCAAACTACTTTCTGTCTTAGTCAAGCTATTTAACCTTATTTTGAAATCAGGTAACTATCCCGACATCTGGTCAAATGGGATTGTAACTCCTATTTATAAATCCGGTGATAGATCAGACCCATCAAATTATAGAGGTATCTGTGTCTCAAGTTGCCTTGGAAAATTGTTTTGCTCTATTCTTAACACAAGACTACAGGCTTTTTTAAAAAGTAAGGAAATTTTACATCCCTCTCAGATTGGGTTTCTGCCAGGCAACAGAACTGCAGATCACATTTTTTCATTGCATACCCTTATTGATAAATATGTCACGAACACAACACAGGGAAAACTTTTTTGTTGTTTTGTAGACTTTCGAAAAGCGTTTGACTCGATTTGGCACCCAGGTTTATTAAAGAAACTACTGAATTACAAGATAGGTGGACAATTCTTCCGCCTAATTTCTACAATGTATTCAAAAACCCTTTGTTGTATCAAGTCAGGAAATATGGGGTCTGCATACTTCAAATATAACAGAGGGGTGCGTCAGGGATGTATTTTGTCTCCACTGTTGTTCAATCTTTACTTAAACGATCTCCCTTTGTTATTTCAAAACACTGATGGACTAGACCCAATTACTCTCCCTAACGGCTCTTTGCTAAATTCTCTATTTTATGCTGATGACTTAGTACTGATTTCTACCAGTGCCAGCGGTCTCCAAAAATGTATTAACTCCACAGGGAGCCCAAACGCTTTATCGGCTGTAACATAATCATTTAATAAAATATTGTTATTTACCTGTTTTCCTGTGTCTTTTTGAGTCGTTTTGGAAGGGATTTGAATCAGAGCGAAGACGGTTGACCTTGCACGTTTGAAATATTATCTTGTCTGCCGCTTCGTAAATACGACGCACCTATTACGTCTCAAGTTGCCATTATTATTAACTCAAGTTCCCATTATTATTAACTATTAACTCTCCAGAAAGAGAGAAAGAGAGCAAGGGATGAAACTAAAATGAGGGCAGTTTTATTTTGAAGCATAATTCTCTTGTTACTGATCAATTTCGGCTAGAACTTCACACCTCGATTAATTAAAGGGTGAATAATCATGTTAGGCATGATTTGTTTGTTGGGACGCCCGTTTTCCTGCTTAGTTTTGGGTTGTTTTTAGATGCGGCTTTTCGTCCGATCTGTGACTACACTTGACTTGACCGGAAGTGATTTTATACTTGTGAGCATGTCCTTCATCAAAGTGGTTTTATTGTTCTCGAGACAGACGCTTTTGTTTTCATTTGACAGCCGCATGTGTCGGAAATATAGAACAGATCATTCCACGCGGAATACACGGTCATACACGGTCTTGACGCGAGATAAATCTACCGCTCGTGTATCAGTGTTTGATCTAGATTGCTCGGTATAAATACACGGCATACACGGCAAATGGAGAAATATTTATTCACTGATTTATTTTCTATAATCGGGGCCGGGACCAAAAGCTGAGCGATCCCTTGGCTAAAATATGTTCTGGTTGTCCACATGAATTTTACCCTGGGTGCCAGAGGTTTTTATTTTTTAGTGAAAACGGCGAGTTTGAGCGGCGAAGCCGCGACAACGAGGCGCAACGCGCCGAGAAAAAATAAAAACCTCTGGGCACTCGAGTACACAACCTCATTTCCATGCGATTTGTGGATCGGATATCTCACCAAACCGGTTTTAATCCTTGGGGACCAACGCGTGCCTGTTTTTTACATTAAATCTGGTGACAATATTCCGCGGTCGAGACAGAAATATTAAATCAAATCCACTCAGTGGAAAAGAAACATCGATGACATTTTTTCACTGTAGAGTGTTGAGAAAAAGTGGAGACAGAAGATTTTATTGTCCTTGCAAACAAACATTAATCTCAGACAAAGAAGTAAACTTTGTGGATACAACCGTTTTCAAAGGCGAGAGATTTAACAAACAAAGAATCCTTGATATCCGCACGCAATTAATCCAGTACACTTATTTCTCTTCCTGTAACCTACCGGTGGTCAGCGAAATCGTTCAGCGAGAATACCTGCAGCTCCAAGCACGCCACCGTGCTAGAGATAAAAATTAAACACAGATAACACTTTTCCTCGTTCAAACAAAACTCTAAAGGTCACACTCCACGATAACACGAATTAATAAGTCGTGTCTGGCCTGTCAACACCTCTTTTCAAGACATCCTTGCGCTGAATAAATTTCAACAGCACTTCTTTCTGAACTGGCTTTAGTTCTCTGATATTTGAAAATTTGGATACTACAGAGTAATCCACAGCGTTTCTTAAAGATCGCAAAAAGCCGCAATTTCTATCTACGTCCGCCATTGTTGTTTGTGTGGCTTCACTTTGGGAAACCGGTTTTTCACGCGCCCGTGGCGAGTTGTTCTGGTCCAGCCAATCGAGGTTGCTGTTGCATCATTAACTCCCGGTAGAGTCTGGAAACAAGTAGGAGTAACCAATCAGCGACCTAGTTCAGATTCTGAACTAGATCCTCGCATGGAAATGAGGTTGTATATTCGAGTGACCAGAGGTCCGTCTCGCGGCTTCTTCTAACCGTTTATGCGGTTAATTTTACTCATGATATTCAGAGAACGGACCTCTGGATCCAGGGTGCATGAATTTGTGTTCTTATCTACGAACCGTAAAGCCAAAATTCAAATTTTAAAAAATTCATTTTGTTACGGCAAAAGGAGAAATATTTATTTTAATACTGACTTATTTTCTATAATCACGGCCGGGACCAAAAGCTGAGCGATCCATTGGCTAAAATATGTTCTGGTTGTCCACATGATTTTGTGTTCTTAACTGGCAAAGAACCGAGCAAAACAAATGGAAATATTATTTGACTCACCAGTAAACAACATTAAAATTGCCCGGCTTGAGCGGAAACCGCTTGTCCTAAAAATTGTAGTCAAAGGCTGCCGGCCGTTGGCGCGTGTTTCCTCGCGCATATCCACGCGCGAGACTGGTCACCTCAACTGTAGTCACAGATTGTACGAACGCTCTCAGTAAGTTTCACCCCTTGTTCTCTTCTCTCTTCTCGTGGCCGTTAAATTGAAACCCGAGATTCTCCCCCGAGGAGAGTTAATAGTTAATAATAATGGGAGCTCGAGTTAATAATAATGGAAACTTGAGACGTAATAGGCGCGTCGTCGGCAGACAAGATATTTATTTGAAACGTGCAAAGGTCAACCGTCTTCGCTCTGATTCAAATCCTTTCCAAAACGACTCAAAAAGACACAGAAAGACAGGTAAATAACAATATTTTATTAAATGATTATGTTACAACCGATAAAGCGTTTGGGCTCCCTGTGTTAACTCTATGCAACAATTCTGTAAAGATTGGATGATGTCAGTCATACAAAAAAAACCAAAGTTGTCATTTTTCAAAAGAAAACTAGAAAGTCAACTTTACAGAATTATTCATTTATCTTAAATGATTCACAGATTGATATAGTACAAGACTATACATATCTGGGCTCCACTATTTCTAGTAATGGCAGTTTTTCATACTCTAAATTGAAATCTGTTGATAAAACAAGACGTTCGATCTTTGCGACTAAACGTTTTTTGGATTTTTCTAAGCTGCCTATCAGAATTTGTAATAGACTATTTGACGCTCTTTTTCACCTATATTACTATATAACTCTGAAATATGGGGAGCTCATGACTCACTTAATTTTGAAAAATGGGAAAAAGACCCAGTTGAGAGGCTCCATTCACAATTCTTTAAATTCAATCTTGGTCTCAATAAACGAGCACCCAATGTAGCTGCTCGGAACGAAGTTGGGAGAATTTCTTTGAAATCACTAATCTACCGAAATATGCTTCGATTCTGGATGCATCTTCAAGACCTTCCCATGGAAAGTATTGCAAAACAGTGTCTATCCATATCAAATACCCTAGCATTGCACGACAATCCGAGTTTTATGACCTCAATAAACAAAATTTTAGAAACTTTCCAAGGTATATCAGATACAAATTCTCTTTTCGAGGAGAATAGTCAGAAATCCATAAAAAATTTCTTAAATAGAATTATAAAGAAAATAGAATCAGAATCTAAGGTACATCAGATGAAGCTTGTTCAACTAAACATCAAGCTTAATTTTTATTCTAAATTCACAAGTGACACAGGAAGTTCTAGTAACTGTTATGACGTAATAAAAAAAAATGAAACACAGACGAACACTAGCTAAGTTTCGAACAGGAAATCATTGCCTACGTGTTGAAACGGGTAGACATGCAAAACCAAAAATTCCAAGAGATTTGAGGCACTGCGAATGCTGCTTATCAAATGACGTTGAAGACGAAATTCATTTCTTTTTCGACTGTGTTTCATATTCTGACCTAAGAAATTCACTATTCAATGAAATTAGCAAATATTGTAAAAGTTTTTTGAACCTACAAAATACAGATAGAATTAATTTCTTTTTTAATAATGTTGACCCCTTCATATGTAAACAGGTGGGTCACTTTATATATGAAGCTTCAGAGAGACGAAACACTCTGTTAGCAAGGACTGCAATCAATGTATTCTAGTTTAATCTGTTAGTGTAATAGGCAATACCATGTATGTATATGGGAATGCTAATAAACTTTTGTCTTTGTCTTTGTCTTTGGTTTCCATATAAGATCATATAATCGCAACGATCGCAACGATCGCAGCGATCGCAGAAAAAAGTGTTGTGCGACCCTTGCGATCATATGGAAACCAAAACGTTGCGATCCTTGCGATCGTTGAGATAGAAATTTTTCTATCTCTGCGATCGCAATCGCAACGATCGCAACGTCTTTGGTTTCCATATGACCGCAAGGGTCGCCCAACACTTTTTTCTGCGATCGTTGCGATCGTTGCGATTATATGGAAACCAGGCTGTAACGATCGCTGCGATCATTGCGATTATATGGAAACCAGGCTTAAGGACCTAACACTAATTCGAGCTTGGATACAATGTTAATGCATAATTGTGCTTACCTGAATTAAATTTCCACAAATATGATTTTCGCACGTCTTTCAAGTAATGAATAACAGAATTTGGTGACTGTCCAAGTTTTGTTTCTTATTGAATTCACTTTTCCACAACATTTGTACGGGAAAAACCCCTTTACCATCATCCTTTGCAAGCAAAGCATTACATCATCCAATATACTAACTTTTAATTTTATACGGGTTGCTGCTTTATACTGAAAACCGGACGGTCTATATTGAAACAAGGGCAACAAATATGTTTCACAATTCAGTATTTTACCTCTGCAGTTTTGTTTTATATGATTTGTGGTTTATTTCTGGCTTCAGGTGAAACTTCAAGTTATTTGCATATACAAAACTCAGGCGTGCATATCAAACAAGGTGGTTATAAAATATAGCAGACAGAGTCGCGCCGAACCGGGAAAACAAATTATCATCAAGATGTCAGATGCAAGTTTTGTTTTTTTATATTCCTCTTGTGAGCAAATTATACGTTTTTATTCCGCACTGAAATATATTAAGCCGATCCTGTAAAACTTCAATTTCATGATATTTATTTTGTATTTATTATGCAACAGACGATTCCAGAGATGCCCGCAAGGACAATACCGTTTTTAAACTCCCACGCACACTTTCTTCGAGCTCCCAGTCTATGCTTACATCTTGCGCTAGTGTAGCTGATTGCTCTGACAATGGATCAGCAATAACTATGGTACCATTTGACAGTGATGCATTACCACCCGAGATATCACCGGCATTTTCTTAACGAGAGAACGTTTTCAATAAATGGGCACCGACACGATTTTACATTACGCCGTGTAAATGATGATCAGTTTGTATAGTTTCAACAGTGGAGTAAATTTTTACGGAGAAAATGTTTGCGGGAACTATTTTTTGCGGATCGTGAAAAAAAAACGCAAAAAAAATTAATGCCACACGGAAGTAGTCTATAAACTCTCGTTTGATGTTCCTTAATAGAGCAGTTTTCAATAGAGTGTGCAAAACCAAAACCAAAGTAATTACTCTGTCAGCAGTCGTAAACAATCCAATGAACCAATCAGAGCTCGAAGCAATTACATGTCGGCGGCGCCAAGCGCGGGAAAACGCGTGCGAGCAAGTCACGATTGGTTTTGGTTTTACTTCTGATTGGTCGAGAAAGTAGCGCGAGATTTTTTTAGCCAATCACAAAGCGTAACAATGAAAAACCAAAGCAATTGTGTAATTTCTTTTTATACTCAATTGAAAACTGCTCTAACATTAACATATAAGACTCTCTCGCTGTCATACTCAAGAACTGGTAAATTAAAGGAAGCAGTTCCACGACGACACTCTCCGCAATCGGCAAACAGTCAAGTCTATGCTCAGTTCTACTGAGTGCAGGGCAAGCAAGAAACCTGGATGTGCTAATCCTGGCCTTCCGTGGACCCTCGTTTCGCCTCTGGCTTGAAGAAAATCTTCTCCTTGGACTTGTTTCTATAGTTATCCTTTAATTTACAGTTCGTAACGTTTAATGTAACTGCTGAGTGCGATTGCAAATAAAATGTTTTGGAAAACAATTGTAATACGGCTAATTTGCATAAAAACATGGCATCTATATCACAGGCCAACATAAGGGAAATACAAAACGTGTGTTTTTTTCGTATTTGTTGATTTTTAATATTTTAGTAAATAGTCTTTAGCGGCAAGGCTTGTGTAGAAAGCAATTGTTTTGCAAGCATTTTGACCTTGCGGTACTTTATTGCGATATCTTTCCTGGGGCCCGTTTCTCGAAAGTCCCGATAACTTTTCGGGCCCTGAAAGCAATTTTATGCGCACAATGTTTACATTAGAGATTCAAATTTTGCTGGTTTGGAAAGCTTAGCAATAAAATCCTAGGTTGATGAAACAAGACGGGCTGGTTTGTAGGCTAAAATGACTACACTACAATTCAATAAATTCTGATGTTAAAATATAGCTCCGGGCCCGGAAAATTATCGGGACCTTTGAGACTTTGATATCACCTGGCGTGCGTTCGTCGAAAGTCCAGAAAACATTTCGGACCCGAAAAGCTATGTAATGTGCAGAATGTTTACCAACATTGAGTTTGAAAGCTAAACAAGAAAATCTTACGTTTGCAGTGGCGGATCCAGGAGGAGGGTCTGGAGGGGGGTTCCGGACCGCCCCTATCAGACCTGTGTCTCCCATGTGGTTCATAAAAATAATAGAATAAAATTGTTTTATACGTAGTTGTTTCACTTCCACCAATTGACTGATTGTCAAGTTTTTGACTTAACATGCACTCGTACCACCCCCCCCCCCCCCCCCCCCCCTTTCAGAAATTCCTGGATCAGCCCCTAGTTTACTACACAAGTTGCGCTGCTTTGCGGGCAAAAAAAACGTCAACCTCATTCGTTAGAAACTAAATTTCAAACATAGCTTAAGTGGCCGAATTGTCTTCGGAAGTTTTGAGAAACGGCAGGAAAACAAAACGAGAAAAAAAAAACACAAGAACAAATGGCTGGAAAATGTAAAATTCTTATTTGAATTGCAGATTCGCTGACTAATTAACAATTCGTTATCGTTATTCATGTTTTCTTCGCACATTTGCCACGAGGAAAGGGAAAATGCATGAGTTATATTTATCTCGGCTGTTTATCCTGTTTGCAAATGAAACTTAAATAACGGTTTGAAACGTGTGTAACATTGTTTGAAATAAGGAGCACATGCAGTTAACTGCGTCAACATGAAGACCAAAACCTTGTTTTTGTCGCGAACATTTGTCAACCTGTGGATAAACAAGTCTTCAGGTAAGAAAGATAACGTATAATTGTGCAGATTTCTTTACTATACTTGCAGTATGATAACATACAATTGGATGGTCGAATAGACATGTGCAATTTATAGTAAATGCTGAAGACGCTGCCTTGTCAATTGGCAATAAAATGTGAGCCATATTTCACCGTTGCCTCTAAATCGATAGAGTGTGCATTATATAACCGTTGTATATGGTTCGAGATACACAAAGATTGATACGATACACCGCAATTTTATTCCTTCACAGTATCTAATGCTACCTGATATCAGTTTCTACTCTGGTATTTACTTCTTCAATAATGGTTACACTTTAGGATTTTTCAAAACATAAAAACACCTTGAATCGCATAATAAACCGTACCACAGGAACGTACTCTCAACAGCTTTCATTTGAATGGTCACACTTTAGGATTTTATCCACAGACTCAAAAGTTACAAACATGTGCAGCATTTAAAACTGCACCGCTGTTGCTTTCAGTAGCTCAGCTCAGTGGCTGTCATTTGAATGATCGTCATTATGATCTGATTTCATCTATGGACTCAAAAAATTTCAAGAAACATTATTTGATGCGAGGTGTTACTGTGGGAAAAAACATAGGGTAAACGTGTAACGAAACAAGGGGATATTGTAGTGGGGCTGGGGGGGGGGGAAGTCGGGGGAAAGTGAGGGGAAGTAAAGGGTAGGGAAGTTGCAATTTCTCATCCGCCTCTCCCATGCAAATTGGATTGCATTATGTTGCATTGGGGAGCATTTCCTATAGAGAATAGAGGTTTTCACTGTAAAATCTACCATTTAAAACTTAGCGCGAAATATTTGTGTGGGAACCCAATGATTTCTTAGATACATCTATAGTATTCAAACACTTATTGAATTTGGATGACCTAAGATATGCTGTGAAGTCTAGCATTCGGGATTTGACAACCGGATGCATACTTCCCGTCCCTGTCTCCAATAATTCTGAGTTGGGTGTCCTTTCTAACCATCTCCTAATGTCTATGTCCACTGATTAAGTGTCTACATCAGACAGAGACATTACCCAGTATGCCTTTACATAGTTTCTCTCTTTCTCTCTCCAGGTAAATGTATGGTGTGGAATGGAAACATGTAAGAGACATACCATGAATGTCTTCGTGACATTGTTAAGAGAGGCAAAAGGTGAGGTTTATAAAGTACTTTGAATGTAGGCTTTTGAGTTTATGTCTAGGAAGGGCTAACAAAAAAAAAACATAAAATAATCGTCTCCAGTTGGTGTTAATGCTATGAAGCTTAGAGCGACTGCAAATCTTCCCTCACATGGAATTTCGACAAGGGTGCGGGTTGGGAGGGGGTCATGTGAACCTCTTTGTTATAAAGTTAATTAAGAAGTACTAGTGGTAGTGGTAGTAATACTAAGTACTGTGATAAAACTATTATTGTCTTTGATTGTCGATGGTTAGGACGGCAATGGCTTGCAACTTGAAAAAAAATTCTTCCTTTGTGTCTTGGAACAGTCGCTTAAACCTGATTAGCCAGTTTTCTCACCCTTCGATAAATAACTCGAAAGTTTAAGTAATGATCCGCATAAGAAGGATAGCGCTGAACGGCAATGCACGATGGAATGTCAACTTTTTTCATTGTTTCAACTAGTGATCTCATTGGCTTAGTCTCAAAAACCGCTAAAAAGTTAAGGTTCAAGGTGCATTTTGTCTAATTTTTTTAAGGTTTCAAGTAATTTGAGACCCAATCGCACAACATGCAATTTTTAAAAGATATTGTATTTGGGGAACTTCATCAAAGAAGCAAAATTATTAGCTATTGTCTTCTGCTATTCTGATTGGTTAAGCAGGGACATTTCCTAAAATTTATTTGACGCAAATGGATTTTCATTATTTTTATAATGAAATACAATTATTAACCATCAGCTGCTCCTCTATTCTTGAAATCAATGATATTCTATGTGGGAAAGAGCCAATGCCGCAGAACAATGAAGTTTGCTATCGTTCTTATGTGGAGCATTACTTAATTAAGATCGATCTACCAAGAACGTTTCCTCTATGGCCAAAAGCAAAAACAACAGAATCCCCTTGGCATCCCCTTTACAACAAACATGTTACCGAGCGTGTACTAACATAGTATCTATCTCTTATCAGAAGAAAGTCAGACATAAAATGGTAACACATAACAGCCTAGGGACACCATCAATCTCTACATGATAATGTTTCAAGAGGTGGGTTGATTAATTTATTTAAATAATAGATGTTTAGAAGTATATTTGGTGAATATTCGGACGTTTTCGCGACGATGATGGGATTAATAGGGGTTACTTCACGGTTGGTGAGCGCGTACGATTTTTATTCACGAGTTGGGAAGAATCACAAACGAACGAGCGAGGCTTTGCGAGCGAGTGAGTTTGTGATTCTTTCCAACGAGTGAATAAAAATCGTACAAGCGAACGAACCGTGAAGTAATTTGTTTATTATATGCATACTTAGATTTACACAACAGAAAAACAAGATGAAACGATTAAATTATGAACACTTTAGTAGAAGGGTTCTTGGTTTGTTGTCAGACTCAGCTTTCAAGTGGAAAAATTCACCGAATTCACACATCTAACAAAAATAACCACGATCAAAAATAATTTTTTCCAAAACTATAACAAGACTCTACATAATAAGACACTTTACGACAAAAACAAAGCTAGTTTGCGTACCTGTGTTTTGAAGTGTTTGCCGCTTTGATAACAACAACAAATGGCGAGAGTTCAAACTTGCTTGCACGTTTGGCGATTTAATTTCTTTTTTTTTTTTTAGCTTCTTTTAGCCTTATTCTTTCTCCTGTTAAACGTATATTTTCCCTTTCAGAAAAATCTGTTAAAGTTCTTTTCTTTAGGTCTTAGGTCCGCAGAAATCTGCTTTTTACATTGAAGTGATGGAACTTTAAACCCTTTTGTCGCCATGAATGAATTTCTTCGAGGCCTTTAAGGAGGGCGAAGGCACACTGAATGGCGGGAATTCCCGTGTACGATTTTTGTCACTAGTGAAAAATGTCGTATCGCGATTCTGATTGGTCATACGATATTCTTCACTAGTGAGGAAATCGTATGACCAATAGGATGGCTTGTCATACGTGAAGGGACGATTTTTATCTCATGGTTTTCTGGTGTGTAAATCTCAGTATGTATATAATGAAACATCTTATGTTACATCTGCAATTACTTGATTTTTTTATTGCTCCAGGAGTGATGGAATACACAATTTCCAAGAGTACAAGTGTTAACCCTTGTAGTTACTCCCTAAATATTAAAACGTGTGTGGTACACTCAAGGGTATGGTCTAAAATAAGTTAGGCCGCAGTTTAAAATGCCAAGTATGAAATGACATTTTCGACCCGGTTTTTATACTAAACAATTGAAGTCCATGTTTCACTGATTCATAATTTTCCAATTTAAGTTATGGTCAAGCAACGAAATAATTGTTTTGGACGTCCAAAGTTGGTCAAAAATGAACTTTTCGTGTCCCGGGGTCTGGAACTAATATCAAAAGAAACATATATAGAATGTACGATCATTGCCACAAACTGTTAAGAATGGCCGGATCTTGGGTTTCCAGACCCAGATCAGCATCAATACTTGAAGTCAAACAAAAAAGGCAAACTGATCCTTACGGCAGAAAAACAGATGCAGAAGCAAATAACATGGTGACGTCATCAGTTGTGCAAAAATGCGGTGTCGCTTTCAGACTCTTCAGTATTTCTCGTAAACAAACCACTTTTTAGCTATATTTTTGCAGTTTTGCCCAGTTGTAAATTTCCTCCGACGATGAATTTTGACTATCATGTTGACTACGAAGGTCTGCACAACTGTTGACGTCACAAGTCCTAATTTGCATATTTTGGCCGCGCGCTGGTTGTCACATGTTTTTGGCTCAAATAGGCCAACTTTGAAGTAAGAAAAAATAGATTGCGCGCTTGACCATAACTTAAATTGGAATATTTTGAATCAGTGACACAAGGACTTCAATTTTTTAGTATAAAAAATGGGTCCAAAATTTCATTTCATAGGCAATTTAAGGTGGCTCCGTTGTTATTTCGGACGCACTCGTCTATGACAAACTTTGGGTCATAACTTTTTCGGCTCTTAAGAGAATTGCTCTAAAACTTCTCAAAAACTTACAGCTTTTAATTAACAATAATATGATAGAATTAGATTTAACTGGGAAAAATTATTTGTAGTAATAATCGAACTTAAGTGAACCCTGCTTTTGCACCCAGTGAAAAATTTTGCCGTTATATTTGTGTTAAGTTTCTGGAATCAGCTTGCGTTATTAATGCTACCAACGTTTAGTTAAATTTAGTTATGAATTTAAAAGCTGTTGTACCCTCTCATTAACCGTTTAACAATAAAATAATTACAAACTTAATGTGTGTGGTGAATTTAAGAGCTACGCAAAACGTGTATACAAAGCTCCAAAACGTGCTTTCATTTATTGGTATTTTTGCTTTATATTTTATTCGCAGGATGCAAGGATCCTTCACATGCCAGAATCAAGCAAATAAGAAAAGAAGTTAACCATCTTAAACAAGAAGTAGAGGTAGAAAAACTAGTTTAAGTTAAAGAAGTGCAGCTGAAATATTATGATTTCCGTTTCTATTTTTCTGATCGCCACCGATCTAAGACATGAAGATTTTCTTAGTCCAGTCAGGATGCAGTGCAACACTCATATAACGAACTTCACCCGCGGGACATAAGCCACATTATAATACAAGCTAGAAACTGCGCGCGTTATGATTGGCTAAAAAAGTATAAAGCATAGAATGGCGTGTTTTACGGTTCGTTCTTCGCGACATGGCTAAAGCTTTTGGAAAAAAGAACATATTTTTTACATTACTTTTTACTGAGAAATTCATTTTTCTGTTATTACTACATGCATGATAGTGAATAACTTGAAATATTTAACCAATAGCCACCACAAAACTTTTGACCTTTCTAAAAGTCATCTGGAATCGGTTTGACGTCACAAGTTTCTGTTCATAACGTGTGTCGTTACCTTGGCAACCGTATTCTGTTAATCACACTCACCAAACTTTTAAAGTTCCTATTGAATCTAACTGTTATTGAGTCAACCGTTTAAAAAGTAATCAAAGGGCTCTTAAAGCCATCTCGTTAATGCGTTATAATGCGAGGTTATTAAAAAAAAGACTGTTGTAAAAGGTATTAGGTGGTGTTGTCTGCTTAACTATATTTACCTATTAAAGGCACCCAACTTTTTCAATTGTTCTTTTTTTTATTTTGTAAAGATGCTGTTGTAGCGCACCTTTAGAATAAGTCTTCTTAAAATACGTACATGAAAACATCACATGATGCTAATCAGCCAATAGAAATTTATGTTAACGAAATGGGCGTACTTTTATTTTAGTAGCCATTTGTGTTTACTTTTCATTATTATTATTCTTTTTTTTGCAAAAGGAGGAGAACTTGTGCCCCTTTGCTAACAAGTTTTCTGTATAGCATTGGGGGATCTGCTCTTATTAGTGCTCCACTTTTTCAAGACGAAAACGCAGAAGTGTCGGAGAGTGATGGTGTGGGTCGTGTGGTAATGTCAGTTGGTGTTTGGGTAAAGGGTGGTGATTATGTTGATATGAATTCTGTGATCGAGTTTTTTTTTGTGTTGTCGCTAGCTTTCTAGTGATCTTGATGAATAGACTCAATCTTGGACTAGAATGTCAGTTGTACGATATCTTGTTTCTCTGGTTTTACAACAAACCATGAAGACAAATGAAATGGTAGAGTGTTTTTTTTTTGTTTGTGTTTGTTTGTGGTAAGTATCAGTCTGTTGTTTTATTTATTTTGATGTGAAAATGGCGGGAAAATGGTGATCGTGTGGTCATTTTTCGTTGACGTTTGCTATGTGCGCAGTTATAGTAATTGGTTTTAATGGCATAGGTAGTAATTTTGAGAGAACTGCGGAGTTTTTTCGCTGACGTGAAAATGGCGGGAAAATGGTGAACACGTGGTCATTTTTCGGTCACGTTTGCTATGGGCGCAGTTCTAGTAATTGGTTTTGAATGGAATAGGTAGTAATTTTGACAGAGCATGTGGGTGATGGAATGGTAGTGAAGATCGTGTAATGAGAAAGGGTCAGTTTTCTACACTTGCGATATTGTACTCAGTCACTTGTCTTGCAAAAAAAAATAAATGGGAACTGGTACTGGGTTTTGAAGTGTGGGTCGCTGTCACTGCTATGGGACTGGGTAGCAAAAGACTGTCATGCAGTTCTTGTCCGCTACCTGTGATGAGGGGGACTAGGGAGATTTGCTTCCACGATTATGAGCTTTTTGAAAAGTGTGCTAGGTACAGTATTTTTAATTCTAAAAACGGAAATGGCGTTTTTGAGTGTTCTAGTTTGAAAATTTCGTGGGAGGACATGCTGGGAGACCGCCGTAGGTAGTTTGCGTTTTCGGCGCAACTGTCTGCTATAAAGGTTGGATCCTGAAAATTAAAATGTTGTAAAGACAAAAGTAAAATAGCTGCCTACTGTGACTGTTTATTAATAGCAGGAAAGACATTGACGCTGTTATGTTCATTGTCGACAGATAATTTTAGATCCTGTCATGTTCGGTATTTCAGAGAGAAAAGTTAGAGAAATTGAAAGCTTTCGTATATAAAAAGGTACATGGTAATTGCGTTCGTCTGCGAACGCGATCTTAATTTCGTGTTGAATGTCCTCTATCGTGTGTTGGGTATCCTGTGCAATTTCCTAGCGGAAAAAATCGAGATTTTTTGTCATGCTTGGACATCCCATTAGCCCCCCCCCCCCCCCCCCCCCGAAGATGCTTTTGTGTTTTTCAGGGGTAAATTCACGGGCGGGAACTGGTATCTACTTTGGCCTCGCTTGCTGCCGATCGGAGAAGGACGCTTTCATATATGCAGCGCATAAAAGCAACTGTACGCTTTTCAATGGCTGGAAAAAGTTGAGAATTGACCGATTTTTATCAGATAGCAAGTGAAATGGAGCCTGGAAAATCATCCACGGACATTTCAGGGTCTGTTTATGAAGGCTGTCGATGCGCGTCGATCTCTACACAGTTCATGGGTCTCTGTAATACGGCAAGTGAAATAACGGTTGGCTGCGATTTTTTTTCCTTTTTAGATCCAACAATTCTTCCTCGTAACTTATGCGCGCATGGTTTTGCTCGCTGTTGTTGACAGTTATTGCTGTTTTCAAGTATTAAAAATATAGAGGGCTGCATCACGGTGTTCCTTTGTTTGGTTATCTTATGATTTCTATGTTACTAAATAACATTCGATTTCTTTATGATTTTGTTTAGTTTTATTATAGATCGTGTATGGCCCGGTTCAAACGTCGAACTTCACGAAAACAATTCGTGATCGCGGCACATTGTTTCCATGTAAGTATAATTACTTGGTAACTGCGGTAAGGTAAATTGGTAGTTGCAGTAGGATATACTGTGCGGTTGTTGTAGAGTCGAATGGCTACCCTGCAGAACAGGCTTTATTTTTTTATGCGTTTCAGACGAGCGCTAAGCGGGTGGCCACCGGAAAGCGGAAGGGGATCTGAGGAAAGTGGTTTTAATGATAAGATTTGACAGTGATTTGCGTTTAAAAACACAGGTGCTGTAGCGATATGATGGCTGATAATATGCGGTGAATTTGGCTTTCCACTGTTCGTCGTTTGGTGTGAATAAAATTGTTAGTTGTTAGATCGGTAGATGATTTTTGTCGCAATGGTAAGTCTTCAATTGTCTTTAAAGTCTATATAATATTGGTTAGTTGGATACTTAAGGATTAGAAAACAGGTGTCGTGTGCGTCGTGCCTTCCACGAGCCATTGTAGTCCAAGTGTATCTGTTGCCTACTGTGTAGGGAGGGGGGGGAGTATAAGGGTGAAGTAAGAAAGATCTGATTTTTAGAACAGAATGGCCTGTTACAGAGATGTTCGTTTAGACTACGAACAGTTTGTTTTCTTTCAGTGGTAAACTACATAGAGTGTAAAGTGGCAATTTATTTTATTTAATTTTGTGGTCATGTTATTGGAGGGGGAGATTGGGGGGCTCTGAATCGCCGCAACACCGCCAAAATAAATTACGGAACACCGCATCACCGCAAGAAAAGTCGACGAAACACCGTCACCGCAATATATCTTTTTGTCAAGTTACCATGAAAAAGGCTTAGGATTGGCGACCAGCAGAGTATTTAAGATTAACTAGACAGTATTGTACTGTTTTTTGTTACAAATTTAACATAATGGTACGTGCTTTTCAAAAATAAGTACGGAGTAAATAACATATAGAGGCTAAATTTAGAGTCAAACAGGAAACGGCGACACCGCAGATAATTTTGTTGCACCGAACACCGCAGACTGTAAAGTGTAAACATCGCACACCGTAGGGTTTGAGATCACCGCAACACCTCAAGCTGGGATTTTATTCACCGCAACACCGCATAAAAAAATGAGCAACACCGTAACACCGCAAATCTCCAATGTCCCCCTCTTATTGATTTAAAAGAAAAAAAGAAGAAAATAGCGTGCAGATAGGCTTCTAGTCAGACCGTGGCGGCGTTGTTTAAGTGACGTTATTAAGAGCAGTGTAACGATATTGTTTGCATAAAGAAAAACCGGCAGTTCTGTAAGATTTATTTAGCGGGAATCCCGAAACGTCGAGTTGGACATCGAGTTCGAGTTCGAGTTCGAGTTGGACTTCGAGTTGGACTTCGAGTTAAAAAAATAAAATACAAATATGAAAAAATATAATCGATAAAAATCGACAGTCGAACCTCTCCTTACGGACACCTCTCTAATACGGACAGGCTTGAAAAGTGTTGATAGATGTCCCGACAAAATTCTCACATATTTTCTTTAAAAAAGACCTCTATAATACGGACCCTCTCTAATACGGACAACGGACACTAAATTCGGTCCCAGAGAGCAAATTAATATAAACTTAACCTCTTTATCACGGACACTCCGGTGATCGGGTGATGATAATGAGTCTGGGTTTTGGTCGAGGGTCGAGGGTAACATGTCGAGGGTCGAGGGTAACATGTCGAGGGTCGAGGATAACATGTCGAGTTTCGAGGGTAACATGTCGAGGGTCGAGGGTACAAAGTCGAGGGTCGAGGGTTATAACTTTTTTTCCCGGTTTTTTTTCCCATCTCGCAATCGTCATGTCTGTAAGACGTAGGTAGGGTAGCTCGCGCGGTATAAATTTCGATCTGCGTGCAGCCTGCCGGTGAGTGAAAGATGCTTTGTTTCAAGCGTGAAAAGTGTTGACAGATTCAAACCACGGAATAACGAGTACCTTGCAACTTCCGGCGATTGTAAAAAGATGCTTTGTAGGGGTTTTCAGTGTCGTGAATTGTAATACCTGCCGTGAATTGTAATAACAGTTGTCATACTTGTATGTCGTGAATTGTAATAACGTGTTGTCGTGAATATGTAATAATCCGAGCTGTCGTGAATTGTAAGAAGTGTTAAAAATGAACAATTAGCAAGTTTATCTATGAAACCCGTGTTTCAATCTCGTTATGTAAAATTATTTTTTGCTGGCTAACATAATTCAAAAGAAAAAACTTAGAGTTCTTCTAGAAATTCGTTCTTCTCGCTTCAAAGTTGAGATTAATTTTAAAATCACTTACTTTTTTTAAAAAAAGAATCAAAACAAAACGCGCCGCAGAACACCTACTGCCGACAGGAACGACCAGTTGGAAAAGGAGGACTCGAACCTCGACTTGACCCTGGACCGGACTATGGAAAAGATGGACTAGACCCATAAAAATTTCAAAAAGTAAAATAAAGTAAAATTTTAAAAATGTTAAATAATACAGCTTAATTTAATAATTTAATTTTATAATTGAGTAGCCAATTTACCCGAAACTCACGCTCCTCTACGCTTAGCTCGCGCGATAAAAACTTCGATCTGCGTGCAGTCTGCCGGTGAGAAAACGACGCTTTGCTTTCAGGCTTGAAAAGTGTTGATAGATTCAACACTTGATATGGATTCTTCTTGACACGAACTGACTAAAATTGCCCGGTGCTATTTCCTGATAACTAGACGTGCCTGTTTTAATCGTTTGGCTGACATGAAAGAACATGATAGTACAGAAAAGCATAATAACGGCAGTCGGGCCGGCAATGATCTCTCGCAAGTAGGCCTTTCCCGATTATGCTAGTAAAACTGGCATTTTTTGGGTGCTGAAACGCTAGATCAAAGTTATGCAAAATGCTAAATAATGCTAGCAATTCTTTTTACAGAAAATGTATACAAAAATGCTTGTTTAACCAAATAATGCCAAAACAAATGCTAGCATAATCCGGAAGGGCCTACTCGCAAGGAGACGCAACGCGAAAAGACACGACACGCGAGGCTCCGCGCGTGATCACATGCTCGACTATATCTGGGAGAAATGATGGACTAATTGTAGTATACGGGGCCAAAATTAAAACAATAACAGAAAAAAATTTAATCACGTGAAAATCGCTGAAATTACCCTTTTGCGTTACAATATAACCTGGCTTCTGAATGAGTAATACATACGCCTTTCGACTACTTCATTACAATATTCAGACCACAAGCATCGAGTACGCCACGTTGCGCACCGTCCAATACAGCGAGAAATAATTTGTTTATCTGTTGTACAACAAGCTTGTAATTGCTGTGTAGTACAGTGCTACATGCGTTACCATCTTGCGCAACGCAGCAGGAAGGAGCTCTGTCAAAAAAATCACATAAGTTATTATAAAAGGTGACAGGACTAGCACAAATCCTGCTCGTCGCTAAAAGCATTTTAGCCCAGCGAGTTCCTGGTGGCCAGGACGATGGCTTCTTTTTCATTTTCTTTTTGCAGTTTCCTCCACCAAGAATTTGTCAACGGAGTCGACTGGTCGTCTCCGCTGACAACACTAGCGTAACTTTGATGTTTGGCACTGATGGTTGGTATTGTGTTACAAAAGGCAAAATGTCTTTTCGAGTTTGTTTATCTTGTTTAAGCACCGATTCCCTTTCTGTGAATTTTATTTCTGATAGGATTTTTTTCTACCAGGTTATTTGGGTAGCCTCTAGTCAGCAAGCGTTTTTTAAATTTTGAAATATTTTCCTGAAAAGTGGTTTTTGAAGAATTAGTTCGTAGGAGTCTCAGGGCTTTGCCCTTCACGAATCCTATTTTAACACTTGGCGGGTGACAAGAGGTAAAATGTGTATATTGAAACGTTTCCGTTGGCTTAAAATGTGTTTTTATATCAAGGAATTAGATTGTTCCTTGAATCTTTCGCCTTTGTATATAACTGTATCCAGAAATGCAGTTTCAATGTCTGAGATTTCAGCCGTATTTAATTTGATTGTAGGGTGATGTGAGTTGGCTTGTTCGATGAATTGTACAATATCTGGTTTGCTGATGTCCCATAGTGAGAATATATCGTCAATGTAACGTTTCCAAACTGTGGGTTCTCAAAATTCTCAAAACTGGTACTATATGTTCAGAGACCGGAAGGAGAATTTGTAGTGTTCGCATCAGTTGGCATCAGGGCTTTATGTAAAAAGATCCACCATCCAGCCACAAGGAAACCGACAACTGCTTAGTATTTTTTATAACTTCAGGAGTGCGGAAATCTTTAGAATAGTTACATTAAAATTTAAAAAAGTTATTTTATACTGGCTCGCATGGCTCGCGTGGCTCGCAGTTGACTCGCATGGCTCGCATGTTGACTCGCATGGCTCGCTGACTCGCTGGCTCGCATATTATACACACTCGCTAATATATATGCCGTTCGAACGGCAAAACGCACGGCTACTGAACGGATGAACGCGAAGTATGAATAAAGCTGTTCCTGATGGCTCAAAACGGGAAAGTTTGCAGAGATTAGCGACCTTTAATTCTCTCTCAATATAATGTGCGACTCTGATGAAGATAACGAATGGAAAGCAGAACTATCGACTATGGCCTAAGTAGAATTTCGAGGCGACTGGAGGCGTTGGAGCGATTTTACGGCCGATTTCCTTCGGTGGATCCGATCGGCTCGATGAGTGGAGTGCTGTCTCTTTCAGGGGGAGGACTGAAATATTTGAACTAAAAATCGCTGGAATCGCGAATCGACCGCAAAACCACTCATTGACTCTGACACAAGTAAACGCACAAAGAAGTTCAGGTGAACCAGTTTTATTCAAATATCTTTCTAATTTTACGCTCAAACTCGAATTGAATTTTCCCAATAAAAATCCTTATAATTTCGCTATTACGCCAGTTACCACGACGTTTATCACTTGAGCTTAGGCTACCTGTGCTGACAGATGGTACGTTGTGACAAAAGGCAGTATCCTCTCGTGACCTTTTTTCTTTTGTGTAAGTGCCGATTGTCTAGAGGCAAAGGGACCTTTCTATGATGTTTTCTGGGTAACCCCGTGATTTGAGGCGTTGTTTGAATTTTAAGACGCTCTCTTCAAATGTTTTCTTTTTTATGAAGAGTTAGTTCTAAGCAATCTTATTGCTTTCGCCTTTAATGAATCCATATTTTACGCCTGGTGGGTGGCGTAAGACGATGTGTGTGTACTGAAAGGTCTCGGTCGGCTTGTAGTGAGTGTTGATATCCAAGATGGAATCTATTGTGAATCTTTTCCCTTTTAATATTAAAACACTGTGGTGACAATCTAGTTAAATGCTGTTTTCTTTTTTTTTTTTTAATTTTTCTCGATTTTTTCCTACTAACTCGAAATCTAACTCGAAGTCCAACTCGAAGCCCAACTCGAAATCCAACTCGAAGTCCAACTCGAAGTCCAACTCGAACTCGAACTCGAACTCGAAGTCCAACTCGAGGTATCATTACTCCTTAATAGGCGGCCGCTTAATAGAGGTCCGACTGTATTTGAGAAATCTGTGAAGTAGAGTTTTTGTGGAATTGTTCAATTTATTTTCGTCTTATAAATGTATTTTAATTTTGTTTTAAATTTCCGTGCGTGTTTAGTGATTTAAAATAAGTAAATGTTATCAGTTTTTCGGCAGATCTATTTTTGTTCGAGAGGTGTTAATGGATTTTTCTTATGGTAGAATGGTGAATGAATTTTTTGATTTCTAAAGTTGTTGCTGAAGAGAGTTATGTAGTCAAAACGCGTTTACGATTCTGTATTGTGTAAGATGTTTTTGACTATAGAAAAACTGTACTTTGCTTTTTTAACGTTTTGAGGAGTTTAATACAGTGGCTGTTTTGCGGTTAGTGATGTGAGATGAGTAGAGTCAATGACGTGCTAATTACACTTAAAAGGTATGTCTTGAATTTTTTTCCTTTTAATTTTTGATGACTTGTCAAAGAATTGAAATAAGTTGATAACAGTTTCGATAAACTGAAATATTTTAGTGTGCAGGCTGGTGTTTAATGACCTCCAAAATGAAATTAATGATGAGGTTTTGTTTAAGTTTAGATTTGTAAGTGAAAAGAGGGATTATTTTTTGGGAAATTTGAAAAAGTATATCAACTTTTAATAAGACATAGGGTATCGTTGTGCACAGAGTATTTAAGAATTGTTTACCATTGTATTGTCTGTACTTTTGATTGACGGATGTTTGTCCGAAGTTTGATTAGAGATCTGTACTGTTCTGTGCATTTGTGAGGGGCTTGGCTAGAAGCATGTACTATCTTGTTGATTCGCGAGTGAACTTGGAAAGACATTTATATAATTTTTATCATTTAGGGATGCATACTACTAGCTATAAAAATAGCTGTATTAAGTTTTGCAAATCGTCATTTAGTCCTACTATTACCTTTGATGGGATCTGGACGGAACTACGAAAACTAATAGATAAACCTGTTCGCAAATGTTTGTCAGAAGGTCGTCGAATGGGTTGGTGTAATGTCGAATGGAGGGAGGTAGGGAGACAGTATTTTACTATTAACGGTATAGCAGAACCCCGGAGGGGGCTCCCATATGTGGTTGGGTGGGGGTGCTCGTCGTATCTTTTAGGGGTTAAAATTCGGGATCTAGGTATCTTTTAGAATATATGATTAAAAAAAACCCTCATTTTCCCAGAAAATGGTATCTTTTAGTGTGTTCCTAGCGAAAGACGAGTCGCTACTGCCTTCCGGTGTTCCTTCTGATGGTAGCTGGAATTCGACCCATGTATAGTCAGATCTATTTATTTCCAGCACTCTAGCCGCATCGCATTGTTCCATCGCATATTTGGTAAAAAAAATGGTATCTTTTAGAGGTAAAATTCTGGTTGATAACGGCCACTTTGATATCTTTCAGGGTTCCACTTTTTTTTTTCCTGACGAGCACCTCCGCTTGACGACTTATAGGAGTTTCCCCCCCCCCCCCTCTCTCCGGGAGCAGAATATTCTTAACAATTTTTCTTTTCACGATATTTCCGGTTGTCACTCGGTAAGCGACTTAAAAGGCAGAGCAAAATAGCATGTTCTTTTGAGAACAAGTCATATCTAGAATATTTGATGTCACTTTTAACGTGATTAGTAATACGAGTGGTGTTAATTAGCCCCACGCAGCTATCAAATGTACTGAATGGGAGAGCCCCTGACTCAGTCAAACTTCCCATATGACTAAAAAAAAAATTGCCGGATTGACCCCTTTCATAAAATAGAAGTCCGTATAAAGGTGAATATTTTAAGTTCGTTTACCTACAGGTTGCAACTAATTTGATTGAACCTGCACTTGGCACCGGTAGCATAGTATTGGCTGACCCGTGTACTTTCGCTTTTGTGCTATTTTAAAACAATTAGTCATTGCTATTACAGTTTCATTATGCAACAGTACGCAAAAGACGTAAAAATTTAAGCCATTGAAGGCTTGCCGAAATTCCATTCAACCGTCATCATTATAAACCAAAAAATTAACAAAACTATGACATGTTTACCATACTATTGCACAATCAAACCGTAATAGCAATGAATAGAAAAAACGCAAAGTTCATGCTATTTTGCTCTGCCATACCGCTCATATTAAAACACAAACTTTCCTGTCCCATTTAACTTTCTTAAAACGTCTCCATTAGTAAAATACACTGTGAAATTCTCAAACTACGTTTCCCAAGAAAACGCATTTGACCTATTTTTACCCTTTTAAAGTAGCTATAATGGCTTTACGACAAATGATTGAAACTGATAGGTAACGTGAGATATCGAAATGTAAGAAGGACTAATACCTTTGCGGTAACGTAATGTGAGATATGACAAGTTCATGACAAGTTCTGACCACAATCAAACCGTAATAGCAATGAATAGAAAAAAACGCGAAGTTCATGCTATTTTGCTCTGCCATACCGCTCATATTAAAACACAAACTTTCCTGTCCCATTTAACTTTCTTATAACGTCTCCATTAGTAAAATATACCGTGAAATTCTCAAACTACGTTTCCCAAGAAAACGCATTTGACCTATTTTTACCCTTTTAAAGTAGCTATAATGGCTTTACGACAAATGATTGAAACTGATAGGTAACGTGAGATATCGAAATTTAAGAAGGACTAATACCTTTGCGGTAACGTAATGTGAGATATGACAAGTTCATGACAAGTTCTGACATCCCAATACCCTAGGGAAATTAACAATAGGTCCGGGGGTGCTCCCCAAACATTTTAGTGGCAGTATGTGACGCCCTTCTTGAAATCCTAACCGGTTTAACCAACCATATCCTCAATGCCCTAATATAGCTCTAATGCCCTAATATAGCTCAATGCCCTAATATAGCTTAAGGGACAAGAACCCCCCCCGGACAAAAGTCCACAAAATTTTGTTAACAACTTTTGTCCCTTTTTCGTACTCGACTCCGAAATCTCGCTGAATGCGCATGCGCATTAACGAGATAAAAAGGAAAGCCATGTGCGTAGTTTATCTAATACTTTGA